>JANBXA010000728.1:16278750-16960000 GCA_030556225.1 Cricetiscus sungorus | reverse complement strand
CTGATGGAAAACTAATTCCAACCTAGGCTTCTGTTATCAATCAACAATCAAACAGGCCTGAGGTAACCTTAGACATTCCAGGTCTCAGAACAATGTTTCTGCCATGCATTCTTCCTCAGAGAGCCATTAAATGTTCTCGTCTCATTTTGGTAGAACATGTCAAAAAAGGAGACCACATATACCAACAATGTGTGAATCTGAGGCTGGCACACACCTGGAATTATTGCATAGGTGGAGGGAGGAGGATCAGGAAATCAAAGTTAAACCAGTTACATGTGGACTTCAAGACCAGCCTGAGATACAAGACACCCTGTTGAGAGAGACAGAAAAAGCCAGGGAGGCAAGCAGGCAGTCAGAGAGACCGAACACAGGAATACAGAAAAGGAATAAAGAAGGCTTGAAAGAGTGGTGATGGTGGGAGACCCAAGGTTTAAAATTCCAACAGACACAGAAAGAGAAACCACGCCAAAATTGAGCAAGACCAAGGCAAAGAAAGATAAGCTTCCAAGAGATAGAGATAAAAACCCAAGGAGTCTAAGTATGCTGGAGAATGGTTTTAGCAATTCTGAAAGCTCAGAGTCTAATGGTAAGAGCACGGACAGCTAAATTAAAACTGAGTAAGATGGCTCAGTGGATAAAAACACTTGCCCCCAAGCCTGGCCACCTGAGCTCCATCGCTGAAACCACATGGTGGAAGGAGAGCACCAGCTACTCTTTGCTGTCCCTACCACCTACATGCACACTGTGGTGTCTCTCACACACACTCCAAATACATGTGAAACAAAACAGACAATTGTTAATACCACAGAAGGGTAGTCTAGTTAAAGCAATCACAGCACGCCACATGGCTCAGCTGTGAACGTGGTTCAAACAATCAGCAAAAAGGCAAACCTGGAATACTTATCTAATCTACACAGGAACAATGGCAGGTGAAGAAGTAGAGAGGTTGAAGAATGCATGCTGGAGACAGGAGAATGAGATCCTGTGTTAAAAAGAGACTCACTGTATGATTTAACTCAAAAGAAACTAGCAAAGCCAGGCTGGAAAAGGGGAAAGCAGTTTCCTTAACTGAACTGAAATATCCGACTATGTTTGCATATGTGTATGCATAACTTCCATTAAAATGAGATGAAAACTAGTTTCCAAAAATGATCACTCTTGTTGTTGGCAGAAGAACAATGTTAGAAGGGATGGGGGGAGGGGGGGGCTTAGCACTTGGCTAGCATGTTTGATACCCTGGGTTTTATTCTTTAGCCTCTGAGGGTGAGGTGAGGACATGGTGCAAGGAGAAAATGTTGGTAAATAGGATGAGGAAAACAGCCAGAAAAATATGGTGAATCCTAGTGAAGGATAATGGTTGTTTAGAATGAAATGACAGCCATGAAACTGGCTGGGGTAACTTTCCAGCTACAACAAAAGCTTTATATTTTAAAGCTGAGAGAGGGGTCTGGAGAGATGGCTTAGCCTTAAGGGTACTTTCTTACTCTTGCACTCACGTAGTGACTCACAGCCATCTGTAACTCCAGTTCCTTCTGTCCCCTTCAAGCTCCCAGCACACAAGCAATCATGCAGGTATAACACTCACATACACAAAATACGATTTAAAAATCTAAAAACTGACAGGGCAGTGGTGGCACATGACTTTAATCCTGGCACTTGGGAGGCAGAGACAGGTCTATGCCTCCCAAGTGTTGAGTTCAAGGCCAGCCTGGTCTACAGAGCAAGTCCCACACAGCCAGGAAGGAATACAAAGAGAAATCTTGTCTCAAAAACAAAACCAAAGGGCAGGCTGGAGAGATGGCTAGGACAGGGAATTATTACACTGTTTTGGTTGGCCTGAAATTCACAATATTGACTAGGTTATTTTCAAGCTAATAGCAATCCTCTTGCCTCAGACTGCCCCCCACCCCAAGTTTCTGGATTACAGGCTTATACTACCATACCTAGCACAACATAACTCTACAATTGAATGGGTAAATAAGAATGACTAGAGCCATTGGTAGTGGAGCACACCTTTAATCCCAGCACTCCCAGCATTTGGGAGGCAGAGGAAGGTGGATCTCAGAGTTTGAGGCCAGCCTGGTTTACAAATTAAAGTTCCAGGACAGCCAGAACTGTTACACAGAGACACCCTGTCTCAAAAAAAAAAAAAAAAAAAAAAAAAAAGAGAGAGAGAGAGAGAGAGAATGACTAGGAGGTATGTATGTGTGAGGGAGTGTGTGCTTGTGTCTGTGTATACAGTGGCTGAAAGAAGATGTGGGCATCTTCCTTTAGGAGTTTTCCATAACCTTATTTTTTTTGAGACCCTGTTTCTCACTGAACCAGAAGCTCACTAAGCCAATAAGATCCTAGGACTGTACCTGTCAATACTCAAAATGCCACAGTTGGAGGCAGCCACAAGCTAGCTCCAACATTTACATGGGTACTGGCCATTTGAACTCAGGGCCTTGTGTCGCAGAGTAAGCCTTCTCATTCACAACCCCTATATAGCTGCTTTTCTTTCTTTCATTTTTTCTTCCTTCCTTTCTTTCTTTCTTTCTTTCTTTCTTTCTTTCTTTCTTTCTTTCTTTCTTTCTTTTTTGAGATAAGAGTTTTTCTCTATAGCTTTGGAGCCTGTTCTGGAACTCACTCTGTAGACCAGATTGACTTGGAACTACAAAGATCTGCCTGCCTCTGCCTCCTGAGTGCTGGGATTAAAGGCACCACCACCACCTGGCCCCTATAACTGCTTTTCACCTTAAGCAACTACACTGGAATAAACAACTTTAAGTAAATGGTTAAGCCAGGGCAAGGTACAAGATAAGTAAGGGGTATGTTTTCATATTATGATACATTGGACTGGAGAGATGGCTCAGTGGTTAAGAGCACTGGCTGCTTTTTCAAAGGACGTAAATTCAATTCCTAGCACCCATTCAATGGGTCACAATCGTCTGTAACTCTACTTCCGGGAGATCCGATGCCCTCTTCTAGACTCTTAAGGCATCAGGTTTGTTCGTAATTCACAGACAGACGTACATGTAGGCAAAACACCCATATACATAAAGAATAAAAGAATTTAAAAGATTTGTCTTGACCTCGATTAAGTTGAGATTCCTAATGTGCTCTCCTCCCCAAGAAAAGAAGATAGCTAAGTGTGTGTTCTACACTTCCGGAGGTCCTGACTTCAATTCCTAGCATCCATGTTGGTTAGCTTGAGTGACTCCACCTACAACATCACCTTCTAGTCTCTCTGGGCACCTGAACACACTGCCACACACACAAAAATAATAATAAGGGGCTACTGAGATGGCTCAGCGTTTAGAAAGCATTTGCTGCTCTTGCAGAGGGCCAGGGTTTGGTTGCCAGCACACTCAATGGCAACTCACAACCACCTGTAACTCCAGTCCCAAAGGCTCTGGATATCCTCTTCTAACCATTAAAAGCCCTAGGCATGAACATGCTGCACAGACACAGATGCAGGAAAAAACACTGATATACATGATATAATCACTCTTTAAAAACAAAACTTTTAAAAAAGTCCTTAAAAGAGAGCAATGAGTAGCCACCGCAAAGAGAGAGAGAAAAAAATTATACTATCACATGAACTTTCTGACAAGCCAATCCCTTGCGAGCCCAGACGCAGACAGCCCAGTCTCAGACGTCCAGGGAGCTGGCAATTCCCTGAAAACAACCTCCAATGTCCGAGTCGGCTTCCAGAACGCTTCAAAGCGACGGTGCGCTCAGCTTGCCAGCTTCACGCGCCAGTTCCCGCGCTCCGAGGGGGCGGCGGCCCAGGAGAGCAGCTGTGCAGAACCGACCCACGCGCGTTCCAGGCCGGCTGTAGGCCAGGGTCCTGAGGACGGGGACGCCGGACCCTCGAGCCCAGGGGAAACTCGAGGCCACGAGGCCCACGCCCTGAGGAACCTGGAGAGCCTCGAGTGAGGCGTGAAGCGTGGGAACAACCTTCCTCTCGCTTCAAGCCGAATCGCTCACCCGACGGCACGTAGTCCTCATCCTCGTCCGACGTGGAGAAGTCTTCGGAGTCGAATTCCTCCATGCTGCTGTCACTTGGGGCCTGCTACCCACACGACTGCGGCCACTGCCCCCAAAGAGCAAAGCTCTAGGGCGAGACCATAGAGGTGGTGGGCCAGCAGCTAGGGTAGCCCTGAAGGCGTGCACACATGCGCAGATAATGCCACGTGGTCAAACACGACACTTCCGGCTGGTAGGTCGGTCATCCTACACTCTCCCGGCCCTTGTGGGATTCCGGACCCACCCAGAAGCGATGCATGCTGGGGCTTGTAGTCTTTAGCGCTACCGTGCATCCTTGCTGGAGAATGGCCTATCTGCAGAAATACAGTTGTCTCTCTTTATACGAGGCTTTTTTTTTTTTTTAATTCGCTTACTCGGTAATATTTTTTTTTTTGGTAACTCTCAAATCAATGATTAAAATGTTACTCCTGGATATGCACTGCAAGTAAAAACTAAGAGTCGACGATGTGCTAAGTTCCCAGCGACTTTGGAGCAAGGCTGAGGCTCCGCCTTCTTGGTTCAACTCTATTGCTAGCATGGAGTACTTTAGTGCAGTTTTAATGCCTTTCCCCCTGCATGTTGAGTTTTTCTGGATGATTTTGCAGACTAAAATGGTTCCCAAGAATACTACTGAAACGCTGTCTAATATTCTAAGCGCAAGAAGGCTGCGATGTGCCTTGCTGAGAAAAATCTGCCTGTTAAGTAAGTTGCTTTCAGGCCTGAGTTGCAAGTGCTGTTGGCAGCGAGTTCGCTTTTAGTGACTCAACAATCAGGTAATCAACTAAACAGAAAGAAAATCCGTTTATTTGTGAATGAAGCCACTGCACAAAATGCTAAATTGACACATATAGTACATGAAAAATCAATGGGAAAGATGGAAAAAGAATTAAATTTGTGGATATGCTGGGACTGGAGAGATGGCTCAAAGGTTAAGAGTACTTGCTGCTTTTGCAAAGGATCTGGGTTCGGTTCTCAGTACCCACTACAAGATAGTTGACAACCTCACTGGCTTTAGAGCATACCAGGCATGCACATGGTACACACATATATGCAGACACGTACACATAAAATAAAAATAAGTAAAAATTTGTAGATTTATGAGATAGCTGTCAAAAAACCATAATGTGCCCAGAGCCTTTAGGCCCAGCTCTCAGGAGGGAAAGGCAGGCAGATCTCAGTAATCAAGGCCATGTTGAGAGAGAGAGGGAGGAAAAGAGAGAGAGAGAAACAGAGAGAGACAGAGACAGAGAGACAGAGAGAGACAGACAGAGACAGACAGAGACAGAGAGAGAGAGACAGAGAGACAGAGAGAGAGGGGCAGAGAGAAACAGAGAGAGAGATTGAAAATGAAAGCCAAATAAATCTGTTTTGTTTTAATTTTTTGCCTCAAACACTACCTTTCTCAACCAGCCTCTTGGTCAAAGTATAATTAAAGCTTTCAAGGCTTCAAGGCACACTAATCAAGAGAGCTCTTTTGGGTTTTGTTTTATTTTTGAGACAGGGTCTCACTGTGTAGCTCTGGCTGTCCTGGAACTCAGTGCTAACACCCATTTCCACCTAATTACCAGTAGCTATGAATTTGCCTGTTCTGAACATTTTATGCAAACAATAGTAATACAGTATGTGGTCTTTTGTGGTTACCTCAGCAGGGCATTTTCAGATGTGGAATTGCCCCCTGATGTAATAATGTTTCACTTTTTGAGGAACTTTTTCCAAGGGACTGCCCTGTCTGTATCAGCAGCAGCAGCAGCATATGAAAATTCATTCCTTTATCTACACCCTTGCCAGCACCTTATGTTGTCTTTTTTATAGGTTATGAAATGGCATCTCTGTATAGCCTTGATTTGTATTTCCTTAATGACAAAAGATGTTAAATATCATGTCCTTATTGGTCATTGTATATGTTCTTTGAGAGAGAAAAAAAAAATGCCTTGTCAGTCAGGCGTGGTGGTACATGCCTTTAACACCAGCAGAGGCAGACAGATCTCTGTGAGCTGAAGGCCACCGTTTTCTATGGTGAGTTCCAGGCTAGCCAGAGCTACAGAGTGAAACCCTCTTTCTCTCATGCACACAGTCTCCTCAGAATCTTTGCCCATTTTACAACTGGTTTTACTGACAGTGTAAATACTTTCTGTGTCCTGGTTATCTGTCTCCCTTATCTCTGATTGGAGAAGAAGTTCCTCCTATCTCCTGAGGCCTCTTTACACTTCCTGGTAATTGAGGGGTAAGTGTCTGTTTAGCTGAGGTCTGCTCAAACAGCCACAGGAGGTATTGACTCTTCCCTATTTGAGCAGACCTGAGTCTCTGGAACACCAGATGACTCATAATGGAGTCCCAGCTAACTGCAGACCCTCTAATTTGGCGCCAAAACTCAGGGTGTTGCCTGCTTCCTGCTCTTTGTCTGGAGACACACTGCCTGGACATACTGAGTCCCTCCTTCCCCCCGACACCTTCACCTAACAGGGGTTGTGTGTCATTCAGACAGATTGGACAGCAACTTGATACTACGACCTTAAATGACCGGGTAATGCATGCATATATGCCAGTAAACATACATATTAAACCAGATCTGCACCTCAATACTGGTTCTCTGGAGTCTGCTTCTGTAGAAACTAGTCATGACTCTTTCTCCCTGCCCTCTCCCCGACTAAACCACCAGTGAGACAGAGAAAAACCCCAAGGTAATTCCTTTTGAATGTGAATTTTTAGTTTTAATGAAATCTGGTCTATTATTGTGTCATCCTTGTATGCTTTTGGTATGTTACCTAAGAAAACTGCCTAAGCCAAGATCATGACTCGTACTTCCATACAGAGAGTATTAGTTCTTACATTTAGGCCTACGATTCCTTGAAACACAATTTTCAGCTTTAAAACTTTATTTGGTGTGTGTACCGTCTTGCATGTGCTTGCATTATGAACATGCAGGGATCAGAGGGCACTTTGCAGGGCTCTGTTCTTTCCTTCCACCTTGCAGGTCCCAGGGATTGGACTCAGTTCAGGCTTGGTGGCAAGTGTCCTTGTGCACTGAGACATCTTGCTGGCCTTAAAACAGACTTTTCTTACCTGAAAATAATAGAATAATAGAAATACTTAGACAAACTCTTTTGAATTTCACTATTCTTGGCCTTATTACCCTTGGATATTATAAACACTCCATGTGACCAATAGTGTAGCTCATCAAGGAGAGGAGTCTCCAAAAATATGTTGGTAGTCACCAGCAATCCTTCCCCGTTTCTCCTAACACTGAATGAAGGTCAGATTCCCAACTAAAATCCCCAAGCAGGTTGAGAACTATTGCATAGTGTCATGTAGTTATAAGAGTCTCTTTCTCCGTTCTTTTTTGAAAAAGGGCCTCGGTAGGCCACAATTGCCTAAACTCGTCCTCACACTTGTGATATCACTCTTGCCTCAGGCTCTGAGCAGACACCACTGGCCTGAGTCACCATACCTAGCTATTTAAGGAGGACATGCTCATGTGCACATAAGTGCATGTGTGTTGTGTGTGTGTGTTCACATGTGCACTCATGCACATGTAGAAACTAGAAGCTGGTATTGGATGTCTTCTTCAAAGGGGCCTCCATGTCTGCCTAGCATTTGTGAGAGTGGGTGCTGAAGAATTGGTTCATATTGTCTTGCCAAAGGATTTAAAGGATCATCCCTGCCACATTCAGCACCGTTGGCTCTTCATCTTCCAGTCTCCACATTCAAACTTGGCTTGTCACTGGTTTTTGTTTTTGTCTCGTCACTTTTATGGAAACTGAAGTTTCTTTCAATATGTCTCAGGTCCATACTATTCATGGGACTTCTGGCTGAACCCTGCCTGTCCATACCTGATACTCTGTATCTTTCCAGGATGGCAGAAACATGTCTCTTGATCTCACTGTTAAGTCACATAAATACACACACATGCAAAAATTTACCAAGCTGTACAGTCAAGATCTGTATACTTACTATATGCTTAAAAAATTATAGCTGAGTGTGGCATGCTTTTAATCCCAGCACTTAGGGGCAGAGGCAGGGGGGCTGGAGAGATGGCTCAGTGGTTAAGAGCACTGACTGTTCTTTCAGAAGACCCATGTTCAATTCCCAGTACCCATATGGCAGCTCAGGATCCAGCACCCTCACACAGACAAGCCAATAGGCAAAACACCAATAAGAATTAAAATGATCATTTTGCCAGGTGGTGGTGGTGCATGCCTTTAACCCCAGCACTCAGGAGTCAGAGTCAGGCAGATATCTGTGAGTTCAAGGCCAGCTTGGTCTACAAAGTGACATGCGTTCCTGGACAGCCAGAGCCGCTATGCTACACAAAGAAACCCGAGAGAGAGAGAGAGAGAGAGAGAGAGAGAGAGAGAGAGAGAGAGAGAGAGAGAGAATGAGATCTGGTGCCCTCTTCTGGCCTGCAGGCATACATGCAGGCAGACCACTGTATATACAATAAATAAATCTTAATAAATAAATTAATCTTTAGAAAGAAAGGAAAGAAGGAAGGCAGGCAGGCAGAGGCAGACACATCTCTGTAAGTTTTAGGTCTACATGGCAAGTTCCAAGACAGCCAGAGAAAATAACAAAACCTTGTCTAAAAACAAAACGAAAACAAACAAAAATTTAAGACAGAATGGATGGTAAACTACCTAAAACTGAGTGACCCAACTTGCCGAGAATAGAATAAAGGCATATTAGTTACTGAGGAATTAAATTATGAAAATCTAGAGTTTCTCTTCCGGGGGCTACTAAAATAATAAATTATTTGCACACTACTCAGCCATAAAAGCACACAAGCCCCCCTCCATGCATGCTGTATGTATATGTTCACATGGGTTTGAGCATATGTTCATGTGGAAAGCAGAGGTTGACATTGGGTGTCTTCATCATGCTAGATTTTATAGAGGTGGGGGGTCTCTTGAAGAACCTTCAGGAATCTAGTCTCTCCCTCCAGAGTGCAGGAATTAAGAGTAGGCAGGCAGGTCCCCGTGTCTACTTAGCTTTTTCTGTGAGTGTTGGGGATCTGAACTCTGGTCTTCATGCTTGCACAGCAATGCCTTACCCACTGAGTCATCTTTCTAGATCCCATACAAAGCTTCTTGATATGAATACATGGCCTGATCAGTAAAGTTAATGAGTGAATTCACTTTAAGCAGTTTAACCACATCTTTGAAAAATAATTTTGTTTTGTTTTGTTTGTTTTTCGAGACAGAGTTTCTCTGTATTGCTTTGGAGGCTGTCCTGAAACTCGCTCAGTAGACCAGGCTGGTCTCAAACTCACAGAGATCCGCCTGCCTCTGCTTCCTGAGTGCTGGGATTAAAGGCATGTGCCACCAACACCCAGCTTTTTTTTTTTTTTTAAGATGGTTGTGAGCCACCATGTGGTTGCTGGGAATTGAACTCAAGACCTTAGGAAGAGCAGCCTGTGCTCTTAACCCCTGAGCCATCTCTCCAGCCTGAAAAAGAATTTTATTATAAATTACTACAAAGTTGAACATAAAACAAGTGGTGGTGGTACACACCTCTAATCCCAGCAGTGGGGAGGCAGAGGGAAGCAGAGTCCAACCTGGTCCACAAAGTTCCAGGACAGCCAGGGCTACATTGAGAAACCCTGTCTCAAAACAAACAAACACTAAAAAACAAAAAAATAAAGTTGAACATAAGAGAAATAACAGTTAAAACATATACAATTTTATTATAAAAGACTTCATGGTAAATACAATTCCCAGAGCTGACAAGCAGCCCCTGTTGCCAAGCCTGACTGCAGTTTGATCCCAAGGATCCACATGAAAGCTGTCTTCTAACCTCTACTATATACCATGACAAGCACATGCCCTTACTCCCCCCAATAAATAATTAAAAATGGGGGTGGGACCCAGGCATGGTGGCTCATGCCTTTAGTTGCAGCACTTGGGAGGCTGGGGCCAGCACATCTGAGTTCGAGGGCAACCTTAAACAAGTTTTGAACCAGCCATGGCTGCATAATGAGACCCTGACCATAAATAAATAAATAAATAAATAAATAAATAAATAAATAAATAAATAAATAAATGGGGGTGGGGGAGCAACTCCAGAGCAAGTGTGGCGGTGCAACTGTAATCCCAGCACTTGGGAGGCAAAGACAGGAAGACTGCCACAAGTTCAAGGACAGCCTGGACTTCATGAAGAGTTGGAGGCTAGACAGGGATACTGCAAGACATTGCCTCAGATAAAATTTAAAAGCAAACAAACAAAAACTGCAATCCCAACTCAAGGAATTTAAAGTAATTCTTTATTGATAAACATTTATACTAGCATTAGAAATGTCAGTAGAAAAATAAATTTTAAATAAGTTTCTAATGTACAAAGATTTGATCGCTTAGACTATAGCAGTTAAGTGCAATAACCTAATATAAAAAGTTAAGCTGATTTTGGTCATAACCAGCCTTACATAGTACACAAGAAAGAAACACAACTTTGCAGAGCCTTCTGCACACGGACCACTAATGGCACCAAGGCATCACATTCCCAGAAACAGTTCCTTAGGGGAGTTTGGCATGTCCTACAGTGTCACGAGGACTTACTGAAAACCAGGGCAGTCAGAAGGACATTGGAATCAAAAGCTAACATACAATTTAAAACCCTACAGGACACTGGAAGGACGCCATTATTTGCATGAACCGATTCTCACTACTTCCGGCAGTAAGTCCTAAGGAGTATATTGCTCCAAAGGAAGTTAATAGCCCAGAGACACAGCTTGTTCACATAATAATCATTACATTTTTGTACATGAACTTAATTTTTACCCCCAAATTAACTAAGGAATCGAGAGATCAGCTTTTTGGTTAAGGGTTGCCTCCCTACCTCAGAATTTAAAAAGAGGGGGTGAGAAGTGGAAGTATAAATGCAGGAATCAGGGTTCAACAAAGTCCTTACTGGGAGAAAATTACTGAAGAAATTGTATGAGTGGTGTGTTGAAGAACACAAATCATGGCAAATAAATCTGCATTTGAGACACGAGACAAGAGGAAGAAGACAAACAGGAATCAAAGTGGAAAGCATTATTTGTTTAGCACTCAAGTGGTCTCTTCCTGAAAGCACTCAAGCCTTTGCAAAGCTCAGTCTATAGCGTGTGTGTGTGTGTGTGTGTGTGTGTGTGTGTGTGTGTGTGTGTGTGTGTGTACATACATATATACATATATATATAAATATACACACTCACATTTATTCACAAAACAATGCTTCACACACATGGGGATAGATGAAGCACTCAGTAATTTAAAGATAAATTTTACAGTTCACGTTTTTGGTTTTTGTTTTTAAAGAGCAGATAAAACATAAGCAAGAAACAAGAAACAGATGGAAACAAAAACACCTTTCAAAACACCCTAACTTTTGTGTCTTGGATGTAAATACAAATAATCTTTTTTAATTACGGGGGTGAATATGTTCAGAAGTTTTAATTAGGGGGAAAAGCCCACCACCAATTCATCTGTGTGCTTACTGTGTGAAATTATATCCCAAGGAATGTTTAGTAAGCACTCTAAGGCATCCTTCAGTAGATCCTGCACTGCCGTCATTTCCCAGAATGCAGGGTACAGTTTCTCTACATGAAAGGATGTTTTTCCAAATTCACAGCCCCTGAGACTGAAAATGGAAATTTTGCCAGGCAGTGGTGGCACACACCTTTAATCCCAGCATTCAAAGGCAGACTGGCAGATCTCTGTGAGTTCAAGGCCAGCCTGGTCTATAGAGCGAATTCCAGGACTTGCTCCAAAGCTACAGAGAAACCCTAACTCAAAAAAAAAAAAAAAAAAAAAAACCAAACCAAAACAAACAAAAAAAACAAAACAAACAAACAAAAAAAAAACCAGAAAATCTTTTGTTGAAAGAAAGATTTGCTCTTTTTTTTTTTTCTGGGGAATATTAAGGGCCACTTATCTGCACTTCAATAGCCTACTAAATTTGATCTGTCACTACAGTTTTAACAAGTGGTGGTCAAAAGAAAGAGTCAATTATTTTTGTGGCCACCCCTGTAATATCCTCCCACCCCCACCCCACTCCCGCCATCCCTTGGCTATTTTATCTCATTTTAAAAATTAAGTGTCTGTGAAGTGGGGGGGGGTGTGTGAGCAGGGAACATGTGCACATAAGTGCAGGTGACCACAGAGGTCCTCTTGTCTACTTAAAAAAATTTTTAAATTACATTTATTTATTTATGTGTGCATGTCACCAGCATGTGGAGGTCAGAGGACAACTAGCAGGAGTTGGTTCTCTCTTTCACCTTGTGGATCCTGGGAATCAAGCTCAGGTCAGAGGGAAGTACCTTCACCTGCTGAACCATCTTGCGCCCACACCCCCCACCCAGGCTGTTTTCAACGTTAACCAAAAGCATATTGCTTGAAGATAAATTTATGTCCTCAGAGGTTGTCAGCCTTAATCTCACAATGAAAACTATCCTTTAAAAATGTCAGAGTTAATTACCAAAAGCTAATTTGAAAACAGGTAACAACAAGAACATTGTACTTTATATAAAACCGTTAAAATGACGAAAGGCGCATACCTTTTTATACCCCTTTCCCTTCTGAAGGTCACAGTTTGCAGGCCTTTCTAATGAAAAAAACAAAGTTAGGCAGTCGAGCTAAAAATTAAAATAGCTAAAATTAAGTTAAAAACTATGTCTCTTTAAGGATATAAATTCTCTTGAATAAAAATAAAAAGGCCAGAGGGGTTGTATGTGAAAAGGAAGTTGTAGGCACTTTCTGGGAGATGATACTCAAATACTGCAAAAGTGGCCTGAGGTGCCACTGATAGGTAAACACAGAAGGAAACCAATAACTACTAACTCATTTCAGAAACACTCTACACGTTTTGGAGTCATCAAATAAACGAAAATCAGCATGAAAAACTGTAAAGATCCTGCAAGTGTCTTAATTGTACCTGAATGTCCAAAAAGTATCCTACCTGGTTTTGAAGTTCAACTCAAGCCACTTAAGAAAGTCTGTGTGTTTACAGAGAAAGTAAATCAAATGGATAGTGTCAAGGGTGACAGGTAAAGATATCAAGGACATTTCTTTGGAAAAAGAGCCTCAATTAGGCATGATGGTGATGCTTACTGTCCCAGCTACTCAGGAGGCTGAGGCAGGAGGATCACTTGAGTCCAGAAGTTTGGGTCAGCCTGAGTAACAAAGTAACACCTCATGTCTTAAAAAAGGAAAAAAGAAAGGAAGAAAGAAAGAAAGAAAGAAAGAAAGAGAAAAGACATCTCAATTAGCTAGCTTATTCTGATCAAATGATAAACTCACATTTCTTAAAATATATTAAATAATCAGAGGTCAAGAGAGTGACCCATAAAGTGTCACATTCACAGTAGTCACCTACTTCTGACAGTGGGACCAGAGCTGTTACTTTGAATTATACTTCAGTTCTTCCTGTTAAGAGTTCACCAGTTTGCTCGCAGAGCGACACACAACCCAAGCAAGCTGGGCTTTCCTGTCATGACAGTAAGCTTTTAGTACAACCTGCTCCCTTCAAATTAAACAGTATTGTCCACTGTTCCTGTGAAACAGCAATGTTGCATTTTTTTCAAATGATGCAAATTCTTGCTTGAAAGATGCAAACTTGAGGCATTGTTGGCTTAGGTGAAGATGTGCATGTAAAACTTAAGTAGCCACAAGAAAAGAAAGCCAAGGAGCTTGGTGTGGCTGAGAATGAGAGCTGTCTACAAGGGTCTTCAATTGCTGGAGCTTCCAACTGGAGAAAGAGCTGGGGTGTTCTTCCCATTCTTCTGCCCCCAAGTTGCATCCATTTGAGGAATGAAGAAATCATGACACTGTCTCTTCCTTTTGAGGAGTATAAAACGCAGGTGTGACATCACAGTGAAAGGACATATGCTATAGAGTAGCTAAAACCCGTAAAAAAGAGACCACCACTACACAGAACGTCTGTCCAGTGCCTAGGGTGAGGGCTTCAAAGGGGATCATCTCCTTCCCTGCAGCTCGGTAAACCCCAGCAATTGCTGCACCTAGTTCAAAATGAATTGTTAAAAGAGAAAAACATCAATTAGTAAAACAAAACCTGAGATTAATGTCATCATGAAAATATAACAATTAAAAAATTCACTGTTGGGAGACAGACCTTTTACATTTAATTAGGGAAGAAGTTTCATCATCCCTGTCCGTTCTGGTGACCGCACTAACTTTCTTTATGTGCCTTGCAAGTCAGCATTTAGATTTGTACTCCCTAAGATTGAGCATCCCATATACACTGAGTGATCTGAAGTGACAGTCAAGATAAGACAGCAAATCCCCTGTGGTCTGACATCTTTCTTTACTCCTCTGCCAATTAACCCCATGCCTATCACTGAATGGACACCAAATACATCCTTGGTAATGAATGACAATCAACTGAGACAGATCAAGAAATGCTTCCAGGCCACAGGGATCCCAGCTCCACTTTCTCCTATACTATGGTTCCATTTGAGGAAGAAAGGAGGGAGGGAGAAAGCAATACAGGGTTCTGAGCCATAAGGCAAGCTAATTCAAAGGGCACCAGGATAGAGAACTCAGGGTCCCTTCTGTTTCCCAGGTCACTGTTTCCTTATTACAGTTACTACAACCTCCTGTAGATCAAAAGCACACATAAACACCCGTGTCCACCCCCCCCCCCATCTAACATTTTACACAGATACCGGTGTAGACCCAGCTATCTGAGAGTCAGGAACTCAAACACAGTTGACTCAATCAAGTATCTACAGGTAGGCTGGGGGGTGTGGTTCAATGATAAAATATATGCTAGTATGCACAAGGCCATGGGTTCCATTTTCAGCATCCCAAAAAGAAAGGAAGACAACACACTTTTAAACTGTGACATGAGCTATTTTTAATCTGTTTTAACAAGAAAACAATGTTAGATAATTGACTTTGCCTCCAGTGGCAATCAATACCACTAATGTCTCAGAGGGCATGTTTCATGAAATCTCTGTAACTGAGCTTCCTTGAAGAAGAAAAAAAGAAGCCTGAGGAACCTGATCTGAGCCTTCACATGAGACATAGATGATGAGGGAAGAAAGGAAAATCCTACAGAGAATAGGAAGAAAGAAAAACAAAAGCAAAACAACCTCAAATCCTTAAAACAGAAATGAGCACCTCTTCCATCGCTGTGTGCCAACTACTGCGCCAGGTACTCTACTGTATTGAGCCACCTCATCCAATCGGCATTCAAGGAATGGGGTGCAGTTCATCCCTGCTTTACTGATAGGAAACCAGTCCCAGGGACCAGAAATTCAGTGTGGATACTGCAGCATTAAGTGACACAGGTAAAACACAGAAACTAGGCTACAGTGCCTCAAAAAAAAAAAAAAAAAAAAAAAAAAAGGAAGGAAGGAAGTCAAAGAGACCAATGGACACTTTTGCTCATTGAGTGGTTCAAATTCACAGGGAAAATAAAATAAGATGACAAAGTCACAAATTAGGAATATTACATTCCTATGATTTTTATAATACATACATATATTCAAATCCACACAAAAATATAGCCTGTGGCTATTAATATACATATTATATTTATTTTTATGATGCTTAAATTTTTATTTCTAGGAAATACATATGCTTCTATGATATTACAAATTTAAAAGTGATTTATTTTAAGCTTATAATTTTGTTCCCTCTAATTGTGTTAGAGAAGCAGGTTTGGGGCTGGAGAGATGGCTCAGTGGTTGAGAGCACTGGCTGCTCTTCCAGAGGCCCTGAGTTCAATTCCTGGTAACCAACTACATGGTGGCTCACAACTGTCTATAATGAGATCTGGTGCTCTCTTCTGACCTGAAGGCATACATTCAGGGACAGACCTTGGTGTCTACATAATAAATAAATCTTAAAAAAGAAAGAGAGAGAGAGAGAGAGAGAGAGAGAGAGAGAGAGAGAGAGAGAGGAAGGAAGGAAGGAAGGAAGGAAGGAAGGAAGGAAGGAAGGAAGGAAGGGAGAAAGAAAGGAAGGGAGGCAGAAAGGAAGGAAGAAAGAAAAGAAGGAAGGAAGAGAGGAAGGAAGAAAAGAAGGATGGAAGAAAGGAAGGAAGAAAGAAAGCACACACTAAAGAGTGGAAGCAATTATCGAACTATTCTGTAAAGCCGAGTCAAGTCAAATCTGAATAAAAAGATGCTGAAGCTTCTATGGCCAAACACTTCTATGTTGCTAGTGGCCTGTGGAAGCCAGGTAAAGGAGCTTGAGAGTTAAAAAAAAAAAAAAAAAAAAACAAAAAACAAAAAACAAAAAAAACCAAAACAAAACAAAACCCCAAAGGGAATACATTAAAAAAGAAGTCCACACTTGGTGGCACATGCCTTTAGTCTCAGCACTCAGGAGGCAGAGGCAGGCAGAACTCTGTGAGTTCAAGGCCAGCCTGATCTACAGAGCTCAAGGCCAGCCTGATCTACAGAGCTAGTTCCAGGACAATCTCCAAAGCTACAGAGAAACCTGTCTAGAAAAACCAAAAAGAAGAAAAAAAAAAAAAAAAAAAAAAAAGCTAATTCTTCAAAATTCATTGTGTGTGCACAAATGCAACACACACATAATACACACTTTTCCCCTCTTCCCCTCCCAGGGCTAGAGACCAAACCCAGGGCTTTGTGCTCACTAGGCAAGCATTTGTCCACTGAGCTAATTTCCCACCCACCCCAACCCTCCCTTACTTCTAAAAGGAGGCCTAAAATGAGGTGACCAACCACATTCCAGGCTTTGGACTGGTATTTGAATGTCTAACATACTTGTCAAGACTCCAGCAGAAATTGGTCCCACGATGCCCATCATCAGGATGCCTACAGACATGAACCTACCATATTTGTGATGTCTGAGGGTGAAGAGGGCCAGGAGTCCAGCAGGGACATGAAAGAAGACAGAAGACACAAGTGCCCACAGGAACACACCATACCACATCTCTGTGAGGGCAGAGAAAGCAAAGCTAGAGTCACAACCCTTCCCAGCGAGGCCCTGCCAAGGGCCCAGTCCCAGCCACTTCGTCCTCGAGTCCCAGTCTCACTGGCATTTAGTTGTACCCTAGTGGATTTTGCTGTTGGTGTTCTTTGTTTTGTCTTTTCTTGTTTTGTTTGTTTGTTTGGCTGATTGGTTGGTTGGTTGGTTTTCGAAGACAAGGTTTCTCTATATAACAGTCCTGGCTGTCCTAGAACTCCTTCTGTAGACCAGGCTGGCTGGACTACATGAGCTTCATACATGCTTGGCACACACTGCTCAGTAGTACTCAGTTAATGGGTGTGACATCAAAAGTATCTCCATACCATGCCACGAGTCTCCATAGAGACCAAACCACCCTGATCAAACAGCACTGTCTTGACTGAAGCAGAGCATTTACAAGAACACTGACAGTGACAGCCACACAGGTGAATGGGTTACGCCGTGAAGAGCTCAGGTCTGCATGGGAAGTGTCCCTCTTGGGCTCATGCACTGAGGGCTTGGTCCCTTGCCAGTAGTGTTATCCCCAGAGATACTGGAAAGTAGGAGCTGGGGACCAGATAGAGGAAGCAGGTCACCAGGGGTGGGTCCTCGACTATCTCTTGCCCTGACTCCTTCCTAGTCCTGCTTCTTGGCTGCCACTGGGTGAGCAGCTCTGCTCCACCAGGCCATGGTGCCTCACCACAGGCCCAAAAATAGTGTATCCAACAGACTACAGACCACATGTGGTCTCTGAAACCTTGAACCTAGGTCTTTGGGGGCAGGATGATTTTTTAAAATATTTATTTAATGTGAATGGGTGCTTTTATTGTATGCATGTGTGTGACATGCCTGGTACCCAAGGGGGGCAGAAGTCCCTAGAACAGGAGTTATAGCTGGTTGTGAGCTGCCATGTGGGTGCTGGGAATTGAACCTGGGTCCCCTGGAAGAGCAGCCAATGCTCTTAACAACTGAGCCATCTCTTCAGGCCCTTGAATGATTCTTCAGAAAACCTCATAGATGCCCATCTAGGGTTCAGAGCCTGTTAAGGATAATTGATAATTGTCAGTGTTTGGTCTGGTGACTATCACAGCTACAAAGGGTGTCAAAGCTTTTGTAGTGACTCACACCTTAGTCCCCAGCACTTGGGGAGCTGAAGCAGAAGGATCATCATGAGTTCGAGGTCAGCCTGGGCCACAGATACTGTCACAAAACAAAGCAAAATTAAACAAAAAACCAACCAACCAAACAAACAAACAAAAAAACCTGTCAAACCATTTTTGAGACTTTTTTTCCCCCTGCTAGACTCCCATCACTCTTTAAACCATAACTGCTGAAATACGGGGCCTCAGAGAAAGTTCTGTGGGGACTCTAAGAAGGCTGCTGCCTCATAGTGAACAAATGAATGTGACCCCACCTCCAAAAACTTACAGTGGTAACCACCCAGTTATAGCCCAACACCACCAAGATGAGAATACTGCTGGCCTGAAGCTGGACCTCTCTGTGCAGCTGCACTGGGGGCTTCTTACTGGCTGCTCAGATCATGTGTGGTGAACTTGCAGTCGAGCAGTGCCCTGATTCAAGCTAGTAACTCCCTCATATGTGAGTCCGGCCTGAGAGCACTATGGCTTCTCTTTTCAGACAGGGTCTCACTATGTAGCCCAAGCTGGCCTGGAACTACATAGATCCGACAGCCTCTGCCTACTGAGGTCTGAGATTAAAAGTGTTCATCACCTTTAGATGTCTTACAAGAGGAAGATTAACTCCCCCCACACAGGGGTGCAGCGCCCCATCACACCCTGAGCAGTCTGTGTTAGCCACTTCTGTGCCCACGTATAGTACCACTTAAAACACTGTGAGGGGAAGGAGAAAGGCTTTATTACATGAAATAAGTAGTTTATAAAAATACTCTCAGAGTGATTACAAGACGTTAAAAGCTACAGCAAACTGTGATCTATAAAGCACTTAAAAAAAAAACTAAGTGATTTCTTTTTAATCTACTGCACCTCAATTTACCAACTGTTTAATAGCTATTTATTGATCGATGTGGAGTACTTTTCATTCCCCTGGCTCAACACATCATCAAAAATGCTTCCCTGTCTTATATTTCCCTGTTCACTGCTTCAAATCCAGAGCTCTGTCAGCTGTGTTTTCCTTGGCAGCTCTTTGTTGGTTTTCTGCTGCTGTAATACAATCTTTTTTGCCTTAAAGTTCTGTAAGCTGGGAAGTCCAAGACTGAGAGACCACCTCTCTCTCTCTCTCTCTCTCTCTCTCTCTCTCTTCCTCTCTCTCTCTCTCTCTCTCTCTCTCTCTCTCTCTCTCTCTCTCTCTCTCTCACACACACACACACACACACACACACACTCATATACACACACACTCATACACACACACTCATACACACACACACACACACACACACACACACACACACACACACACACACACACACACAAAGTTTTCAGACAATGGAAGAACAAAGACTCATGAAAAGCTGTATCCCCTCAAATGAAACTGAATTAGCAAAAGGGCTTGCAGGTGGACAGCTTTCTGCCTGAGACATCTTGGCCCCAAGATCTCCAGTCCAGAAGAACAGGAACAGGAGTGCCAGGCAAGCAAGCAGCCATCCTTGCAGCTGGGTTCTATTCTGACCTTATGTTCCAAGTCAAACAGCTGAATAAACTGGCAGCTCCTGGGTGGACCTTTGTAAAGGTGGGGCTGTAAGCAGGCCATACCTGTCCCCCTGGGAACTACAGTCTTGTCCATTGCTGTGACTCCCTGCTGGAACTAGGCTGCCTGGATGCTCATGGCCTAACAGCCTGCATCACTCTTCACTCCTTGCTTGCCAACTCTGTCCTATCTGCCAGGAGATCCATGAGTAGCCTCCCCTCCTCTCTAACAATGACTTGCCCTCCTGTCTAACAAGGACTACCAACTTGGGCCTGGCATTCCTTTCCTGATACTACTTGTCTTAGTTGGTATTCTAGTGCTGTGAAGAGACTATGACCAAGGCAACTCTTACAAAAGAAAACATTTAGTTGGGGGCTTGCTTACAGCCTCAGAAGGTAAGTCCATTATCACCAGGGTGGGAAGCAGACAGGCATGGCATTGGAACAGTAGCTAAGAGCTTCCATCCCGACTCACAAGCACAAAGCAGAGAGAACAGCCTGGTGTGGGCTTTTGAAACCTCAAAACTCACCCCAGTGACACACCTCTTCCAGTAAGGCCACACTTTCCCAAAACACTTCCTTCCCATAACAGTTCTACCAACTAGGAACTGAGCATTCAAACAGATGAGCCAGTGGGGGGAGGGAGCATTCTTATTCAAACCACCGAGAAAGCCAAGGCTGGCCCTGAATTCAGGATGTAGCTCAGGATGGTTGGCCTCAAATGCATGACCATCCTGCCTCAGCCATCCAAGGGCTATGTTTACAGATGTGTGCCACCACAGCTGGCCTGATCACCTTATGCAAAACTTAACACACCTCAGCCACTTACTTTGCCCCTCACCTGTCTCATACTCACCACCAGCTATTGTGTCCTTATTTTTCTCTATGTCTCTCCACTGGAACTAATGACCCATATGGGAGCAGCTTTGTTTTGTCTGTCAAGACCTTTCTAACAGATACCCAACATAACCAGAAAGCTGGAGAGATGACTCAGCAGTTATGAGCCAATGCTACTCTTGCAGAGAACCAGAATTCACATTGGGAAACCCATACTAGCCAACTATCTATAACTTCAGCTCCCAGAGCGTCAATGCCCTCTTTTGGACCCCATGGGCATCCATACACATGTGTTCATACATGTAAGTAAAAATAAATCTTAAAAATACAAAAGCAGAGCCGAGCAGTGGTGGCACTCAGGAGGCAGAGGCAGGTGGATCTCTGTGAGTTCGAGGCTGACCTGGCCTATAAAGTGAGTTACAGGGCAGGCTCCAAAGCTACAGAGAAACCCTGTCTTGAAAAGCAAAACAAACAAACAAACAAACAAACCAAAACAAAACAAAACAAAAAACAAGGCCTGGAGAGATGGCTCAAAGGTTCAGAGCACTGGCTGCTCTTCCAGAGGTTCTGAGTTCAATTCCTGGCAACCACATGGTGGCTCACAACCATCTATAGTGGGCACTAATGCCCTCTTCTGACACATGCAGCTAGAGCACTAATATATAAAAATAAATAAATGCAAGTACACCACAATCAGTAAATATATATTCAGTGAATGAATAACCGACTTGTCCAAATTAGATCCATTCTTGACTGCAACAACAGTGTTGCTTAATTTGACATTACCTTAGTGAAATCCCTATCTTCAGAGAATGAATGTCATTCCTGACTGTGACACATGACAACTAAAAGCCAGTCATGGTGGTGCAGCACTAAGAAGGCTCAGTTTCTCTGGCATCTTCAACTGCACAATGAGACCTTGTCTCAAACAAACACAAAGGGACAACAAAAGAAATTTGAGCAAGTTAGAATGAGACTTTGGCAGAATCCTAAACGGCTAAATTGTAAAGGCAGGTTTTAAAAAGAAATCAATTCAAAGCTTTTTAGTACAGAGAAACCACAGAATATTTTAGGGCAATGATCTGCCATGAGTTGGCATAAATTACAAATAACCTTTTCTGTGTGACCAAAATAGAGGAAATCAGCCTCAGGATCCTGAATAAGATTCCTAGTAAGAGGTCTTTAGTATCTCAAACTAGGATCCAACTTCAGGTGCTTATTATAACCAGAATTCCAAATAAAGATGAGACATTGCAGGGTGGGGATGTATTTACTGCTGCTCACTGGTCAGCTTTAGGTCAAGGGCTGCATGTACTACATTAGCCCTTACGATTAGCACATGGGGATGAATGAGGGTTTTACCCTCATCCCTGTTTATGCCTCCAGCCTGGAGCCCACACACCACCAGATGGACACCTGATAAAGGAATGGGTCTAGGTAAACCATACTCTCAAGTCTCGTATCCATAGAAGGATAGAAGTAAATTCAAATACATACTGCAGATTAATATTTCCAGAAGGGAGTCTGGAGGGATGGCTCAGCAGTAAAGAGCAGTGGCTGCTGTGCCAGGCATTGGTGCCACACACTTTTAATCCCAGCACTTGGGAGGCAGAGGCAGGAGGATCTCTGTGAGTTTGAGGCCAGCCAGGTCTACAGAGTGAGTTCTAGGATGGCCAGGGCTACACAGAGAAACTCTGTCTCGAAAAAACAAAACAAAAACAACAACAACAAAGCAGTTGCTGAATTTCCAGAGGGCCCAAGTTCAGTTCCCAGCAAGTTGCAGGTTAGTATCAGAACAAAAACGCAAACAAAAAGCTGAAGAAAAACACTGGTGTAAATGACACTAAAGAGTTGGGACAATCAAATGCAATGTGTGATTCTTTTTTTTTTTTTTTTTTTTTTTTTTATGTAGCCCTGGCTGGCCTGGAACGTTATGTAGGCCAAGCTGACTTTGAACTCACAGACATCTGAGTGCCAGAGCTAAAGCTGCAAGCCACCACAGCCCCTGGACAAAGCTTTTAATGGCTCTTTTCTCAGCTCACTAGGCCATCTGCCTCTTCTTTCTTAATAAACTGTCTCTTTCTCTCACTAAATGAAAACAAAAACAAAATGAACAACAAAAAAAGAGGGATGGCTCAGAGGTTAAGCGTGATTGCTGTTCTTCTAGAGGACCCAAGTTTGATTCCCAGCATCTACGTCAGACAGCCACACACAATCACCTGTAACTACGCCTCTGGCCACAGTGGGCACCTGCACGTATGTCCACATAACTAAACACGCACACGTATTTGAAACAATACATTTTAAAGAAAAAAGAAAGCCTAGAAGACAAACAGAAAGAAGAAGAAAGCTATTTGGTTAACTGGAGAGATTTAAATAAACAAGGCCTGCTTAGCCTTACCACTTTATCAGTGGTAAGTGTGAGAGAACACATCCCTGCTTCAGAAGTTTGGAGCTGAAGAATCATATAGTGTCATGACTTCTGCAGTACAGGAAATTAAAATGTGATGTGTATACTCATGCACATAGATGTGGCAGACAAAGAGCAAGATCCGAAATAAGCATGCTTTGCATAACGAAATTTCCATCAATACAGGCCAAACAATCAACTGTAGCCCTATAATATAAAGTAGTCAGCCACCTAGGCTTGTCCAACTGCATGGGCAATAATCTCACAACTACCTAATGAGCCCCAGTTTTTAATCAGTGTGTGACTTTGACAACTGGACATAAGCATATGGGCATTGGTTATACTGTGTTCTAATTTCTCAGGTTTGGAACATTCCCAAATAGTTGAAGAGAAATAAGAAAACTAATAATAATAATAAAAAAAAAAAAAAAAAAACAAAAAAACAGACAGATTTAATCCTCGGAGAGTATGAGCTCTTCATCTTTTGAAAAGGGTCTCCAGAAAGGAGTTCATGTGTAATTTTTTTTTTTTTTTAATCACTGTCAGGTGTGACACTAATACTTTTGGAAACAATCTGAGCTTCGAGATTCTCGTTTTAGGCAGGATCACAAGCTAACAGCTTCAGCTACAGCAAAAATAGATAACCACTTTGTCAGCTACTACACATGCAGGTCCCAGGTGTCCACTGAGAGGCGCCTGGCAGTCGCTGCCCAGTGGATGAGAATCAGACGCCTGGCTTAACATGCAATTCCCGCCCATCTTCCTTTACGATGTCTCTGACCCAGCTTCACGGTTTACGAAGTCCAAGTTTCAACTAACTTTGCTGGGGCGCCCTAATTTCCCCTGTAGCACCCCCCACCCCAGTCGCCTAGCCTTCAAAAATCCAAAACAAACAATCATGCCCTCCCCTGAAGGCCTTTATTATTGATCCCAGGGGAGGTTATTCTCCTCCCGTCAACTTTCTCAACTCTGACAGCTCTACCGTGTAAATATAACTTCGAAAGCTCTCCTGACAGGAGGCGGCGAAGCTCGGGCGGGAAGTTAGAGCAACTCAGAAGTTGTGTCTAAGTTCTCCGAGGTGTGGGTGGGAGAACCCGCAACAGGTTTGAGCAATGATTCCTACATAGGCAAGCTTAGGACAGAGTCCGCGGGCAGGGTCTCGGAGGGCGTCAAGGGGCAGTCCCTAGAGCAGGGCAGGCGTCGCTCCTAGGCACCCGGGTACCGCTCCGCGGCTGCCCGGGCCTCGCCCTGGCCGGGGCCGGGGCCGGAGACAGGTGCGCAGTGCGCAGGCGCGGGGCGGGGCGGGGCGTACCTGGGAAGGAGCAGAGCGAAGTGGAGTTGGGGCACAGGGTCCCATTGCCCACCCGCGGCACGAGCTTCAGGCTGAGGATCTGCTGCATGAGCCCGGCCGACCCGCCGCCGCCGCCGCTCCCCTCGGGCTCCATCCCGCCGCCATCCACCGCCCGGAGTGCCGCGGAGTCCCGCACCTCTGCCACCGCGGCGTCACCTTTGGCCCGCCCTCTTCTCCCGCCCACCCCAACGGCGCTACTAAGTAATCGTTTCCCCTTCCAATCACAGGGCGCCGCAGATGGAGGGGGCGGGGCGACGGTTGTTCCCGCCTCCTGGAGCTCCGTTCGACTGGGGACGACCTCTGGCTTGCTGCGCCCCCTAGTGTCAAGTCTCTGCCGTTCCGTCTAGGTGCGTTGGGTTCTGCCCTTCCGTTTAGTGCCATCTCTAATTAGGACAAGTCCATTGAGATTGCTCAGTCGGTAGATAGATGCTCTTAACCTCTAAGCATGAGGGGTCTGAGTTCCATCCCTAGGACCCTCATGACGGAAGGTGAGAACCAGCTTCCATGAGTTGTCCTTTGAACTTCACACGTGTACTGTGCACATGCACATACACTTACATAAATAAATAAGTGTTATAAAAGTACAGCACCAAAAATAAATGCATAGATTAAAAAAATAAGTGAAATGAACAATAGTGCACTCAAATTTCTGTGTAGGGCTGGGTATGTATTGACAGAGAACCAGCCTAGGTCCACAATAATACCCTGGATTCCAACCCTAGTTGTTTAGCATGTAAAAGGCTGAAGGTTCAATTCCTAAACAACCAATAAAGAAAAAAAAAAAAAAAAAAAAAGACGTTAGCTGGGTGGTGGCCGTGTTTGCCTTTAATCCAAGAACTCTGGAGGCAGAGGCAGTCAGATCTCTGTGAGTAAGAGGCCAGCCTGGTTTACAGAGCAAGTTCCAGGACAGCCAGGGCTACGAAAGAATCCTGTCTCGACACCACCACCACTACCACCACCACTACCACCAAAACAAAAGAAATGTGTTTTGGATTTTGAGTGTGTACTGGCTGGTTTTGTGTGTCAATTTGACACAAGCGGGAGTCATCAGAAAGAAAGGAGTTGAAGAAATGCCTCTCTGAGATCCAACTGTAAAGCACTGTCTCATTTAGTGATCAATGGGGGAAGGCCCAGCCCATTGGTGGGCGGTGCCATCCTGGGCTTGTGATCCTGTGTTCTATTAAGAAGGCAGACTGAGCAAGCCCTGGGAAGAAAGCCAGTAAGAGCCTCTCCTTGGCCTCTGTATCAGCTCCTGCCTCCAGGTTCCAACCCGGCCTGAGTTCCTGTCCTGACTTCCTCCAGTGACATTCTCAACTTGCTTTTTTGTTATAGTGTTTCATTGCCGCAATGGAAACCCTAACTAAAACAGAGTGTGTGTCTTTTCGCACTCATCTAGTCTCTCTCTCTCTCTCTCTCTCTCTCTCTCTCTCTCTCTCTCTCTCTCTCTCTCTCTCTCTCTCTCTCTCTCTCTCCCTCTCTCCCTCCCTCCCTCCCCCCCTCTCTCTCTCTCTCTCTCTCTCTCTCTCTTCCCCTCTCTCCCTCTCTCCCTCCCTCCCTCCCCCCTCTCTCGCTCTCTCTCTTTCTCTCTGCCCCCCCCATCCTCTTTGAGTTTTTGAGAAAGGGTTTCTCTATCGCTGTGGTGCCTGTTCTGAAAAAACAAAGAAATGGAGTGCTCGCTTCCACAGCACATATATAAAAAAATTGAAATGATACAGAGATTAGCAAGGCCCCTGCATGAGGATGACATGCAAATTCATAAAGTGTTTTATTTATTTATTTATTTATTTATTTATTTATTTATTTATTCATGTATTTATTTTTGAGATAGGTTCTCTCTACATAGCCCTGGCTGCCCTGGAATTCTCTTTGTAGACCAGGCTGGCCTAAAATTCATAGAGATTTGTCTGCCACTGTCTCCCAAATGCTGGGATTAAAGGCATGCGCCACTACCACCGTGCCATATTTTTATGAGCATCAAAAATAGTTTAAAGAAAAACAAACTATGATCTGAAAGCATAAGAGTGCCAGGTATGGTCCACATACCTGTTATTTCAGCTCTTGGAAGAGATAGGAAGATTACTGTAAGTGCACAGCCAGCCTAGACTACATAGTCTCTGTATCAAGGGGAGGGGGATGCAGGGGCCTGGAGAGATGGCTTAAGTGTTTCCTGATCTTCAGAGGATCTGTCAGGAAGCTCACAATAGCCTGTGACTCCTGTTCCAGGAGACCCAATGTCCTCTCCTGAACTCTGAGAGGACCTGTACACTCTCTCTCTCTCTCTCTCTCTCTCTCTCTCTCTCTCTCTCTCTCTCTCTCTCTGTGTGTGTGTGTGTGTGTGTGTGTGTGTGACACACACATATTTATCAAATGGGGCATCAACTATGAATCAAATTAAGAAACAAGAGTTTAGTGTAGAAAAAAAAGACATTTAAAATTACACTGGCTTGGCGGGTGGTGATGTACGCCTTTAATCCCAGCACTTGGAGGCAGAGGCAGGTGGATCTCTTGTGAGTTTGAGACCAGCCTGGTCTACAAAGCTACACAGAGAAACCCTGTCTCAAAACAAAACAAAGTTACACTATGAAAATTACTTGGCTCCCAGCTGGGCATGATGGTCCATGACTTTAATGATGGTCCAGCACTCAGGAGGCAGTGATCTCAGTGAGTTTGAGGCTAGCCAGAGCTACAAACAAAACAAAAGAATATGTGGTTCCTCATGACATAGTAGAATTGTCCCTGTTCAGTAGGTAGGTTGGGAAAGTGAATATTCTTTAAATCAGAAAGTGTCATGTGCAGAATACAAGCATTTCTCTTCCAAGGACATTGGTACAATGGCTGGTTAGCATCCTGGGTCCTCCTGAAGCTGAATTTTAGAATGCACCCAATGCCTTTTCCATAACAATGCTGCTGTCAACCAAGACTCTTATCCAAAACAAAAATATTAAATGTGTTAAAAGTCATGAACTAATTATTAGAATTTTTTTTTCAGTACATCATCAAAGTTGCCAGAGTCCAGGTCAAGGGGAAGAACTTGGGGTTATGACAGTCAGCTGTATAAATCAGGAAAAACTGTTTTGAATTTAGAATCCTATCACCAAACTATGACTGGAAGCTTATTTTTTAAGGTTAACTTTTCTAAAGAAGTGTTGTATAAACTAGGGCAAAGGTAAAGAGTAGTGAGCAAGGAAGAGAGGGGTATAATGCAAGAAATGGGGGAATTAACCAGAATGTCACCACATCCTCTGTGTAAAAGTCCCAGCAGAAAAAAAAAGTGTCCTGGGAAGAATAATGAAATCACTTTCAGTCCATCAATGACATGATTACTAAAATTTTATTGTCTGGGCGAATAAGGAAGGGAAAGAGAAAGAAAAGGGAATTGTGTGAGCTGATTGTTGGTGCTCTCTCCTGTAATCCCATAGAACTTAGGAGTCTGAGACAGGAAGGCCAACCAAGAGTTCTAGGCCAGCCTGGGCTCCACCGTGAGTTCCAGGCTAGCCTGGTCTATAGTGGGAGCCACTGTTTCAAAAAATAAAGTGATGTGCCAGTGAGATGGATAAAGACACTTGCCACATAAGCCTGACCAACTGTGTTTGATCTCCAGAACCCATGCAAAGGTGAAAGAAGGGAACCAACTCCACAAAGCTGTTCTATGGCCACACATGTGCCAATGTACACACACACACACACACACACACACACACACACACACACACACACACGGTAATAATAGTTTGTTTTCTGGTTTTTGTTTTTGAGATTGGGTTTCTCTATATAGTCATGCTGTCCTGGAATTCACTCTGTGGACCAGGCTGGTCTCAAACCCAGAGATCTGCCTGCCTCTGCCTCCTGAGTGCTGGGATCAAAGGTATACACCACCACCACCACCACCTGGCTAATAATAGTTGTATTTAATGTGCATGAATGCTTTGCCTGTTTGTATGTCTGTGCAGCAATGTGTGCCTGATGCCCTGGAAGCCAGAAAAGGATGTCAGGTTCCTTGGAACTGGACTTATAGACAGCAGTGAGCCAACACGTGGGTGCTGGTATCAAATCCCGTTCCTCTGGAACAGCAGCCTGCCCTAAACACTGAGTTATCTCTCCATCTCATAAAGTTGAGAGAGAGAGAGAGAGAGAGAGAGAGAGAGAGAGAGAGAGAGAGAGAGAGAGAAAGGAGAAGGAGGAGGAGGAAGAAGAAAAAGCAGAAGCAGAAGCAGAAGCAGAAGAAGAAGAAGAAGAAGAAGAAGAAGAAGAAGAAGAAGAAGAAGAAGAAGAAGAAGAAGAAGAAGAAGAAGCCACTGAGAGAAAGCAGTACTTAAAGCTAAATCAAATAAGGGAAAGGACAGTTCATCTCATTCAGACATACAGATCACAAAGAGCCAGTTGTAGTGACATACACTCTTAAGAAATGCTGAAGAAACAGAGACAGGAGGATCACTAGTTTGATGCCAGCCTGTGCTATGCATTTTGTGGAGCTTAGTGGCACATGCCTTTAATCCCAGCATTTGTGGGGTCAAGGAAGGTAGATCTTTGTGAGTTCAAAGCCAACTTGGTCTACATACTGAGTTCCAGAATAGCCAGTGATTTACAGTGAGGCTCTATGTTTTTTTTTTTTTTTTTTCCTTAAGAAATTGTCCTGTTAATCCACTTCAGTGGAGTAAATGTGCTGGCTAGGGCGATCCCAATTCAAGCTAAGTGTAAGGAACAGATCTGTCAGTAGAGGGCAGTGTGACAAAGGCCTTCCTGAAAGTGCTTCACTCCTAGCCAAGATGATTCCTTACAATAATGACGGCTGCTGATGGGAATCACTAAATTAAAAACTACTAGATTAGGGCTAGAGAGATGGCTCATGGGTCAAGAGCACTGACTGCTCTTCCAGAGGAGCCAGGTTCAATTCCCAGCACCCACATGGGAGCTTGCTGTTGTCAATAACGCTACTGCCAGAGGACCACCACCCTCACACAGACATACATGCAGGCAAAACACCAATGCACGTTTTTTTTTTAAAAAGCCCTGGAAGTAAGCATGAAGGCAGTTTATAATCTTGAATAGAATAAAGATTTCAGAGAGAAACACAAAATTCAGAAGCCATAAGAAAGGAATTAGCTTGGAACTTCGCAATAGATACATACACACCTTTAATACCTGCACTCGGGAGGTATAGGCAGACAGATCTCTGAGTCCAAGGCCACCCTGGGCTACACAAGATTGATCCAGTCTAAAAGAGAAACAGAACCAGGTGATGATGGCTCACACCTTTAACCCCAGCACTAGGGAGGTAGAGACAGGAGTGATATGGCTGGGCAGAGAGAGAAATTTAAAGCAGGAGGAGACAGGAGCTCAGGGCATTCTGTCTGAGGATTTGTAGGGACAGAATAGCCCCTTTGGTTTGAGGATTCAGTAGAGGTTAGAGCTTTCTCTGGTGGCTGACTTCTTTACTTTTCTGACCTTTCAGCATTTACTCTGATACTGACTTTGGGTTTTTATTATTAAGGCCTATTACAACTCTTGCTATAGGCAGGTGAACCTCTGTGAGTTCAAGGGCACCTTAGTCTGCATAGGGAGTTTCAGGATATCAATTATAAGACCCTGCCTCAAACAAACAAATGAATAAACAATGAAAAGAAATAGTAATTGCCATTGGGGCAGTGACCGAAGTTCAGTCCTGGGACCAACACAGTGAAAGGAGATAATGGACCCCACAGCTGTCTTCTCAACACTCCCTGCCTCACAACAATGTAATAATAATAAAAAAAAATTGTTAATGCCAGGAAAACTTCCTTTACCCTGTCCCTTTTCTGCCTATAGACAAGGTCTTGCTTCACAGCACAGGCTGGCCTGAACCTCATTAATCTTGAACTTGTAGCAATCCTCCAACCTCAGCTTTGATAGTACTGGGATTCCAGGCATGAACCACGATGGACCCTTGGGAATCTCAAACTAACCTTCCCCCATCCATTTCCTCTCACTAATTTGTCTTCCACAGAACCCCACCCTTGTAACCCCAAAACTGGTTTTCTTAGTCTTGTCCTTTCTTTACAAATGCTTTTGTGTTTTCTAATTTCGATTTTGTTTACTATTAGTGGTAGTGTGTGTATGAAGGTGTCCATACGCCACAGGGAGCATGTGGAGGTCAGTGCATAACTTTCGGGAGTTGGTTTTCCCCTTCCACTGTGGGATCCAGAGTAGGAACTTAGGTCATTAGTTAGGCTTTGATGGCACATCCTCTTATCCACTGAGCCCGCTTTGCTGGCTCTAATATGTATTTTTTGTGGGGAGGCAGGAAGGGGATGTGGGGGAGAAATTCTAGGGCCTTGTTTAGACTATGCAAGTTTTTTTTTAAAACATTTATTTTATGCTGGATATAATTATACATGCCTTTTTTAAAAAAATGAAAACAAACATTTATAAACAATATTTGGGAATTTGGGCATCGTTCTTTCCAAACTGCTTCCTGCTGGTAGGGGGCGCTGTCATGGGGGAATCATAAGAAATCCTGTCTGTAGTGGTCTGCAAGGCTGCATTTTCCCATTGACGTTGCTTCAGGGAGTCTTGCTCGATCAAACCACATTAGTCTGGAAAGAATCCACAGCTTTTCATTTTCTGTGGAAACAAAATTAGAAATCCTTTTCCCCAGTAACTTGTCCTTAGACTTAAATTTTGAAGTCGTAGCATTTTATATATAATATATATGTATGTGTATATATTATATATATATAACATTCAAATATATATATATTTGAATTAATCCAGCAGCATTTCTTCTTTTTTATTAATAATATAATTTAAAAATTTTACATGTGGATCTCAGTTTCCTCTCTCTTCCTTCCTCCAACCCTCCCTCCTTCCCTTCCTCCCTCCCTCCTACCTTCTTTCTCTCCTTCCCTCCCTCCCTCCCTCCCTCTTACCCTCTTTCCCCTGTGACATGCACCCTGGCCACCCTCCCCTCCCATCCCCCCCCCATTCCACTTGTAGGGCTATGTTATATCCAGGTTGGGTCATGTAAATCTGTCAAGTCACTTGCAGTAGGGACTAGGACTTTCTCCTGTTTTTAGGTTAAGGGGTTTTCCCTCCATGGGGGATGTGTCCGCAAGGTCCTTTTGTGCACCAGAAATAGATCCTGTTTCTACTGTCTGAGGTCCCCCAGACTGCTCAGTCCTTCTAGCTGAGACCCATATTCAGGGGTCTGAGTCAGTCCCTTGCTGGGTTCCTAGCCCTCAGTCTGGGAGACCCAAGCTCCTCCTTGTTCAGGTCAGCTGTCTTTGTGAGTTTCTGCAACCTGGTCTTGTCCCCTCTCTCTGCATCTGGATTCTAGTTTGACTCAGTGTTTGGTTATGGGTGTTTGCTTCTGTTTCCAACAGGTACTAGATGAGGACTCCATGATGGTGGATAATTTAGTTGATGATCTCACTATCAGAGAAGGGCATTTATGGTAGCCTTTCAACGGTTGCTCGAATTATTAGTTGGAATTGGTCTTGTAGTTCTCTAGACCTTTCTTTAGGTATATACCCAAGTGACTCACATCCATGCAACAAAGACATGTGCTCAACTATGTTCATAGCAGCATTATTTGTAATAGCAAGAACCTGGAAGCAACCTAGATGCCCCTCAACTGAAGAATGGATAAAGAAGATGTGGCACATCTACACAATGGAATACTACTCTGCAGAAAAAAATAACGGAATCTTGAAATTCACAGGCAAGTGGATGGAACTTGAAGAAACCATCCTGAATGAGGTAACCCAGTCACAAAAAGAGGAACAGGGTATGTACTCGCTCATATATGGATTTTAGACCTAGAGCAAAGGATCACCAGCCTATAATACATACCACCAGACGAACTGGGATACAAGGTGTATTCTAAGAGATTCATATATGGTCCCTCACAAAGGGGAAAGGGACAAGTCCCCCCAGAGCACATGGGAAATGGGGGGCAGTGAATGGAGAGAGAACTAGGAGAAAGAGAAGGGGAGGAGAGGAAAACACGTGTGACTAAATAGGTTGAGTCAGGGTGAGAGGGGGGAGCATAAAAGAGGGAGCCATTTTTGGTTTGAAGAGAAAACTGAACCTAAAGAAAGGACTATGCAAGTTTTTCACCACTAAGCCATATCCCAGCCCTAGCTATTGTTTTTAAACAAGCTAGCGAGTGTTGTAAGCTGATGCTCTGGGTTACCTATTTTCTCCTGTGTGATTTTTTTCCCAGGCAATTGTTAATAAACTTGTATCTTCATGTTAGTCTGCCTTCTTGTTTATTTGCTAGACAGGTCTTGCTATGTATCCCAGGCTACATTTAAACTCTCTTTGCAGTCCAGGCTGGCATCAAACCAGGGCAAACCTCTTACGTCACCTCCCAGTGTGGAGATTGCAGGCATGCATCACCCACACTCAGCTTAATCTATTTTTTTACTATAGCATCCCCAGCTGAAAACCTGTGATATCTTCTCTACAAGGTCTAGCCTGGGAACTGGTTGCTCACCCTTATGCTATACTATACCAGCCAAAGCAAGTCAAAGCAACAGCCCAGATTTGGGGTGTGAGTATCAGGGTGGGGTTGAGAAAGACTCATCTGCTTTGTAGCAGGAGCTATGGTCATGTTGCAGACTGTGAATAGAGTCATTGCTGGCTATTCATTGGTTATGTTGTCCTTGACCATTCCACAGGGCACTGCCAATCAAGGCTGGGCAGTCTTTAGTGATGACTTTGGCAGAGTGACAAGACATTTGTAGCCAGCAACAGAAATGTCTCTCTCTCTTCTGGGTCCCCAGACTTGTCTTTTCTGTCCTTACCTTTTGCCTTTGTCCTGAAGCCCATCTGGGTTGATTTTGAGGGTTGTTTACTGTGCCAGGAGACTCACCCTGAGTTTGCTCTGAAGTCCAGGGTTCACCCCAAGGCTGTGGTGCTCTACGTGTGGAAAGCCAAGCAATTGTTGGGTGTGTGTGACAGGGTGCCCCAGCACCTCCAGAATCAGAGAAAAAGGAATGAATCACATAGCTAAGCATGGAACACAGATGCTATTCATTATGCCACCACTAGGACCTGTGACTTGAGCCATAGCAAAGGAAGCTCTTGGGTTGCCACTGTCAGGCCAGGTGCTGAATCTTCTTATTCTCAGCTCTGGCATCATAAGCTGCTAAGCTACTTCATCTTACTCTGCCTGCATGTACCATAACAGCTAGGATGGTCTGTTCCTGGGCTGAATCTTTCATTTGACACTGGACTCCTTTAGGGAAGGGGTACAGCTGGTTATTTTATCTGTAGTGACTAGCACAAAGCAGGAAAGCAGGTTGGGGAAGAATATGCAGGCAGGAAAGGGATCAAGCAGAGGGACCATACTGCTCAGTATTTTTGATTTTTAGAATATTTGTAAATAAGTGCTTGGATGATTCTCTAACTTCAAGGGACCATCCACAGTCAAGGCCAAATGGTATCACTTTCTAAGACTATAGTGTGGTCTTTTGCTGTGGTCTACTTTCATTCCTAGTATGGTTTATTTGCTGGGACCATTAATGTTTAAGTTAAAGCTGTGAGGTTCTTGATTTTGGGTTTTTTTTTGGGGGGGGGGGTTAAAGACAGTCTCATTCTGTAGACCAGGCTGGCCTTGAACTCAGAGAACCACCTGTCTCTATCTCTTGAGTGCTGGGATTAAAGGCATGCACCACTACCACCTGGCAAAGCTGTGAGTTTGAATCCCAGCTCATATATGGACCAAGTCTTTCTGCTGTGGACCCCCAAATCCATATGCTGCAGTCTTGTGCTCGGTATGGTGGCAAGCACCTGTAATCAAGAAGGGAAGGCAGGGGGCCGAGTTTGAGGCCGGCTCAGACAACACAGTGAGCCAACAGCGAAGAAAAGAAAGCCAGAAATAATAAATCCTAACTCCCAAGAGGATGGCATTAGGAGGTGGACTGAAAGGCTAAAGACCTCACAATGGGACAGGTCTCATTACAAAGCAAGCCTGAGGCTGGCTGGGACAGTGGTGCAGGCTTGCAATACCAGTGCTTAGGAGGCACAGGCAGGAAGATCGTCACAAGCCTGAGGCCAACCTGGGCTACTTAGGTACATAGTGAATTCCAGGCTACCTTGGGTGTTAGTCTAATAAATAACAAGCCCTGGTCTGGAAAATAAATAAGCTCAAGAGAGCGGTCCTGTCCCTTCTGTGGGATCACAGTACTAGAAGTGCCATCTTTACAGAAGTGTTATTCTTTAGACATTGCCAGCACCTTACCTGTGGTTTATAAATTACACAGTCCGTGCAGATGGACCTTCATGGTTAACTTGACTGGACTGAGAATTATCTAAGGGATTAGTAAAGTGTGCCTCTGGGAGTGTCTGTGAGGGTTTTATCTGAGACCATTAGACCACAATGGCTCTGACCTAATGAATGGGCGAATGGCTCGAATGACTGGCAATATGATGATTGGAAAGTGGTCAAATGTAGGAGCTAGCTGGAAGAACCCACCACCGGGGCATGCCCTAGGGCTGTCTCTCACTCTGGCCCATTCATGTACCCCCTTTTGTTTGTTTCCTGGCCACCATGTTGTGAATTGCTCTGCTCCTCTGTAGTCACAGTGAAAGGGCACCACTGAAACCCCGAGCCATCTCTCCTGCCCTGGTTCCTTCCCTGCTGAATTGTTCTTTCTGAACAGCTATGAGAAAAGTGACACATATACAGTCTAAGGCATTTTGTTAAGTTAGCCTAAGTAGATCAAGGTCATTTTCTGAGCTGCCCATTAATAATTAGGGTTTAACCAGTCTCTAATTCCAGCACTCAGGAAGCAAAGGCAGGCAACTTTGTGAATTTGGAGCCAACTTTGTATATATAGTGAGTCCCAAGACAGCTAGAGCTATGTAGAGAAATGCCCTCTCAAAAATAAACAAATAAAACTAGGGCTTTAAATATCATGCTCACGTTGCCAGTGTGGGAGAAACAGGTTTTTATGTAGCTTGAAGCTTCTAAAGCTTTGAAAGATGAAGAGGGGGGTGGAAGTGTAAATCTCAATTGGTAGCAGGCTTGCCCAGCATGTCTGAAACTCTAGGTTCAATTCCAAAACCACATAAAACAGATACGGAGGCATAGAGCCTTTATCCCAGCACTCAGGAGGTGGAGGAAGTGGAGCAGGGCAAAGGTTTCTCCATTTTGTCTCAGCTGAAGTCATCTTTGGTTTCTTCCCCTGCCCTGAAAAGTCCTGTGGGAAAGCACCTAACCCTGTTCCAGAAATTGGTGGTCAAAATGCCCCAGCTAACTGCATGTTCTTGGCTCTTGTTAGATTGCTTGGAACAGCAACTGCCAACCAGGCTGTAGTTTTTCGGAGCTGCCTCAGTTTTCTGTTTTGTCTTTAAAAAATTCCTTGTAATATGTATTCAGGACTGCTCTATGAGAAGTGTTTCTCTTCAGGCAGTGCTCACTGGCTTAATGTAGACTCTCAATTTTAACTTTGGTCATGCTGAACAGTCTTTGGATCTGTACTCCACCAAAAAAAGGAGGATCATAAGTTCTGGGTCATACTTTGGAGATAGCTTAGTGGGTAAAAGCATTTGCTGTCCTGAGGACCTGAGTTCAAATCTCCAGAACCCACATAAAAGCTGACCTATGTAGGTGTAGGGTGTGTGTGTGTGTGTGTGTGTGTGTGTGTGTGTGTGTGTGTGTGTGTGTAATCTCAGGGCTCCTACAGTGAAATAGGAGGTGCAATCAGGAGACACCAGAAGCTCACCGATCACCTAGTCTGGGGTGCTCAGTGGAAAAAAACAAGACACCCAGTTTCAAAGAAGATAGAGATTGTTCTGAGGTTAAGGACAGTAGTTTCTTTTCCAGAGGACCTGAATTCTTTTACCAGTACCTACATGTTATCAAGTACACACATATATACACACACACACACAGCACACACACACTCCAGGGCTGAAGAGAAGACTGAAGACTCATGAAATAAAGGAATCAAGGCACTTGACACACAAAAGGCTCACGATGTGAGTTTGATCCCTGGAACCCACAAAATTGACCTCTGACCTCCACACATGCGCTCCTACACACACACATCATGCATACAGTGATAAGAAAGTTAAAAAAAAATTTAAAGGTGGAAAGAGAAGACACCCAAGGTTGTCCTCTGATCTCTACATGCATACTGTGGCATATGTACCCACATTCATTCATGCACATAAATTATGGCTTGAATGACAATGGCCCCATTCATATATATGAATAGTTGGTGGAGCTGTTTGGGAAGGATAACAAGTAGCCTTGCTGGAGGAGGGTTGGGTTTTGAGGTTTTGTAGAGAGCTGAGAAGTGCCGCGCCTTAAAGATGGCGCTGGCTTTCGCCTTCCACCGATGGTGAGCGCTCTTTGTAACAAACAAGTCCTTATTTGGCTAAGCCTGTTCAGCTTGTTTGCTTGCACATAGGAGAAGCCTATCTGCAGGGTCCACGTAGCTCACTGGGATTGGTTAGCACAAGGGGATTTAAGTCTGTGTAGGGAAAACTCTGGGAGAGAAGAAGCTTTGTTAAGGATCCTGAATAAACTGCTTGAAGAAGATCTTCCCTGAGTTGCGTCTTCCTTGCTGATCGAGGTTGGGCGCGACAAGGTTTCAAAAGCCAAAGCCATCTCCCAGTTAGCACTGTGTGTGTGTGTGTGTGTGTGTGTGTGTTTGTGTGTTTGTGTGTGTGTTTGTGTGTGTGTGTGTGTGTGTGTCTGTGTGTCTGTGTGTATCTGTATGTATGTTTGTATGTTTGTCTGTCTGTCTGTCATCTTTCTGGTTGTGTCTCAAGATGTGAGCTCTCAACTTCTGCTCCTTGCTGTTGGAGACGGCACTCTGCCAGGGATAGTGAAGGACCCCAAGATGACAGAGTGTAAACCTGCTCTAAAAACCATTGATTGGGTAGCTTCAAAAAGACAAAAGGACAATTGCAAACTCTCAAAAGTCCTGGAATGAGACCCTTCATACCAGGTTGGCTGGGGAACCACTGGTGATTGACTGGGCTTATTACAAGGCCAATGGGCCAAGGCTGGCTTGATGGATGATTATTTTTTTTTCCATGACAGGTTTTTTCTGTGTAGCTTCAGAGCCTGTTCTGTGATTCACATTGTAGACCAGGCTTACAGAGATCTGCCTGCCTCTGTCTCCTGGGTGCTGGGATTAAAGGCTGTTGAATGATTTTGGAAAGAAGTATAATGCCCTGAACATCCTGGTGCCTAAGGATAAATACATGGCCCTGGTGAACAATGAGGATAAGGAGGATGTGCAGAACTGTGCTAGTTCTTCTGAATCTCAGGTCAGGATCCAGGGATATGAGAAGCAGGCTGGATAACATGAAGACCATCTTTGATCAGATGACCATTGATCACTTGAATGAAATCTTCCCAGAAACCAAGCAAGACAAGAAGAAGTATCCATACTGGTCTCATCATCCCATTGATAACCTGTGGAACAGGCCAGGAGAGAGTGCCAGCCCTTCTTTCCAAACTCTGGATATTAAAATAATACATTTACATAGGGAAAAATAAAAAGATGGGAGCTCTCAGCTACTACTCTAGGGCTATATCTGCTGCTATGCTCCCTGCCATGATGGTCATAAACTCTAACCCTCTGAAACCATAAGCCCTAAATTAAATGCTTTCTTCTATAAATCACCTTGGTCATGGTGTCTTATCATGGCAATAGGAAAGTGACTAAGACATGAACATATGCACATATGCACATATGCATACACATGTGTTTCAAGTCATTTTTAGCTACATAGTGAGTTTGAAGAAAGCCTGGGCTACATGAGCCCGCCACCCCCACCCTCCAAAAGCCTAAAGTCTTCAAATCATGTATCCTGCCCTTTGTCCTAAATTCTACCAGTTGTTGAAGACCACACTTAATCTGGGAATCAGAAACCAGCAACCATAACGATGGTAATGTTGTAGCAACAATTAAGAGTTCCCGGATCTGTGTGTGTTCCTGTGTGATTTGCAGTACTCATTGTGGACTCAAATCCATTTCCTTGTCCTCACCAAGGAAGGAAGCCTGCCCTTCTTTTAAAACATTTACCGTTTACTTTCTGGCTGTTGTTACCTGAGCTTAGGACTAAGCTTTCAGCACGTCCAGTGCCCCTTGGATGAGCCCTTTGCTGTCAGAGCTAGGTGTGGTTTGCAGGAAGTATGCTTACTCTGTCTAAAAGGACCAAGGCAAGGCAGAACCACTCTTCTAAGCCATTTTTCCTTCTAAGCTCCCGGCAAGCCTGAGTTCCAGGCACCCCATGACTTGCCCCCCACCTGCCTCCCTCTCCAAGCTCTCCCTCTGACGCTGGTTATGCTTGGCTTGCTGCCAGATCTCCCCAGCTTTCTCCCTCATCTTTTGTGTCCTTCTAGGCTCCTCTAGGTTACACTTGGGATTCTCAGCTCTGGACCCAAATTTTACCATTTCCTGTTTCCCTAGTTGTATTTTATGCAGGACAAATACATCTAGGTATCATTGCTGACAGAAGACAGATCAAAGCAACCCTGAGTCATCCCTTCTTAACATTATGCCTCCAGAGCAAATCCATCTCCTTTCTTCACCCTTAAGATGTGACCTCGGCTGGGCATTGGTAGCGCAGGCCTTTAGTCCCAGCACTCGGGAGATAGAGGCAAGCGGATCTCTGTGAGTTCGAGGCCAGCCTGGTCTACAGAGCTAGTTCCAGGACAGGCTCCAAAGCAATACAGAGAAACCTTGGGGGGAGTAGAGGGGGAATATGACCTCAGACAAGTCCTGTTACTTCTTGGGATGCTTTTCAAACATGGTAGGCTTTAAACTGTAAGCTGAATCATGCAGCTTATTTATGATGTTTACTTCCATAATTAGGATTTTTCACTTCAGGACAAACCAAAGCCTCATTAGAAATTCATTTTTCTTAGGCATGGGGTATATGCCTGGGCTCCTTTCTAGAAGGTCAGACAAACATTCTAAGAGGAAACCACAAAAGGCATCCTCTCTGATTTCTTCTTGACTACACACACACTGTCCAACTCTTTGGTGGATCATGAGACCAGGGCCCAGGGGTGAGCAGAGATCAGGGTGAGCAAATGAGAGGCAGGTGCACAAATTTTAGGAGTGAGCCTACAGCAGATGGGTCCTGGGACACCATTCTCAGCTATTGCATGGTGTTATCAAAGAGGAGAGAGAGTGAAAATGATGTCTGGGTCTGGCTGCTCTGTGGCCAGAGGAAATGGGCAGCGGTTTCACTCTCCATAAGGACTGCTTGATGGGAACCCAGACCCTGAATGACTCAGAGGAAACGCATTGAAGGGGCCAGGCCTTCTGTTTTGGCAGCCATGACAGGCTGCAGAAAAGACACGTAGGCCTCTGACTCAGCACATGGCTGACCTTGTTGGGCCTGCCCTAGTCACCAGGAGGTCAGATACCCTCCTCGTGTCAAGGAACCAATCAGAAGTTAGCTGGCAGGACTCTAGATGTGCTTTATAGCTCAAGTGGCACAACAGTGCAGAGCATAGCAGCTGCTCTGGGAGGACCTATAGGCCATAACAACCAGTTGACCAATCAACACAGGACAGGTCGTCCAAGCCAAGACACGCACCAATCCTAAGACTTACCCCCTACTCTGCCCAATTAGTTTCCCATCTCTCTGTTTCTCTAGGTCCTTCTCCGGCCATCCTCTGCCATGGATGAAGGGCCCAAGTTAATATACTTAGCTCGTTAAACAATAAAAGACTGCTTTTGCATCAGAACAGGTCTCTTGGTGATTTTGGGATTCAGAATCTGGGCACAACATCATAATCTGGGGAGGAAAAGAAATATGGAATTTGGACTCAATCCTTTCCTAGTACAAGGCAAGACCACCTAGACACTCCCAGCCACTGTTAGTGGACTTTCTTCTGGTTTCTTCAAGCCCATTTGTTATCATACTCCAATAGGTGCTAACATCAGAACAGGGATTCTCCACTAAGACTCTTAAGATCCTGGCTGTACATCGGTGGAAGAAGCCCACTTGAAACTTGGACCTCTAGGCAGCAAGAGGTCCAGAGAGAGGTCCCACTGCTCAAGCCGGGAGTGCACAGGACGGTAACCCAGCAGCTTCAGTGCTCCAGCGCATAGTTCCTGGACCCGCTGGATCTTGGCAAAAGGCAATGTGTGACGCCAGGCTTGGGACACATTGAGCGCATCCCTGGATGAGGTCTTGAAGGCCTCACGGCGTGCGCCTGGCCCTGAGCCATGCGTGATGTTGTGGATCCAAGTCTGGAGCTGTGGTGTGAGGCTCAGGCCTGTGAAGGCGTAGAGCTCACGGATCTCAGTAAGTGGGTCCCGGGCCAGATCCTCGTAGCGCACTAGACGGTAGCGATCTTGCAGGAAAGGCGGCGGCTTATGCAATGCGGCCTCAGCAATGCGCACGTGGCTTCGGCACACCTCACTAACCACGCGCAGCTGTGGGTCCACCTCCACCCACGTGCCGTTGGTACCCAGGACGATGCCATTGTCCCGTGCCAGCGCCTTGGCAGCTTGCTCTCGTGAGCGCAGCACCGCGCGGGGGTCGCGCACCAGGTGCACGATGCGCAGGTTGAGCGCTGGGTCACTGAGCAATGGGTAGAGAACTTGGAGGTTAAAGAAGCGCACCTCCTTAAGTACTACGTGGCTGTAAGAGCTGCAGGATTTCCGAGCCAGGCTGAAGGGCCGTGTTGCACACAAAGACTTGCACACCTCCTCATTGCTGATCTTGCCGCGTCCGAAGGCATCGCAGACCGGTGGCGAGCACAACGCACGGCTTACCGCCCACTGGAAGAGATCTGAGATGTTGCGGTGCCAGGGGAGGTAGGCATCAAAGACGTCCATGTCGCACAGGAATACTGAACGGATCAGGTCGCGTACGGCCATGTGGAGCGTAGGGGCACTACCCTGCGACAGGGCATCCCACACATGCCAAGCTGGCTCCATTAGGTAGAAGACATCTGGGTGTTGGCTGAAGAGTTGACCCACGAAAGATGAACCCGAGCGCCAGGAAGATAGCACCAACACGTGCACATGCTCCCTACTGCCACCTGGGGACAAAGGCGTTTGCCGGGAGACGAGGAAGACTAGGATGCAGGTCTGTGCTATCAAGAGCGAAAGCACAAAAATGCTGGAGAAGCGGGGCAGCCTCATGCCTCTGGTTAGGGCCTATGAAAAGGAAAGGACAGGGTTAGGGACTGTAGCCTGAGCTCACATCCCAGGTCCAACTTCAGCCCCATGCAGGTTGCATTTGATATGTAGCTGTAGGAGGCCCCTAAACTTGTGTTCCTTCTACCTCCAGCTCCTAAGTGCTGGTGAAAGTACCAGCCTCACCCCTCCATGACAGGCTGCAGAAAAGACATGCAGGCCTCTGACTCAGCACATGGCTGACCTTGCTGGGCCTGACCTAGTCACTAGGAGGTCAGATACCCTCCTCGTGGCAAGGAACCAATCAGAAGTTAGCTGGCGTGACTCTGGGTGTGATTTATGGCTCTGGGTAAAAGTGGCACAGCATGCAGAGCAAGGCAACCATCCTGGGAGGTCCTGTGGGCCATAACAACCAATTGACCAGCACAGGACGGGCTGCCCAAGTCTGGAAGCACACCAATCCTGAGACTGTTGCTTACCCCTAGATACTCCCCTTATGCTGCCCAATAAGTTTCCACCCTCGTGGTTCCCCTGGGTTCTTCTCCCGCCATCTGCAATGGACGAAGAGTCCGAGTTAATGAGGTTAGCTTGTTAAACAATAAAAGACTCTTTGTTTTTGCATCGGAATGGATCTCTTGGTGATTTGGAGGACTCAGAATTTGGGCACAACATTCCTATGTGTTACCACACCTGGTTTAGCAATTGATTTTTGTTTTGTTTTGTTTTGGTTGGTTGGTTGGTTGGTTTTTTCAAGACAGGATTTCTCTGTAGCAGTTCTAGCTGTCCTGGAACTAGCTCTGTAGACCAGGTGGACCTCAAACTCACAGACATCTGCTTGCCTCTGCCTCCAGAGTGCTGGAATTAAAGGTGTGTGCCACCACCACCTGGCCTGCAAATGCTATTTTTCAAACAAAACTACTGCCTTTTGCTTAAGAATCCCTTTTATGGAGTTACTTTTAGGTGGCTGACCATAACTAAGTACTGCCTGTTGTTCCTTTGTTACAGTTTTAGGACAAAGCTGGAGGCGGGGTGTCCTGCATGGGAGACCACGTAGGAGACCACAGCGGATTCCACAGCAGGCTAGGGTGACTGAGATGGAGGGAATAACACGCCAGGCAGACAGAGCTTGAGTGAGTTTATTAGAAAGGGGAGTGAGGGGGAAGGTAGAGACATAGACACGGGCACAGAGGAGAACAGAGGGAGAGAGCACACATAAAAAGAGACTGCTTGCTTAAAAAGGCAAGCTTTGCACATGTGTACCTAGTCCGTATGCAGCCCCATAACACGTGACTTAGCCAATGACGTGGCCACGCTAAGTATGCTTGCCCCACACATCATTAGGGGATGGAGTCAGCACAATGCCAGGTTCCAACACTGCCAGGCTTTTCAGAATGAATCCTGCCTTTTCCTGCTCTGTGATCTTAACACTAGACAATCTCTCTGTGACTCTGTTTACCCACCTGTTAAAGGGGAATAATATAGGTGTCTGGCTTCAGGATTTGTGGAGAATGACTGAAAAAAGCATAGAGGAAGGAGAGTAGTGTGACTCCCACAATTTAAGACTAGAATTTTCTATGGTATAGTGTGCTTCCATGATGTATGATTTTTTTAATTAACAAAAAGCACCATTTTTTGTTACTAAAAGTATTGTAGAATATTACTTTAAGATGGGATACATTTGACGCAAAGATGTATTGTTTTTTTTTTTTTTTGTTTTGTTTTGTTTTGTTTTTTCCTTCCTGAGACAGGGTTCCTCTGTGGTTTTGGAGCCTGTCCTGGAACTCGATCTTGGCTCTTGTAAACTGGGCTGGTCTCGAATTCACAGAGATCCAGATCCACCTGCCTCTGCCTCCCGAGTGCTGGGATCAAAGGCGTGCACCACCACTGCCCAGCCATATGTATTGCATTCTTTTATGTTGCATTTGTTTAACTCTGTGGAGTTCTGTTACTTTGCCTGTCTGAAACACCTGATTCATTTAATAAAGAGCTGAACAGCCAATCACACCAGGCAGGAGAAAGGATAGGCAGGGCTGGCAGGCAGAGAATAAACAGGGGTGGGGGTGGGGGTGGGGAGAGGATCTGGGAGAAGATCTAGGAACAAAAGGAGGAGGAGAACACTAGGGGCCAGCAACTATGGAGTAAGCAACTACAGAGTAAGAAGTAAAGAAAGTTAAACAAAACTAGTAAAAGTAAAAGCTCAGAGGTATAAGGTAGACTGGATGATTTAAGACAAGAAAAACTGACTAGAAATAAGCCAAGCTAAGGTCTGGTAGTCATAAGTAAGAAAGAATAAGCCTTTGTGTGATTTATTTGGAAGCTGGGTAGCAGCCTCTCCCCCTCCCCCGCCCAAAAAGAGCCCAAAGAACAAAGAAATAACCAACAACAAAACAGGACATGGTAAGATGGCTCAGCAGGTAAGGCACTTGCTGCCAGGCCCGATGAACTGAGTTTAAATTCTTGGAATACACATATAAAAAGACAGACCTGATTCTCCAAAATTGTTCTTGGCCCTTGACCTCCACATATGTGCCCCGCCCCCTACACACAGAGAATGGGTATGTGTATTTTAGTAAGCCCTGCATTCAATCTCAGGCATAGCATAAGCCAGGCATGACAGTGCACTCCAGTAACTTTAGCACTCGGTAAACAAGGAGGGAGGCTCAGGAGGTCACAGGGTCCTTAGCTACATAGCAAGTCTGAGGTAATCACCTGTCTCTCTGTCTCTGTCTCTGTCTCTGTCTCTGTCTATGTCTCTCTCTCTCTCTCTCTCTCTGTCTCTGTCTCTCTCTCTCTCTAAGAAAGAAGCAAGCTGAGCAGTGGTGGTGCATGCCTTTAATCCCAGCACTCTGAGAACAGAGGCAAACAGATCTCTGTGAGTTAGAGGCCAGCCTGGACTACAGAGTGAGTTTCAGGACAGCCAGGGCTACAGAGAGAAACCCTGCCTCGAAAAACCAAGAATCAAGAGAAGAAGAGGGGGGAGAAGAAGGAGAAGAAGGAGAAGGAGAAGAAGAAAGCACAAAAGGGCAAAGGGCTATAGATAGAGTTCAATGGTAGAACTCTTACCTGGCATGCGCAGGACCCCAGGTTCAATACACACGCACCCACGCACGCACGCGCAGAGAGACAGAAAATAGGCAATATCATTGCCATCACCTCTGGACCTCTGGGGAGAAAGTGCTGAAGCTGGAATGGACTCCAGAACAGGAATGTTCTCTGGAAGCCATGAGTTTCAGAGGAGCCCAGGGAAGTGGGAAGCAGAGCAGAGGCATACCCATGGCAGGCTGCTGGCTCTTCCCCTGCTGAGAGTACTCACTGCTGTCCAGGGCTTGGAGAGATGCTTGTGTTGATCACAAATCCATGGGAGGTACCTGGAGGTTCTTTGAACCTGAGAGCACAGGAGGAAGACTGGTCAGAGCCACTGGAGGGAGATAGCCCCACCCAAAGAAAGCTCTCCAGATAGGGACAGAGTAGTCCTGCCATTGGCAGTTCTCCAAATGAGTGTGAGCTGATGGGTTTTCCTGGTGCAAGGAGGAGAGAGGCTGGCTTTGAGTCCCCAAACTGCCATGCAGGGACTTTAAAGCCTGGAACTTTAATATCTTCTGTAAATGGATATTGCAACCTTCAATCTTTGTGTTGAGGATGACCTTGGATGTGACATTTTGATTCTCCTTCCAAATGTGATTACAGTCATGGATCACCATGCCTGGTGTAGGAGGTACCAGGGATTAAACCCCAGGTCTCATGCATACTAAAAAAGCACATCATACTAAAAGTCTCATCCATACTAAAAAAGCACTTTATTCATCAAACCCCATCCTATGGCCTCCAACTCTATTGCCTTGCCTCAGCCTCCCAAGTGCTAGAATTTCAGGTACCTGCCACGATGTCCAGCTGTGGGGGATGAGATTGTAAACACCTGTGAGGAGAGGTTGTAGCATGGGAGGTCTCAGCCAAAATGAGCCATCCTGAGATCACTTACATATCTTCTAGAATAGATTTACCTCTAATGTCTAACAATTCCTGCTCCCTTGAATAGGTCACATTTGTCCAGCATGTAGGAGCCGAACTAGGCCTAACTTCCACACACCAATCAAGGTCCTAGAGATTCCTGTCTATGTATCTTGCTTCTGCAGATGATCCCAGGCTTCCTTTCTTTGAACATAAGAGACTGAAACATTCTCCCTGCTTTTGTAGCATTTATCTCCTGCTTCCCTGTAAATATCACACTGAGAGAAGCTGAGGTCTAATCTGTGAATGGTCCCTTCTCTGTGCCTGCCTCTCCCCGGGGCTTGGGGAATGGGTAGAGAACACTTAAAAACTGTCTTACTTGCCGACTCTGGAGGTCTTCCTAGATCACATATCCAGCCCTGGAAAACCCAGAAGACCTGGAGTAACTATCTACCTGTCTGCATGAGTCACCAAATTTGCCAACACTAGTTGCTTTAACACTGGGCGGTGGTGGCGCACACCTTTGATCCCAGCACTCGGGAGGCAGAGGTAGTCAGATCTCTGTGAGTTCAAGACTAGCCTGGTCTACAAGAGCTAATTCCAGGACAGCTTCCAACGCCACAGAGAAACCCTGTCTTGAAAAACCAAAAAGAAAAGAAAAAAGACAAAGCAACCCAAGATCCAAATAAAAATTACAATAAAACTGTTTTCCTTGGGATTAGATTCACCTAGCTATTAAAATTGTAATAAGGGAAGTTAAAAACAAAATAGAAGGAATGTGGAAAGCAGAACAAAAAAGAGATAACGTGGAAACATACAAAAGAAAACAGTGCAGGGGTCTAATGTAGAAGAGTGTCTGTCCTAGCGGAATTGACAGTAGTTAGAGACATTAAAACTCACCCGTGGGGGCTGGAGAAATGGCTTAGAGGTTAAGAGCTCCTGCAGCGGATGAGGTTTGGTTCCTAGCACTTACATTCACAGCTTACAACCATCTATAATTCTAGTTCCAGGGGATCTGGCTCCCTCTTCTGGCCTCCATAGGGACCAGTCATGAACAACACAGTGCACATACAGGCACTCAGGGAAAACACCCATACACAGAAAATAAAAGCAAAGCAGTCTAAAAAAGGAAGGGGACAAGTCACCCGTGGATGGTCAAAAGACCAGAAGAATGGTGGTCAAGATGGCTGGCCCAGACACTGAAGCTTGGAAGGGTCATGCCTACTTTTCTCCTGGGTTCTAATCCACCTGTCTCCTTCTCCTAGTCTATCTTGCACAGTGCCTACAGGACTATCTAAATCTGATTGAGCCCATCTACTCATGCTGCTAATTCCCATCCAGAAGCATCTACATCTGAGTTCATCAAAAGAGCGCCCAGGCCCCATTCCCCCAAGCCCTCCCTTTGCTGTGCAGTGCCTTCCCCCATCTCCACCTGGAATGATCTCAGTTTCCTCTGATGTAACTACTGCCAGGGTTTCAAGGCACGCCCCTCTGCCCTGTGCCACACTCCATTTCTCCTTCTTGCCTGCAGGCAGCACTAGAGTTGTGATTGTGGTTTTGGCTTTTGTTTTTTTTTAAAGAGTCTGTCAGTTCTTAGGGACCTGGTGTGGGGTTTGGCTCTACACAGGTGCAAGTGCATCTACTAGGCATGTGTCCTTTGCAAGACAGCCTCTAAGCTGGGCATGGTGCACATACCTGTAATCCTAGTATTGTAGAGGTAGAGGCAGGAGTATCACGAGTTTAAGGATAGCCTGAGCTAAATGAAATCTATCAAAAAAAAAAAAACAATTTAAAAACAAAACAAAAAAACCCAACAACAACAAAAACCCAACTGTGGTGGTTGGAATAGAAGTGCCTCCCATAAGGTCACAACCCCAGAAAACCTAGGTAACAAAGAGGACCCCAAGAGAGACAGACACATATGGATCTGCTTAAGAAGGGGGGAAAGACAAGATCTTCTGAGTGAATTGGGAGCACGAGGGCAGAGAGGAGGGTGGAAGGGGAAGAGGGAAAAAGAGTGGGGAAAATGTGTAGCTCAAAAAAAAAAAAAAAGGAATAATAGATACTGTGTCTATCATGAAAATAGAGGGTTAGCATTCATCGCAGATATCATATTCTTTTTAGATGAATAAAACTTTGCAGACACAAAAAACAAAAAAACAAAAGAATTGGCATCTGTAGACTCACGTGTTTTAATGCTTGGTCATAGGGAGTGGCACTATTAGGAGGTGTGGCCTTGTTGGAGGTGGGTGTGTCCCTGTAGAGGTGGTCTCATTCAGTGTGGTACACAGTCTCCTTCTGTTACCTGCCTATCAAGATGTAGAACTCTCAGCTACTTCTCCTGCATTACGCCTGCTGCCTGCAAATGACACCATATCCCTGCCGTGATGGTAATGGACTGAACCTCTGAAACTGTAAGCTGTCACCTCAATTAAATGTTTTCCTTTATAAGAATTGTCATTGTCATGGTGTCTCTTCACAGCAATAGACACCCTAACTGAAACACCAGCCGAATAGAAACCCAGTTGTTAGATTGTCCATAAGGAAGCACTGCCCATCTATTCGAAGAGCCTTGGACAGCTGACTGCGTGGTGGAAGTAACATTCAGGCTGTGAAATTCAGCATGTAGACAGCACCACCTGCCCAAATAAAACAAAGGCCCAATCCAAGTCTCCAAATGTACTGACCTTACTTTTTGGCTTCTGTAGTTCTGCTTCTGGCCAGCTGTTCTTGTTAACTGAAGTATGTCCACCCAGGACATTTCTTTTTGTGTTTAAAAGCTCACCCTGACAAAGGCTCAGAGGTACACTGGGATCCTGAACACCCAGAGTGTAGTCACCAGCCAGCTAATAAAGACTTTCTATTGGTTTGAACTCATGCCCAAGTAGTCTTCTCTGGTGAATACTCCACAACAGTTTGGAAGCAGATGATTCAGCACTCCTCGTGTTTTGAGGGGCATGTGTTCTGTGGTGGTTTGGAAGAAAACAGCCCCCACAGGGTATTAGGAGGTGTGGCCTTGTTTGAGGAAATGTGTCACTGTGGGGAAGGCTTGAAGTCTCTTTCGTTCAAGCTTCCCTCAATGTGACTGTCAGTTAACTTCCTGCTGCCTTCTGGTCAAAATGTAGCCAGCAGCACGTCTGCCTGCATGCACCATGCTACCCACCATGATGACAATGGACTGAACCCCAGAAACTGCAAGCCAGTCACCTCAATTGCTCGTTTTTCTTATAAGAGTTGCCATGGTCATGGTGTCTCTTCACAGCAACAGTAAACCCTAACTAAGACATGTTCCAAAACTGGCTTATCTACATACTTACCCCTTCCAATTCCTGGCCTCACCTAGACGTAGCTTAAGAATGGAACAGCTGGGTTGTAGAGATGGCTTATCTTGCAGAGGACCTGGGTTCAATTCCCAGTATCCACAAGGAGTCTCACAACTATTCATACCTACAGTTCAAGGGGATCTGACCCCTCCCCACCCCAACCTTTGCCGGCATCAGGCACACATGTGGTAAACAGACATATATGCAGACAAAACATTTGCACGCATAACATGAAGTAAATAAATCTGGAAAAGAAAAAGGAAAAAGGAACGGAACATCTGCCAATCCCCAAGGGAGTGAGATGGACACTGAACAGAGAAATAATGAAGTCCCAAACATGCTGGCAGCATCAGCTAAACATCTGGATCCAGGTGTACAGATTCTCCACTCAAGAAAGCACGCCACTCCTCCTTAAACCAGAGCAAGATGAGTTTCTGTGACAACCAGAGCTTCTGGGTTCTGGTCATGCTATTTCTCCATGTGGAAGCTAAATATATAATGTATAAGTGATAAGTCATCAGTCTGTGTGGTGGTGCACACCTGTAATCCCAGCACGTGGGAGGTAAAGGCCGGAAGGTCAGTTTAGTGTCAGCCTGGGCTCACATGGAGTTACAGGACAGCATGGGATATATGAATTCCTCTCTCAAACAAAACAAAATGTCTTCAGGCCAGCTTGGTAGTACATGCCTGTAATCCCAGCATTTGGGAGGCAGAGGCAGGATCATGAGAAGTTTGAAACCAGTTTGCTTTGCATCTAGTTGAAAGATTGTCTCAGAGACAGAGAGAAAGAGAGACTCACACACACACAGAGAATGTCCATCAAGATACTTTTTGTTGTTTTTTGTTTGTGGGTTTATTTTTTTGAGACAGGGTTTCTCTGTGTATTCCTGGCTGTCCTGGAACTCACTCTGTAGACCAGGCTGGCCTCAAACTCACCTGTCTCTGCCTCCTGAGTGCTAGCATTAAAGTCATGTGCCACCACTGCCCAGCATGCTCTGTGCTCTTTTATGAGGTACTATATTTCAGTAAAAACAATTTAATTAGACTGTGAGTATCATGTCAGGAAAAATTTGAAAGGCCACACGAGAGCTAGGTGTGGTCACTCATTCCTGTAATCTCAGCACTCTAGAAACCACGGTTAAGAGAACTGCCAAAAGTTTGAAGGCAGTCTGGCTCAATGATGAGTTCCAGGGCTGCCTGGATTGTAGGGTGAGACCAATGAGTGCATGACATAAACCAGACACCCCACTGTCCAAGTCTGGAAGGAGTAATTAATTAGACTCTTGCCCTGCATTTCTTTCTGTGGTATTCCTTAAATATCCCTTACCATTTCATGGCCTGAGAGATACTAGGAGCACTGTTTTCTGCCTGGTTTGCAGATGGGAAAGCCGAGATACAGGGCAAGGGATGTCAGCCACCATAGGCACTGAACTTTCAGGAACTTCCAGCCAAGCTCCACTAGACAGCTCCTCTTGTCATCAGCCTGTCCCAGCCCCAGCACGGAATCTAAGAGAGTGAAACATAATACTGGCAGGCTCAGATTTCTCTCAGCTTGGTGTTAGTGGGAGGCCATCCCTGCTCAGCTGGGAACATTGGTGAGGAAGTTGGTGTCACTCCTCGTAAAACTGTTGTGATGGAGTCCACATGTTCCTTAGGGAGAAGGATGTGTAAGAGAGGGAACAGAGGAGAAGAGAAAATGAAATTGAAAGGAAGAAATCAGAGAGGAGGAATTGGTCTTGTGATGGATCACGAGGCAGCATGGTCTCCAGAGTTTGAGGCCATTCTGGTCTATAGAGAGCACCAAGACAGCCATATAGAGACCTTGCCTCAAAATAGACAGATAGGTAGACAGATAGATAATTTTTTAAAAATTAAAGAAGCAACATAGTAAATATACTTGCTTAGGGATCTGAGGAGACCAAGCCCTGTCTATCTGCTGATATGATCCTTGAAATGAGGAAGTGGGTTCAATTATTGTCCCTATTTTACATAAGAGGAAGCTGAAGCTTAGGAAGATTAAGGCTCACCTTTAGGATTCCACACACCAACTGAATCAGAATCAGAACTTAGCAGCTTACCCATGGGATTCGTTGCCTGCTTAGCCCACATTTCTTTCTGTTATGTACCTTGAAGTTACTCCAAGCAATACCAATTATGTTAAAAGTGCACACATACCAAAGAGCGACAACAGATGAGAAAAGGCAGAAACAAGTACCAGATCTAGAGGGTGACTTACTCATAGGATATTAAAGAATTCCTGTGAGTGGGTAAAGGATTTAGGAAGACTTTTTTTTTTTGAGAAGATACACAAATAATTGACAAGTACATTCTTAGTCACCAGGCAAATCACCAGGTCGGGCAGCTAGCTGTTGAGGATGAAGAGGAGTGGAGGGGCTAGAAGGCTCATGGGTAAAGGGCACTTGCTGCCATGCCTGGCAACCTGAGTTTGACCCCTGGATCATATAGCGGAAGAAAAGAACCAGCTTCTAATAGCTATGCTTTGACTTCCATGGTGCATATGTCCAACCATAGTGTATATTCCTTTGAAGGGGGGATGGGCATGGTGATACTCTATGTTTGAGGTCAACCTGGTCTACATACCTTATTTCAGGCTAGCCAAGGCTACGGTGAGACTATGTCTCGTAAAAACAAACTTTTGCCAGGACAGCCTTCAAAGCCACAGAGAAACCCTGTCTCAAAAAACCAAAAAAAAAAAAAAAAAAAAAAAAAAAAAGGAGTGGAGTGTTTAAGTAGCATGTAGTACTAAGCCAGATGGGGAGAGGGAAAAGAGGGAGGGAGAGAGGAATGCAGAACTTTCAGGATCCCCCCTCCAACACACACACCATGTAGCCAGACTGGCCTAGAAACTTGCTGTGTAGCCAAGGCTAACTTTGAGCTCCTGGTCCATTTCCCTGGTTCTGATATTACAAGCATGAGCCAGGATTTTAAAAATTACAGGTGTTAGTGGAAATAAGAGAAACCAGAACTCTCATGCAGTGCTGTGGAGAATGGAAAATGGTGCTGTGGAAAATCGTCTGCTGGTCTGGCAGTTCCTCAGAGGGCTCAACAGACTCGGCACATAATGTAATAATTCCATGCCAGACTATAGACCCAATAATAGTGAAAACATATGTCCACTGTCCACTGAAAGCTTGCTCAGGAGTTTTCATAACAGCATTACTTATAATACCAAAGCAGAAACATCCCAAGTATCTATCAACTGATAAGCAAAATTATTGTATACCTCACAATGGAAAAGTCTCTGCCAAGAGCCAAGAAGATGGCTCAGCAGGTAAAGGTACTTGCTGTGTTGCCTCAAAACCTGAGTTTGATTCCCCAGAAGGATAGAAGGGTAGGAGTGTCTCCCCAGATTTGTCCTCTGACCTGCATATGTGAGTTGTGGCATGCATGTGCCTACACTCAAACACATCACACACACACACACACACACACACACACGAATACACCAAAAGTAACACCAATAATTATTAATAAAGCTGGGTGGTGGTGGCGCACGCCTTTGATCCCAGCACTTGGGAGGCAGAGGCAGGCGGATCTCTGTGAGTTCGAGACCAGCCTGGTCTACAAGAGCTACTTCCAGGACAGCTCTAAAACCACAGAGAAACCCTGCCTCGAAAAACAAAACAAAACAAAACAATTATCATTAATAATGATAATAATAAGTAAAGAGAATTGTCTGGCAATAAATGATAAACTGTGGATACATATAAAATTCAACATTGTTTCACTTATGGAAGACTCACAATACTGAATACATTATACATTCTAAACAGCAGTTGCAGGGTGGTGGTGCACACACCTTTAATCCCAGAACTCAGGAGGCAGAGGCAGGAGGATCTCTGTGAGTTCAAGGCCAGCCTGATCTATAGAGCTAGTTCTAGGACAGCTAGGGCTGTTATACAGATAAACCCTAACTGGAAAAACCAAAACTAATAATAATAATAATAATAATAATAATAATAATAATAATAATAATAATAAGAAGAAGAAGAAGAAGAAGAAGAAGAAACTTGAAGGTATGCGAATTATATCTTGATAAAGCTGTTAAAGAACACATAAGAAAATGGTAAAAGAAGTATGGAAGGGATAACATCAAATAGTAAGTACTGCTTCCTTTTCAATATAAGCACGGTACTGGTGTCTCTATTTTATTTCTGAGATAGAGTCTCATTTATCTCAGGCTGGCCTTAAAATACATAGCTAAGAATGATTTCAACTCCTGTTTCTCCTGTTGCCTCTTCCCAGTGATGGAATTACAGGCATGTGATGCTAATGGTTTTCTTTGGTAATCTTAGATTATTTTTAGTAGGTTAAAAAAGGTATGGGTGGCATTGATCTTCAGCCTTAATTGCTAGAAGGCATATCTGTAAATCCATCTACCAGCTGACCTGAGTACCCATTAGACCAGAAAAGGCCAGGGGCATGGGTTTGGAGAATCTTCTACTATGCACTGAAAGGTGTTTCTAAGCCCATCTTCAACTTCAAGACTGTTTGCTGTGCCCGACTGTGACAGAAGATATGTCTGCTCTGCTATGAGGCCTTGGCCAATCAGCCGTCCCTGTTAGCTCTGACCACGAAGCTGCATGGTGGCTGCCAGGGACAAGGATCTTGGAGTTTCACAGTACAAATGCAACAGGAGGAAGGAGCCTTGCCTTCTGGAATCTACTCAGTAGATAGAGGCTAAGGGTTAGAGTGCATGCCTAGCAAGCATGAAGCCCAAATGTCAGTCCCCAGCATGGTATAAAACTGGGCATGCTGGCGTGTGTTTGCAATCCCAGCATTTGAAAGGTAGAGGCAGGAGAATTGGGGGGGGGGGGTCAAGGCTGACCTGGATTACATGAGACCCTGTCTAAAATCATTATCATTTGTTGGGGAAATGAATTAAAATCAGTCTGGAAAGCCAGGCCTGGTGACACAGGTTATATTCCCAGCTGCTTGGGAGGAAAATGTTTTAAATTTTTTTTTTCCTATTCTCATATCACAACCACCGCTGACCTCTGGGACCCTCAGAATTGTTGGGGAATTCTGTTAGAACACAAGTGGTCAATTCTGCAGCATCGCCGTATCTTTTAAGTCAATTCAATTCTGAGCCAAGCTTCCTGGAGACAGTGTTGGACAGAGCCCACAGTTCGAGGACCATGTCCCCACCAACATTTCTCCTTCTATAGGTGTTAGTTAACAAGCCTAAGGTTGTCTGACTGGCCCAGTTAGCAACTGGGGTTCCCACAATTCCTTCCTGGAGTACCACCAATTTACTTAACTGGTTCACAGAAATCAGGGTAACACTTATGCCCATCATTTTATTACCAAGAATACAGACTAAGAGACACACAGGATGAGGAAGGAGGAGTAGCTTCCTGGTCCCCTCCAGGTGCATGGCCCCAAAGGAGTCTCTCTGACCTCGGCCCCTTTGGTTTTTATAAACATTACTCTGTATGTCTAATGCTACCCTGTGTGTGGAAACCCAGCAAAGCCTGTCAGTCTAGATTCTTCTTGACTTCTCCTTGCAGTATTCCTTCCTCCAGGGTATGGGGTATGGGGCAAGACCCCTCATGACACTGTCTACTTTAGGCAAGGTAGGTCAGACAATTTCTGAGCAACCAGCAGCTCCAAGGCAGGGGTGGGGGTGGGGGTGGGGGTGATTTGAGTGACCTGATTTGGGGAAAAAATGAAATTCTATTTTATGTGATCTGCCTTGGAGACAGAGTTCTAAGCCAGAAACTGTCAATGAAACAAAGTATATCAACCAGGTGGTGGCATACATCTTTAATCCCAGCATTTGGGAGGCAGAAGCAGGTGGATCTCTGAGGCCCGCCTGGTCTGCAGAGCAAGTTCCAGGACAGCCAGAGCTGCACAGAGAAACCCTATCTCAAAAAACCCAAACAAAGAAAGAAATCATAGAACCATACAGATAGAGGGGCCCTAAACTACAAAGGGTCTTTCCCCACAGCAACACATTTAGCATATTCCTGTGTTGTCTGTAGAGCACTGATAGAAAGCATCTAGAGTGTTCTCTGATTCATTTTATTAATATTTATCATTTACTTATGTAGCCCTGAATGGCCTGGAACTTGTTGTGTAAGTGGTCTGGCTTTAAACTCAGGAGACTGTTTTTGTCTCTGGAACTAAATGTGTATGCCACCATGTACAGCCATGACTTCATATTCAAAAAAGCAAATTATTCTCACAACAACAACAACAAAAACAAAAAAAGCATTAGTTGAGTTGAGAAGAAAGGAACTCAGCACACACAATAGTCAAATGCTACCTTAGGACATATTCTGATTTGAAAAAAAAAATAATAATTGCAAGAAGCTATCTTAAAGATACTAGGACAAATAACACCTTACAGCATGTAGAATCTTCCAAAATCTGGGTTATAATCATAGTCTATGAACCTAAGAGAAATTCTGTTGGTAAGAAAAGCCTCAGCACAGCAGCCCTACCTAAGATCTTGAAGACCCTCTGCCTGTAACAAAGACAGCAAGCACGGGGAAGAGACAGCACAGGTGTGCACAGCGCTGAAGACTACAAGAAACAATGGCTGGGAGCCTAGCTTTTGGAGGCTGACTGGGTTCATTTCCTGTGTCAAGCCAGCCACTACAGCACTTTGGGTCCAGGTTCCTTGGTAAAAGGAGACTGTAACAAGCCACCCCACCCATGGAGCCTCCACACAGCTTTCTATTCACAGAAGCGCTAGAGCTGGTCCACACACCTTCATAGCTTCCAGTCAACAAAGTCCTCCCTGCCAGTCAAGCTCCAATTTCCTCGTCTTAAAAAGATGACTTTATTTTATTTTATTTTATTTTATCTAAGAGCATGGCAGAACACTCCTGTAATCACATTTAGGAACCTGAGACAAGAGAACAGAGTTTGAGGCCAGGCCAACCTGGACTACGAACAGTAATCTGGCCTCAAGACCCCAAAACCTTAACCCCTCCTTCTAAGCGTGGGGGAATTGAATTTGTTTTGCTTAAGTGACACTCAGCTTTCTTGCTTCCTGTTTAAGAGGGAAGAGAAAGTAGAATTGGTGTTTTGGGGCGCGCATATACTGAGGGCCAAGAGAGAAGTGCCCATTGCTGTGTCCAAGGCTGAGCAGCCAGAAGGAAGCCAAGCGACCCATTTTCTAGGTCTGCTCCCAATTTTTTTTTCCTTAAGCATTCTGTGACAGAGCTCTTGATGAGCTTTTTAAAAACATGTCTTTTGAAAAGCACGTTTAAATTTGTAAGTAATTCTTAGTAGATGGGAGAGGGGAAAGAAGGCTGAATCACCCGAGGACCATAACAACCTACTCTCCATGATGAAAACACAACACCTTTCCACTCTCTCCACCAACCCCGACTACGCTGCCAAACCCTAGACTCTGCCAGCTGCACCCTTAGTTCAGCCCCAATCTCATTTTGGAGTGGAACACCCCACCTGGAGACTTAATTACTCATCTGCCCGAAAGCTTGGTGTTCTCCCACGAACTAGCCCTGGCGCCCCAAGCAGGACCACTCTCTCCCCAGGCTCAACAAAGGCTCCCAGCACTGGTCCCTTCCGAACTCCAGCCCACATGCAGCCGCTCTTCTCTGGGAATCCGTGGGGACTGACTCAGTTCATATGATCCCACAGCGAAGAAGGGACATCCGATGGCATCAGCCAAGAACTCTTAAGTTACCTATGGAAGCCAGGGGTGCTAACATACTGGAAACAACTGGAGACCCCCAGGCAGTATGAATCTCGAAACTAGATAGGAGCCCCAGCCGAGGATGCAGAAACAGAAGAGCAGTAAGTAGATGTTGGGTGCAGGGGTGCTAGAGTTACCACGCAGACTCGGATCCCCAGCCCTGAAGCAGCCGCCCCTAACCCAGCCGGAGCCCCGCTCTACCTGCGCTGCTCCGCGCTGCCCGCCCGCGGCACGTACAATGAGCCGCCCAGTCAGTGGTGGTTCTTCGCCCCGGGCCGCCAGGGCGGGAGCACAGCGAGGAGGCAGCCAGTTGGCCCCGGGCTCCACAATCCTCCCCAGACAGTACCGTGGGGCCACGCCTAGGGATGAGGGTAGGGGATTGCGAGGCCAGGAAGAGGGAGGACACAGGTGGGCTTCAGGAACCACACTGACCGGCCCTCTCGGCGCCACCCCCACCCCCCCGGAGGTGTGGATGATCAAGCCTACTGGCAGAGCCACCGCTTGGCCCACTAATGGACCGAAAAAATCTGTCCCCTGAGGAGAGAAGCTTCTGGTAGGACAAAAGGCCCTTGTGCAGGAAATTGAATCTTTATATTGCCCCCTCCTCTGAGGGTGGCATCTTTGCAACTATCCATACAGACACTGATTCCAGGAGGACCCGGCTGCCTTCTGGGCAACAGAGGAGTGGGGAGGGGCCGAGAGGACAGGTGGCTTTTGGAGCAGGAGCCACGGCTGCCATCCCCTCCGGGTGCAAGCCTCTACACAGAGGTGCGGGCTTGATAAAAGGTCCAGATAAAACTGGACAGGTTTCAACAAATAAAGCAGTTTTTGCGTCTTACAAGCAACAGGGCAGAGCTGAAGTGTATGCAGCTGGGCTTTGTGCGAGACCTGTGAATTTGTGGTGGGGTCCAAGTCCCTGCTGGGGAGAGTGTATCAGTGCAGCCTTTCAGGGGTGCAGTTTGGCAAAATGAAATTAGGATCCTTAACCATGGTCACAAGCTTTCTGAACTAGTAACTCCTTTCTAGACCCCTCTTAAGGAAATAAACTAGCAATGGAGATCTATATATAACTTTCAAAGGGAAAGAAAGTTGCAAGGAACACTAAAAAAAAAAAGACCCCCCCCAAAAAAAACTAAACAAAACCCCAAAACAACAAACAACAACAACAACAAAAACCCAAAAACCCAAAGCTGTATTCTAAGAGAATGCCAGCCATTAATTTCTGGGTAAAGGATTTAGATGGCTGTTATCTTCAAAAAATTTTAAGTCAGGGGCTGGAGGGATGGCTCAGAGATTAAAGAGCACTGCCTGCTTTTCCAGAGGTCCTGAGTTCAATAACCAGCAACCACATGGTGGCTCACAACCATCTGTAATGAGTTCTGGTGCCCTCTTCTGGCCTGCAGGCATACATGCAGGCAGACCACTGTATACACAATAAACCTTCAAAAACAAACAAAAAACCCAAAAGTTTAACATCAGACTTGGTGGGTCATTCCTATAATTCTAGCACTTGTGAAACTGAGGCACAGGGTTGAAAGTGTGAGGCCACCCTAGGTTACAGAGCAAGACCCCGTTTCAATGACAATAGACTTCATTGTCAGTGTAATTTACACATTTTCTCCAGCAGACAGGATTTACCTAATCAAAAATGTACAAAACTTACTTTCAAATGCATGGGTATGAAGAAGGAAGGAGGAGGGACAGAGAAAGAGACAGAGACAATGAACAAAGTGAAGTGAGAGCTTTGTTAACCTAGGCCTCACCTTACTCAAACAGAAAACAGAGCCAGTTACTTGACAGAATCAGAGCCCTTTCCCTGTTCTCCCCACGATCCGTAGGTAATTAGCTCAAGCTCTGGCTCTCTGACCCAATGGCAATTTTCCCCTGTGTGACTCAGGCCCAGAACTACCTACCCAACCAACATCTGATCTGAAAATAACTTGATACTCACCCAACACAGCTGTAATTTTCCAGCCCTCATTTGCCATGTGGGGTTTAGGCAGAGCATTGTCAAAACATGGCTATTGGAGAATCAAATGGAATAGTGTGGAGTCTCCTTCCCTATTCTTCCCCCACCCAAGGCCCCTGCCTTTCAGAAGCCACAGGATACTTTTTTTTCCAGACATTTTAATTAGAAACTTATAAAACATCACTGAGTTCTCTATACAAATTTTGCATGGAATAGTTTAATATGATGCAATGTAGTCTATATCTTTGGTCATCTTTCGAATCTTGTTACCTTTTCCCCCCACACAATATATTCTGATCATGTGCCCTATTCCCATCTCCTTATTTTATTATATTGAGACAGGGTCTCAAGTATCCCAGGCTGTTTTCTAACTCAAGGATGGTCTTGAACTTCTCATCCTTCTGCCTCCACCTCCAGAGTGCTGGGATTAGACTTGTGTCACCATGAGGCTTTTATATGATGCTAGAGATGGAACCCAGGGCTCTGCGCATGCAGGCAAGCATTCTGCCCACTGAGCTATGTCCCCAACACTCTCATAACCTTCTTGAAATTGAAGTCAGAGACCATTTTTTCATTTATATCTTCAGAAAAAGACACAGGCAATATAAACAGTTGTACATGTGAAACTAGTACTAGGGATTTATTTTTCTGCTGGGATACTTTGTTTTCAAAACTCTTATTCTGCTCAGTCTGACTGAAAGGTGCTCTGGAAGTCAGAACTGAATCTCCAAGATAAACTAAGACATATACTGACGAGCATGTTTGGGGCTAGACATGAGGCATGGGTGGTAGGGGTAGGTATGTCCTTCCAGGGCTGCACAATTGCTCGGCACAAGAATGAGGCCAAATAACAGTTTTCTATTCAACACTGAAGCTTGTCCTGGCCATGTTCTGTGCCCATACGCCTTTAGATTAGAGGGTTATCTGCAGAGCTGCTTGCCACTCTGTTAGATGCTCTGCTTAGCTCCCTCTTCACTTGCTATTCCTCATGCTTCCTCCAAAGCTGCCCCTCTGTGGAGTGTGCGGAGTGTCTTGTTCCTTGGTTAAGGGAACTGTAAGCAACTGAGTTTTCAGCTCAGCCTCCAAATAAACCCTGTGGTTGTCAGGCAATGGGAGCCAACACCATCACCAACCCCTCTGTCACCCGTATCCTTTCAGAAAGAGGGAAGGCCATCAAAGAAGAGGAGTGGCAAGTGGCCAGGCTGTTGGGTGAGGGCCAGAGAGAAAGAACCTGTTGTTAGAAGCCCGGCATCCTTCCCTGCTGCTGGGGGTGGGGGGTGGGGGGAGACAGAATCAAACAGCGCTTCTGACTTCAGCTGTCATCCCAGAGGCACAGACAGAGGGCAAGAAACAGGGCATAGAGCCAGCCACAGAAGGGCAGGAACAGAGGGCTGTTCAGCTGCGCTGATGACAGACCCCCATCTATTAGCCTGAGGGCAGGTGTCTGGTCCTCTTGCCCTGAAGTTACCCAACAGCATGCACATGTTTCTGGGGCTATTATATTTAGGCCCTGCCCTGCCCCCTTCAGTTCTCCAGTTAAAGGCTTCAGTTCTGGAAATCAAAGTTCTGAATGGGCATTGTGTAGACACCTAAGAGTAGAAAGTACTGGAGACTTGCATATTTCTTGTGAGAGTCCCGAAGAAGCTTAAAAAAAAGTAGCTTATACTAGGGAAGAGGAATGCACAGGGCATCTCAGTTCAAAAGAGGTAAAGTCTTTGATTGACCAGAGATGGGACTATTCCAAAGATGTATGAACTGACTACAGTTTTCTCTTGAAATTCAAGGCCAAAGCAAAACCAAACCACAACAAAAACCATAGCCTCTAGTAACCCGGTGACCTTTCCACAAACTCGTTGTCGTCCTTGTAGATTTCCTTGGTGCTCTGAAGGCATAGGGTTTGTGCAGTACAATGTTGAAAGAACCGTTCTCCGCCTCTGAGGGGAAAGCATGCAAGCCTGAAAGTGTCCAGCAGGCTCTTTGCAGAAATGTTGTGAAATGACGGTTCTCAAAAGACGGGGATGAGGTAGCCATGGTCCCTCAGAGTCTTCTGATGTGGTCTTCTCAGGATAAATGCTCTTTACCCAGCTCTCCCTGGGGCATGGCTACAGGAATGGATGTCACTACTTGGTTCTGAAACACGAAGATTTTGATTCTCTCAAACACCCAAATGAAGATGAGCAGGATGCTGACGTACTGGACCCAGGCAAACTTTATCATCTCCCAGAAGCCTGGCTGGTAAGTACAAAATGTTAAGGAGGCAATGGCTACATGTAAGAAACAGTTACCCCAAAGTTCATGTCAGATGGGAAATAGAAAGAATATTTCAAATACTCTTCAAATAAAATAGATAACCAGAGATTATTAAAATTATTCTGACTCAGAAACAGGAAATGGATTTTTCTTTCCTGTGGGACTAGCAGTCGTTTGTGTGGGGGCTACAAAGCTGCAACAATTTCCTATTTTGTGAGTCCCACATCTGTTCCTACTTGGGATAGCTAAGGAACCCTTCCTTACTTAGTGGAAATGAGCAACCACTGACTGGCTAACAGAAAGGATATGAGATGACTTCCACAGGATATCGGATGACAGCATTGATTACAAAAGGAGCTTCGGCAGCCCTGCCCACCAGCCAGATTGGGTTGGGGTCACTCAGGAAAGTGGTAACTGCAACATAAACATTAATCATTAAACTAAATTAGAAGTGGTCTTTGAATACAAGGGGATATTCTGCATTTTAGAACGCAAAGAAAAAGATCAATTGAATATGCAAAGTTGCTTACACACTATTTAAAATACTTCTGCTACAATGTGTCAAAAACATGCAAAGGATCTATACGAGAGCTAACTGGAGAAATATTGTTTCTAGAAAAAGTATGGGTTAAAATGGTGTAGCAGTCTGGCAGTGGTGGCGTAAGCCTTTAATCCCAGCACTCGGGAGGATCTCTGTGAGTTTGAGGCCAGCCTGGTATACAGAGTGAGTTCCAGGACTGGCTCCAAAGCTACAGAGAAATCCTGTCTCGAAAAACAAAACAAAACATAAAAGAGTGCTGGAATTGCAAGCCTTGCACTTGGGAAATGTCAGTGGGTATCACCTATAATGCCTTGCTGCCAAGAAATAGTTTTGATGCCTATAGGGAAAATGTTAGCCCACCAACCAGCCTGGTATGCTAAGTCAAGCATAGGGATGCTCCTCTAGGGAAAAATACTTTATCTGTAGTCAGAATGGCCAGTGCTTCTCTTCTAGCGGGCTACAAACGTGGACTGCCTAACACACATCATCCATGGCTGTCTGGAAATTGAGGACAGTAAATTGTCACTGGGGTTTTATTTTTTTAAATAGGTGTACTATGAGAAATAACTCAACTAGGCTTAAGTACACATTAATAAGAGGAAACCAGCTAAACCAGTGATGGGATAAAAAAGTCGAGTGATCACTAACTTTCTGGGCTACAGTAGGTGGCAAGTGGGAAAGGACACAGAGGACAAGTTCTGGCAAGCCCATCCACCTCCCGTCACTGAGCCTCCACTGATTGGGTTTGTCATCATGAAAAGCATTCCAGTCGTTTGCTTTCATGGACCCCACAACCTGGGAAGTCTGAGTAGTGGCCCAGTGGCCTCCACTAGTAACTCACCATTCCTTTCCTGATAGGCAGCAACAATGTGAGTGAGGTCGTAGTCATGAGCAAAAGGACTAGTCCCATTGATCACAGATACCTGGGGCAAGGCAGGAGGACAAGCTATGAGCACTCCCTCTCCCCCAGCCCCTCCACCCTGCTGCTCACCCAGGCTCAATCTGGCTGTCCTGGAACTAGCTCTGTAGACCAGGCTGGCCTAGAACTCTCAGAGATCCATCTGCCTCTGCCTCCTGAGTGCTGGGATTAAAGGCGTGCCACCACCTGGCTTCAGTAATCATTTTTTTAGAGTTTCATTTTTATTATTTATAGGTGTGTGTGTGTGTGAGAGAGAGAGAGAGAGAGAGAGAGAGAGAGAGAGAGAGAGAGAGAGAGAGAGAGAGAGAGAGAGAGAGAGAGAGAGAGAGAGAGAGAGAGAGAGAGAGAGGAGGGAGAGAGAGAGAGAGAGAGAGGTGGGAGTAAATATGCACACACGCAGTAGAAGAACTCCTGTACTGGGCCGAATGAAGTACAGGAATGAGGAAAGGACAAGAGTGGAGAGCTGGGAGATGGCTAAATCTTCCCCCATGTGTCTAGGTTCGCTTTTATATAAAAACAACAGTTTTTTAGGGCTGGGGAGATGGCTGAGAGGTTAGGAGCACTGGCTGCTGGTGGTCCTGAGTTCAGTTCCCACAGCCATCTATAATGAGATCTGGTGCCCTCTTCTGGTGTGTGGGTGTATATGCAGGCAAAACACTGTATACATAATACATAACCCTTAAGTATATTACCTCCATTCCTAATCCTGTTGGTGTGTGCCATGGTTGTAGTACTCTTGAACAGAGAATGCTGAGGGCTGAGCCAGCAGGTGCCTCAGGAAACCACCATGGTGATTGAAAAACATGACATACACAAACCTCTTTTTTATTTCTGTTTGAGATGGGGGTGTTGTTCATTTACACCGTGGAGATTGAAAAACGTGACATATAAGCTTCTTTTTTTTATTATTTCTGTTTTGAGATAGGGTGTTGCCCAGTTACCCTGGCTTCAAGTGATCCTCTCACCTTGGTGTCCCAAGCAACGGATTACTAGGGCAGGCATGCCACCACACCCGTCTGTAAACTTTCTCGCTCTGGGCTGGCATCTGTTACCTGTTTAGTATGTAGTGACTACTAATTTTTTAAATGTATTTACATAGGCATTTTACAAGATCATTTGGAAGGTGTGATGATCAATCTTGACGGTCAAATTGTTTGGCTTGAGCAATACTTGGAAGATTTTAGGAGCGCACAGGTGGGTATAAGTCTTCCGTAGAGAAGATTAGGACGTGAGGGCTCATACCTGATGGGTGGTTTGACCCACAGATGGGCTCGAATGTGAACAGATATTGGGTGCTTTGGGGGAGTGGAGCTGTTGAAGGTGGGGCCTGGATGGAGGTAACAAGGCACTGGGAACTGATCCTAGGGCTGTGTCTTGCTTTGGCCCGTCTGCTCCACCCTTCCGGCTTTGCTGTGAGAAGATCTTTAGCCCCCGATCTCCTACCACAATGGACTAAAACCTCTGAAACCGTAAGCTAAATAAATTTCTCCTCCTTTAGGCTGATTTGTCAGGTGTTTGGTCGAAGCAAACAATAAACTAACACAGAATACATTTGGAAGATGTGTACCTGAGGGCAACAGACAATTTAGTCCTTCGGTAAGAGCATTTCCCCTTTCAGGGTATAAACCAAAGTGTGTCTTTGTACGTTTTTAAAACATTATTATTTTCCATGTGTGCTTTGCCTGCATGTGTTTTTATCCACTATGCTTGTGTGGCATCTAAGGAGGCTGGAAGAGAGTGCTGGGCCCACTGAAAGTGGATTTACAAGCAGTTGTAAGCTGCCACCTCGGGTCCCCTGGAATAACAGCCAGTGCTCTTAACCAGAGTCAGTTCTCTAACTCCCTTTTTGCATTTTGAAAGAATTCACGATGGGGCTGGAGAGAAGGAGCTCAGTGGTTAAGAGCACTGGCTGCTCTTTCAGAGGACCTGGGATTGGATCCAGCACTGCACATCTGTGAGGAGCACAAACACACACTTCGGCAAAACACTCATATACATAAAATGATCTAAAAGCTATTCCCAAGCTTGGCTTTCTCTTCCTTCAAAGGATGTGACAAACATAGGAACGAAGGAGCTGCATTACAAGAAACATCCTTACATTGTATCTGACGTCCAGGCCTCGGTAGCTCAGTGGCTGTTTCTGCTGCAGCCTCAGGTCACCATTCACATATAACTGTGACCCAGGAACAGCAAAGGAGGACTGAAGGAACGCCATGCTCTGCATCATGAATGTTGACATCCTCTGAAATCATCAGAAAGAGAAATGCCATTGTCTGGTCTGAAGAACCTGGAGGATTCACAAGCCACCTACCTGTCCGCAGCGAGAGCTGACAGGCACAGCATACCTGGGTTAGCCACCTTTCTATCCAGAACCCTCTGACCTCTTCGTAGCTAATCAAATAATGTTATATTGCCCCCAGTGAAAAGTGTTCGATTCAAACGTTAAATCCCCAACACTATTCTAAGAGCCACCTGCGGTGTGGCTCTCCCCAGAAAGGAGAGGACTCACAGAAGACCGACTCACATGCAGCTGGTAGGAGAAGGTCAGGATGAGCTGCACACCGAGAACCTGCTCGGTCGCTTGCAGGGGAAGTTCAAGTTTAAAATGTAGCACATCCATTTTCCCATCTTGGTTCCTGTCTTCTTCTCTGCTCTACAAGGACAAGGAAAGAGATTTACTTTTTTAAATCCCAGCAGAGGCAGACAGATTTCTTAGTTCAAGGCCAGCCTGGTCTACAGAGTGAGTTCCAGGACAGCCAGGGCTACATAGAGAAAACCCTGACTCAACAAAACAAAACAGAGCCCAAAATATTTATTTTATTTGTGTATGTGTGTATCTGTAAATATGCATATGCACATGTGTGTGCCTGTATAAGCTAGACCACATCATTGGATGCCCCAGAGCCTGAGTTAAAAGTGACTGTGAGCTGCCTGATGAAGATATGGGACTTAACCAGACCAAACCAACAACAAAAATGGACTGGAGAGATGGCTCAGAGGTTAAGAGCATTGACTGTTCTTCCAGAGGTCCTGAGTTCAATTCCCAGCAACCACATGGTGGCTTACAACCATCTATAATGAGATCTGGTGCCCTCTTCTGATGTGCAAGCATTTCTGCTGGCAGAACATTATATACATAATAAACAAAAAAAGAAAAATATGCTGGGAGGTGGTGGCGCACACCTTTAATCCTAGCACTTTGGAGGCAGAACCAGTTGAATCTCTGTGAGTTTGAGGCCAGCCTGGTCTACAAGTGAGTTCCAACCCAGCTGTTACACACAGAAACCCTGTCTCAAAAAGAAAAAAACAAAAAACCTCACTAATGAGAGACAGAGAGATATACATCATGAGAATGGAGTTGCAAGTTTAATGTAGGTTGAAAAACATTTTTGCAGTTTACACCAGATCTAATAAATGGGAGCTTACTCTGTAGACCAGGCTGGCCTTGAACTCACAGAGATCCATCTGCCTCTGCCTCCTGAGTTCAGGGATTGAAGGGAGGAGTCCCCACTGCCCACCTAGGAACTTATTCTTAATTACAAATAGAAACCTTAACTTGTGGGTGCTGGAGAGATGCCTCAGTAGTTAAGAGTACTGGCTGTTCTTCCAGAGATCCTGAGTTCAATTCCCAGAAACCATATGGTGGCTCACACCCATCTCCAGTGGGATCTGAAGCCCTCTTTTGGCATAAAGGTGAACGTGCAGATAGAGCATTCATAAACAAACAAACAAACAAACAAATAACCCTTTTTAAAAATGAAAGAAACCTTAACTGGCAAGGACTCAACACAGGACAGTCACTTATTCCTTAACCACAAACAGAACAGGAACTTATTTTTAACTGGCTTAGCTGCAAATGGAAACCTGTTTTGGTCTCACAGGAGGTGGAGAGTAAACTCATCAGTTAGAGCACTTTGCTGCTCTTCCAAAGGACCCGACTTTGGCTCCCAGTACTCACATTGGGTGCCTCACAACCACCTGTAACTCTAGGTGCAGGGAATCCAATGCCCTCTGGCCTCCATAGGAACTTACACTCATGTGCAGACATTCACTAGGTGTGCGTATGCGCACGCACGCACACACACACACACACACACACACACACCAAAATAACAGAAAATAATCTTAAAATAATAATAGGGTCAGTGAGATGGCTCACTTGGTAAAGGTGCCTGCTGCCAAGCCTAATGACCTGAGTTTCATCCTCAGGACCCGCAAGACTGAAGGAGAGAACAGCCTCCAAAATTTGTCTTCTGACCTCCACATACACATCATGGTATACACACACACACACACACACACACACACACACACACACACACACCCAAGCAAGCAAGCAAACAAACAAAACACCCCAAAACTCCAAAATCCCAAAGATGCTGGGCAGGCAACATCATTTTGTACAAAGGTAGCACTCTATCGGGAAGAGCACCAGATAAATAAAAGACAAATAGATGTGTAACAGCCCAGTGACACAAAGAAAACTGAAGCAGGCTAAAATGGGAGAATGGAGAGGATGGAAATTAACAGAGATGTCTACGGGAAGTTAGGGATGACCTAACTCCTGGCACCCTGGCAGTAGATGCTCAGAAATATCTACCTTTTTTTGTGGTTGTTGTTTTTGTTTTTGTTTTGTTTTGTTTTGTTTTGTTTTTTGAGATAGGGTTTCTCTGTTTTGCTTTGGAGCCTGTCCTGGAATTAGCTCTGTAGACCAGGATGGCCTCGTACTCATAGAGATCCATCTGCCTCTGCCTCCTGAGTGCTGGGACTAAAGGTGTGCACCACCAATGCCAGCTCAACCTTTTATTATTAATTTATTTTTTACATTCTAATCCCAGTTCCCCCTCCCTTTTCTATTTCTGCTCTCCCCACTTCCCCATTCCCCATCTGCTCCTAGGAGAGGGTAAGGCCTCCCCTAGGAAGCCTATTAAGTCTGTCCCATCATCTTGTTGAGGCAGGACCAGAGAAGCTTGAACCCTCTTTCAGAAACAGATGGAAGCAGATACAGAAAGCCACAACTAACCATTGGGCCAAGCTCCTGGAGTACAACCAAAGTGAGGGAGGAGCAATAATTGAACTAAGGAGTCCAGACCATCATGGGAAAACCCACAGAGTCAGTTGACCCGAGCTAGTGAGATCACGAGACTGAACTAGACTCCCTTAATAAAGGCTTCACCTTTTAAGGGCTCTACTGTAAGGATGGAAAAATTTAGCCTAACTCTCCACTGACCCCAGGAAGCTAGAAGCTTAAAAATACTAAATACCTTAAATTCCAGACCCTGCCCTCAGCCAGACACTCCTTGCCGCTTACCTGACTTTGTTAACTGCTTGTGAAACCCCCACCCCAGTGACCTAACCTAACTGCCATTTGTCACCCCACCTAGGAGCCCACACAAATGCAGACCTCCAGGGCTATAGAAAACTGATTGGCCTATAAAGCACGGGCTTGGATGGTTTAAATTCATTGGTCCCCACCGCGAGGGCTCTGGATGCTATGAGATGATTGGTTTACAATGTGTAGGCTTTGTTATAACACTATAAAAGCTGTCTCAATCCTCTACCCCTGCATGGTGTATGACGGTGGACCCCAGTGCACTTGGAATATAAAAGACCTCATGCTTTTACATTAAGAGTGATTTGGAGTGTCGCCTTTCCTGAGTGGGAGCGTGAAGGTCCATGCTCTGTGGGTCTTTCACTACAACCTTCCCAAACAACGCCAGAAACAGGGCACTAAGTGTTCAAACATGAGGCTGAGCTGGACACACCTAGTTCAAATCTAACAGTGACTGACACAATGATAAAAGTAGTCATTTAGGGGGGCTGGAGAGAGGGCTCAGCTGTTAAAAGCACTGGCTGCTCTTCCAGAAGACCAAAGTTCAATTCCTAGCACCCTCATGGAGGCTCACAACCATCTGTAACTCCAGTTCCAGAGGATCCATTGCTGGCTTCTGAGGACACTGCATATACACGGTGTGCAGACATACATGTTGGCAAACTCCCACACACAAAGTAAATATATTTTTAGTTTTTTAAAGAGTAGGCTTTCAGATAGTTAATGCTTCAACAATAATTTTAGCTCACTTCCTAAAATCTGATTGGTATCTCGTTAAGAAAATTCTTAAGTCACATCACTTTTGTTTTATGAAATATATGCATAATTTGGAACCTTAAAAATTATATTTATGGGGCTGGAGAGATGGCTCAGTTGTTAAAGAGCACTGGCTGCTCTTCCAGAGAACCTGGGTTCAATTCTAGCAACCACATGGTGGCTCGCAACCATCTGTAACTACAGTTCTAGAGGATCTGGCATCCTCACACAGACATACATGCAGGTAAGCCAACAATGCACATAAAATATAAACAAGTAAAAGTTTAAGTATTTGTGTGTGGGGTACAGGAGCGGAGGTCAGAGGACAGCTTACAGGAGACAGCTCTCTCCTACTGTGTGGGTGCTGGGGATGAAAGATGAGTTTGCAGGCTTGGGGGCAAGCACCTTTGTCTTCTGGGCCAGCTAACTGGCCAGGCAGTGAGGGCACACTCCTTTAAATTCAGAACTTGGGAAACAGAGGCTGGCAGATCTCTGTGAGTTAGAGGTCAGCCAGGTCTACAGAGTAAGTTCTAGGACATCTAAAGCTATACAGAGAAATACTGTCTCAAACAAAAACAAGGCCATGGCTTCCTTGACTCCTTAGATAGTTTCCCAGACACGGTGAAGGGTGAAGCCAGCCTGGGTCAATATTAAGAGCTAAAATAAAAGAATTCCACTGAATAGGATTAAGCACATGAAATATAAACATAGATTTTTTTTTAATTGTATCTTGTAGTGTATTGATACCCAGGCTAGCTTGGTGAACTTGTAATCCTCCTGTCCAGTCTTGTGAGTAGTGGACAGTACAGCCGTGCACCACTATGCCCAGCTGGATACTGTTCACATGAAACCCAGGGCAATGACCCCTTCTATGAGGCTACTTCTTCCATCTCACAGGGTTACCGGGAGAATAAAGGAGGTCATATATTGTTTTCAAAATCAGCTGCTAACATTTACTGTTTATTACAGGCCAAACAGTACAGGAAGGACTTTAAGTGTGCTGTCTAACAATAAAGGGCTTATTCTGTGTACAGGTAGATGGGATAAGAAGATAACCATCCTAAGTCAACAAGGCTTATTACTACCACATCACTAGGCTACTGTCTGTCTTCTTTTATGAATACTGGAGCCACAATTCACATGCCATAAAATCTCTTTAAAAAAATGAGAAAAAAAGGGGGGGCTAGAGAGATGGCTCAGCAGTTAAGAGCACTGACTGCTCTTCCAGAGGTCCTGGGCTCAATTCTAGCACCCACAGGGTAGCTCACAACTGTCTGTAACTCCCTCACACAGACATACATGTAGCAAGACACCAATGGACATAAAATAAAATACATTATTTTTTAAATGATAAAAGGTGGGTTGAAGATTCAGCTTAGTTGGGGGAGTATTTGCTGAGCATAAAGCCCTGGGTTCAAGTCTCAGCATCATATAAACCAAGTATGGAGGGGAATGCTCATATTTCCAACATATAGGAGATAGAAGCAGGAGGGTCAGAAGTTCAAGGCTGGCCTGGGCTATATAAGGTCTTGACTCAAATATATATATGTGTGTGTGTGTGTGTGTATATATATATATATATATATATATATATATATATATATATATGTGTGTGTGTGTGTGTGTGTGTGTGTGTGTGTGTGTGTGTGTGTGTGTGTGTGTATTTATATGGACATAGTAGTACATGCCTGTAATTGTCAGCTATTAATGGGACTTCGGCAGGAAGGCCACAAATTCAGCAAACCAGCTTGAATATCAATACATAAGAACAAGACATGGCTCAAAAAAAAATTCATGTCTGTGTCTTACATATTTTATCCTATGCAGTGAACATATGTGATTGTATGTCACACATATACATATATATACACATGACTTGGGTTACAGTTCAGTGGCTATGAAACTGTGAGGAACTAATTGGATTCCAGCATTCATGTAGAAAGCTGCACCATCACTGCAAGAAAAGAAGACAGGCGGCTCTCTGGGGCTTACTGACCACCAGCCTAAAGCCAGGTTCAGAGAGAAACCCTGTTTCCAGGGAACAAGGTAGAGAGTGAATAAGCTGAACACCCAGGGTCTTCCTTTGGTCTCTGTGCATGTGCACAGGTATGCACACCTGCTTACATATATATGTATATGCCCCACATATACCACAGACTTACATGCATACATATGTACACACAAACACACATGTATGTATATAAAATAGATTTTAGTTTACCTATTAAATGTTGGGTTACATGGTACTTTAAGTTTAGCTTTTGAAGAATTGTTAAACTGTTTTCAAAAGTGACTTTACTATTTTATATATTTCTTGGTTTTAGATATCTATGGTTCCTTTGAATTTTTGTTTTGTATTGTTTTTAGAGAAAAGGTTTCTCACTGTAGCCCTTGCTGTCCTTGAACTCTGTAGACTAGGCTGGCCTAGAACTCACAGAGGTCCTCCTGCCACTGCCTCTGCCTCTGCCTCTGGAGTGCTAGGATTAAAGGTGTGTGCCACCACTGCCCAGAAAAAGTTAATTTTTAAAAGTTGTTTTAAAATAGAGATTTAGGAAAAGAAATTGTGTTTTACTTCTTTTAAGGCAGGGTCTTACTTTAGCGGTACCTGAACTGTAACTCACTGTGTAGCCCAGGCTAGCCTTAAACTCGTGATTCTTATACTTTAGCCTCTCAAGTGTAGTAATTACAGACATGAGCCACCACATCTGAGTTTTGTTTTGTTTTTTGGAGTGTGTGTGTGTGTGTGTGTGTGTGTGTGTGTGTGTGTGTGTGTGTGTAAGGGATTGAACCCAGAGGCTTGCATATGCACTCTACCACTGATCAACAAGGCCTCTGTTTTACTAGCTGTGCAAAAACATCCAGGCTAGGGCTGTAGCTCAGTGGTACAGTGCTTGCCTAGCACATTTGAGGCCTTAGGGTATAACCCCACCATTTCAAAACAAAATGAACACAGCACATCTATCTAGTACTAAAGAGAATTAATTAGTCTTGGCTTCTTAAGTTTGAAACTGGACCCAAGTACCAGAAGTGGAGGGAGATGAGGAACAGTGCTCTCAAGGGAGTGGCTTCTGGCTCTAGAGATAAGAAGCCAACTCCAGGCCTACAACAAAGAGTAAGCAAAAAGAAAGAACGAAGCCCAATATTTATCTTTGCTTTGGTGATTAACTTTGCATTAGTTTTTAGACTAAAATATCAAGAAGTATCTGGGAGAACAATGAAAATGTAAAGAGAAAAAACAAAAAGAAAAATTTAAGACATAAACACACTGTTTGCCAGGTGTGGTGGCACTTGCTTGAAAACACAATACTTGGGAGGTACAGGCAAGTTTTGAGGATAGTGTAGGCTTACACAGTGACTTAGAGTTTGGCCTGAACTATGTAGTGAGACCCTGTCTCAAAAAAAGACAAATAGCAACAGATCAACCGACCAACCTACCAAGCAAACAAAGTATCACTGTTTTAAAGTAAAACTAGGATTAACTTTGTTTAAAGTTAAAAAAAAGTTTGGCTGGGCAGTGGTGGCGAACACCTTTAGTCCTAGCACTCAGGAGGCAGAGGCAGGCTGATCTCTGTGAGTTCTATGTCAGCCTGGTCTACAAGAGCTAGTTCCAGGACAGGCTCCAAAGCCACAGAGAAACCCTGTCTCGAAAAACCAACCAACCAACCAACCAACAAACAAACAAACAAACCAAAAAACTAAACAACAACAGCAAAAAAGTTTGGATTGAGTTCAGGGCCTCACACATAGTAGGCAAGCATTCTCCAGCAAACTACTCTTTTTGTTTGTTTGCTTTTCGAGACAGGGTTTCTCTGTGAGTTTGAGGCCAGCCTGGTCTACTGAGTGAGTTCCAGGACAGCCTCCAAAACTACAGAGAAACCCTGTCTTGAAAAACAAATAAACAAAAAATTAATTCTAATAGTGGAAAAATTGAGGCAAATTTAAAAAAAAAAATCAAGAAGTAAGGGTGGGCAGTGAGACATCTCAGCAGGTAAGGACCCTTGTAGCCAATGCTGAAAACCTGAGCTGGGTCCCTGAGATGGTGGAAGGAGAAAACTGACTCCTCTGATCTGTTCTCTGACTTCATCTGCCAGGGCCATCAGTTTGGAGACAGAATGGGCTTGTGCTAGCTGTGTAGCCCAGGGAATGGGGAAATCCTCCTCCCTCGGCTGGGGTGACAAGTGTAGGTTAGGAAGAGACAAAATATTTACCAACAAATAACTGGTTAAATTCATCACTCTGTCCATGTCATTAAATAATCTACAGACCTTAAAACTAATAAGGTTGATTAATAAGTACTGATACCTTTTACTTCTCTGTCATCATGTATAAACCTGTACCTCTCTAATATCTGACAATGAGCCTACAGGTTTGCAATCAGAAATATATATGTTTGTATATAAGAGCAAAGTAATCTGATTAGATATTGTGTATTGCTATTCACATGACCAGCAAGACTTTAATATTTTAAAGCTCTTATTTAGCTGTTGGTAGAAAGTCTGACTTTTTTCCCCATCACCTACACAAGTCTGCCTTATAAGGCTAATAACCAGCCGTGCCTGAAAGGATCCACGTTTGAAAGTAGGAAAGCCAGATGTTCCATACATCTAAAAGAAAATATTTTTAGAATACGAACGGAAAGGGATAACTGTAAGGAAGCATTTGACTTACGCGAAAGTAAACAATAAACTGCAGACAGTAAAATGCTTCAGTTTCTTATAGGACAGCTGCAAAGTGGAGCAGAGTGTGGTGAGCCTAACCCTGACAGGCGTGGCTTGGCCAAAGCAGCAGCTGAAAACTCAATCAGCGCTTGTCCCCGCCCCCACGTCCAGTCTGCATAAATCCTCTGGCATTTTCTGTCCTAACAGAAGTGGTGATGCTCAAACTCGGCCTTCAGTTCTCTAAAGGGGCTTTCACTGCCACCTTCCCATTCAGAAGTAACCAGCACCAGAAACAGGCTGCGCTCTGGCATCTGGACTCTAGTTAGACAAACACCGACCGCATGGCTGACTTTCTGGAGACATTATCTAGAAAGTTAAACATGTGCAGGGCAACGACTGTCTCCAACCCCTGTAGCTCCTTGAGATCCAAGCTGTGACTGGGAATGTAGCTCTGTGATAAAGTGTTCGCAGCGAAGCGCACAGCCCTGAAATCCCAATGCTGGGAAGGTGGAGGCCGGAAGATCACAGATGTTGAAGGCGGTCTTTGGCTATATAGTTTAAGATCAGCCTGAGATACATTAGACCCCCACCCCACCCCCAATTCCATCCTGGGATCCCTGGAACTCTCCCCATCTTGTCCCCCAGAACCCCAGCGAGAACCACGCACCGACACGAGCGGGACGCGCAGGTGAACCCCCTGCAGCCGGTTGAAGGTGGGGAACGTGCTCCAGGCGAGGAAGGCTCCTGGCTCGGGCCCCAGTAGGGCCACGAGCAGCACCTGGTGCTGAAAGCGCACGCTCGGCTGCTCCTCGTAGCTGCTCCGCTTCAGCCAAAACCCTGCGGAAGACAAGGCATATTGGGGAGCCAGGTTAGGAAAACCGGCCTGGGCCAGCGGGCCGCACCGAGCCATGTGGTTCTCCAAGCCCGGGCAGGCTCACCGTGGCTTCTGAAGGCCACTAGCAGAGGGGGGATGTAGGTGAGCGCGGTGGCCAGCAGCAGGAAGAGCGCGGCCTTGGAGCAGAGTCCCGCGCGGTAGCCGCGCTCGGCCGGGTGGGAGAAGAGCTGGTACAGCGCCATGAGCGCAGGGCCGCAGCGCCGAGTCTCCACGGCAACCGACGGCGGGCAGAGGAACCAATAGCAAGTAAGCAGGCCCTTAGTAGGGGTGGGGCTAGCGGGAGGCTGTGCAGGATTAGTTAGGAGATGCATTTTATGCGGTGCATGAGGTCCCATCAAGAAAACAACAATAACAATATTTCCACTTGCCAAACTCTGTGTCAACAATTGTACGGAAATCAGATGTCCATAGACGTTGACTTGGTAAACATCTCCCCACACGCCATCTATTAATGTCCAACATGCGAGTGGTGGGTGTAGTTCGTGCTGGAAGCCCTGAGTTCACCCCCAGTACTTCATTAAACCAGGCACAGTGGCCCACATCTGTAATACCAGAATCCTGTGAGGTGGAAGCTGGAGGATCAGAAATCAGAGGTCAACTTTAGCTGCACGGTGAGTTGGAGGCCAGCTTGGGATACACCAGACTTTGTCTCAATACAAAAACTCCAATGTGGTTCATACTAAAGTCCAACCACTCACAACAAGGCCACAGTCGTGAAGCAAGGTACTTTTGCCTTCAAATTTAGTTCTGCTTCCTCTATACCCCATAGCAGGAAAGACAGAAAGCAGAACACAAAACTCCGACTGTTCAAAGGTTATAGGTACTTTCCTACATGACTTTGGAGACTTTTCTATTCTCTAAAGTTTTTAATTTTGGGGTTCTTTTTGGGGGAGGACAGGGGTTCTAGACAGGTTCTCTCTGTGTAAGAGTCCTGGCTTTCCTGGAACTGACTTTGTAGATCAGGCTCACCTCGAACTCACTGAGGTCCATCAGCCTCTGCCTCCCAAGTACTGGGATTAAAGGCAAGGGCCACGACCGCCTGACTATATTCCCCAAAGTTAACATTTGCTGATTGATTATGTGAGTACTTACTACTACTATTTTTTTTTTTTTTTTTTTTTTTTTGAGGCAGGGTTTCTCTCTGTAGCCCTGGCTGTCCTCTGTCTCTCTGCAGAACAAGCTGACCTCAAACTTACAGAGATCCACCTGTCTTTGCCTCCCTAGTGCTAGGATTAAAGGTGTGTGCCACCTCACCCCACCCCCAACTCCTTCGGAGGGTTTTGTTTGTCTGTTTTGAAATAGGGTCTTACTATGTAGGCTGGGCTGGCCTTCACATCTCCTTCCTCCAGTTCTGATGCATGAGCAATCAGTCAGTGCTCTTAACCATTGGGTCACCTCTCCACCAGGCTCCAATAATATATCTTAATTCTGGAAAGGTTGTCCTCTGACCTTTACATGCATGTTATGGTGCTTACCTGCGCACACACAAATAAGTAAAAAACAAAATGTAATAAAACATGCAAGTAAGGAGCCAGAGAGAATGACTGCTCTTCCAGAGGATCTGTAGCTCCTGATCCTCTGTGGGCACTGCATACACATGCAACATAGACAAGCATGCAGTCAAAACACCCATACACATAAGATTAAAATAAAGGGGCTGAGCGGTGGTGGCACATGCCTTTAGTCCCAGCACTGGGAAGGCAGAGGCAGGAGGATCTGTGAGTTCTAGGAGGCCAGTCTGGTCTACAGAGTGAGTTCCAGGACAGCCTTCAAAGCTACAGAGACACTCTGTCACAAAAAAAAAAAAACAACAAAAAAAAAACAAAAACAAAAAAAAACAAAACAAAACCAAAACCAAAACAAACAAAAACCCAAAACCAAAATGAACTAACTAAACACATACATACATACATACATACATACATACATACATACATACATACACACATACATACTGCATTAAAAAAAAAACATTTTGGAATGGATGTGATGTAGATCCCTCGGGGTGGCTGTTTTGTGAGTAAGAGAGTGTTTGCCTCAACAGAAGGAAATGTAGTAGCTAAGTCACTGATGAGACAGAGGGAGGTAACTATTAAGGGTTTAGGAGTACTGGGATTGGGGATTTAGCCCAGTGACAGAGCCTTGGCCTGGCAAGTGCAAAGCCCTGGGTTTGGTCCTCAGCTCCAGGAAAGAAAAAAAGAATTTAGGAGTACATAATGGTTCAGCCTTAGCCAGGTGTGGTGGTATATACCTTTATTCCCAGCAATTGGGAGGAAGAAGCAAAGGCAGAAGAAGGTGAATCTCTGTGAGTTCAAGGCCAGTCCAGTCTTCATTATGAGTTGTAAGACAGCCAAAGAAAACTTGTCTTAAAAAATAAAATAAAATGAAAGGTTCAACTCCCCTAAACGGACATAAACTTAGTAAAAGTAATCAGTAATAAATTGTACTAGCTTTTTCTCTTTCCTACTTTGATTTCAGGAAGCCAGACTCTGTGCTTTCATTTTAATACTTTAAAAGGAAATGTTAAAATGCTTTAAAAATATATTTATTTTGTGTGTGTGTGTGTGTGTGTGTGTGTGTGTGTGTGTGTGTGTGTGTGCAAGTGTGCATTTGCCACAGTTTGAGTTTGGAGGTCAGACATCCTCTGAGTCATCTCTCCACCCCCTGAATATTACATCCCTAACCCCAACAGGGTTTTTAAATGTAGCTCTGGTTATCCTGGAATTCACTATGTAGATAAGTGTTGTGGAATAATCTCTTTGTAGGCTGTGAAGATGTGTTGCTCTCATTGGTTTAATAAAGAGCTAAATGGTCAATAGCTAGGCAGAAAGCAGTTAGGTGGGGCTTTCTGACAGGGAGAGAGCTCCTAGGATGAAGAAGGGCAAAATCACCAGCCAGATGCAGAGGAAGCAGGATATGTATGTATAAGATGAGGCAACAAGCCATAAGCCACATGGCAGCAAGTAAATTAATAAAAATGGGTTAATTTTAGTTATAAGAAATAGTCAGAAACAAGCCTAAGTTATCGGTGAGCATTTATAATTAATAAGTCTCTCTGTGGTTATTTGGGATCTGGCTGGTGGGACAGATAATTATGTCTACCTACAGACAAGACTTGACTTGAATTCTCAGAGATCTGCCTGCCTCTGCCTCCAGAGTGCTGGGATTAAAGGCTTGTATTAACACACCTGGATCAAACATTATATGTTAAAGTGCTAACGTGTTGTGTATGTTTTCATGATTGGCTCTTCAGTGTTCATTACCAGAATATTCTCCCGTTCCTACAGTTTGCCTCAAAAGACAATAAAGTCATTTCCTTCGACCTGCACATTTTAGATGGGAGTAGTGGCTCATGCTTGGAGAATCAGGAGTTTAAGGCCAATCTTGGCTATGTAGCAAGTCTGAGACCAGCCTAGACTACATTAGACTATCTCAAACATTCTAAACCTGGTTGGTTCAGTAGGAAAGAACACTCATAACACAACCATGAGGAGGGCCTCAGTTCTAAATTCAGCACCTAGGTGAAGAGCCAGATCAGGATGTGTGTGCCTGTAACCTCAGGGTGCCTGGGGCTTGATGGCTGCTAGCCTAGCTCTAGATTCAACAAGATCTGTCTCAAGGGAATAAGGTAAGGTATGATAGGAAAGGATCCCTGACATTGTTACACTTATAGTATGTTGTGTACCACCAGGAAGGAGAGAGGCAACACTTATGGGTTCTAAGGACTTTAATAAATCACCACACGAGTGGGTCACTAATAGATCAGGGCTGCATGACAGGGACTCAGGAGCCTTGCTTTTCCTGATAGCTCTGAGCAGGGACAGAAGTGGGATTTATAAGCACAAAAATCACAAATATTTATTACCAAGTTAAAGTTACAGTTTTCACCAATCAGGATTCAGGGATTAGGGACTTTCTTTGTGTGTTCCATCGTGTCAACAGATATTGAATGTAAGCTTTTCAGTCCAACCAATCCGATTCATTTGTTCTTTCTGTTGTTAGGAATAGCTGTAATGTTTTAGAGAACTAAGGGTCATAATAGACTATTTCTATTGTTTGAGAAGAAGGTTGGCCATCTATTGGAAAGTTCCCAGCTCTCCTAGGGCTTGGGAACTTGAACTTTGTTTCACCCTACAGGTAAAATGGAGTCTGAAGTCAAAATGACAGCACTTAGGACAAGGTGCCTTTGCTTGCTACCTTCAGTATCCTACTCTGACCATCACATGGGCACAGGCATCCACATACATGTGTGCATATACCACATACAAAAGAATTCAAGGCCAGTCTTGGTTCAAGATTGTCCTGACTACATGAGACACCCTGCCTGTCTATCTTATAGGTCTACTGACATGTGCGTGCGTCTGTTCATTATCCTCCCACTCCTCCTGACTCACCTCCTCGGTTCTTCACCAGCCCCCCTCCCCCACAAGGCATCCAGAGCCCTTAGAATGTTCAAGAAAGCTAAATGCAGAGACCAGTACATGGATGCATATCGTGGCAGATTAGAGAAACCAACCAGAAGGATGAACTAAAAAAAAAAAAATCAAGTGAGCAACTAAGACAAAATGACATTGCTTGTCATCATAACTGTCAGAGGACATGCCTATGAGTTGATGAATGGTGGATTTTCCTCCTGAGAAATGTACATAGCCCTTACACACTTTTAAGAGATGTACATGTGTCTTGGACTAGGACACAGTGACCATATTTATAAAGGGAAGCAGTGGGAGTTTTAAGTCTGATTCCTTTTCAATTCCTGCCTCTCTCCCTTTCTGTACTGTTGGTGATTTGAACTAGAGATTTTGTATATAGAAGGAAAGTACTTCTACACTCAGCTAAATTCCAGCCCCTTAAGCCCTATCTTTATTTATGTGTTTGTTTGTTTTTCAAGACACAGTTTCTCTGTGTAGCCCTGGCTGTCCTGGAACTCACTCTGTAGACCAGGCTGGTCTCCATCTCACAGAGATTCACCTGCCTATGCCCAGTCAGTTCTTTTCTTTCATCATGTAGATCCAAGGGATCAAACTCAGGTCCTCAGTCCTGGCAGCAAATATTTTATCTGTGGAGTCATCTCACCAGCCCCTGACAGATATATCTGAGACAGGGTCTCTAGACCAGACTGGTTTCCTACTCAATGTGTAGCTGAGGGTGTTCTTGAATTTCCAACTCTGCTGCCTCCACCTCCTGTGTATTGAGAACACAGAAGAACAGGGTATAGTGCTGCACCCCTTTAATCCTATCACAGAGGCAGGCAAATATCTGTGAGTTCAAAGCCAACCCGATCTACAAAGCGAGTTCCAGGACATTGAGGGTTGTTACACAGAGAAAGCCTATCTCAAAAGACAGACAAACAAACAAGACAAAAACCAAACAATAAAAAGAGATTACAGGTGTGTACCACAGCCCAGCTCTTTTAAGTGTTTTTGGGGATTGAACCCAAGACTTCATGCACACAGTTCTCTACCAACTGAGATTTTTTTTTTGTCTTTTTCTTTTTTGTGCTGGGAATTAAATTCAGGCCTGCACATGATCCATTACTGAACTACACGTCCAGGTTAGGCTGATCATTTAAAAAAGGTCTGAATGAGCCAGGTATGGTGGCAAATGTCTTAGTTCATGCACTTAGGAGGCACAGACAGGAGGATCTCTGAGTTTGAGGCCACCTTAGTCTCCAGAGCAAGTTCCAGTATAAGTATAAAGGCTTGCAACACACAGCCAGGACTACATAGAGAAAAACTTGTCTTGAAAAGAAAAAAAAAGTCTGAATGTATTACAATATTCTTAAAAACCTCACTTCTCATCTCATTGTGGTAGAAACCAACTTGTCTGCATGCAATTCAAAGCACAACCCAATTTGTTCTAGGTCTTTCTGATCTGTCTCTTAGCATACTCCTCTTTGTTTATTTAGTTCTAGCCACATCGGGTGCTTTGTGTTCCTAGAGTATGACAATTTGTGTAATAATCACTCCATCCCATGCGTACGTACACCATGTTCTAGTCATCTACAGTTTTTCTAAATATCACCTGTCATTACCTGACATTTAGTTTTTTTCCTTTTCCCATGAGAATGTAAACTCTGCTACAGCATGAGTGTTGTCTGTTGTGCTCATGGATTTCTCTCTGTTTCCAGAACATCATTCTTTTCTTTTTCTATTTTTTTGGTTGTTTTGGTTTTTTTGTTTTTTTGAGACAGGGTTTTTCTGTGTAACAGCCCTAGCTGTCTTGGAACTAGCTCTGTAGACCAGGCTGAACTTAAACTCACAGAGATCCACCTGCCTCTACCTCCCAAGTGCTGGGATTGAAGGTGTAGGCCACAACCCCACCACTGCCTGGCTAAGAACAGCATTCTCGTATGTAACATCAATGTCTAAGTATAATATTCAAAGGGTATTTCATTTCATGGGAGACAAACACCTAGTTTCTCACAGGTGTTTAAATAAACACAGTCTTTAAATAAAATATTTTAAATTACATTTTTGTTTATATTTACACCATTTTTTTGTGCATCTGGGTATGTATGTACACAGAGGCATGCCCAGTGCACACACTGAGGCCGGAGGACTCAGGTTTTCAGGCTTGGCAGAAAGTTCTTTACCTGCTGAGCTGTCTCACCCCCTACTGCGATTGAAAATAACAAAAATGCTTTCAGAATGAAGCTATGGCCACAGCATCTGTCAGGAATTTCAACTGTAGGAAATGGTGAATGACAACGTTCAAACACAGGCTTGACAGACACAGCAGAATCACAAGCACGTGCTCAATTAACTGCATGTTCTTGTTACATGCTCACCAATGCATAAACAGATGGTGACCCAGAGCGGGTTGCTCCGATGACTCGGCTGTGGGTGAACCTCAAGGCTTATTATGCCTAAGCAGGTGACACCAGCAGCTCAGGCTGAGATTGCCGAGCCACTCCTACTGCTGGCTCCATTCCCTCGGCTGACTCATGACCAACTCTCGGGGGAATACTCCGGAGCCTGACAGTCACACTTCGCCTCTGACGGTTTCTGAAAAAGGATCTCTGTGATCAGGGATATTCCGTTGACTAAATGCATATCTGTGATACTGGCTTTTAAATGTTTATGACTGCTTAAATATGTAGACATGAGTAGAGGGAAATGAAATTTGTTAAAATCGAATTTTAGGTGCGAGAACTCCTATATTAGAACTATAGTTGTCAGCAGCACTCATTGTCACACAGTGCTTGAAACTGGTTATCCCTCGATCCTGAGCTCCCGCCTTGTCACAGGCCAAACATTAATAGTCATATCTCTCCGAAGCTCCAGACTTACCTACCCTACCAGATCACTTTATCAGCGTTCTAAGCTATGAACCATAACCTGCCCTTTACGCACAATCCAGAGACCCCACTTCACAGACTCCTCCGTCACCTAAGTCAGCCACGGTTCACAGGCGAGTCCCTTGGGGGCGGGGTGGGGGAGGTCTCCTTGTAGGCCCCGCCCCCCACGTAAGTTCATGCCCCTGATGCTTTTACCGGGCGCGCCGGAAGCCCCGCCCAGGTGGTTGCTAGGCTTCGGCAGCCGGAAGTCCCGCCTGCCGAGTAGTCGTCCCTGCCACCGCCGCCGTCTCCGTTGTTGTTGTGGTCGCTTCTCCAAAGTCCGCGGCTCAGAGAGCCGGCTCCGTCGCCTCCCGCCGCCATGAAGTGGATGTTTAAGGAGGACCACTCGCTGGGTAAGCGCGGTCGGCCTTGCCGAGCCCCGGGCCGCGGCCCCTCCCCCACCCGCGCCACCCCGCTGGGTCGCCAAGGCCCTGCCAGCCTGGGCACCTCCCGCGGACCCAAGCAGCCCTCCACGAACCTGGCTGGGAGTCCGTGAGGGGGGCCGCGGCCAGGGATCCGGGGCGAGGACCCGGGACGTACGTGCGCAGGTTGCGGGCGGCGAAGGGCGGAAGATGGGGTTCCGGGAACTGGGGGCCGGCTGGCAGGCAGGCGCGACAGTCACCTCGGTGTACATCTCCCCTAGAACACAGATGCGTGGAATCCGCGAAGATCAGAGCGAAGTACCCCGACCGAGTTCCGGTGAGTGTGTACTCCCTGTCCCCTCACCCCTCTGTCACCCTTAGCCTCTTAGAGCCATGTCGGGCGAGCGCGCTAGGCCATGCAACAGTTGATAAGTGAAGGTCTCAAAGTGTAGCCAGGGACTGGATGGGCTGGGCTCGGGCGGGCCCAAGCCTGGGGCGCTAGAGGGTGGTGCTGTTCAGGGGCATCAGTGCTGAATCTTCCGATCTAGGGCAGCAAGCCGCTTGCAGCCTCTAGGCTCCCTCGCCACTTATGTAAGGAACCGTGTTCTAGGACAGGGCAACAGGTCACTTCCACTTTGGGGAACGGTGGTGGAGGGAGACTGTCACTTGGTCTTGGATAGGGTACCATAGCCTCAGGACATTCATCTTTAATTTTGATGCTTAAACTTCTGGTTTCTTTTCACCTGACGCTGTCATCCTTGTTTGAATAATAAGTCTGAAATGCCACCGTTTTGTCTTTAATCAATAATAAGTATGGTGCTATATTTCTGCCATAATTGGGGAGATGGTTTCCGATATCATTATTGATTTTGTTTGTTTTTCGAGACAGGGTTTCTCTGTAGCTTTGTAGATCAGGCTGGCCTCAAATAGAAACCTGCCTGCCTCTGCCTCTCAAGCACTGGGATTAAAGTTCACCACCCCTGGCCATTATTGATTTTTGAAACACAGTCTTATTATTGTAGTTCTTTGCTTGTAAACAGTTCCTTTGAGGAGAGAATTAGGAGGACAAATGTTAACCAGTTTACAGAGAAGCAACAGGCTAATGAAAACCTTGGTTCTTGGGTGGTAGGGACTGTAGCGTATTTACATTAGTTCATCTGTTCTTTTCACTGTTGCTTGCCATGCTAACTCTAGTAGTGTGGATCTGTTCTGGGGTAGTGGGTTAATAGACTACAGAAGAAACTCTGGCCAGATAATCTTTCATCTACCTACATCAAATGTTAGGAAGGTAGCCAGGCAGTGGTGGGTGGTGCACCTTTAATCCCAGCACTCAGGAGGCAGAGGCTGGCAGATCTCATAGTTGGAAAGTTAAAAAGCTTTGTAGCTGTGGTTTTCTTATAGATGCTGAGATCAAGAAATGAGGGATGCAATTGACCAAAGATAACAGATTTTATCAGTCTGGACCCTCAAAGTGTGGCTTGTTAAGACATAGGTGGATTTACTCATGCTGTGTAGTTTCCACACATTTCCTTGCCCACACATTAGGTAATCCAGTCGTGTGCGTTTGTGCACTTGTCTGTGCTCCTCCTCCCTCTCTTCCCTTCCCCTCTCTAGTCACAGTGCATGCCGTGCAGCGTCCTGCTCTAACATAGCTTGGCTTTTCCCAGGTGATCGTGGAAAAAGTCTCGGGCTCTCAGATTGTTGACATCGACAAAAGGAAGTACCTGGTTCCATCTGACATCACTGTGGCTCAATTCATGTGGATCATCAGGAAAAGGATCCAGCTTCCTTCTGAGAAGGCAATCTTTCTGTTTGTGGACAAGACAGTCCCACAGTCCAGGTGAGAGGTTGTTTACTAGATGGGCCTCTGGCTTAGAAATCCATTTGTTGCTTGTTAAACTCAAACCTTGGGAAGTGTAAGAGCTCAGCATTTCTCTGTGTAGCCCTGGCAGTCCTAGAACTCATTTTCTAGATCACACTGGTTTCGAACTTAGGGAGTTGCCTGTCTCTGCTTCCTCTGGAGTAAAAGCATATGGTACCACACCTGGCTCTTATTGAAACTCTTAATTTGCGTATCAAAAATAGGGGCGCAGTTATGTATTCATTCTGTTAAGGGAATGGAACAGTATCTGGAGTTTATATTATATAATATGTATGAATGTGTGTATGTTCGTTTGTGTAAGCCGGAGGTCAGTGCTGGGTACCTCCCTCAATTGCTTCTCTATCCTATTTACTTAGACTAATGTTTATTTTTTTGTTGTTTATTTTTTAAAGATTGTGTGTGTATGTGCATGCGGGTGGCACAGTGTGGGTGTGTGTAGGTCAGAAGACAGCTTTGGAGTTTATTCTCACCTTCTGCCATTGGTACTGAGGTTGTAAGGCTTGCATGGCTAGTGCTTTTACCTTATTAAGTCCCTAACACCTATTTTGAGACAGGGTCTCCTACTGAACCTGGAGCTTACTATTCTAAACTCAGGTCTTCATGCTCACACAGAAGCACTTTACTGGGCCATCTCCCCAGTCACCAGATGTGGACTTACAGACACTGGTTGGAGCCTCCCAGAATTTGTCTAAGATACCCAGTGTTGGCCTCTGGCCTCCACATACACACGTGCACACCCCATACCCTCGATAAATTATCTCAGAAGTTCTTTAAAACAGTTTAGAACTTTCTCGGGCTTAAACCATAGGTAGAACTGAGGCCTGCAGTGAGGTTTTCACCTAATAATAACTCATGAAAACTGGTCCCATTTTTTTTCTACCAGGAACCTGTGGGTCCTAAAGAGGCTTGCTTGTCTTTAGCTCATCACTCTGCTCAGTTATCTCTCAACAAGTTAGCTCTTTGATCTTTGAAAGTCAGTATCTACCTGATCTACAAGTTTGATAACATGACTTATTGTCAATACCGATAGTTCTGGTGATCTTGTCATCCTTGGGTCCAGACCCTCTTACCCTAGCCTTCCTTCACAGGCTTGTGGGTAGTATGTTGTGCACTTTGCCAAGGGATGAAGCCAACCTGGCCATTTGTGGGGTCACTCTGGCTCTCCTTCAGGTAATAGAGGAGATGAATCTTCCTTTATAACTTTCAGAACTTGTACAGCAGCTTGCTGGTTCTGTTTTCTCCTTCCTGGAGATGGCTTACTGGGGAAGTAGACGAGGATCAATGGCACTGGGTTTATTTTCCTTAATGTTATGCTGGTCCTCTGGCATGGTTGTCAGTGTGGTGATCCAGTTCAGGGCCTTGTTGCTAGACCAGTGCTTTACTACTTAGTCACACCCTCAGTCCCAGATACTTAATGTCTGAAGATATTAAGATTTCTCTAATGGCTTCACAGTATCTAGTAGTTGAAAATAGCTTATAGGTCTCATCACCCATTTCCTGTTGTCCCTGAAGTATAGATTGAGATAGAAGTCAAAAGTGGTTCTTAGGGCAGCAGAGGCTGCTTCAAAGCCATTTTCTCTCCAAGTACTCTCTAGAAAAACAAAAACATTTTCTTTTCTAGTCTGGTAAGACTCTACCCTAAAGCAGTTTATATTTGACTAAAGTCAGGATTTTAGAACTGAGTGACTAGAAATCAAATTCTGACTCACAGAGTGATCTACCTGCCTCTGCCTCCCAAGTGGTGGGATTAAAGGTGTGCATCACCACTTCCTGGCCAAATTCTGACTCTTGAGGATGAAGAGATTACCAAGGCCCTTAGCGATTAAGGTTCAGTTAATGACTTCTTGCTCTACACTTGATGCAGGCCAATCTGTATTCACTTGGGAGTTTTATTAAAAATTTACTTGTTGACCGGCAGTGGTGGCATAGCCAGGTAGATCTAAGTTCAAGGACAGCCTGGTCTACGTAGTGAGTTCCAGATTAGCTAGGGCTATGTAGAAAGACCCCATCTAAACAAACAAAAGGATTTAGAGCTTGGCAGTGGTGGCACATACCTCCCAGCATTCTTGAGGCAGAGACTGGTTGATCTCTGTGAGTTCAAGGCCAGCCTGGTCTACACAGTGAGTTCCAAGATAGCCAGAGCTATTATATAGAGAGACCCTGACTCAAAAGACAAAAAACAAAACAAAACCCTAAAACATATTTGTTAGTCAGATTTGAGATGATACACTTTTTCTTTTTTTGAGACAGGGTTTCTCTGTACTGTTTTGGAGGCTGTCCTGGAACTAGTGCTGTAGGCCAGCCTGGCCTCACTCACAGAGATCCACCTTGCCTCTGCCCAGAGATCCACTCCCCCAATGTTCAGCATGACACACACTTTTAATTCCAGTTGTTGACTGGAGGGATTCATCTGGGGAATACAGTGAGACCCTGTCTCCAACAAAAATCAAAACCCAAACCCAAATTTGTTTATAAACAAAAGAGAATGTGACATCAGATTCATGCAGAGCTGGTAGTGACTGGGCTTCACTAGCTCCTCAAAGTCAGTGTAGCAGCCTCTTTTCACCTTTTTCCGGGTTCCTGCAGGGAACCTGGAGTCTCCTTTAACCTTCATCCAGTGCTTGCAGTTTGCAGAGTGGCTGGGGAAATGAACACAGAGAATGAATCCAGGCTTTCCCTGTTTTGTAACTGACTGTTGCCTCAGACTGAACAGAGTACATTGCTTATGTGTGGATCTGCAGGTGATAAGCATGAAGAACAGCATAGTTAGTAATACAGATGCTGGGTAGACACAGAGGCATTAGTACTACCTACAGATGCTGGGTAGACACAGAGGCATTAGTACTACATACAGATGCTGGGTAGACACAGAGGCATTAGTACTACATACAGATGCTGGGTAGATACAGAGGCATTAGTACTACATACAGATGCTGGGTAGGCACAGAGGCATTAGTACTACATACAGATACTGGGTAGGCACAGAGGCATTAGTACTACATACAGATACTGGGTAGACACAGAGGCATTAGTACTACATACAGATGCTGGGTAGACACAGAGGCATTAGTACTACATACAGATGCTGGGTAGACACAGAGGCAAGCCCTCAGAGTTTTATTTCCTGCTTTTTAAGTTCCCTCTTCAGGGAGGGAGGGAGGGAGGGAGGGAGGGAGGGAGGGAGGGAGGGAGGGAGGGGGGGAGGGAGGGAGGGGGAGGGAGGGAGGGAGGGGGAGGGAGGGAGGGAGGGAGGGAGGGAGGGAGGGAGGGAGAGAGAGAGAGAGGAGAAAAAGGTGATGGGATCTGGATTTCAGGTGCCTTCTTTTTTTCTTTCCTGTTTGAGACAGGGTCTCTCTGCTCTCAGGCTCTTGCTGTCCTAGAACTCATCAGTCTGGCTTTGTATTCAGAGATCTACCTGCCTCTGCCTCCTAAGTGCTGAGATCAAAGGTGTGCGCCAGTACATCAGGCCTCAGTTGCATTTTTCTTGTAGCATTAGAAAGTTGAATTCTCTGCCTAAGCGCTTACATCAAGAATGTAGCTCAACACAGAAGAGGAAATATCTCTTGGTGCAGATAGAACTGAGAAAGACATTGGTATAAAGATTTCTCTGTTTAAAATAGATACAGGCTAGCCCTTGGTGGCACACACCTTTAATTCCAGCACTCCGGAGGCATAGGCAGGTAGAACTATAAATTCAAGGCCAGCCTGGTCTTCAGAGTGAGTTCCTAGGGAGCCAGGGCTATACAGAGAAACCCTGTCTTGAAAAATTTATTGTATAAGTATCTCCAACATGTTGACATTTGGCTTGGAGAAACCAGTGCTGCTGAAGATGGTGGTTGAGTGTTTGGTTGCTTCTAGGTCTGAACAAGGTCTTAAAGGATGATGAGACAGATATTTTAGGGTCCATATTTTGTTGAGAAGTGTACTTAAACATAACAATTTTGATCATTTCTGGGTAAATACTTCTTTCAGAAATGGCTATTGGTCTGGAGAAGGTAGCTCAGCAGGTAAAGGTGCTTGCCACCAAGCTTGATGGCCTGAGTTTGATCTCTTGAACCCACATACTGGAAGGAGAGAACTGAGTCATACAGTTTGTCTGACCCTTTTCTTGAAAAGATGTCTTTTAGGAAAGGCAGCAGATTTGTGCAAGATGAACATCTAATAGGAAGAAATAGTCAGCTCTGTGTATTTTGGTTTGGGTCCATTAGACTTGCACTTGACAACCAGTGCCTTTCAGGTTCCTCAGTGGTGGGAGTGATGATCATTGACCTCACCCCACTGTCCTGTTTTGCTCAGAGACAGGGAAGCACATGAGCTGTACAGCAGATGGCTGGCCAGGTGTTCATCACTCCAGCCCAGTTATGACGCAGTGCCTCCATGCCCTGCCTCTGGTTGAGAGTTGAAGGTAATTGCACTGGGGTTGTATGCCCACATGAGCCCTAGCTCAGCCTCCCCCAATCCACAGGGCTATTGAGAAGGAGTAAGTAAATGTTTACCTTTGGTTGTCGTAGCTAATCCTGGGCCTGGTTCTTACTAGGACTTGGCTTTACTGTTGGTCAGTTCCTCCACAGGAGAAATGACTTGGCCTGGATTTCTGATCCCAAATGGAGGCATGGGAGCAGCCTCCAGGGAATAACTGATTCATTTTACTCTGCACTTGAGAGCTTCATCTCAGCTTAGATCATCATTTTCCTTTTCTCTACTAGTCAGAACCAAGAGTTTAGAAGGTGACAGTGCCCCTATATCCAGGGCAGAATTCTTTCTAGATGCCTTCATGTAGTACTGGATGCTATAGCATTAGAATGCAGTGTACTAAGGGCTTTGGGTGTGTTCTACAGACACCCCTACTAGCTTAGGTAGGAAGGAAGCCCTTGAAGTTGTGGTCTGACTTGATCTAACTGTCTCGCAGGCTTGGTCAGTTTGCCTGTCAAGATATTCGATAGCTGGCTCTGTGCTTTAGGACTCCTGGCCACTCTGACAGGGCCTGCTCAGTGCAGGTGCTCAGGCCTTGATTCTGAGAGGAAAACACATCCACCCTGAGGTTTATAGAACCTGTCTAAACTGACATACGCCTTCCTCAGTACAACCTCTCCTGCATAGGGTCTGTTTTGTCTGCCTGTGCTTCCTCTGAGTAAACTTTCAATGGGACATTTGCTAGTACTTGTATGAGAAGCACTGTTCCAATGAAGGTCCTTGCCAAAGGTACAAAGATCTAATGCTAGCTCATTGGGACAGCCTACCTCCTACTTGGAGGCAGTACAGGGTAGTGATAAGAATGTTTCCCTGTTTTGTGGATACATTACTATATCCCTGTGTATTAGATTTTACTCCTTTGCATTATGGGTTGTGGTAGTACTGACAAGATTCCTGTGAAGATAAATAGTAGTGACTGTGTACAGTACTTAGAATAGAGCTTAGAGTGTTAGGATAGATAAGATTTTTATTGTCAGCATCTATACTATAGCTGCTTGGGTACTGTTAAATCGATGGACACAATGTTTTCGTAAAAGACAGAAGAACTAAGGGGCTGGAGAAATGGCTCAGTGCTGCTGAAGAGCAGCTTCTCTTGCAGAGGACAGAGATTTGGTTTCCAGCATTCATACAGCAGCTCACGACTGTGTAGAACTTCAGTTCCAAGGGGTCGTCCTATGCCGTCATCAGTCATTCACATGTACAGACGCATGCGCGAGCGCACACACACACACACACACACGTAAATTTTAAAAAAGCAAAGAGAAACAGTGGAATCCAAACAGAGAAAGGAACACAAGCCACAGGATTATGTGTGTGTCTGCTGCCCACTGAGGTCAGAAGAGAGGATCAGATTCCCGGAACTGGAATTGTGGGTCATTGTGAGCTGCCAAATTGGTGCTGAGAACAAACCTGGGTCCTGTGTAAGAGCAATGGGTGCTCTGAATTGCTGAGCCATCTCTCCAGCCAATCCAGAGAGTCGTTTCTCAAATTCCAAATTGAGAGCCTCACATGGAGAGCTGTTGTGATTGCAGAAGATGACAGGCTTCTTATTCATACTCATCCCCCACATTATTACTTAATCTACCCCCACAGCCTTCCACATGAAACATGCGAATGGGGCGGGAAGTGAAATAGGAAAGCAATATCTTCTCCTTTTATGTGTGGCCTGTGTCCCATGTTTACATACTGGTCTCAGTCATACAAAAGCAGCAAAGCTGGTGAGGAATCTCTACACAGAGTTGAGGTCCTTGATTGGCTATATATTTACTTGTTTTTGAGACAAGGTATTATGTAGCCAGGCTGGCCTAGAATTCAATATGTAGCTAAAGGTGACCTTGAATTTGTGATCATCCTGTCAGTGCTGGGATTATAGGTTTGAGCCACTGTATCTAGGCTTTATGTGTTGTGGAAAGTTGAACCCACCCTGTAGGTATGCTGCACAAGCACTATACCAGCTGAGCTACACCCCTGCTATGTTCATGTTTAAACAACTGTTGTGACCGGGATTTGTTCTTGGATCAGCATCTTACTGCTGGCTCTGGTTGGCCCACCACTTGTGGCCATACTTCCATCAGTGTGGTCATGTGGCCAGAGCTAGCATGAGGTTGCAGTAGGTGTTACTACTCTCATTGAGACAACTCAGTTTTCTGGCACACAAAAAGATTTAGTTCTCTACTGCAGCCTGTTTCACAGCATAGGGAAACCCGATTTTCCCACCCACATGTTTAGTTTAAGGAATCTTATTTTTGGAGGCTCTTTGGAAGCTTGAGCAATCTTTTATTGTATTTTTGCAATAGTGAGGATCCAACCCAGGGCTTCACTTCTGCTGGGAATGGGAAAGCACTGAGGTACATCCTGGCCTAGGGGAAGATCCCAGATACAGTGGAAACTTTGGGCATTGTGCACTAGGGTCTCTGATCATACTATGTAGATCTCTGAGGTCTCAAATGGTGGCCTGGGATTGCCCGTAGTAAGTGTCCACCTGTACCAAGTCTAAATTCTAATATTCAAATAAATACCCAGAAGAGGAGAACTCAGCACCTTCTTGCTTACAGGGGTCTTTCATGGGTTGGTCCTTCCACTCTTTGTTTTGCTTATTTATGTTGCCCATCATTCTTGTCATTTAAGTCATCAGATGCCTTTGCAAGGGGCTGTCTTCTTGAAAGGCTTGAGAAGAGTGAATATGGGGATGTTAGGCATGTGCCCACCACTGTACCTGGCTCCTGATTTGATGAAATCCTCTCCCCATTTTTTTGTGGTGCTGGAGATTGAACCCAGGACCTGTGCTTGCTGTAAGGGCTGTCCCACTGAGCCACCCCTCAGCCCCACCTTCATTTTTTTCATTCTCTGTGTTCTTTCAGTAGAACAGATTGCAGGTCACAGCAGGTACCTGAATTATTTTTACCTCCCAACCACCAACCACAAAGCTCCTCATCCTTAGGCCTTATTTTTCCACTTGATACCTGGACTCAGTTTTCAATGATTTTTTTTTTTCTTTTTTCTCTTTCAAGCCTAACTATGGGACAGCTTTACGAGAAGGAAAAAGATGAAGATGGATTCTTGTATGTGGCCTACAGTGGAGAGAACACTTTTGGCTTCTGAGGACCATTGCTGGGCTAGGTGTACCGTTCCTGCTTGTGTATCTTGTAAATAACTGGCTGTTTCAGTTACTCTACCAGAGCCTCACATAGACCTACTAGTGCATTTGTAACTGGATTTATTTCTTAATATATTGGAAGGGTTTATTTCCTTAGATTAGTAAATTATACAGAGTTTTATTTTCAGTTTTCTTTTTGTGCACTATCCTCATGGCTATATGCTCCAGGGAACCTGTCCTCTGGGAATCATATTTAATGAAGATATTTCCATAATGAAGGGAGGTAGGTGTGGCTTTGAAGTGAAAAGGAGGATGATGCATTATTCTGGATTATGTTCCAAGTGTTAGATGGCTAAGTATTAAAGGCACCCAAATTAAATCCTTAGCAGTCAGAACACACTTGCTTCACTAGATTTTGCCAACTGCAAATCATGTTGGACTGAGCTAATCTGTTCTTCTTTCTGAGACTATTAAGGTAAATAATTAACAATAAAATTTCCTCTTCTAAAGGCATTATAGTGTGACCATGTCCTTTGTTCACCTTCTTTTGGGTGAGTCGGAAATGGGTCCTGTTTGTCAGGCCTGGAGAAGGGCTTATGGGCCATGTCAGTGTAGCCTAGGATGGGAAGTGGTGGCTGGTATCATAAGAAGGGATTACTTTTTTTCAGTGGATAATATAATCACAGTGTTCAGATACTGGGACTATAGAAAGGTATACATGGCTAAGTCTGTCTACCACTGTTTTCTGGTCTCTACTGCTTGTGAGAAATTTACTTGTATGGACTTCTTTTCAGTATTTATTTAGTAGCATCGTTAAGTATGAATATATGCATATGCATTTTTAAAAAAGATTTATTATTTATTGGTGTTTTGCTTGCATATATGTCTGTGTGAGTGTGTCAGATCCTCTGGTGGAGTTACAGACAGTTGTGAGCTGCCATGTGGATGCTGAGAATTGAACCTGGGTCCTCTAGAAAAGCAGTCAATACTCTTAACCACAGAGCCATCTTTCTAGCACCAGGAATACATTTTTTTGTTTACATAAAATAAATTTATACATTGCATTTTTCATTTTGAGACAGGGTATAGTTTTACAGTTATAAACCTGACATACATACATCCTTTAAATGTTGTGCTCTTTTGTTTGAGACAGGGTCTCTCTGACTGCCCTGAAGCTCTCTATGGGACCAGGCTGACCTCAGACTCTCGAGTGCTGGGGTTAAAGGCATGTGCCACCACCACCTGGCTTGTACCTGTGTTCTTGAAGGTACTTCTTTAAGCTCTTAAATTGAGATTTATTTCTCCTGACTGAGTTTCATAGTTTTCTCACAAGTTAGGATAGGTGTGTATGCTTGCCAGGGCACAAATGCATCTTTGAGAACATGGCTTCCTATCTAAATCTTCCATAATGGACTGACTATGTTGGTAGCTGTAACTGTTAGGAATGAAGTGGTGGGGGACCTTGTTGGATTCCATGGCATCGAGGGACAAACACACACCAGGCAGACAGAGCTTAAGTGAGTTGTATTAGAAAGGAAAGGGGTGGGGGGATAAAGAGACACACAGACAGAAGAGAAGAGGGAGGCAGTAAAAATCCTGTCTGCCCCAGTGGAACATCAGGAAAGTGAGAGGGAAAGGGAGCATAAATGGGTAGGGGGTCTTTCTTTTAAAGGGGTCCTAGTAGTTATGGAACCCTGGGCTGACCAGGGTACTGCCTGAGTACATTCTGCCAGGCCACAGGGGCAGGCGAGCACAATGCCTGAATCCTTACAGTAACCTTATATTAATCATCAGAATAAGGAAACTAGCTAGGCATAATGGCACTCACCTTTGGTCCTAACACTTGGGAGACAGAGGCAGGCCAGTGTCTTGAGTTCAAAGCCAACCTGGTCTACATTGGTCCAGGACAGCCAGTGCTATTTAGTGAGACCTTATGTTTTGAAAACAAAATAAAAAAAACAACAAAAAAAGGAAAGAAAGTGTTACCCAGTGATGTAAGGACATTTAAAATAATAAGTATAAACTTTACATTTTTATTTTATTTGATATGTGTTTTGCCTGGATGTCTGTGTGCCATGTGTATGCCTGGTATCTGTGGTGGGTGGCCAGAGAGGGTATCAGATCCCTTAGAAATGGTGTTACAAATGGTTGTGAGCTGCCATATGGGTGCTGGGAACTAAGTGTGAGTCCTCTGGAGGCAGAGCTCTTAGCTGCTGAGCCATCCTTCCAGCTTTTCCTTTTTGTTTTTGATATCTCACTTTGTTGCCCTGGATGACCTGGAACCAAAATGTTCAAATTGCCTCTGCCTCTAAGTGTAAAGGCATGTGCCGTCACACCTGTCAAGATTTTTTGTTTTACCTTTCCCAGAATATATATAAGCAGGCAGGCAAAAATAATGAGTTTTTCAATTGGAATTGGAAGAAACATTCTTGTCCTAAGTAACTTGTAGGTTTTTCCCAAACTTGGCCAAATAAAATGTATTATTTGTCTTTGCTGCTAGTTTCAAGCTAAAAGCAAGTAGAAACTGACCTTGGAGCAATGGACAGAAAAATAGCAAGCTCATTGTTAAGGAGTAGTCTTGTTTGTGGTTGTATGCACTTACCTGAGACTGGCCTAAGCAATAGAAAGATGTTTTATTGTTTGAGCTAGCATAGGATGCTTCACTGGTTATAGGCATTACATTGTGTCTTGTTTCTTGGTTTTGTTTTCTTGTGTGTTAGTTTCATTGTCAGGCAGATTCTTTGCATGTGATGGCATGTGATCTACCTGCTTCTGCCTCCTTGGGATAAAAGTGTTGGCTTTAAAAGTGTTAACCACTACTGCCCTGAAAACACTTCTAGTACAAACAAAAAAACCTTTGGACTGGGTATGGTGGCATACACATTTAATCCTGGAGCCAAAGACAGACAGATCTCTGAGTTCAAGGACAGCCAGGTCTACAGATCTGTAGTCCTAGGCCAGCCAGAGCTACATAGATGAACCTTATCTGGGGGAGTGGGGATCCTTGGAGGAACTAGAGCTAGGCACAGGCGCAGCTTGTCAACTCAGCTTCTTGGGTAGAAGTATCACTGAGGCCAAGTAGAAGCAACAGACCACTTCTCAAAACGAAAGTTCCTTGAAGGACTCTGACCTTGGGCCATAAACAGCTCTGCAAGGGCTGGTCGGCAGGGATGGTGAGTCCATTGGAACAGAACAGGACAAACAGAAAGGAGAAGAGGTAGCTTCCCAAATGTTTTTTGATCTATTTCTGTTTGTAACCACAAACCCACAAATGCACCTGAGAAGAAATAAGAAGAAAAATCTCAAGGCAAGTCACTGAAGCTGACTGAGACTGACTGTAGGGTTTTTGAAGGCAGTCTCATATCCCAGGTTCACCTCCAACCTTGGAATTCTGATCTTCCTGCCCCTCCTGAGTGCTGGATTTCAAGTACCACCTGGTTTTGTGACTTGTTGGGGATGGAACCCTGGGCTTGCATATTAGGCAAGCACTCTTCCAGGTCAGCGACATCCCTAACTATGTTTTTAAGTAGCTCATGAATAGCATTTATGGAACACTTAGTGGATACCAGATGATTTACGCACATTACCACAGTTTTTCCAAAAGGCCTATAAGTAAGTAGTATAGTTTTCATAGTAATATTACTACAGGTGACATAACTGAGGCACCAAATGAGATTTAGGAAGAATGGCATGGTTGACATTGTTCAATCCTTAAATGTTTGTTTCTATTTACAATGTGCCCAGGAGGATTTGGCCTTGTCTAGACTACCAAACATCCCCATCTGTGCAGTAGTGACCTTCTGCTTAACCATGTAGACACACAGTGCTGGACAGGGCAGAATATGAATGATTACTCCATCCTGTCTGAGCTTACAAGCAAGGTAGTCAGTGCTATGGTAGGACTGGGCTGGAAAGGAGGGTGTACTACTTTTGCAGAGGACCCAAGCTTGGTTCCTGGCATGTGTCAGATGTCTCACAGCTGTCTAACTGCAGCTTCTCACGCCTGTGGACTCAAGTCAGCTGCACCTACATGCACATACATATACATGTAACTAAAAGTAAAACATGAATGTTTAAAGAAAGTGAAACAACAATATCAGCTTCAAAACCCACCATTGGAGTTGGAGAGGTACCTCAGTGGTTAAGAGCAAACATTGCTCTGAGAGGGTCCAGATTTGGTTCCCAGTACCCACATAGGGCATCTCACAACTGCTCTTAACTATCTCCAGGGATCCACAACAAATCCCCCAATACACATTAAAAATAAAATCTTTAGGGGGAGGAGCGATGGCTCAGCAGTTACAAACACTAGCTGCTTTTGCTGAGAACCTGGGCTTGGTTCCCAGCATCCACATGTAGCTCTTTCAGAGGTTTCAGATCACCTTCTGGCCACTGCACATAGACATAGTGCATAGACATGGGGCTGGAGAGATGGCTCAGCAGTTAAGAGCACTGCTGCTCTTCCTGAGGACCCTGGTTCAATTTTAGCACCCACATGGCAGCTCACAACTGTCTGTACCACCTATTGCAGGGGATCTGACACCCAGGCAAAACACCAATGTATGTAAACTAAAAATAAATACTTAAAAAAAAACCACCCAAAGTATTAAACTATTGGGGCTGTGTCTAGTGCCTAGGGCCTGTAATAATTCCAGGAAAAATGTGTGTGTATGTGCCAGCACACAAGGGTGGGGGGTGGGGGGCAAAGTTGGGGTGGGTAAGATCAAGAAACATTACATGTGTAAAAAACAAAACAAAACAAACAAACAAAAAACCCAAAAACCCAGAACCTGCTGTCACCAAACTGATGCCAGTACAAAAAGGACAAATACCTAATAACAACAAAAAGGACGATGATAAATTGATACATGAAAGGCTTCAATCCACTTCAGTAGTCCATTCCAAAAAGCTAGAAAAACAACTCAGCACAGCAGTCAATGCAAAGAAGTCTGGGAATAATTTCTCATTTCATACAATAAATACAAAAATAAGACATAGGTGAAGAGCAAACCCTAGTTGTGTGCAGACCACATTGTTAAGAGGAGCAAAACCTGTTAGGTAGGGATAAATTTAACACAGACTCACTTCTGAGACCTTCAGGAAGAAAAAAACTTGCCAGAGGTAAAGGCATACCTAGACTGAAGAATGCGGCAGTACACATCTGAGTATGTAAATATGTGTGCCATCTCCAGACCATGAGTCACTAATACCATTTCAATAAAAATTCCAAGTATAACAAGGAATGTAAGGAAAAGAAGCTGGAGAGACCAGGTTCAGTAGATACATCATGACAGTATCCTTAGCAACAGTAATCAAGAGTACTGCAATCCAGTAACTCAGGCTGAGGCAGGAGTTTGAATTCAAGGCTGGTCTGAGCACTTGAGAACAAAACAAAAACAACCCAATGGAGTGGTGTGATACAGAATAGAATACATGTTTACATGTAGACAGCACATTTACAATATTTACAATAGACAGCACAGAAGCTGGATGTTAGAGTACATGCCTGAAAATCTAGTCTCCTGCATCACCTTTGGTACCATGACTTGTGTGCTTTGATGTTGCTTGTCTGCGTGCATGCATGGGTGCACATGTGTGGGTATGTGTGCATGTGCTCATGGAAGCCGGGGGTGGACTTTGGCTATTGTTTCTCAGGTGCTATCCAGGCTTTGCTTGGCCAGGGGCCCCAAGGCCCTCCTGTGTCTGCCTCCTCACTGCTGCAGTTACTGGTATGCACAATCATACTGATGGTTACTATGCTTGGCTTTTTTATGTGGGGTCTGGAGGTTGAACTCAGGTCTTCATGGTATGTGTCAAGCACTTTATGGGTTTGGTTAAACATTTTATTTCATTGGGTTAAATAAGGCCATTTTATTATGCAAGTGTATAAAGTACTTTGAGCGTATCTTCCCCCAGTCCCTGCTAACCTCTCCCTTTAGTCTCTGTTCTCCTAGGCAGTGTTGTTTCTACTTTGTCTTCTGCACATATGTATGTGATCTTATAGAGAAAATAATTTATTGTGATTATTTCCGGTTGTATCCATCATCTTGCAAATGACATAACTTTTTTGTGACTGAAAAAATGGACACAGGTTGGTTTCATAACTCTGCTGATGTGAGTACTGTAATAATAAACAATAATAAATGCAAGTACCTCTGCTGTGTTGACTTGGAGTCTTTCTCAGTGAGCCTGTCAGTTCCCTCAAGCCACTATTGTCCTTGTCCTTGTCCTTGCCTCACCAGTTGTCTTCCAATTACTGCTGTACCTGCCTGCCCCGCCCCCCAAAATCATGACTTCCTTGCTATCATCCCTGCCCTGTAGTCCATATCTTTATACAGAGGGCAGTGAGCTCCCTAGATGTAATTTCTACCCCATGACTTTTCCCCAAGTCTCCAAAGCGCTGAGTTGCCAGGATAAAACATTCTCCTTGTGGAACATCTTTCTCACTGATCTGAGTGGTCAGCATCCTCCCAAACTCTCCTAGGCTCTGCCAGTCTGGCCATGCTGTCCTTATCTCTACGCTTATATATGATGCCATCTACCTCAAATCCCCCCAGTGCTCCTGTATGTGCCTCTTGCTAATCCACATCCCTTCCCTGAACTCAGTACTCCCAAGGTTACTGTGTCCTTCTCTGTCTGGGTTCTGGCTTCCATCACAGTCACCTCCCCACTGTGCTGTTCCTTTGCCGAGTCCCTTGTAGTCTTTCCTAGAGTTAAGGGGCATCATGAAGACAGTCTTGTACCTCAGATGCAGAGCTCACCTCACATCCCTTTCTCTCCTGCTCCCCCTCCCTTCCTTGTGAAGATTTCTTTCCAGCAGCATTTGGAAAAAGCCAATAGAAATACCCCTATTCTCAGAAGACTGCATTGGACTGGATTGTAGAAAGATTTAAAAAATGCAGCCAATTTTCCTTCACATCTTTATTTCACAGGGAGTAAGAAGCCAGCTAGACAACAAAACAAAACAAAACAGAAATCCCCGTGGGTGTCATGGAGGCAAAGCCATTGAATTTAGTAGGAGCCTACATGGGCCTATGATTGGCAGTTTTCCTCCTCCTCCCTGGGTCCTGGAGGAAGCAGATGTGGGCCGAGCAGACTGCCAGCACATATGTCCCTGTCCCCACAACCATATTCCTCCAGGAGGCTTCCACTGAGGGTAGGCTTTTAGGTTTGTTGGGGAAAGCTCTGCAAGTTTAGACAGTAGATTGGATACGGTTGCTCCTGAGCTGCAGGGCAGACCCAGACTGGAAGGTCCCTTGTGCAGGTCACTGTCAGAGTAGTGGACATCTCTCTCCTCACCTGTGCCGTACATGATCCCAATGCATCCCACAGACAAAGCATCTGCAGATGCTTTATTACCTTCCCAGGATCTAAGCCAGCACATCCTGGACCACACTTAACTCTAACCCAGTATCAAACTCGCACTCGGCTGCTACGTCAGATGGTGAGGAGGCCTGTGCTGTGTGCATTCCACAGAAATGCACATCTGTGCCTTCAGATCCAGCATATCATCAGCTGGGACAAAATGCCTCTACTTTGGACGTAGAGTGCATTCCAGTTTGATTAACATGAGTTTTATTGTCTTATGTGAGGATTTGTGAGCCTCGTAGAAATTTTATGCTCCTTTGTTTTAGAATTCTGCTAAAGTATATCAAGCAAAAAACTAAACTACTGTAGAACCCTCACTGTCCTGGTACTTGCTCTGTAGACCAAGCTGGCCTCAAACTCAAGAGATCCATCTGCCTCTGCCTCCTGAGTGCTGGGAGTAAAGGTGTGTGCCACCACTGCCCAGCTACAGTCCTTGCCTTAATCTGGTTGGTTGTTATACTAGACTATGGTAAAGCAGGTGGTTTCTACACAACAGAATGATCCCTCATAGCTGGAAGAAAGCTGGGAAAAACAAGATTAATATGTGGGTAGAGTTAGTGAGGCCCGACACCTGCTTCAGAAATGGCCACCTTCTCACTGCATTCTACAATGGAGAGGATCTTCCTGAGGTTTTACTGGGTTTATACATAGAGAGTCTGGTGTAACTAAAGCTGCCCTTGAAATCCTGGTCTTCCTGGCACCACCTCCAGAGTGCTAGTCTATGGCAGATGCCATCATGCCTAGCTTTCTGGAGGTTCTTTTATAAAGGCATCGATCCCATTCAGGAGGGCTCTGCCTATTCACACCCTCAGAGATGTAATCAAGTGCCAACACCATCATATTGGGAATCAGGATTTCAATGTAAGAATGGGGGTTGGGGGGGGGACACAGAGCAAGGCGAGCTGGACTTTCAAGAAGAATTTGGAAGGTAAATAAATGTTCCTAGCAGAACTCTTTTGGAGCCGGTTGAGTCTGTCCTATCATCGTCTCACACACTCCCTTCACCCTCTGCCTGCCAGTAAGTATCTTAATGCAGCAATTCTATGCTATATGCTAATACAGAGGGACATTCCAGGTGGCACTGGGTTAGTTGAACAACATTATTACTGCAGGAAAATACCAGCAGGAATTTTCCCCGGAGTCCAAAATAACCCACAGAAGCAAAACCAAAACCAGAAAGTTGCTGAAACCTTGTATAGGGGGAATGGGAAGTGTAAATATTGAGATAGCAGCGTCCTAAGACATCAAGAACACATTTCTTTCTCAACAAAACCTAACACACATGGCAACCGAGACAAGCTTGCATGTATTGTTAGTGAGGTCAAGCTGCTCCGGGTCCTCTCAGCAGTTCCCTGAGGGGTCACAAAGGGCCTGTTGTTGAATTGAAGGCACATGCTGGGAAAGGGCTCTGTCAGGTTGGTTTCAACGCTGAGGGAGACACTAGGTTTCAATGTGCTTTTTATTCTCCTGGCCGCCTGAGCAAATGGCTGTCACTGTTTCCATTGTGAGCTCTTCTCTTTGGAATGGGGCCAGTGTCAGAACATGTACTTGGCAATTTGGGTTCCTACTTGGAGTGATTTTCTGCCTCTGCCCTTTCTCCCACAGAGACTCTGCCAAACAGATTTGGTTTGAAATGTTGATTCTTAGCCCTTGCTGGCTCATCTGGATAAGGGCAAAATACTAGATTCAAACAGAGTTCCCAGGTTGCTAGATTAATAGAAAAGATTTTCCCCCACACCACTCTCAAGTGCCTGTCCCCTGTCACTAATTTACTGAGGCCATATGCATGTCACAATATCAACAGACTGAAGAAAATGTCTCATGCTTTATATATAAGATTTATTTTGCTTTTTGTTTGTTTTTGAGAAAGGGTCTCAATATGTAGCCCTGGCTGTACTAGAAATCATTATGTGGACCAGGCTTGCTTTGAACTCAAAGATTATCTGCCTACCTCTGCTTCTCATGCCCGGATCAAAGCTGTGTGCTACCACACTGGACCTAATTAAGAATTTCTGTTGTTGTTTTTTAATGGGGCTGAGGGAGTAACTCAGAGGATTTGCTTAGCATGTGCATGTGAGTTTAATTCCTAGCACCACATACATACAGTTTTTTAAAATGAGAAACCCTACCTTACACTTGAAAGAAAACAAGCACCCGAATTGTTGCCATTTATTTTGTAGAACAGAATGGAGGTCAGAAATCCATGTTAAATCCCTTCCCTACATACAACTGGAAGTTGAGGGCAGAGGTGGCAACTGTGATGAAATTGCTTCAATGGCCACACTCCTTTATTCTGCTATCAAAGTAATTAAAGCCTTTCTCCTTTCACATTCTAACCAAGGTAAAATTACATTTAAAAATGTCCATAGAACATAACTGTAGACCTTAATAAGCTTCCACAAGATGTGCATTCCTGTATTTAATACTTCAGTTAAAACCCAGACTGTTAGCCAGGCATGGCTACACACATTTGTAGTAGCACTTTGAAAACTAGGAGCATCAGGAGTTCTAGAGGAGCCTGGACCTGCACTCAAAAAGTTACCAACCAAACAAATTGTCAAAACAGCCCATTTCTACCCTCTAGAGTTCGGTTGAGCCTCTTTCTATCAGCCGCCACTCAGGGCACAGCCCTCTGATTTATATTGCATTCTATTTGTTTTGAGGCTATAGTTTTGATTTCTTTTCTTTCCAGTGTTGGAGATTGAAACTAGCCACTTGCACATGCCAACAAGTGCTCTGTTCTACCCTTTGACACTGAATTCAAAGGTTTGCTACAGTTGAAGTACCTCTGACTAACTCCCTTTCTCCTTTGGGCTACAGAACCACTGAAAAATGGTTTAGAGCTGGGTGATGGTGGCATCCGCCTTTAGTCCTAGCACTTGGGAGGCAGTGGAGGGGAATCTGTGTGAGTTTCGGCCAGCCAGGTCTACAGAGTGAGTTCCAGGACAGCCAGGACTGTTTCACGGAGAAACCCTATCTCAAAAAAACCAAGCAAACAACCCCCTCAAACAAGATTTAAAAAAAAAAAAAAAGAGGAAGAAAGAAAGAAAAAGGGTTGACATCTACTTCAGAGCTTTCCAGGGAAACAGGCTGGCCTGCCTGATTACACACAATTAGTTTCAGTTTCAGTTTTTTGTTTGTGTTTTTTGAGACAGGGTTTCTGTGCGCAGCCCTCAATGTTCTGGAACTAGCTTGGTAGAACAGCCTGGCCTTCAACCTAGGGACCTGGCCTTTCAACTTTGATCTGCTGGGATTAAAGGCATGAGCCACCACTGCCTAGTTTTTTGTTTTTACAATTAGTTTTAAAGAGATTCACATGTATAGGAAGTCAAGGCCAACTATGATTCCTCAAAATGAGGTACATATAAAATAAACTCCTCTGTTCAGAAAATATAGGACACCTTTCTCCAAGAGGTCTGCCTCCCTGGCTCTAAGATCAGGCACAGCACACCACTCCTGGCTAGCACACAGACAGACACATACACACACTCTCTCTCTCTCTCTCTCTCTCTCTCTCTCTCTCTCTCTCTCTCTCTCTCTCTCTCTCTCTCTCTCTCCCTCTCCCTCTCCCTCCCTCCCCCTCCCCCTCTCCCTCTCTCCCCCTCTCCCTCCCTTTCCCTCTCTGTTTCCATTTGGAGGCCAGTTCCTACTACACTGACCTTTGTGCTATTCTGGGACTTTCTCACCACACAGGAGCAAGCAGTATTTGAAAACTTAGCTAGCCAAGAGAGAGCTGGTGCTTAGAAACTGGAAACCCTGGCATTGGAACATTGTCTTAAGGCCAAAAATGTCAAGGTCTGGGTGGGGACAGCTTTCCAGCAGCCACAGACACAAGCAAATCAAACAAGGCCTGCACTTCTCCAGCAAGGAAGGCACTGGCTGCCTGGGCAGCCGTTTTCCTCACAGCAGCTTCATTTCCTCAGACAGTGAGCTCATGCTTGGTGCTGTGCATCCGATAAAACAGGACATTTAACCCTGTCCTGGAGCAGGGATGTGAACATGTACCCTGTGTACCTGAATCAAACTGAGAATAACACTCACACACATACAGTCATAACATTAGACCCTACTTAGGAATACAGACAAAAAATCGGCAATGGTGAAAGTACAGTCTTCCCTCCAGAGCCAAGTTAGGATGATTTTTTTCTTTTTTAAATGAAGACACAATTTTGCAGAATTATGGGTAGAGCTGCTTAAGGTATGCTATGACTCTATTTTTTATGCAGCATCACTTCTGAGGAGCTTCTGGTGTTTAAAAATACAAAATGCTCTTTATTGATAAAAACAACAAAACAAACAAACAAATAAATGTGCCCAGCCCATGTAAGACCTAGGTTCCTCTGCCTTTCCTAGACTCTCTGATGATTAGGGCACACTGTTCTTCTGCTTGACCTGTCCCTGGTGTTGGTCTACGAACCCCAGTGGGGTCTGTGGATGGGTGTCAGGGACATGCACGGATGTGAGGGCAATGTGACTCATATCCTCTGACTTCACCAAAGAAAGCAGCTTGCTGCAGCTAGAGTCTGGAGAGGACCATAACAGAGACACGAGTCAAATGACGATCTGAAGCCACTTTGGCTCTAGGTGTTCATGGGATTGGCGAAAGGCTCAGACCAGAGAATGTTGCTGGTGGCTGGGGGCAGACAAGGAGGAGTGGGATAACTATATGGGGAGCACAGGTTTCTGGCTTGGGATTTTAGGAAGGAGTTCAAGGGAAGTCTAGGTTTCATGAGACACAGTCTGAAAGCAATCAAGCACTTCCAGTACTAGAAATGTCCATACAATCCTAAAGTTGGGTTTTAAGAACATAACAAAGGTAAGCTGTTGGATGTTTAAGTAGCACCCTGAGCCCTTGAGAAAACAGGTCCAAGTGAAGATGAAGCGAACTCTAGAGTCTGTCTAACCTTTGGTGCTTTCTACCCACATTCCAGTACCTAAGGTTATTAGATTATATTTAAGTTTTTCTTTCATTTGTTTATTTATTTTTTGACACCAGATTTCTCTGTAGCTTTTGGAACCTGTCCTGGAACTCTGTAGACCAGGCTGGGGGGGCTGGAGAGATGGCTTAGTGATGAAGAGCCCTGGCTGCTCTTCCAGAGGTCCTGAGTTCAGTTCATTCATTCCCAGCAACCACATGGTGGCTCATAGCCATCTATAGTACGATCTGATGCCCTCTTCTGGAATAAAGGTGTACATGCAGATAGAGCACTCACATACATAAAAATAAAATCTTAAAAAAAAAAAAAGGCAGACAGTGGAGGCAGAGAGGTAGATATCTGAGTTCTAGGTCAGCATGGTTTACACAGTAAGTTCCATGACTCCACAGAAAAATCCTGTCTCAAAAAGACAAAGCAAAACAAACAAGCAAAAGCTATAAAAAGTAGTAACAAAGAGGAGAGCTATTTATAGCCAGTTCTTCAAGGTGGGAATAAACTGAAAGCTCTCTTTGATAACAGTTATAATAGGACTAGCTGCTAGGTATGTTGCCGATTTACTGTAGGAATTTAAGGCATTCTGGAACTAAATTAAAAAGAAAACAACCCTGCTAGGTGCTGGTGACACACATCTTTAGTCCCAGCACTTTGGAGGCAGAGGCAGGCAGATCTCTGTGAGTTCAAGGCCAGCCTGGTTTACAAGAGCAAATTCCAACACAGCTTCCAAAGCCACAGAGAAACCCTGTCTCAAAGCTGATAATGGTGCTTACCACCACACATACACTGTGACAAGTGTAGGCCCCCATTTGTCTCTAACAAACCATCAATAAATTACGGACAAAACAAAGCAGGCACCTGTCTCATATTTGAGTTTGGGTGCAGGTTGGATACTAGGGCTTCTGGCTGTTTTAGCTGTTTCCTCCTTTGCTGCCTGCTGCCAGCAGAGAGAGAGAGAGAGAGAGAGAGAGTGAGTGAGTGTGAGTGAGTGTGTGTGTGTGTGTGTGTGTGTGTGTGTGTGTGTGTGTGTGGTGTGTGTTTGTGTGTATGGAGTGGCAGGGAGGAGACAGACATGATCTGAAGGACTAAAGGTGAATCAGGATGGCTACCTGCAGTGTTTAATTGAAAAAATAAAAAGACTACCTTTTATACAGAGTAGTTGCATGTACAATTAAACTGAGAGAGCATGTGAACTGGAGTGTGGCTTGAGGAATCTAGCATTGACCTTGACAATAAACACCAGTCATATCTTATTGGAAGGGCCACAAATTCCTCTTGCTAGAGATAAGAAGGACTGCTTTATCATGCAGGAACTTTCCTCATGCTCCCAAAGGAATGGAAACCCTTATCCAAATGCCTGACCTTGGGAAAAGGACTTCTGGGGAGCAGACACTATATCACAATTTCTTTTATTTTTTGAGTCAGGGTTTCTTTGTGTAACAGTCCTGGCTATCCTAGAACTCACTTTGTAGACCATGCTGGCTTCAAAGTCAGCTATTTGCCTGCCTCTGCTTCCTGAGCAATGGGACTAAAGGCACGCGCCACCACCACCTAGCATATACTACAATTTCTTTTCTTTTCTTTTTTTGTAAAGATTTATGTATTTATTGTGTATACATCATTCCTCCTACATGTATCTCTGCAGGCCAGAAGAGGGCTCCAGATCTCATTACAGATGGTTGTGAGCCACCATGTGGGTGCTGGGAATTGAACTCAGGACCTCTGGAAGAGCAGCCAGTGTTCCTAACCTCTGAGCCATCTCTCCAGCCCCTACTCTCCAATTTCTTAGTCTTACTATGTGGGCCTGTTCCTCTTACATGCTCCCCAAAGGGAAGGTCCTGATGTCTTACTCTTTTCCCATTATAAAGTACCATCCTGATTTCTCTATATTTATTAACTGAATTCTTGCCCTTAATGGCCTCAGCCTCTGGATTTGAGTTTCAGGTATCTCATCTGGATTTGAGTTTCAGGTATCTCATCTTTGGGATCAGATGTGTCTGGTAAATCTCTAACTTTCTGTTCTTGGTTAATTAGGAGGGCACAATGGAAATCCTGGTTCCACTATGGTGGGATTTTTTTCCCAAAGAATTATTTTGTATAGAGAGGCTACCATTGTACACATTTTTATTCTTTACCAAAGACTGAACAAAATTTCCCAAAGGGAAAGGCATTGATATTGAGAATCACTAAATATGAAAGTAGAAAGGTGCTGGAGAAGTGTGGTCTGAAATGTTGAAATGCTGGAACTTGTCAAACAGCAATGGTTGCCTTCATTCTCAGCAGGCTGTCTCTATGTAGTAGGAAAAGATAGCGACTACTGGCAGTTACAGGATTATAATGACCCTACAACCCTGATCAGAAGAGATTCCTGGAAGCAAAGTATGGTGTCACACTTGGAGCAGAGGAAGGAAGTCAGAGTTCAAGGTCATCCTTAGCTGCATAGTGAGTTCAAGGATCCTGTCTCAAAAAGAGGTAGGAAGGAGAGAGAGAGTGGGAGGGAAAGAATGAGAATATTTTGGGCTAGTTAGGATAGTGGCTTATGCCTATCATCTTGGTACTTGGAAGGCCGATGCAGGACTGAAAGTCAAGGATAACAAAGGTTACAAAGTGAGACTCTGTCTCTAACAAACCAAACAACAAACCAACCTTTCTTGGCAGGTCTGAGAACAGAGCTTCCCGAGGCTAGTCCTATGCTGAGCCTGAGAGTGAAGTTGACTTCAACCACATCTGATTGCAGAGGACTGGGAAATGGTGGTTCCCAAAGGCAGGCTGGAAATATGAAATACATGTTCATTACTCCAGGAGCTGCAAAGTATCCAGACAATCTAATACAATTTCCATCCAATATACACTTGCTGAATCAGAGCTGCTGCAGATTGCTTTAAAAAAGCATCATGTTCCATACCTGATGTTGTATTTTAGAGAACCAATAAAACATAACTCAAGGCAAATACCAAGGTTATCACTGAGAGACCATTTTAGCAGGAAGCTAGCTACTCCAATCAAGTACAGATTGATGAGGTTCCGGGTTCCCTCATATGACTCCGAAGAGATGCAGCACTCTGAGAAAAGGTGGATCGATATGAGGGGTCCTGGTAGCAGCAAAAAATCATTTAAATTGGTGGTAGTCGGGTGGGTTTCTGATCCAGGATGCAAACGGTGGTTTCCTTCGGAGTGCGCTCCAGGCTTCCTGGTAGGCAGACGCAGCCTCCTTGTACTCCTGGTAGGTGTCCAGCTTCTGCACCCTAATGCACACATGTCATCAAGCACAGTTCTCATTGGAGTGCTCGCTCTCGCTCGCCCTTAGAGCAGCTGGGAAGATTCAAACAGTAGAGCAGGAGCAGAGGAGATCTCTGTTCCTTCTAGAGGGAATTCGTGTTAAAGCACTACATGCTTAAGCAGGCTGGAATCACAGAATACTAGTTTTGTATGGCTCCTGTACAATCAGATAAAAGTTTTCTTTTCTTTGTGGTGTTGGGGATCATGCATGAGTCCATATATGCTAGACAGTCTCCTCCTCCTATCACTGAGCTCTCTACCCTAGTCCTGACTTAAAATTTTCACCAGAGGATCTAGAGATTGAGAACCTCATTGGCATTGTTTCTTACAGAACATTATGTGCCATCGGTGGTGGTGCTCACCTTTAATCCCAGCACTTGGGAGGCAGAGGCAGGCAGATTTCTGTGGATTCAAGGCCAGCCTGGTCTACATACTGACTTCCAGCACAGCTTGGGCTATTACACAGAGGAATCCTGTCTCGAAAAACCAAAATACAAACAAACAGAAAAACATTATGTAATATCCACATCCTCCTACTATATGCTGCAAATCCACACCCTTTAGCCTGACTGCTGAAAAATGCCTGACACTCTGAATTGTTGTAATTGGTTGTGGAATATTATCTTATGGTGTGTTATATTCATTTATGCTGTGGAATATTTATTTAATGATGAAAAGATGTGTTGTATTCTTTTATGTTGCATTTGTTTAACTCTGTGAAGCTGTGTTGCTTTGCCTGTCTAAAACACTGGTTTGGTCTAATAAAGAACTGAACAGTCAATAGCTAGGCAGGAGAAAGGATAGGAAAGGATATTTATTCTGCCAGGCAGAATAAATAGAAGGAGAAAAAGAGAAAATTGGGAATGTAGAAAAGGAGAGAGGATGCTAGGGGCTGGCCACACAATTATACAGCAAGTCCTGGAGTAAGAAGTAAAGAAAGGGATATAGGATAGAAAAGACAAAAGCCCAGAGGCAAAAGGTAGATGAGATACTTTAAGTTAAGAAAAATGGGATAGAAATAAGGCATGCTAGGGGCTGAAGAGACGACTCAGAGGTTAAGAGCACTGGTTGCTCTTCCAGAGGTCCTGAGTTCAATTCCCAGCAATCACATGGTGGCTCACAAGCATCTATAATAAGATCTGGTGTCCTCTTCTGGCCTGCAGACATACATGCTGGCAGACCACTGTATACATAATAAATAAACAAATAAGAAAGAAGCCAAGCTAAGGCCAGGCATTTATAAGAAAGAATAAGCCTCCATGTATTTATTTGGGAGCTGGGTGGCAGATCCCCAAAAGCCAAAGAGTAAATTAAAAAAAACAACAACAACAACAAACAAACAAACAGACAAACAAACAAAAAACAACTACAGTTATTCTTTTTGCGGGCTGGTTGGGCTGGTTTTAACACAGAGTTTCTTTGTAGTTTTGCAGCCTGTCCCAGAACTTGATTTGTAGAGCAGGGTGGCCTCCAACTCACAGAGACCCACCTGCCTCAGCCTCCCAAGTGCTGGGACTAAAGGCCTGCATCACCACTGCCCAGCTAAACTACAGTAATTCTTATGAGATTATCTTTGGTTAAGGACTAGGACTAAAATATGGGTCAGAGTTCTCTTGAGTCCTCTTCTTGACTTGGCCTTGATTTCTGCCCTGGCTCTCTAAGTCCAGTTTCAATTAGAATCTCCTGAGTAAGTTTAAGAAAAGCTCCCTGCCCTTGTCCTTCAATCAACTTTAATATTTCGCTGTGGGCTGGGGATGTAGCTTGGGCAATAGGGTGCTTGCTTAGTTTACAGGAACCCCTGGTTTGGTCCTCATACCTGAAAGAAGTTCTTCCTTAAATACTTGTGTTGCATATATATCTCATTCACAGAATAAAACATTTAAATTAAAACATTTATTTCATGCATGAGTGTTTTGCCTGCAAGCATGTCTGTGCAGCATGTGTGCCTCTGCTCATAGGGTCCAGAAGAGGGTGTTATATTCCCTAGAAATGGAGTGAGCCATCTGACATGGTGTTAGGACCTGAACTCCCAACCTCTGGAGGAGGAACAAGTGCTCTTATCCACTGAGCCATCTCTTCAGCTCCACCATGCCTGAGCTAAGCACTTTTACATGCAATATTTGTACTTGTATTCTTCTTAGAGATCTTGTGACATGGCTAATGTCATTATTCTTACCATCAAATAAATCAATTAATCTTCACTGTCAACCAAACTGGAGTTATAGTTAGAATCACCAGGGAAACCGACTTCTGGGCATGTCCATGAGGATGTTTTCCAGGAAGGTTTGACTGTGGTGGGAAGACCCACCCTGAATGTGGGCAGTGGCATACAAGGGCTTGGGCCCAGACTAAACAAAAGGAAAAACTGCGCTGTCCACTAGATTCTTCTCTCTGCTTCCTAATTTTGGTTGCAATGTAAGCAGCCACTTCATTTTCCTGCTGCTATGGACTGCACCTTCCAACTGTGAACCAAAAATACATTCTTCCTTAAGCTGTATTTACCAGTCCTTTTTTAATTATTATTATAACAAGAAAAATAACAATACAGAGACTTGTCTCACTAATTCAATTTTCCTGTTTTCATTTTAATTTCTTATCTTTATTATTAATTATTGTGTGTGTGAAGTCATTTATCTTGCATGTGTGTTATATGTTTGCAGTACCTGTGGAGGCCTGAAGAGAGTGTCAGATTCCCTGGGATTGCAGTTACAGATGGTTGAGCCACCATGTGGGTGCTGGGAGTTGAACCTGGGTCCTCATTAAGAGTAGCCAGTGCTCTTAGCTTCTGAACTATCTCTCCAGCCCATATTTTTATTATTTTTAAGTGTGTGTGTGTTCACATGAGTTTGTAAGAGTGCAGTGCTTTGGAGTCCAGAGGCATCTGAGGAGGAGACCCTAGCTGTATAAGAGACAATGTTTCTTGCAGTAAATATTGATTTGTTTTATTTTAATCAAGTTTTTTTGTTGTTGTTAGTAAAGAGGCAGGATCTATGAACTTGATAATTTTAAACTGTATTTGAGTCCTGTGCTCCTGGAAAACAGTTGTAACTTCCTGACAGAGACCCTGGATTCCATTGCCAGCATCATAAAATCAGCTAATCAGTCAAATGAAAAAATGGGAAAAAAAAATCAGGCCTGTAATCCTAGCATTTGGGAGGCTGAAGCAGGAGAATTGCTGTATGCTTGAGCTTTAGCTGTATAATGAGTTTCAGTTTCAGGCCAACCTGGGCAGTGAGATCCTATCTCGAAATAAGTAAATAAATGAGTAGGTCAAGCTAAAACCGAACCTTTCTCTTACCCCTTTGTGTTTACTGCAACAATAGCCTCTCCTTTATAACTTATAACCCAGGCAAGATTCTGACACAAACCTACAAGTTCCCATTCTCTGCGGTAAGTAGTAAACGCCCACTGGCTTGCTGAGTGGATGAGTCACCTGCCAGACATCTCACCATGCACAAGCCAGAACCAGAGCAGAAGTCCTTACAAACAGGAGGACAGAGGGATGGACATTGTCACCTGACAGAGTCTGGCTGCTTGTCTTCTGCAATGCTGCTCAGCAGCTTCTGGAATGATCTGAAGAGTTCCACCTTGCTGATTCGGGACCTGTTCAGAAAAAGAAAGAAAACATCACTGACTAATAACGGTGCCAGACCACCACCAGAGACACCAGGCCTCATCACAGTGCTCAGGTGTGAGGGTGCCAGATGCCCCATCCCTTTGTAGCCATCAAGGAGCAATGCAGACCGTCTTTGAAATGTCTCCAGTCTCTCCCCTCCTTCTTTCTTCCTCTTCCCCCTCTGCCTCCCACAAAATGTCTTGTTACATTGCCCAGGCTGGTCCTGAATCATGAGCCTCCTGCCTCAGTTTCCCAAGTGTTAAGATTACAGACATAGGTCACCACACCCCGCCTCTCTAGAGAGATCTGTATTGTGACTGCTGACAGGTGACACTGACCTGTTAACCACATGACTGAGCATTTTTAGAATGAAATCCTCCCACCCCATTCAAGCTTTCAGGGGACTGCAACCCCAGATGACAGAATTATTGACCTCTCTAATCCCAAGGCACAATTGTCTATTAAATTCATTTTTTTATTCCAAATCAGCAGAAACTCTGAAGAATAAGGTTTATTGTTATTTAAAGCTGCTATTTTATAGAAAATTTGTTAAATATCAACAGATAACAATGTATTTTCATAGAATAAATCTAATGGGGATATGAAAGATGTATGTAAGGGAATTATAAAAAATTAAAATAATTTAAAATAATAAAATGAAATGATAAAGGTTTATCAAGGGCTGAGCTATTGCTCAGGGTTAGAACATTTACCTTGTACATGTATTAAGTTCTAGATTTAATCTCCAGTACTGCTAGGGGAAAAAAAGGAAAACAGCAAAAAACGGGCTAGGCAGATGGCTCAATGGTTAGGCACACCTGCTACTTTTGCAGAGAACCTGAGTTTGGTTCCCAGCACCCATATTAGGTGGCTCACAACTGCCTTGTTACTCTAGCTCCAGGGGATCTGCCATGTTCTTCTGGTCTCTGCAGGCACTTGCACTCATGTGCACATACTCACAAATAGAAACACACACATATACAAATAATTAAAAATAAAAAATAAACCTTAGACTGGCTTAGTGGTTTAAGAGTATGTGCTACTCTTCCTGAGGACCTGGGCTCACAATTGTCTGTAACATCAGTTTTAGGGGATACAATGTTCTCTTCTGGCCTCTGTGGATATGGCACGTGTGTGGTACATATACACTCAGGCAAAACACTCATAAAATAAAGCACACATAAAATAAAAATGACTCTTAAAATAAGAGAACTAAGTTTTGGGTTGGTTTGATGACTCAGTGGATGAAGACATGACAACCTGAGTTTCATCCATGAGACCTACGTGGTAGGAGAGAACCAACTTTCAAAAGCTGTTCTCTGGCTGGGTGGTGTCTCATGCCTTTAGTCCCAGCACTTGGGAGGCAGAGGCAGGCGGAGTTCCAGGACAATCTCCAAAGCTCAAAAACAAACAAAAATCCACAAATGCTGTGGCATGAGTGTTTATAAGTACATAAAGCACAGACACAAAAATAAATAAATAATAAAAAACTTAAAGAAGTTCTAAATAGTCATGTGGTAGTGGTACACACCTTTAATCCCAGCACTGGGGAGGCAGAGGCAGGCAGATGTCTGAATTCAAGGCCAGCTTGGTCTACAGAGCAAGTTCCAGAACAGCCAGAGCTATACACAGAAACCCTGTCTCTCTGTCAAATCTGGCAGGAGTGTTATATGCTGTCCATGTTCTTATCATGGTAATGGTATAGTGGTTAGCATAGCTAGCTTTCATGTTCCTGGTCTGGAAGACAATGCTGAAAAAGTCTGTTTTTCTCAATTGATCTTTACATTTAAAAAGATTCAAGAATGGCCAAGACAAGACTCTTGAAGGACATGCCATGGGGACTTTCTCTGACAGATATCATTTAAAGCTAGAGTTGAATGTGTTTTTTGAGTCAGGACTGTGCATTCAAAGACCATCTAGGACAGGGAGAGAGAAGGGGCGGGGAGAGGGAGAGACCCTATCTAAAATCTAAAAAAGCATAGAGTATGGTTTTGCTATAGGAATAAACAGGACAACAGAAGAGAATAGAATAAGGGTGTTTGTGTTTGTAATTGTATGTGTGGTTCCTAGATTTGACACAAATATCCTGCTTGGCTGGGCAGTGGTGGCCTACGACTTTAATTCCAGAACTTCGGAGGCAGAGGCCAGCTTAATATACAGAGTGAGTTCTAGGACAGCCAGGGCTACCACAAAGAAATCCTGTTTTGCCACCCCCCCCAAAAAAAAACCCACTTAGAGCATGTAGACTTCCAAAACTCAGTAGCTTACATTGCCATAAAGAATACAAAGTGGGGCTGGGTGGTGGAAGCACATGCCTTCAATTCTAGTACCTGGGAGACAGAGGCAGGTGGATCTCTGTAAGTTCCAGGATAGCCTGGTCTACAGAGCAAGTTCCAGGACAGGCTTCAAGGCTATAGAAAAACTTTGTCTAAAAAAAAAAAAAAAAAAAAAAAAAAAAGTTTGTCTGGCAGGAAGTCGATACTGCAAACAGGAGTTTCATACATAATTAAGTGCCAGGTGATTGCAGGTGTACCAGAATGGTGTATCCCAAACCTCCTGAAGCTCAAAAAGTTTATTTCCCCCACCTGAATAAAGTGGCCTGGCAGAATCTATGCATCAACAGCTAAAACTTCCATTGAGACCTTGCAGCTGAGATAGTCTCCTAGGACTGAAACAAGTTATATAAGTAAATAATAGCACATGTCATGTGATGGTGTTAGTCAAGCCCAGGTTAATTAATTACTACTCAGAAAATTAATACTCAAGAACAAAGTCACCTCTCAAACATTAGAGAGAACATACCCAAAGGGTAGGCACCAAAGGCAACAAAAATGTTAACTTTTCCTATATCTAGTAATTTTATTGTAAATATAATTTTATCATTTGGCTATATGTATTTACTAACAAAATAATTAATCTCAGTCAAGACTTACGCCTGACAAATATTTGTCTGCTTCTGCCTCCTGGATTTTGGGACTAAAAGCCTGGTTTGTTACTGAAGTCTTAATGAAGTATACTGGGACATTTCATTCACAACAATAAGAAACCCCTATCATGTCATACTCTACCACCTGGATCCACTTCAAGGCTCAACATGTTACCCCATTCATTGGAAGGAGGCTTACTAGGATCTATTTACCTCATCATGGTAGCACAAGGCAAGGCTGGTGCAGAGGGAGAGTGTATACCCTCTTGGGAACACACCTAAAGAGATTCTCAATAGTCTGTCCTCTGGAGAACCAACAGGAACTTTGAATGTTTTTCCACTAAAGTCCTCAGTAATGGTGAGATGTGAGCACATTCTCAGCACTCAGGGGCTGAGGCAGGATCCAGAGCAAAGCCTGTCTGAGCTATATCAGCAGCCCCCTCCACACTTCAATAAAATGAGTTATGCCTATAAAGCAAATTAGAGTCTGGGAGTATAGCTCAGTGGTAGATTGATTGCTAGCATGTATATATATAGTTTGGAAATAAACCTGTTTGGGAACTTGCTCCAGTGAAGTAAGCCTTTCTTTCTATCTTTTTTCTTTTGCTTTTTTGAGACAGGATTTCATTCTGTGGCCCTGGCTGTCCTGGAACTCACTCTGTAGACTAGGCTAGCCTCAAACTCACAGAGATCCACCTCCTCTGTCTCCCAAGTGCTGGGATTAAAGGTGTGAGCCACCACCACCTGACAAAGTGTGTGTTTTCTTAAGTCTTATTCCACAGCAGAACACAGTAGCCACATGTGTAATGTCTCAGGAAGAGCCATACACACTGGAAACTACTGAATTATCTGAGGAGTCTAAGAATCTTCTAGGTGGCGGCTGCTAGCTCCTTCTTCCCAAGAGACCTGGGTCCTTTTAGCAGAGGATCACATGCTAAGATTTAAGCCCTTCCTTGTGAGCTGGCTAACATTGCTGAGTACTACAAAACAAAGCACAGGAGCTTTTAGATTGTATTTTCCTTGGTTTATTTTAGGTTTCTTTTTAAAAAATCCTTCACCTGGGAATTGGGGGAGGGGGATTAATACTGTATGAAATTAATAATATTGTATGAAATTCTCAAAGAATAAAAACACTATTAAAAAATGCCTAGCTTGGTATGGTGGTACACAGAGAAACCCTGTCAAAAACAAAAGCATCTCTCACTGGATGGGTGAGATGGCCCAGTTGGAAAGGTGCTTGTTGCTTAGACTGGTCTTGTAGAGGACCTGAGTTTGGTTCCCAGCACCTGTACATGGTGCTTACAACTGCCTGTGACTCAACCTCCAAGGGATCCAATACCCTCTTCTGGCCTCTGTGGACATCGTCACTCAAATGTACAGACTCATAAAGACTTACATATGAGTAAAAACAAACAAACAAAAATTCAGTGAGCTGTTTCATGATCTTTCCAGAATGTTCTAGGATGTCAACTGACACAGAGGATTTTATCTAGCTTCTTAAAATGAGCATCTTTTATGTGATTCCTGTTATTATCCCAGTGTTTGCAAACATACTTTTCTGGCATCTTTCATAACACCATCTGAGATCCCCAGAGTTTCCCAGAGGTGGCCTCACAATGCACCCAGTAAGGGATGAGCAGTGAGGAGCATGCCTCTCCCAGCAGCTGATAGTCTTAGTACGAAGAAAGCTCTAGTTTCTACATACAATAACATTACAAAGATCACTAGATGATTAAAAGAGAAATCAATTTTAGCAGGATGCCATCTCAAGCTATATTTACCTTACTCAATTCTCACATTTGCTAACTGTGAGCATTTGTTAGCAAATGACTTCAAATAAGAGAAGTTGAGCTATTTGCTCAGGTACAACTGGGAGAAACAGTGCCAGGATATAAAATTGGCCCCTTTAATCCCCAAGCTTCTGCCACCCTGCAGTCTCCTCCTTTTAATTCATATCCATATTCTCCCACACACACTCCTCTGCCTCCTACTTACAGAAAAAGATATAAGCTCTCAGCCTGCCTGCTGCCACGCTCCCCACTATGGTGGCCATGGACTGCAAGTATCCATTAAATGCTTCCTTCTCTAAATCGCCTTGGTCACAGTGCTTTGTCACAGCAGTAGAAATGTTAACTAAGACCCTGTTTATCCATAAACCCTCACTTTACTGGGAAAAGTACCAGTGTAGCCTACACAGCAGCTGGCTTTGCCCCCAAATCATACAGACAATTGGAGACAGAGCCAGGGTTAGAACCTGAGGCACTGGAGGTCACACAGGGAACAGACATACTGTGACAGGAATCTAGAGAGAAATGATGCTTTTGATTCAGGAGGAACTGGGAGTTGAGCTGGGATTTTAAAGTATGAGGGTAAAGACTCTGAGCAAAGAATACCCCGCCCCATTCTGAACAAAGCAGCAAGCAGGAGCCACAGTCAGCTGAGTGGGGCTGATGAGGAGCCTGAGTCTGTCACTCCCAACAGAGCCAGAGTGCAGTAGGAAATCTGCACGCCTGATCTCCCATGACCGGCTCTGCTCACACATCCTACTCTCAGCCTGACTGCAGGTCTTCTCACAAGTACAAAAGATGGCTGGAAACAAAACAAAACAGTACATTTTTGTAACCAAATTACATAAGATTCCTTAGATAAGATATCAAAAGTAAACCAAGTTTTGACTTCATTAAAATTCAAAACTTTTGTGCTGTAAAGGGCATCATCAAAAGTAAAAGAAAAAAGGGAGCTGGAGAGATGGCTTAGTGGTTAAGAACACTGGCTGATCTTTCAAAGAATTCAGGTTCAATACCCAGCACCCACAAAACAGTTCATAACTGTCTATAACTCTAGCTCCATAAACTCTGGCACCCTTTTCTGGTTTCTGGGAGCTCTGAACACACATAGTACACAGACACACATACAGGAAAAACACCTATACACATAAAATAAAATGAACAAAATCTTTAAAAAAAATAAAAAAGTGAAAAGGTCTGGGTATGGTGGGCACATACCCAGGTGGATTGCATCTCTGTGACTTCAAGGCCAGTCTGGTCCATACAGACCTCAGTTTGGCCCTTGGGACCCACATGGAGGAAGCAGAGAATTGAATCCCACAAAAACATCTTCTGACCTAATACATAAGTGTAATTTAAAAATTAAAAATATTGACAAACCAATTATAAAATGGGCAAGGAATGAGAAAGAAATATTTCTCCAAAAATCCACAAATGGCTAGTAAGCACATAGCAAGATATCCATATTATTAGTCATCGGAGAGACGCAGAGTAAAACAAGGAGAGAGCACTTCATGCCTAACATACCATCATCACAAGTGTCAGACAGGAACAAGGCAATGCTCCTGGGACCTGTCCATGGTAGAGATGCTAGGAAAATGGGTCTCTCATTCCTAAAAAGCTGTCCATATAGTTACCACATGCCCAGGCAATTCCACTTGTATGTACATTCCTAAGAGAGATTAAAGGATACAAAAACAGGCACACCAGCACTATTCATAGTAGCCCAAAGCAAAACATCACCAAAGGCCATTACTGATGAGATGGTATGCCAAAGAAGGCATAGCTATATAGTAGATACTACTTAGCCACACATGAAGGAGGTACCAATCACATTGTAGTGATATCTTGTTTATACTATAACAAATAAAGCTTGCGTGGAGATCAGAGGGCAGAGCTAGCCACTAGTTAACCATAGAGAATGGAAGTGAGATGGCTTGGCAGAAAGAGGAAGTAACCAGGCAGGAGGAGCTCAGTGTCTTTTTGGCTAAGTGAACTATGGAGGTATGATAAGTGGATGAAGCAGGCACAAAGGAGCACACAGTAAATTATTTCATTTATACCAAATGTCCAGAAGACAGAGATAATGGAGAAAGCAATGAAGCAAATGAGGGATTTCCAAAGGCTAGGGAGCAGGCAGTTTCCTTTTGGGGGAAATGGAGAAGTCTCAGAATTGGATAGGAAGGATTGAATTCATAGATACCATCTCCCCAGCCCCATTAAGCTGTACCTGGCCCAAGGGCTCCCGATGTCTTTCTTTGTTGTTCCCTGTGGAAAGCCATTGGCAGTCACATCCAAAGGATGCTCAGGAACAGCACTCCAGCTGATAGCTATGAAGAGAGGAATTCTGGGGTTAAAACGCTTCCTACTCATAGATCAGTACTGCCCACAATCCTGGCCAGAGGATTTTCTTTCTGCAGCAGGCAACAATTAGTACAGACTCCTAATTGGTCGCAGTGTTGAAAGTAAGTATCTACAGGGTGCTCATCCCTCAATGGGACAGTTATATCAATCCCCACTCCCAAAGGCTCAGGGAACATCACAGAAGAGGTAGAATGAATGAGAGCTGGAGAATGGAGAAGAGAGCTGTGAGATGTTGTTCTCTGGACTTCTGATGGCTGCTGCACTCAGGAGCTCACTGTAGCTATGGTTACCTGCAAACCATCCAGCTAAGACGAGTCAACATTCAACAGACAGTACTAATTGACTCAGAAGGCTACAAAACAACAAAAACAAACAACAAACCCAACCAAACCAAACAAATGAGAACACACACATAAACACATACATGAAAGAGGGAGGGTGACATGTTGGGAGTGTCTGGGGAGAGCTAGGGTCAAAAGAAAAGATAAAAACCTGTTTATTTTCTCATAAATGTTATAACACTTTCACAAAAATTATCTCTCTGACTCTACAGCACCATGAACGTTGGATATGACTTTAAAACAAGTTGGATCTGATGCTTGGTTCCTCAGGGTTCAATGTTATCAACTGGCTTGTGACTTTTTTCTGAGACAGGGCTTCTCTTTGTAGCCTTAACTGTCTTGGAGCTGGCTCTGTAGACCAGGCTGGCCTTGAACTCAGAGATTTTCCTGCCTTTGCCTCCCAAGTGTTGGGGTTAATGATGTACCACCACCACTCAGTGGTTCATGATGATGATTATTTATCTTACAATTTGATGTTTTATTATACTCATTTTTTGGGACAGGCACATGTATGTCATGGTGCATATGTGGGAGTCAGAGGACAACCTAAGGGGAGTTAGGTTCTTTGCTTGCACTGTGTGGGTCCCAGGAATCAAACTCGAGTTATGAGGTTTGTTGACAAGTGTGCCTTTACCTGCTAAGCCATTTCACCAGCTCCCAGCTTACAATTTCATTGAAAAATTATTACATGCTAGACACAGAATAAAAGTATAAATATATTTCTTAATTTTCATAATAGCCATGACAAGCAATATTCTTGTAATTTGAAAATAAAGAAGGCCAAGACAGGGTTACTAACCTGGCCAGGATCTCACAGGGCATACACTTACCCTTATGTGGGTATCTTCCGAGAAACACACTGGAGTTAGCACAGTCTTCCTAAGACTGTTAAAGAAGTTACTCTAGGATCAACCAACCTGAACCCCTTACCTGCCCCACAAGGAACGAGCCGGCCTGGTGTGCCAGCTTTTTGCACTGCACATCGGCTTTGTTCAAACAGCAAACCCGACTGCTCTATTTTCAGTTCAGGAACTTTAAAGCCTTTGGGTAAAGCCAAGACCTCCTGACACCTAAACATGGGGGAAATACATTCAGTTCAGATGTACCTGGAGAAGGGAACAAAGACAAAGGCCCTAGGAGCCAAGTGAATCTACGTGTTTACTTATTAAAGTGGGGAGTGAAGAATGTCAGGATACCACACAGGAGGAACCTTTAATTTTATTATTTATTTATTTGAGACAGGATCCCAGTTAGCCTGGTGTGGTCCCAAATACAGCACAGGATGACCTTGAAATTCTGATCCCCCTACCTCTACCTCCTGAGTGCTAGGAATACAGGTGTAAACTATACCCCACCATGCTTTATGAGGTGCTGGGGATCAAACAGAGAGCCTTATGCCTGCTAGCAAGCAGTTACTATCACCTGAGCTATATCCCCAACCCCAGCAGGACTTCTATGGCTTGAAAAAGATCCCCTCTTACTAGGTTGGAAGGTATAACTAAAAACTGAGTTAATCCCCACCAGTGGTGTCAGAAATCTCAAACTTCATTCTTCACTTGAAAGTTAAACTTACCCTCGTTTCACATAGGCTTCCTAAGAAATCCTTCATGTATACCCCAAACTAAAATCATACTGTAAGTTGGTTCCCCTGTCTCCTGAACAAGCCTGGTGTTCATATGATGCGAATCCACTGCACAGATAGGAACTTCCAATCTCAGAAGCTTTATAACCATTAGCAGCCTCTACTACTCTCCATTCCCTTTTCCAGGCCCTGGCAACCACCAACCCACCACAGATCTCGATGTACTTGCCTTTTGTGGTTATTTCACATCAAACATGCATGGCTTATTTCACTTACCATGGTTTTTAATGGTTCACTCATGCTGTGCATGTGTCAGCATATTAGTCTTTTTCCCCCCGGAACACCAGTTTTTTTCTTTTTGACTGGATTTTAAGCTTTGACCTTAATGTAACTTCTGATCCTACTATCCAAGTGTTGGTATTACAGGCTGAGTGCCACCATGGTTGGTACCCCGATCCTTTCTAACAATGAACAGTAGTTGCTTATTTGTTCGAATATACTGCTTTTCATTACTTCTCTTCCTTCCTTCCTTCCTTCCTTCCTTCCTTCCTTCCTTCCTTCCTTCCTTCCTTCTTTTCTTTTCTTTTTTTTTTTTTTTAAGACAAGGTTTCTCTGTGTAACAGTCCTGGCTGATTTGGAATTCACTTTGTAGACCAGGCTGGCTTTGAAGCTCACACAGATCCAACTACATCTGACTCCCAAGTGCTGAGAACAAAGACATTCACTGTCACACCCACAGATACACTGCATCTTACTCATGTATCCATTGATAAGCATTTGGGCTGCTTCTGTTTGGGGCTATTTCCAGAATGCTGCCTATAAACATTGGTGTGTATGTTTTCGTGGGAATGTACATTTTCACTTCTCTTAGGTGCCTGCCTAGGGGTGGGAACACTAGGTTCTGTCCGGGGTGCCAATTTTGAAATCTGCTTCCTAAGTTTTTATGTCCCCATAATATCTCTCTAACTCTCATTTACTATAGCACACACCAGAGTGGTCATGTGCACAGTCATCCTTGTTTATCTTTTTAGGACAGTCTTTGTTTATTTTGCCAAGATTTAGAATCTTGCTATGAAGCCCAGACTGGCCTTGAACTCAGAGCCCTCTTTCAGCTTCCAGAGTATTGGAATTAAAACTAATATTTGGGTTTTTGTTTTGTTTTTTTGAGACAGAGTTTCTCTGTAACCCTAGCTGTCCTAGAACTCATTATGTAGGCCAGATTGCTCTCAAATTCACAGAGATATTTAGTCTCATTTTGCTTTTTTTAAGTATAATGGCAACTTTACTGTTTCTTGTTTGCTTGCCTGCTGTTTTTCTTTTTGAGACTGGATTCATGTACCCTAGGCTGGCCTCATACTTCCTATTGAGCTAAGGGTAACCTTGAACATCTGTTCTTTCTGTTTCCTCCTCCCAAATGCTAAGATGAGAAGTCTATGCCTTCATGGCCAGTTTTATGCAGTGCTGAGATTCAACCTAGGATTTCATTCAAATTAGGTAAGCACTCTTCCAGCTGAGATAACTTCCCCAGTCCTGGCAATTATTCTGCTTACTGTAGAAGTACAAAGTAGAAAAACAATAATGTACAGCATTAACAAAGAGGAAAAACAGCCCACAACACCATGACTCAGAGATAATTATCGATACACAGCCTCCTACAGCTTTCTGTGCACATACATTTTTTAAGACCAAGATGGAGCTCACTTCATCTTCTAAATTGCTCTTTAAACATCATAAACATCTTTATTCATTAAATATTCATCAGTACTATTTTTAACAAAAGAAATCACTTAATTTCCAACTGCAGAGCTTTTCTGGTTTTCTTTTCTTGTTAGTTACTGTATTTACAAAACCTGAGACTTATACTTTCTTAATTATTTCTTTAGAAAAAAAATGCCAAGCTGCATAACTGCCAAGTCCAGGGTTAGAGACTCCTTTGGTTCCCTGCAAACCTTCTCCTGCCCCCCCACCCACCCACTGCCTCTCACCTGCCAGTCAATGCTCTCCTCATGGCTTCCAGGCTGTACGGGCACTTCCCAATGACCACAGCTGACAGGTAGATGGGCTCTTCCAGGAAATGCATCAGCAGTGCACCCTGGCATCCAAGGACATTCCACCTTGCCATCTTGTCACTGCAGGACATGGAGCATGTCCTGTCTCCCCTGCCAGGCTTAACTCGAAGCAGCCCCACCTGGTGGTAGGCAGCACCTGGCCTCCTCAAGTCTCCAGTTTCTCCAGGAACACACTTGGCTCCTGTTCTATGCACATCCACCACTTTGAAACTACCTGGAGCTATTCCATTGGCAGTGTCCAGTTCCTCCTTGATGAGATTGGAGCTGCTGACATCTGGTTTGATTGTACCACTTTCCTGCATCCCATGGTGAGTTATGGAGTTGGACAGCGCCACGGCAGGGGTTTCAAGCCTCATCTTCTTGGCTATGGAACTGCCAGGGTCTTCACAATCCCTTTTAGTTTTGGAATCCTCTAGATGATCACTCTTTTCTACAGGTGAGTTGTTGGCCCAATTTCTAATGACAAGACAGCAAGGTTGTTCTTCAAACTCAAGCATTGGAATGATGGAGGCATCCCCACCTGCATGACAAGGAACACTTTAACCAGTACTTCTCAGAATGAGCATCCCCTTGGGAATTAGAAATGCAAATTGTGAGGCTGAAGAAATAGCTCAGTGGTAGAGTGATTGCATAGCATACAGGACATCCTAAGTTCAATCTTCAACCCTCTGTGTGTGTGTGTGTGTGTGTGTGGTGTGTGTGTGTGTGTGTGTGTGCGCGCGCGCGCGTGTGTGTAATAAATTATTGGGACCCAATAAACATGCTGAACCAGAAACTCTGAAGGTGGGGCCTAGAACTCTGATTTACTAAGATGAGTAGGTCATTCATTCTGAATCACCTCAATGATGAATGGCCTCAAACTGAGGTCATTTTGTTTTCCCTGCTGAACTGAGATGAACAAAGAGGCAGATTGGTGATAAACTCAGTGGTAAAGCACAAGTTAGGTCAATGAGCATAAAGCCCAGGCTTGACTGTAACCGCCACTAAAAAAGAAACAAATGAATACAAAAGCAACACACACACACACACACACACACACACACACACACACACACACACACACACACAAGTATGCACTTACTGTGGTACATGTGTGGAGGTCAAAGGACAACTGCAGGTGTTGGTACTCACCTTCCTCTTTGTGTGACCTGAAATCTTGTTCCGTGCTAAGATTACAGATGTATGCTAGTATGTCTGACTTTATGAGGGTTCTAGGAACTCAAACTCAGGTTGAATACTTGTATGGCAAGGACTTTGCACATGAGACATCCACAGACACATCTTTCTTCAATACTAAATTAACATTAGAGCAGGAGAGATGGCTCAGTGGTTAGGAGCACTTGCTGTTCTTTCATGGGCCCAGGTTTAGTTTGAAGCACCCATATTAGGTGGTTTATAACTCCTATAATTCTAGTTTCAGGGGTTTCAGGGGATCTGACACCCCGTGGTCTCCTCTGGCACTTGTATGGAAGTGGTACACATAAACTCAAATAAGCACACACATATTCACATAACAATAAGTAAATTAATCTTTAAAAATTAGATATGCACATATAAACAAACAAAATCCCATGCATGTACTAAAGTTCTAATAAAAATTGCTGAGGTCAGCCAGGCAGTGGTGGCACATGCATTTAATCACAGCACTTGGGAGGCAGAGGCAGGCGGATCACTGTGAGTTTTGAGGTCAGCTTGGTCTACAGAGGGAGTTCTAGGAAAGCCAAGGCTACACAGAAAAATCCTGTCTTGAAAAACAAAACAAAACAATACATCCCCCCAAACAAAAAACAAACAAAAAAACAAAACCTATTGAGGTCTTCATGAAACCCCTTTTCTAGAGTTAAAACGTTTTGATAAGAGAAATAAGGAAAACTGAATATTTAAACAAAGGTCTCAGGTAATTTCTACTGCAAATAGTGCTTTAGATCAGGGTTTCCGAATCTCCACAGTCATGAAATTTTTGTTTGTTTTCTCTTTTGAGACAAAATCTCCTATTACTCAGACTGGGTTCAAACTCCCTATTAGGTGAGGATGGCCTCAGATTCCTGAACCTCCTGCCTCTGCCTCTTAAGTCCTCGGATCACAAGTGTGTCACCATGCCTAGGTACAATTCAACTGTGAGTCAAGTAATTATTTGCTATGGAGATGATCCTATATGATAGCCACTATGATAGCCTCTGTACAAGTGTGGAGGTCAAAGGACAACAAGTATTTCCAGAGCCAGTCTGGTTGCACACACACATGTAATTACAACACATGGGAGTTGGAGTGAAACTATCTCAGCTAAGAACTACAGTTTTAAGGGAAGTCTTAAAAAAAAAAAAAGGCATTAAAAAAAAAAAAAACAGTGTCCCAGGCTGTGGTGGCGCACGCCTTTGATCCCAGCACTCAGAAGGCAGATGCAGGTGGATCTCTGTGAGTTTGAGACCAGCCTGGTCTACAAGAGCTAGTTCCAGGACAGACTCCAAAGCCACAGGGAAGCCCTATCTCGGAAAATAAATAAGTAAATAAATGTGTTTGTCTCACATTTACATGTGTGCAGGTGCCTACAGAGGCCAGAAGAGGGAGGGTCTTGGATCCCAAGAAACGGCAATTTTGAGCTGCCCAACATGGGGTGCTGGGAACTGAACTCCGATGTTCTCTAGAAGAGCCATAAGGGTCCTTAACCACTGAGCCACCTCTCCTACCTTGGGCAAAGACTTGTTTTGTGATGCTGGAGATCACAACCAAACCTTACACATAATGGGCAAGCACTCTACCTTGAGTTACCCGCCGCCCCCCCAGCCTGTGAACTACTGATTTGCAATGAGGAAAGTTTCCCAAGGGCATTTTGTGGACTGGTATACTATAAGATGCTTTGGGAAACAGTAGCAGCTTATTTCATGGTTGAGTAAACTTGACAAACATTCTTCGAAATCATCTTAGGGATTTTATGATGTATGTTCCCACAGTAAAAACCCACTAACAAACAAACAAACAAACAAACAAACATCTGCAAAGTTCAGTCTACACCAGTGTTTCCAAAACCTCCAGTGCTTCCCATTGCTGATTTACAGATGTCTGGCCTCTTCTGTGCCGATGGGAACCAAAGGAAACATGAGGTCAGGGGAAAGCACAACACTCCCTTGAGAAAGGAGCTGTTTCTTCAAACACCAACCCAATGTGTGTTGCTTTTTCAGGGTGGAAAGAATATACTTTTGGTCTTTATAACCAGAGTGGGAAAGGCAAGAGAGATACAGAAGGAGAAATGTCACAGGAGAGGCTGCCTGGCTGACTTCTAGAGACCTTACAAGGTGACAGCAACTTTGCAGAATTCACTGGGGTCCACCTCCTACTCTGTAGGCTCAGAGATGTGGTCTCGACAGAATGCCTGAATACAAGAGGCTGACTCACACTAATAAAACACAAAAGTAAGAATCCAAAGTAGCTAACTAAGACACCAAATTATTAATTAGTAATAAGAAGTAAATGTCAAGGGAGCCTTCCTACAGATAAACCACTGGTGGGGTGGGGTATGGGCACCACACTGTAGAAGATTACTCATGAACAAAGTCAATTACCACCATTAACAAAGGAAGAGCCTCCACCCACCCCACAGCTATTCTTTCTCCCGCTTCTCAGCAGTGTCATCATTCTTCCAAAGCCCTGAGGAGAAACCAAGAAGTCATCTTTGCCTCCTCCTCCTTCACAATCATGAAGTCTGAGCCACTGTCCTCCTAAATTTCTCTTACATCCACGCAGTTGTCTATCTTTCATTAATGACCTCTACCCTTCCTCAAACCATCATACTCTCACTTAAAAACAAAACAAAACAAAAACCTCTCTCAACCTTTACTTTTTAAGTATCCACTACACAGCCTTGATTCTTCTTGCTTTGCAGATGTTCATAGATGAGCACATCCCCGAGCCTCCTGTTCTGTGTCATCTGTTAGCAGGCTGGCACCCTGGATATATGGTCCAGGTCTTTACTCACTTTAAGCAAGCACATTACCACTAAGCTCTCTCCCCAGCTCCTTATTCACTGCTTATACTTGGTATGCCCTATTGTGCCTGAGTAATAAATACCTGGTTATGACAGGCACGGTGGCACAGCCCTGCAGCCTTGAAAGTTCAAGGCAAGATGGACTAACAGCAGGGCCATCTTAAAAAACAAAAAAATCATTGGCTTGTGTGGAGCCCAGCACTTGGGAGACCGAGGTGGGAAATTTGCTGAAGGTCAAGGCCAACATAGGCTACATATTCAAGGCCAGCCAGGACAACTTAGTAAAATTGGTCTCACAGGCTCGTGAGATGTAACCATGCTTGCTGCCGAGCCTGATGAGTTCCACCTTTAGACCCCACCTAGTGGAAGCAGAGAGCTAACTACAAGTCATCCCCTGACCTCCACAGATATAACATGGCATATGTACATGCACACAGTCTCTCTCTCTCTAAATATATAAATTAGAAAAAAAAATCTGTCTTCAATGAATAGATCAATGAATGAAATGGGCTTTAGGATAAGTTACTGTAGTAAGACTTTGGGCTTTTGAGCCCCATTAACTACATTGTACTTTGTAGGGGTTAAACCTGAAGCTGCCCAATCTTGACTTTGAGAACAAACAGTATGAAACTCCACACCTTCCTCTCTCTGACTTCTGCTCTCTCCCAGGAGAAATGTGATTATGTATATAAATAATCACTAGCATTAGTTATAGCTATATTCAGCCAGAAGTTTTTTGAAGAAATATCTCTATGAGCAAGATAAGTATAAGAGGGTTGGAGAGATGACTCAGAGGTTAAGAGCACTGCTTACTCTTCCAAAGGTTCTGAGTTCAAATTCCCAGTAATCACATGGTGGCTCACAACCATCTACAATAAGATCTGCCCTCTTCTGTCATGCAAACATACATGTAGGAAGAACATTGTGTACATAATAAATAAATAAATCTTAAAAAAAAAAAAAAGATAAGCATAAGAAAGCAGTCAAAGCAACATTACTCCTGAGGCTTGACTATACTTACAGGGTGTGTGGCTAGAGAAAAACACAAAAGACAGGCCAGGTCTGAGCTTCCACAGTCCTCTTTGAGTTCCTGGCACAAAGATACTATCCTCTTTCAGCACGGCTGCCAAATGGAGCTGATAGAGAAGGTATCTGAGGGTTGCAAGAGAGCAGATGTAGCTCCAGTTACTTTACATACATCCTGAGGCCTAATATGCAGCACCTTTGGCTTACTCCCAACACCATCAAATTAGTTAAACGAGGGAAAAGAATACACAAATTTCTGTGGTAAAGAGAGCTCTCTGGCTGGGTGATTACAGGAAAGGATTACAGTGGGACGACGAGACTGGCATCATGATGACAGAAATGAGTCCTTTTGTAGAGGTCAGGAAGATGTCATGCTTCGCCTGGACCCACTGAAATTAGAATCTTGGGAGGCAGGTCCAGTCATCTTGTCCACTCCCACCCCTGTGCTGGGCTCTGAATCCAGAGGCCTGATGTGCTAGGCAAGAGCTCCATTACTAAGCTTACACCCTGCCCTCAGAAACCTGGATTTTTTTGTTTGTTTTGTTTTTTTGTCAAGACAGGATTTCTCTGTGTAAATGCATTGGCTGTCCTGGAACTTGCTGTGTAGACCAGGCTGGTCTCAAATTCACAGAGATCCACCTGCCTCTGTCTCCCTGGTGCTGAGAGTAAAGGCATGCACCACCACACCTGACAAGAAACCTGGGTTTTGACAGGTGCTTCTGAGGCATACTCAAGAGCCACTAATCTGGGCTCTGGTAGTTCAGAGTGACACAGTCTAGTTAGCTTTGAGTTTATTAGAAATCAACCCCCCCCCCACCAGACATGTTCAACCAAGACTCTTTGGGAGTTATGTCTTTACCTCTGGAAGCTCCTTCTGGCTATGATCTCAGCGTGGCTGTCGTTGAGAATGTCTCCTGTGGCAAAGACAGTAGATACAGAGTAAAAGATGACTGGGATCTGGAGAGGCTGGCACTCAGGATGGCCATGCCACCTACTGGAGGGCTTGGTGAGAAAGACATTAGTGGTAATGAATGTCCTTGCAGCTTGAGTTTCTCAACATTTGGGACCATAAAATTCTTTGTTATACAGGAAAAGCCTATAAAATATAGGATGAGGGGTGTGTGGTAGCACATGTCTTTAATCCCAACACTTAGGAGGCATAGGCTGGTGGATATCTGTGAGTTCAAGGCCAGAGTGGTCTACACAATGTGTTCCAGATCAGCCAGAGCTACATAGAAAGATCCTGTCTCAAATTCTCAAACACTCCACATACATACATACATACATACATACATACACACACACACACTACATAGAGAGACCCTGTGCAGGATCCTTTATCCAGAAGATGTGAAGAATGCCCCATCCCATGTGGTGATGACAAAAAATACTTCTGGACAATGCCAAAGGTACCTTGGGTACAAAATTTCTATTGGTTGCTGGGTCCATGGGAGTGCCTGTAGTCCTTGGCTTAGTCAGGGATAACATGAGTTTGAGGCCAGTCTGAACAACATAGCAAGTTCTAGATAAACCTGGGCTACATATTGAGATTCTATCTCAAAATACTAAACAAACAAAAACCAAATAGACCAAACAAAATAAAAAATATCTCTAGCTGAGATTTATAGAGACAATTGTTTAAGTGATTGGGGATTGAATCCAGTACCTTATGCAGCCAGGCAAGTGCACTGCCCCTGAGCTATATCCCAAAATTTTGATTTTTTAAAAAAGGTATCTTATTACATTTTCACTTATTTAATTTGTATATATGTGCCATGTTGTGTGACACAGTATGCATGTGGATAGAGGTCAGAGGACAATTCAAAGAGTCAGTTTTCTCTTTTTATCATGTGGGACCTGGGAATCAAACTTAGGTGGTGACACTCAGGGTCTCTCCATGCAGCTCTGGCTGGCCTGGGCTCATCAGAACCCCGCAGAGATCCACTAGTCTCTGTCTCCCAAATGCTGGGTTTGAAGGCATGTACCACCAACTCTGACTATTTATGTACTTATTTAGTGAGGGAGGCTTTCTTTGTATAACTCTGGCTGTCCTGGAACTAGTTCTACAGACAAGGCTGGCCTTGAACTCACAGAGATCCACCTGCCTCTGTTCCCTGAGTGCTGGGATTAAAAACATGAGCCACCAACCCTGACATGGAGAGTCACTAAGCTGGTTAAGCTCTTCAATTGTATCTGTAGCTGCAGGGATTGCAGGCTTGTGCCACCTGGCTACAGAAATCCTCCATCTGTAAATCAGGGATGGAGATAGCTTATACCATGGTACTGTACTCATGTTCACGGTGACACATTTCCCTCATGTGTCCTTCTGAGACAGTTCCCTCATATATAGCATGGAGAATGGAAGGGACTTCCACATTCTTGTTGATGCCAAAGGTCTATTTAATCCAAGACTGCTTTGTGGGGCTTCAGAAACCACTCAGGCTGCTTCCAACCTGCTACTAAGTCTCAAATCCTCCAGGTATAATGTGGGACAACTAAACTCAGGGAACCTGTGGCCTAAATGTGAAAATATTCACTGACTGTCAGAAGCATGTTCCCTATATTTTTGCTCTCATTTGGATTTCTTCTCTCCCTCTCTTTTTCTCTCCCTCTCTGTCTCCTATGCTAGTGTTGAACTTCTTGCCACAGCCTCTGGAGTGTGTTGGGATTACAGGCATGCACCACCAAGTTTGGCTCTGAACTTTCATTTTAAAAAAAGACAATCTTCCAATTGGCAGGACAATCAGTAGGGCCTGAGGGGCCAGCCACTCCAACCAGTATGGCCCCGTTTCCTTGACAAGGACACTAGAGGTCAACATGGACATGAGCACAGAGATAACTGTTGGGAGCCCCTCCCTGCTTACCGCTCTTCCTCATCTTGGACTGGCCTATACATTTTGTTCCTGTTCCCATTGAGACAACTTCCTTTGTTACTGAAAAGAAAAAAAACAAATCATTAAGTGAACTCTCAGAGGCTGAACACTTCCTACTGTTCAGGTTTAGTAAGTTCACAGCTCTCTCTTCTCCAGAGGACTCCCACAGGCGGACTCAACCAGGACTGCAGTTAGTTAGTTCCCTTGGGGTGGTTTGCCACCACCAGGAGTAGTGCGCTACCTGGTGCAGATCATGGGAAACACCTAACACCATAGATCACATCCAGCCCAGCACTGTCTGAACAGTCTGTGGTTGCTGACAGGAGAAAAGTTCTCACCTGGCACTTCCTTATCAGTGGTGTCACAAGCTGGGGACTGTATCTTCACCACAGCTGCCAACAAAGTCCATTCACGGTTTGGCTCAGGCTTCCCCTGCTTGGGCAGTTTGACACTATAGTGTGCATAGCACAGCTGAGCAATCTCATCTGCTGTCCACATAGTTGCAGCTGGAAACCATCAGAATAGAAAGGAAAAGCAGTATAAGACATGGAGCCTCACTCAAGTGCTTCAGCAGTCTCAAATGTAGCCGAAGAGTGCTCAGACTAAGGCTCTTATTTTCCTACCAATCTCCCTTCCCTCCCATCTTTAATAAAGGGAGAACCACAACTCCCACAAGACACGCTATTGCTTCGAGACTAAAATTATGTTTTATACTGTCCTTCCAAATGTCAGTTTGCTTTGGGCAGATCTTTATCCTACAGTTACTTTCTGGGCTATGGTTTTTTTTTTTTTTTTTCCTCCTTTTTCCCCAACAGAAGTCAATCTACCTCACTCCAGCAAATTTCCAAAGCCTCTCACTGGATGTTTTCACAACAGTTGTACTTAAGGATGTGGGCATGGAGTTGTGCTTCCTAGGTTTCAATTCCAGCTTTACCAGATCAACTGCGTGATTATTGGGTAGATTAATCTTTACATCTGTTAAAACAAGAATAATAACTGGGCAGTGGTGGTGCATGCCTTTAAGCCCAGCATTCAGGAGGCAGAAGCAGCCAGATCTCTGAGTTCAAAGCCAGCCTGGTCTACAGAGTTAGTTCCAGGGCAGCCAACGCTACACAGAGAAACTCTGGAAAAACAAAAACAAGACCCATAAAAAACATGGATAATAAATAGGACTTAACATTTTTCTTCTTTTTGATTTTTTAAAATAGGGGTTCTCTGTGTAACAGCCCTCGTGGTCCTGGAACTTGCTCTGTAGACCAGCCTGGCTTCAAACTCACAGAGATCTACCTGCCTCTGCGTCCCCCACCCTCCAGTGGTGGTATTAAAGGTGTGTGTCACTACCACCTGGCTAGTATTTAACATACGTTATAAATACTTACAAAAGCAAATGTCTTTAACAATGTTGAGTGTGATTAAGTGATTAACATTACAAAATACATCATGTGGCGATCTGGGAAATCTGAGTTGGTGGGGGAGAGAGGAAGGATTGTAAAGGGCACACAAAGCCACTTATATATAAACAAAACATTTCAGATCTGATGTGGATCAGATCTGAAAGAGGCCTGAGACTGTTTGCAGAAAGTCTCCCACTCTTGGCTGTTAGTGCTCACTGGATGTATCTTTACTTCACCTGATTATGAGCTCATATGATGGACAGACACAGCAGAGCATTTGTAGCATAAAAGAACATTTTTACTGAGCTCAGATGTGATGCTTCTGCAAGGTATTTCTACAATTTCTGCAAATTACAGGCCCATTTTTGCAGGAAATGGTAATAAATATTCTGGCAGAGACTGACAGATGGTTAGTCTTGTATTTTTTCTTTCTCTTGGTTTTTCTCTTGTGTTTCTTTGCATAACAGCCTTGGCTGTCTTGTAACTCACTCTAGACCAGGCTGGCCTTCAACTCATAGAGATCTGCCTGCCCATGTCTCACAAGGGCTGGGAATGTCTTGTATTTCTAGGAACATAAACACGGGAGATCCTTGAATCCTTAGTTCCTGGGAGGCAGCACAAAACAGTTTATTTTATGAAGTTAGAAACCTGCCATCAACCTACAATTAAATTGGAGGTACATATTACAAACTACAAAAGCCAAGGGGGAGGGAGTAGCCCAAACTACATCATGTCATCAAGGCAAACGACTAAAGGACCACGCACGTGGTTGCTGAACGTTTCGATATTCTGAGTCCGCCGTAATTCTTGTCTACGACTCCCATTAAAAGACCTTGAAAAATTCCTTCACACGAAGCAACTCAAAACAGGCATTTCTTTGACCACAAATAGTCGCAAAAATCTGAAAAACCCATTTCTTTTCCCACTCTTCCTACCCCGGAGGTGGGGTTCCGCGGGACGGAAGCGCCTAGCAGGACCGTGAGACAGACCCCTCCCCGCGGGAGCAGAGGACGCGTGTCCTCAGCCTCTCCCCTCACAAGGCCAGCTCTGTAGACCTGGCCACGAGACCCCGTTATCCACGCGCCACAGCCCACGCCCTCCACACTCCCCACCCGCTACCGCCACACACCCACAGAACCTGTTTGCGCAGCGGAAGTGACGCTAAACGACAGCTTCGCTCAAACTCCGTCCGCGAAGCATGCTGGTCTTTGTAGTTCTTCGGTGGGAGCGAGCCACGTCAAGATGTGCTTGAATAGAGGAGGAAGCCTGACTGTGCAGTGAGGTTAAGGTTTCAAAACCTTACTTACCTCAGATTTTTGAACAGGACTATGATCAGATTCTCTGACCACTTCCCACCTCACTCATAACAAATCCTGCATGACTGACGTGGCTCCACATTCCTCTTCAGGGGTAACATCCCTTGTTACCTACTCTATGTACATACATGAATACATATCTTGCCCTTTGTCTATTGTGTAAAATAGTACCACAGTCCTCTTACTCCCTGCTCAGTGTTTTTCTTGGTGTTTGCCTCCAACAAAAAAGAACATGTACTTGATCTTATCTTGTTCCCCCTCAACTTCCTACTCAAGCCCTAAAGAAAATGAGAGTAATTTTCACGGAAGTAGAGATTTGATATTTGTTTGCTATTTCCAATATTTCAGAACAATGCCTAGTATTGAACTGACAATATATATTTGTTCAAAGACTACAACTGCAGATGGGACAGAAAGTTGGCTCAGCAGTTAGAGCACATTTTGCTCTTGCAGAACTGGACTTTGGTTCTCAGCATCCATGTTGGACAGCTTACAAATGCATGAAACTCCAGCTCCAGGGGACCCAACATCTCTGGCCTCAGAGGGCACCTGAGTGCACTATAATGCGCACACACACATAATTAAAAATAAGAATAAATCTTAAAAAAAATTACAAGCTGGGCAATGGGGTGAATGCCTTTAATCCCAGCACTCAGGAGGCAGAGGCAGGTGGATCTCTGTGAGTTCTTGGCTGGCCTGGTCTATAAAGCCAGTTGCAAGACAGCCAGAGTTCTTACACAGAGAAATGCTGTCTCAAAAAACCAAAATGAAACGAACAAATGTATAAAAACAGAGTTTTAAACATTCATTAGACCAGCAGTTTGTGTGTGTGTGTGTGTGGGGGGGAGTAAAGTAGCATTACATAGGTAAAGAGAGAAATGGTTTATTTGGTAATAAGGAATAAAAAGAATTTCTTTAATTCTTCTCTCTTCTGGTGGTTGGACTGCAGTGGCCAGATGGTCGGCAACACACATGAACCCCTTAGGCCAGATCTTCTGCTGAAATGCAGAGAAGCCAGAATTTCATTTATCTCCTAGACAGAGGGGCTGGCTGTTGTGCTTTCTAGCGTTTCAGTGGCTGCTGCAGTTTCCTTCTTGTCTTCAGGCTTCATGGCAGGAAACAGAAGTACTTCCTATAGAAGAGCAAAACATACTTTGAAATTAAGACACATCATAAGTTTGGTATAGTGGTACAAGTTTTCCCACAAGTTACAGAACTGACTGATAGCCAGGCGTTGGACATACACGCCTTTAGTCCCAGCACTTGGGAGACAGTTGGATCTCTGTGAGTTCGAGGCCAGCCTGGTCTACAGAGTTAGTTCCAGGACAGGTTCCAAAAGCAATACAGAGAAATCCTGTCTTGAAAAATCAAAAAACAAAAAAAACCAAACAAACAAACAAAAAAAAAACCACACACACAAAACACACAACACACAAAACACACACACACACACACACACACACACACACACACACACACACACACACACACACACACACAGAACTGACTAATATGAGACAATACACTTGAGAGGACTTAGCATTTCCCTAGATATTGGTATCCGTCCTGTCTCAAGTAGGAAAAACTAAAATCCTGTAAGGTCAGATAGCCTTTAGTCTTCCTTTATTTCCCAGGCCCTCCATGCTCTGCCTCCAGTGCAGTGGAGTTCTGGTGAAGCATGTACTGGAAAGTCTGCACATACCTTGATATTGTTAGAATCTGTGAGAAACATGGTGACTCGATCGATACCCATGCCCCAGCCAGCTGTTGGGGGCAGCCCATATTCCAGGGCAGTACAGAAGTTCTCATCTATGAACATGGCTTCATCATCACCAGCAGCCTTTGCCTAGAATAAATAGAGTCAAATGTAATAATCTTCTAGTCAGTAGTTCTCAACCTTCCTTATGCTGCATCCTTTTAATACAGTTCCTCATGTTGTGGTGACCCCTAGCCATAAAATAATTTTTACTGCTACTTTATAACTATAACTTTGCTACTATTATAAACTGTAATGTAAATATCTGATATGTGACCCCCCCCCAAAGGAGTTGCAACCCACAGGTGGAAAGCTGTTGTTCTAGGTCATCTCAGCATCCACATAGACACATAAAACTTTCAAAAGAGTACCAAAGATGCTCCTGATATTCAAGACTCATTGGGAAGTGATTTCCCAGTAACTCTAGCATTTAGCTACTTCTTCCAGAGAGCTGGAGGCTAGGACTGAAGAAACCTACCTCAGAGATGAAAGCTATATTTTAAGTTGAATGTGATTGTACATATCTGTAGTCCCAACACTTGAAACACTGAGGCCTTGAAGGATTGACAAGAGTTGGAGAAAAGTATGGTTTACACAACTAATTCCAAGCCAACCAGGGCTAAACAGTGAGAGCTTGTCTCAAAAAACAAACAGGGGGTAGGTATCCCTCGTTATTTCATTATTTTATAGAAATAATATACAGCAATTAAAAGACTTTTTTTTTTTTTTTTGATCTCAGAATGTAGACAAATTCCTCTGCTTGTGGATCTGGAACTCTAAATAGACAAGTTCTCAGTTAGTATAGGATGATAGTAAAGAACTTCATTTCCTGAAACCACCACAGTGGTAGATGTAGTAAAGGTAGGTTTTGGCACCGCCTTCCTTTCAATCTTTATGTGCAGCTCATTCTCAAATCACCTCAATAAAGGTGCAATATACACCAGATGTGCTGGTGCACACTGTTAGTCCCAGCACGTGGGAGACAAAGGCAGGGGACCCTTCTGATTTCAAAGACAACCTAAGGAGGAGGGAGAGAGGGAGGGAGGGAGGGAGGGAGGGAGGGAGGGAGGGAGGGAGGGAGAGAGAGAGAGTGAGGGAGGGAGAGAGAGAGAGAGAGAGAGAGAGAGAGAGAGAGAGAGAGAGAGAGAGAGTGAGGGAGGGAGAGAGAGAGAGAGGGAGGGAGGGAGAGAGAGAGAGAGGGAGAGAGAGAGAGAGTGAGGGAGGGAGAGAGAGAGAGTGAGGGAGGGAGAGAGAGAGAGTGAGGGAGGGAGAGAGAGAGAGAGTGAGGGAGGGAGAGAGAGAGAGAGTGAGGGAGGGAGAGAGAGAGAGAAAGGGAGGGAGGGAGGGAGAGAGAGAGAGAGAGGGAGAGAGAGTGAGGGAGAGAGAGAGAGAGGGAGGGAGGGAGAGAGAGAGTGAGGGAGGGAGGGAGGGAGAGAGAGAGAGAGTGAGGGAGGGAGAGAGAGAGAGAGTGAGGGAGGGAGAGAGAGAGAGTGAGGGAGGGAGAGAGAGAGAGAGAGAGAGAGAGAGAGGGAGAGAGAGAGAGGGAGAGAGTTCTAGAATAGCCAGGACTTCATAGAGAGACTGTTTCAAAAAACACCCCACCCTCCAAAAGAAAAAGAGGTATAGTATAAAAAGAAGTATATTCTTGCTAAATGATTGCATTTGTAAGATGAGTGCCCTTCTCCATAGAGGCAATTTTAAACTCATTTTACAAATCATATAATCAGAGCCCCAAGTCTCAGCTTGGTGCTAATCCCAACCCTTAAAGGTAAGCACAGGAGGATCAAGGAATTCAAGGGCAGCCTTGGCTACCACCTGAGATACTGTCTCAAAAGCTTCTTCCTACAAAACCTCTTTATGGGCTGGAGAGATGGTTCAGTGGTTAAGAGATCCTCTTCAGAGGACCCAGGTTCGATTCCCAGCACCCACATGGTGGCTCACAAAATACCCATATAAATAGAACAAAATTAAAAACACCTCTTTGGCTTTGGTTAAGATGCTAAGAAAGTGTACATCAACACAGGGTTAAGGCCAGTACTTCCTGGTGCGTGAGCTCAGTGGTGAGACAGATGCAATCACTCACTTTCCTTCCTTACCTTGGCCTGTTCTTCAAACAGCTGTCGCTGCCGCATGGGATCATTCAGCTCAGTGTAGGCATTACAGATTTCCTTCTTCATGACAAACAGCTCAAAGCGTTCAGTTAGACCCTCTTTGGAGCGGTGCCTGGAAACAGGAGACCACAGAGGATGAATATTCTGAGCTCTCATAATGTAATATCTGACTCAAAAACTGAAACGTAAAGCCTCATCAATGCTCAGCACAATCACGAGAACCAGAATGAGAGGCCAGAAGATTTGGTTATACACCTAACAAGCAGAGCAGTTGACTGAAATCAGGACTTCTGCTTTGCTCTCATACACCAGGCACCCACTTGCTTTGGTCAAGGAGGTACCAGCAAAGGTCTAGCATATGTTTGTTTGTTAAGATTTTTTTCTTTTAGAATGCAGATAATAGCCAGAATACAGCCAGACAAATCATGTAAGAGGCCCTGGCAGAATTCCTACCTAAGTTACTGTGTTAATACATGGTGCAGAGCATCATAACAAACTGTCACTTCCCACAATTCACTTCTGTTTTTGTTTGTGAACAGCAATACTGAAGACTGAACCTCAGGTCCTGATGCATGTTAGCTAAATGCTCTACTGTGCAGGTAGAGCCTCAGCAACCCCAGCCCTACTTGAGGGGTTTTTATGCAGCAACAAACTGTATCTTACCATTTGGCCAGAGGGCTCATAATCTGTGGGTGATCGCAGATGAATGTAGGATTGATGCATGTCACTTCGAGGAACTCACCAACAAGCTTAGTGAGAAAACAAAGCAGAATTAGACATGGCATCTGAACATCACTGACAGTCCCAGCCCAAGGGAAGGGCTTAGTTCCGGTGCAGATGGAACAGAGTATTAACTAAGATAAAACTATTGGGCACAGAGCATATTACAGTTCAGAATTTCTTTCTGCTTGTATTTCATGGGGCTGGAGAGTAAACCAGCCCTTCCCCAGGTCTTGACTTGCTAGGTGAGTACTCTACCACTTAGCTACATTTTCCAACCCCAGTTCAAAGTTTCTTAATCCTGTTCCACTGTAAGGTTTTCCTGTGAAACTGCAGGAAAGAATTCTTCTCAGTTGTTGGGGACCATCACCATCCTCCCTACCTCAGGCCTCTGAGATAGAAAATTACTGTCTCTTAAGAAGTAAGCAGAATGCTCAGCAGAGCATTCTTAGATACAGGCTTGCAGTTTTACAACCAGTTAAAGAATAGCTCAGGATATTCTTCCTGTTGCAGCTTTACAGCCAGTTAAAAAATACCTCAGGATATTCCTCCTGCTACACTTTTACAGCCAGTTAAAGATTAGTTCAGGGCATTCCTTCTACTGACCCTTTCACCCTGCCCATTTGCAAACCCCAGCTCTCATCCTGCCCATGGTCCTATATAAGCCTCCTCTAAGAAAATAAAATTTGCAGCTTGATCAGAATACTGTCTTGCTGCCATCCTTTTTGTATCCCCTGTCCTTCGATTCCCCTAGGTGTTTCCCAGTTCGTCACCCTGTGGGTCTGGGCACTCAGTGGAACCCATTTCCTAGGGTTCAGGGTTCTGGCCAGCACTGGATGAGCACAAGTGTGGAGTCTCACCTTGTCAAGGAGCCTGGCTGTGGTCCGAGGTGGGGGGCATTCAACAGCTTTTGCAACACAAATATCATCAAGAATTTTTCGAGTTTCTGTGACAGAAATGTACAAGTTAAGACAGGGAACCTCACTGTGATCTAGGGAAATGTCTATAAACACACTATGTGGGACCTTTTAGCTCTGACCCAACAAATTCAGAGCTGACAGGAAGGAAGGCCACACAGTAGAGTGTAGTATTTTACCTTCAGTTTCAAAGAGGCTGGTTTCTGGCAGCTTCATACCCAGGGTTTTCTCAAGCTCTTCTACCATGCTGATTCTTCGGAAAGGTGGGGTGAAGTCAATCTCATAGGCTTGGCCTTCTGGCCCCTCTGGGTGGTAGCTGATCTTGTAACTGCCTGTAATGCTTTTCACCATCCCTGGGAGAAAAAGCAGCCATCTCAGGGACTGAAAGCAGGAAGCTCTCCTCTGGAAGCACGAGACATGAGCTGTGGCCAGTAGGACTCACCTGACAGCATCTTCTCTGTGATCTCCATGAGGTCGTGATAGTCTGCATAGGCCATGTAGAACTCACAGGTGGTGAACTCAGGATTGTGAGTCAAATCAATTCCTTCGTTCCGGAACTGGCGCCCAATTTCATAAACCCGGTCAATGCCACCAACCACCAGCATCTACCAAAAACACAGGGCCACAGACATGTGTTAACACACCTGATAAGGTCCTGTGCACTAAGTGGTTTTCATAGCTAGTACCCTGATGTCTTCAGAAAAAGAAAAACAAAACATAACAATACAACTAAAATTAGATCTAGTCCAAGGAAGACTGAAGTTAAAGCTCTTAGGGGAACCGAAGGAGAAACGTGTGTACACTTGTATAATGCCGTCACTCCTCAGCTGCTTACAAGGAGATTCTCCAAGAATCACATCCAACAACCCGAAGAACCAGAACAGCGTCCCGGCTGCTCTGTCTTTTATGTTCCTGATTTCTGACTGTACTAGGCTAGCCAGTGGTTCTTCTGGCCTCCTGTTACTGGAAGGAAATGGGGCATGTGATTAATACTACCTTATGGTAGAGTTCTGGAGCAATTCTCATATATAAGTTCATGTCCAGCTCATTGTGATAGGTGATGAAAGGCTTGGCCACAGCTCCCCCTGGAATGATGTTCATCATAGGAGTTTCAATCTAAAACAGAAAGAAACAGTTCTCAGATAACTGAGGCTTTGAGAGCAGTTCATTCTTTGCATGCAACACAGTCTAGGCCTGTCATATACCAAAGTAAAGCTTTGTAATATAGGTGCTTGACAAGCAGGGCGTTGGTGGCACACATCTTTAATCCCAGCACTCGGGATGCAGAGGCAGGCGGATCTCTGTGAGTTCGAGACTAACCTGGTCTATAAGAGTTAGTTCCAGGACAGCCTCCAAAGCCACAGAGAAACCCTGTCTTAAAAAAAAAAAGTCTATTCCAGGCCCAGAGTTAGTGTGTCTGTGCTGCCTTCAACTTATGGATCAGGATGTAAGTTCTCAGCCCCAAACCAGTCTACCTCCCTGCTGCCATGGGAGTTTCCTGCTATAAGGAAACTGTAAGAAAGAAACCAATTAAATAATTTCTTTATAAGAGTTGCCTTGATCACATTGTCTCTTCTCAGCAATAGAACAGTACCTAAGATGTTTACAGTATTTAGTATTTAAATCCTTTAACTTATTCTATGTTCAGAAATTAAAACTATAAGCCAGGTGTGGTGGCACTTGCCTTTACTCCAGCACTCAGGAGGCAGAGGCAGTCAGATCTCTGTGAGTTCAAGGGCAGCCTGATCTACATAGTGAGTTCCAAGACAGACAGGGCTATATAGTAAGACTGTCTGAAAAACAAACATAAAAAATCTAAATTAAAAATATTAGCCCATAAGTATGCTATTCACTGAAACATTACAAAAAGAGAATCAGAAATAATCCAAAATATCAATACAGGAAACAAATACACTCTTTAAGAAGCAGTAGAAGGAGCTGGAGGGATGATTCACAGTTTAAGAACACTAACTGCTCTTCCAGAGGTCCCATGTCAGTTAGCTCATAACCTGTTTTAACTGCAGCTTTATGGGGGATCCCAGTCTCTGGCTTCCAAAGGCACTGACACTCATGCACAGATACCTTCACATACCCACAATTAAAAAAAAAAAAAAAAACAAAAAAAACCCAAAAAACAAAAAACAAACCAACCAAACAAACAAACAAACAAAACCCTCTCCCTTGAAAAGAAAAAAAAAAAAAGACAAAAACTGGCCAGGAGTTATTGAGGACACTGGGCATCCTCCTCTACACTTTGCACAAGTACATAGACGCATGTACCTGCACACTCATGTGCACACACAATACAGACACATACAAACACACACCACAAAAACATTGACAAAAACAAAATACCCGTGTGACTCCAGAATATGTCAAAAAAAAAAAAAAGCAGCACACATCACAGTACACACAGCATGACTAATTTGTATAAAATAAAACTCCTCTAAAACTTTTACATGTAGCAAGCATACACATGTATGCAGTGTATTTGTGTGTGTATATATGTGCATAGAAATAGTGAGGGAGGGCATACATCAAATTCTAATTTAGGAGAAGTCAGGTGAAAAAAAGCACAATGCTTTCAGTTTTGTTTGTATTTATTTTTTTTTTCTTACCGGAGTCTGTGTACTACATGTACTTGCATTTTTTATTTTTTTATTTTGCATACAACTGAGAGAGAGAGAGAGAGAGAGAGAGAGAGAGAGAGAGAGAGAGAGAGAGAGAGAGAGAGAGAGAGAGAGATGGCCTCACTTAGTAGCCCTGGCTTGCCTGGAGGTCACTATGTAGACCAAGCTGGACTTGAATTCAGAGATCAGCCTGCCTCTGGCTCCCATGCTAGGATTAAAGATGTACACTATACCATGACTAGCCTCTAAAGAATATTAGGGGACTGGGTTGAGACAGGTCTCATTATGTATCCCTGGCAGACCTTGAACTCAGAAATCTGCCTGCCTATGCCTCCTAAGTGCTTGGATTAAGTGTGTGCCACCAAACCTGGCTTCTAAAGATTATTTTTATGGGAAATGGCATCATTAGCACATGGGTAGTGCACTGTTTAGGAAGCACTAAACAAGATGGAACAAAAACACTTGACAAGGCAGTGTTTGCCCAAGGCATGAAGGACACTGGCAGGATATGCTGTGTGAAAGAAAGATGGACAGTGAGAGGCAAGCATAGCAAGGCAGGCATCATTCCAGGTTAAAAAAAAAAAAAAAAAAAAAAAACCCTGGTTACCTCTAGAAATCCCAACTCATCCAGGAAACTTCTTATATATGTGATGATCTTAGAGCGGACAATAAATTTCTGCCTCACAAAGTCATTCAATATCAAGTCCAAGTACCTCTGACGATACCTTGTCTCCTAAACCAGAAGCAGCAATTAGAAATCAGTTTTATGTGATAGCACGATACAACAGAGGCATGCATCTTAGAGAACAGCTTGCACAACTGCAGAGCTTACCTTGTCTTTGAGGCCAAAGTGAAGATGAGGCAACATATGCAAGCAGGGAGACAAGAGTGTGATTTCATAGGGGATGATACTCAGCTCACCCTTCTTGGTTTTCCCAGGATTCCCCTGAACTCCAATTATATCTCCCCTTCGCAGTTTGTTATTGATACGAACAAATTCTTCCTCTGATTTATAATTCCTGAATGAAAGGAAAAGTAACTTAGTGTACAGTTCTTTAAATTAGTACAGAGTGCTGGCTTACTCAGGAAACCTTCACTAACTGTTACTATGAGCCCAAGAGGAGTCCCTGTTTCAGGGACAACTGCTGGAGTCCTTTTATGCTTATTGACCTACAACTAAGAACAGTCATTCATTTCTAGGCCTTTCCATCTTGTACTCAACCCTACCCAGCCATGTCCCACTCCTTGCTACCTTAACTCTAGAAATAGCAATGGGAAAAGAGGATCACACTGGTTTGTTTGTGTCTTCAATTGTCCCTCTGTTACTCTTCTTTAACTGGCTATTTCTATGTACCTTGAGTTGGCCATAACTTGTAACTTGACCCCCTCTCCTCGAAGGTCATAGAAGATAAGCTTTCCCCCAGATGCTCTCTTGGCATGGATCCGACCTAGAAAGAAAATAGCAAAGATCCCGACAGAATGAGAAGTCCTTTAAGCTTCCTGAGCAATACCAATCACAATAATCTGAGTGTGACCTGAGGTCTATGTTCTCCCTCTTCTACATGTCAGTGATTTTCATTAAAACCAGTTAAGGTTGTACAGGAAGACCTCACTTTAAAGATGGTCAGAGGATTCTTGGCTGAGAGTAGTGACAACACTTCAGCATGCCAAGGTGGTGGTATGAATCTGATCCCAGGATCCCACATAAAAAGCAGGATTTGGTGGCTTAATGGGAGACAGCAGAGGTAGGAGAGTCTGACAGAAGCTGGTGGATTAGCTGGCTGGGAGCACACAGTGCAGTGAAAGAAACAAGGGAGGGTGTGTCTCAAAACAGGGAAGGAAAGAAGAGACTGCAGAAAGGGCATCCTCTGACTCTGAGCACTGCTTCTCTCACACACATGAAATAAACATATTTTTAAAAAATGGTAAAGATTTAATAATCACAATTACTTTAAAGAACCAACAACCCATTATCTTCAAATGGAGTCAAAAGAAATCCAAAGAAGCAAATAAACAAACAAATAAAAAACCCAAAAATTATATCCAAGAAAATATCTAAAGTAAAAAGGGGGGGTGAATACAAGAATGCAATGAAGAGCACTTGTGCTCTTCCAGAGGACTGGGTTTGATTACCAGTACCCACATGATGGTTTACAATCATCTGTACCTCCAGTTCCAGGTGAACTGACTCTCTTCTGACACACAAATACATGTAGACAAAACAACAACATTCAAAACAGCTGGGACAAGGCAGCATTGTAGACCACTACAGCCAAGATTTTTGCATCTTCTTAGGATCCCCATGACAATGCCCCCTACTACCAGAAAGCAGTTTGGAAAGAACGACACCCAAATTCCCAAATATTGTCTATAAATGTTTGTTTTCATCTAAGTGGGATTGGTTATAAATTATTAAGGACCACAACCAATCTCTTTTTAAAGGTAAAAAGGGGATTATGGTCTGGAAATGAATATTTTGTTTTGGAATGGATTTCATTTACTGATACAAATTTGTGATATGCATATTTCTCCTCTTGTTTAGTAATTGTGTTTATATAGCTCATTTAGAAATGTAATGTACAATTTAGCTCAGATTATAGATAGTTACCTATTATAGTCAAAACAGAGTTAAGTGAGTTAGGTTTTCTAGATATACAAAGATATATTTGAGATGGATAAATATTCTTCAAACCTTTCAAAGACCTACAGAATATGACATTTTAAATGGTTTAGGGTTTTTCTTAACAGTGAGGCACAACTGCTCCTGGCAACACCACCTATATCAGAAAGGAAGATGGACATCAAAGAAGCTTGTTATGAAGTTTGCTTTCAATATGGCAAGACTAGCCATTTGGGAAAGATACTGCTCTTGTCTGGACTGTTTGACTTTATGCTGTATAAACTGGACATGCAGGACTGCTAAAACAAAGTGACTGCTGAAACAAGATGGACAGTGCTACAGGGTTTCTGCTTCATGGAAGTGTCTGCCAGATATTCTGCAGGAAACAGAGAAAAGTGACTGACAAACTGATAATACAGGTGGACAGTTTAAAGTCTGCTTTGGTGAGGAGGCTGGCAGACACACAATGGCCTATAGGCTGAAGATGGAACATTACAGAAGAACTTCAGGTGACTGATCAGGTAGCAAGATGTCCCTGTCATTTCTAGAGTTTACATATTTTCCTTTTGTGGTCTTTAAAGGAATTAAAGACAAATAGTTATGGTTATAGTTTTCCTTAGTTAGGATTAAAGATAAGTTACATATAGGACTTTAGATTCACAAAGATAGGATAGATGAACTATTTTCTTTAAATCTTGCTAAATGTTAATGGACTAAGTATTGTTCACTGTGGTTCTTATTTGATAACTGTTTTGTTATATATTTTGCTATGTTAAGGCTAAAACCCTTCTTTTTATTTTAGACAGAAAAGAGGAGATGATGGGAGATGTCATTCTGTAAATATGTTTCTCGTATTTGTTAATGAATAAAGTACTGTTGGCCAATAGGAAAGCAAGATAGGCAGGACTAGGAGACAAGGAGGATTCGGGGAGAGGTCAAAATGTAGGATCAAGAGACACTTTCTCTGGTAAGCCAAGACCACATGGAAATACTTAGATTAATAGAAATGGGTTAATATTTAAGACAGAGCTAGCCAATAAGAAACACTAGTAACAGGCCAACAGCATTATATCTAATACAGCATGTTTATGTGTTATTTGGGACTAACATGGCTATGGGACCAGGCTGGAGGGAAAACTGCTCATAACAATCCAGAACCATAAAATAAATGTAGAAACAAAATAATTTGAAAATCATCTGTCTAGTCTAAAAGCACATTCATATAAATACTAAACCAGAACATCTAACATCAAAAAAAAAAAAAAAAAAAAAAAGCTTTGGTGGGTATGGTGGTGGCACCTATAATCCCAGCACTTAACAGAAGTTCAAAGCTAGCCTGAGCTACATGAGACCCCATTTCAAAACCAAAAAACATAGTATCAGAATCTAAAGAGACAGAAAGCTCAGATTACGAAGTACTTGCCTTACAAGCATGAGGACCTGAATTCAATACTTAGAAATCACATTAGAATAGGGAAGGGTACACTAGAGAGATGCTCAGCAGTTACAAGTCACTGCTCTTCTAGGACCTGAGTTCAGTTCTCAGCACCCATACTGGGGATCTGACACTCTCTTTTAGGCTCTGAAGGTACCTGCACAAATACTGACATATACACATATAAAAAATAAGTCTTAAAAATTAATTAAAAAAAAACTAGGTATGGCACTCACTCATAATCTCAGTGTTGAGGAGGCAGAGAGCCAGTCAGTCAACTTAGCCTACTCAACAAGCTTTAAGCCAGTGAGAGGCCTTATCTCAATAAAAATGTGATGGTACCTGATCCTGAGGAATGACACTGGAAGTTGTCCCTTGACCTCTCCATGCATGCGTACACATGAGCTGAACACATGGACAGACACACAGAGACACTTTAGGAAAACTAATGGGCATTTGACATTTAGGTATTGCAAAGGTTCTACCTATGTAGTAGGGTTATAGGTAATTTTATCCCCCTTTCTATTTTCTGTGGATGTCCTACATTTTCTCCAACTAGAATTTTACTATTTTGGGGAGAAGGCAAGAAAAAAACTTCTAAAATATCTCACAAATCCCTAAGTAATGTTCTAGAAATGTCTGAGAGTAGAGACAAAAAATGAAATGGCCTGGGGGATGAAAGGAAATTCTAGGATTACAGACTAGCAGCAGTATCCAGCCAGAGGTCCCTCAGAGATCATCCCTTCCACAGAAGTACTGGTTTATCTAGGATGTGATCCATGTCTCAGGCCTGCTCTGATTCCTGTGAGTGGATATAAAGGCACTGTTTCCAGCAGAGCAGCTTCAACACCAAGCAGGGACAGCATGGCAGGGGGATCCAAATTCAAGGCCAGCCTAGGGTGTACAGTAAGATCCTAACACCAAAAACCAAAAAGGGCAGAGGGAACAAGACCAACCAAGGCCCTCCTTTGTGTTAGCAAAGAAGTCTGTCTGTCGTGAGACGAGAATGGCAAGTGAACTATCGGGGGCTCTTCCTACCTGCCACTCTTAAGGTGATGTCAGTCAGGTGGTCCCCGGGCTGCAGGTGACTGTATTCTTGGATGAACTGAGTGAGTGAGATGTCCACATGGAACTTGTGTGGGTACGGGTCCTCCCCACTGACCTTCAGCTGGTGGACTGCTTGACTACGGATCTTGTAGTATTGCTGTTAAAAAAAAGAGGTAGTCCTCAGAAGTGGAACATGGCAGGTCGTGGTGTCTCTTGCTGAATACTGTATTTGTGACTTTCCCTGTAACAGAACACCTTACAGAACAACTTAAGGGAGGAAGGAGGTGTTATTCTAGTTTAAGAAGATATGGTTAAGCAGAGAAGGCATGGCCGCTGGAGTAGCTTGTTCAGGCCATCATAGACTTATGGAACAACTTCATCTTTGTACATCAGGCAAGACAGACAAGAAGGCTGGGATGAATGGGGCTGAGCCATAACCCATTAAGACCCACCACCAGCGACCACCTCCTCCAGTAGGTTCCAACTCCTAAACCTTCTACAACCTTCCAAAGCAGCAACACCATCTGGGGACTAGAGAACATATGAGCCTGCAGGGGACACAACCATAACACTGGCCAAGCCTTGTACTTTACTGAAATAGGACTGACTATGGAATGGGATTTGTATGAAAAATATGTAGAGCCACAGAATGAATTCAAAATACAACATTCAACAGAATGGAAAAAAGTGGGGTTCATTTAAAATAATAAAAGTTAATTGTTACAGGTGGTCTCTTTTGTGGACTGCATTTGCATGGTGGAGTGGCTTTTTAAACTACTCTTCCAGCCACACATTAGACTCCTCACCTGGGCAGTCTCATGGAACCTGTATGGCACAAATCTGGAGTATTTTACCACATGGGTTGGCAATCTTTCTTTTAGAAGTTTTTTTTTTTTGTTTTGATTTTTAAATGTGTGAGTGCTCTATCTGCAAGTACAACTTTATGTCAGAAAAGGGCATCAGACTCCACTGTAGATGATTGTGAGCCATCATGTCGTTGCTGGACATTGAACTCAGAACCTCTGGAAGAGCAGTCAGTGCTTTTAACCTCTGGGTCAACTCTCTAGCTTCCTATAAGATTGATTTTTAATCACGTGTATGTGTGTGTATCTGTGTGCACAATTGTGCTGGTGGCTGTGGAGGCCAGGGAGGAAGTTGGATCCTCTGGGACTGGAGTAATAGGTGGTTGAAGCAACCTGATGTGGGTGTCTGCTTGGGACAGCAGTATACACTCTTAACCACTGAGACATCTCCCAAGCTGCTGGTAACCTTGTTCTTGATGCAACTTTCTAACTCTACTGGGTTTTAAAAAAATAGTTATTTATTATTTTTATTTTATGTGCATTGGCATTTTGCATGCATATTTATCTGTGTGAAGATGCTGGATCTTCTGGAACTGGAGTTATAGACAGTTGTGAGTTGCTATGTGGGTGCTGGGAATTGAACCCGGGTCTGATGAGCTAATTTCTCCAGTCCCCCCAACTCTACTGTTAATAGTGGAAAATTAGCCTTAGAATGTTACAAATGGGCATGCCTGTGTTTATGTGCAAAACCAGGAAGGGAGGATGAATGAGAGAGCAGAAAGGTGGATTTGGCATGTGGAATGTATTTTGCTAACTAATATATGCTCTAGTCTATCCTGAGGGAAGATCAATCCTCTGATGTTGCTACAGGCTCAGCTACTTCCAAGAAGATATTAAGCAGTTACTCAGGAGTATTGGCCTCTCCAAATTGTCTATTTGAAGTTGATATCAAAAATCCAGGGCCTATGTCTTTAACCAATTAAAAAGTAGACACTACCCTCCCCAATAACCCTTACTGGTTCAAATTCGTCTTCTTTTTTTGGAACTTGTCCTGGAACTAGTTCTGTAGACCAGGCTGGCCTCAAACTCACAGTGATCCACCTGCCTCTCCACCAATGCCCAGCAACTGGTTCAAGTTCTTATTTGTCTTATTAGTCACTTGGTCTCTCTTGCCTCTCAGAAGCTTTCCTGTATTCAGTCACAGCAGTGGCCCAGGGGAACTCACATTTGGGTCCAGAGTCTCTTCCTCAGCACCCACACCATTGTCAGCAGTGTGACTGGTGGCAGCAGCAGCAGCAGCAGCTTGACTTAGCTGTTTTTCACTGAGTTCTTTCTGCTTGGCTTCTTTCTCTGCCACTTTCTTCTCAGCTTTCAGACGTCTCTTTAGTTCACTGTTGGGAAGATGACAGTGCCCAATGTGAAAGTTGCCCAAAGAACCCTCTATCAGAAGCTCCACTTCCACTTTTCAAAAGATTCAACAGCCTGTGGAAAATGTTCCTGCTCAGTCCCACACCCCTAAATAACATCATTCCCCAACTCTACCCTGTTAGTCACTAAACTTAGGTATGCGAACAAGAGAAAATGAAAATTTCGCCAGGTGGTGGCACACGCCTTTAATCCTAGCACTCAGAAGGTAGAGGCAGGTGGATCTCTGAGTTCGAGACCAGACTGATCTACAGAGTGAGTTCCAGGACAGCAAAGGTTATACAGAGAACCTGTCTTGAAAAACAAAAGCAAAGAGAAAACCTAAGCTTTGAACAAAGATGCAACAGGTCATTTCTAGCCTATGCTTGGCATCAGAAACCAACTAGAACCCAGATGTGTAAGAGGCCCAGATGTAACAGCTAATGGTTAGTCCTGGAACAGAGATTTCCCATGAAGTCTGCAGCATACATTTTTAATTTCCTTAACACCAGAGACTTTATCTTGGTAGTCTGATGACCCTGGAAGCAAATGAAGTCCCTACAGTACTAGTCAAGGCTGTGAGAAGGTGATATCTCCAGCCACTGTCAGCCCACAGCTGTTCCAGAGAAGGGAATTAGTCTGTGGAGAGAGCTGGTCTTCAGAGCTTGAAGAGAGTCCCTAGTGACAATTTCACTCAGAACAGCTGCCAAAGACTGGTCTGCAGGCTGGGGGTGTGGCTTGGTTGGAGCAATGCTTGCCCAGCGTGCACAAAGCGCTGGGTTTGGTCCCTAGCACTGCAGATGTGATGCTGCACATCTGTAACCTAGTACTTGGGAGGTGGAGGTAGGTGATCACAAGTTTAAGGTCATGTGCAGCTACCTAGAGAATTTGAGGCCACTCTGAGACCCAGCCCAAAACAAAACAAAAAACAAAACTGCTCTGACTTTAAAACAGAACAGGATACTATATGAAGCAGCATTGTATAGTGACTATCATGCCATGTTTGTAGTCAAACCACCTCTCACTAAATTCTAACACACTAATCACTTAAGTGGCCTTGAGCAAATGACTCCTTATCATCTAGAAAAAGGAAGTAAGATGTCTTCTCACCAGTTGTGAGGCCTGAGATGTTAAAAAGGAACAATCGGGTCCCAGAGCTTAGTTAGCACTCAAAAGTAAATTCTGGAATCTTTTACTACTTAACTCTTCACATTCTGCCTCCAGGACAGAAGCCAGACAAATATGGATGTATTTCTCATCAAGTCGCTCATTATCTAAATTTCATACAAGTTATGTGAAACTCAAAATCTAAAACAATGGGGAAACTCTGTGACCCTTATGATCCGAACTTGCTATCTAAATCCAGGAAGAAAAACCTTACTTGACTAGACATGAATATCTTCATTATTCAAAGAGAATTCATGGACCATTCTTTCCAACCAATAACTCTTTAATAGTGAATCATGTCAAAAGATTCTAAGTTATGCTTACATATTATCTGGCTTTATTTGTTGCTGTTGCTGTTCTGTTCATCAAAACTGGGTTTCTCTGTGTAGCTTGGCTGTCCTGGAATTTTGTAGATCAGGATGGCCCCAAACTCACAGAGATCTGCCTGCCTCTACCTCCCAAGTAGTGCACCAATATGGCTAGGATTCTGGCTTTAAAATACACCCTTCACTTTCTTTTGTTTATTTTGTAGTAGAAGAGGTTAAACCCAGGGCTCCAAGTACGCCAAACAAAAGGTCTAACACTGAATACCCCCACACTCCTCTTTTATTTTGAAATGGGACTGCTAAATTAACTGGACTTGAACTTGCAACCCTTCTCCCTCAGCCTCCTGAGTTCCGGGGATTATAGATATGTACCATTGTTATTTTCAATAGGGATTTAGTGGAAGAGAGAGAGAGAGAAAGATACTTGGGAAGCAGAGGCAGGTGGATTTCTGAGTTTGAGGCCACTCTGGTCCACAACAGCAAGGGCTACACAGAGGAACCCTGTCTGGGCGAAAGGGGTTAGAACTTATAAGAGCAAAATAATTGTGATGGTTTCAAAATAGACAACTCTTTCTAGATACAATGAGTCTTGTAAGTTGTTTTCTTCCTCACAATATGCTAGGTCTATCATTCTGTAATTCATTGAGCAAGGCTACTATCTGCTTCCCTCCCCCACAGTATTAAGATAAATCTGTTTTCTACTTCATTCAGGCTTTGCTCTTGTAGATTGTAAGGACAACCCAAAAAAGATCCTAATGGTAGCACCAAAACTAGGACAAAGTTGATAAACAAACTCCAGAAAGAAAAGGGAGAATAACTAGCATTGGAAATTCCTTATTTAATGCAGGGTGATGTAGCACATGCCTGTGATCTACTGTAATGGGACTAAATCGCGGAAAGACCATTAGTTTAAGGCCAGCCTTCATTACACAGTGAGTTTAAGGACAGTCTGGCCTATGTAATAGCACCCTATCTCAATAAACAAAAAATAGTCAAAGGAGTAAAAAGGAAAAAGAAAGGAGAAGGGACTACAAGGAGAGGGACCCTGAACTTGTAAAGTAGGAAGGGACTCTTGGCTTGGGCAATTGAGATCTGTCTCCTTAACATGTCCAAAGACTTAGCCAGCTATAGACATCTAAGGAAAGATTCTGCTCCCAGAGCAATAAAGAAGGTAATGGCACCAACCTTCTTCTATCAGAAAGTGGCTTGTCCTTGTGGAACGTTGTGAAAGGAGCCAGTTGACCCAGACGAAGTTCCCTCTGACCCCATTCTGCCCACGAGGTTTGGCGCAGGGACCCCCTAACAAGCCTGACAGCAGCTTGCATCAACATGGCTCCCTGGAACTAATGATTACCACCACCTAGCAGGAAACAGAGATGTGTAGTCAGAGGGGACAAACAGTATACACCCACTCAACCTGCACTCCTGAGGAGGGGAGCCATGATTTGTACTAATGTCCAATATCCCTCTGAACTTCAGCCCCTCCTGACTGATATGTACAATGTTCTCAGTCCAGACTGTGAAAAACAGAAAGCTTTTACCTGGGATTAAAAACTCAAAGGCAAGCCAATAATAGTTTACATTAAAAAATGCTCACAACATCCTATAGTATAGAAGGCAAAATGTGGATTCAGAAGTGCTGTTTCTCCCCTTACGACAGAACACTGCCTACTGGATAACAATGCAAACATCAAATGAAAATTTTAGACAGTCCCAGCTACTTGGCAGGTTGAGAAGGATCATTTGAACCTAAGAGTTTGAGAACAGCCTGGCAAATAGTGAAATTCCATCCCAGAAAATAAATAAGCCATACAAACACTAGCCACATGAAAGAAAGCATCTCTGAGTCAAAGAAAAGGTCGGTGTGGAGTTTTAGGAACAAAGAGGAAAGAAAGGATAAGCCCTTAGACAAGACAACATTTATGCATCATTAACACTAGATGGCGTCAGATCTATCAGGACTACACTCTACTGTGTTTAAGTAATTTGAAGAGGAATCTTTCATTTGAGAATGAATGATCTGAACAGAGAGCCCATACACTGTTTAACTTTGGGGACAATATTCCCTAGACATAAAATGGTCCTCAGTAAAGATTTCAGACCAAGAAATTCCAAGAACAATTAAAGAAAAAAAGGAAATGTTAATCACACACAAAAAAATTATTTCAGCCCATGATAATTCCAGGAATATACAGCAAAACTGATTTATTTTGCTAGGCAGTGGTGGCAGAGGCAGGCAGATCCTGAGTTCAAGGCTAATCTGGTCTACAGTGCAAGTTTCAGGACACCCAGGGCTACAAAGAGAAACCCTATCTCAAAAAACACAAAATACACCTGATTTATTTTAGACAATTGAGGATCACAAACTTGACATAGACATCAATTTAGATCACTATTCCAGTGCTTCAGATCAGTACTAGAAGACACATCAAGAACATACACTTTTATTATTAGGACCTTGTGCATGGAAGCAATCATTTTATCACTAAGCCACCCCACTCCTAGGAACATACATTTTTATATAAAAATGATCACCCAGGGCCATTGTTTGTGAATTTGAAAAGTGGACATTAATATTTCTCTTGCAACATTACTACTGAGATTAGACAGTTTGTATAGTGCCAGCATGGTGTTTAACAGGTAAATGTGCCCCAAAACACAAGGAAAAGTCTTTTGAAAAGAGCTGTAAGGCTTTCTTAACTGAGGTACTTTCATTCATCGATTGCTCAAAATTTCAACTATGATTTAATAAACCCCACCCAACTTCCTCTAAGGAAGCCATCTAATCATTCTCAACAGCCTATAAGGAAGCTAGCAACCCATAAATTTAAACATTTCCCTTAAAATCCTTCTAAAATACACAAAGTAGAAGGGAAAAAAAAATCAGTTCTTATGTAGAATGTCTCTAGTATTTCCCTCAGGGCTCAACAAGAGAATTGATTGCTAGTGCAATAACTAAAGCAGCCATGGTATGTAATAGCCCAAACTATGTCCTACAGTTCTAGAGGGCACTAACTGTATAGTTCTTCCAGGCAGGCAGTCAAGCCACTGCTCATGTTCTGTGGTTCAAGTGGGGAACCCTGGACTAGAGAAAGTGAAATATCTAGACTCTATAAACAGTCAGTTAAAGGGAGGTTGATCTGTCTGTCCACATTCCCTACATAACTCTCAGATCTGGAGTGGTTTATGAAGGTACATCCAGCATTGCAAAGGGGAGACCGGTGTATCCCACTGAATAGGACCATTTGCTCACTTGTCTCAGATCTTTTGAGTGATGCATGCACCACAGTTTCAGAATGGACCCCTTTTTAACAAACAAGGTGCAGAATACCTTAGCTAGGCCAGAAAAAAAATTTCAAGGTTCTTGGAACAGGAGTTCCCGCAGAACATTGCAGCTGGTCTGATTCCCGTTTGAAGTATGTAAATCTTTACTGAGTGCTTCCCAAAAGGTTCAGAGCCTATGCAAAACTTGGTTGTGGGAGGACACAAAAAACTGAGATGTCCTGTGACTGGGAATCGCTTTGGCATTTGTCTTTTTGGGGAGCTTCAGATAAGAGGTTGTGGTATGCGGAAACTGACTTGCTAGGATTAAATTGTATAATAACAAAGCCTTTTGAGGAGCTACAGTCAGTTCACCAGAAGCTGACTCCCCCGCGGTCGCCCCGTTTCTTCCACGGACCCGCGTGAACCGAACACCCGACACAACAGGTTCTTCTTTGAAGAGCTAAGATATTTGGCCATTTTCTGATCTATTCATGGGAGGGTGGGGGAGGGGGAGTGGTTCAATTTAAAAAAGCGTTTCTTAAAAGGTAGAGGAAAAGTTAGTTTCACTTTTCTTTCCTTGTCATCTCCCAGTTTCTGTGCCGGCTTCCCCTCCGCAAGTTCGTCCCTATAGTTAGGACCAGGGAACCCACCAGCCAGGACAGCTGACCCTAGGGCATCCGGGAGGCTGTAGTTTCCAGGGCGCAGCATCTCTGTCCCAACATGTGCTCACCTACCGGAGAGGACAGAGAGGCCCCAGGCACAGTCGCCTTGGGGAAGAGATTCCAGGTACTTCCTTCCCATCGGGCCACTGCGACAGACACACTTAACAACCTTCAGCGACACTTACTTCTTGCTTAGTTTCGGTTCGCCATCCACTTTTACTTCACTCTCCTGCAGCGTGGCCATCTTCCTCACGGCCCGGCTTAAAAAAAAAAAAAAAAAAAAAAAAAGATGACCAGTGTAGAGCTAGAACTTCCAGGTCAGGGCCCGAAGTCCCGCCTCTTCCGGGAAGAGGGCGGGCTCTGGCCGCGCAGGCGCACTGCTAGGCTCTGCCGCCAAAGTGTCACTCTCCTGGGCGTTCTCGGAGCGCAGTCTGTGAGTCTGTGGCAGGCTGTTGTGTAGCCGAGTGACAGGTATGGCGGAGGCAATGGATCTGGGTAAAGACCCCAACGGGCACACTCATTCCTCCACTCTGTTCATGAAGGGAGAAGGGAGCCCGATGTCGTTTTATGTGCGGCCCAGCCCGGCCAAACGCCGGCTGTCGACGCTAATCCTGCACGGTGGTGGAACCGTGTGCCGGGTGCAGGAGCCCGGGGCCGTGCTGCTGGCCCAGCCCGGGGAGGCGCTGGCCGAGGCCTCGGGAGACTTCATCTCCACGCAGTACATCCTAGACTGCGTGGAGCGCAACGAGAGGCTGGAGCTGGAGCCATACCGGCTGGGACTGACGGAGCAGGCTCCAAACACAAAGCCCGGGGCTTCCACAGACGGCTCCACGGAGCTGGAGCCGCAGCCTCTGACCGGGCGCCTCGCCTTCACGGATGCGGACGACGTGGCCATCCTGACCTACGTGAAGGAAAATGCCCGCTCTCCCAACTCGGTCACAGGCAACGCCTTGTGGAAAGCGATGGAGAAGAGCTCGCTCACGCACCACTCCTGGCAGTCGCTCAAGGACCGCTACCTCAAGCACCTGCGGGGCCAGGAGCACAAGTACCTGTTGGGAGACGCCCCGGTCAGCCCGTCCTCCCAGAAGCTCAAGCGGAAGGCCGAACAGGACCCCGAGGCTGCGGATAGCGGAGGTGAGGTTTGCACTACCTGGGATCTGGGGGCCGGGCTGCCCGTCCATCAGCGTCCGTTTTGGCGCCATTGGCATAACTCAGTTCCTTCTTTGTTGAGGTCCGGGTGAAAGTACATCATTTTCTCTTAATCCCTTGCTCTCTGGTTTTAATTTACGTTCTCACTAACTTTTACTTCCCATTGACTGGATGTTATTTGTTGATTGGTTTGGATTTGGGAGAGCAGGGAACTTGAGGTCTTGCTGTGTTGCTCCTGCTGTCCCCGAACTCTGTGGTTGAAATTATCTTTCTATGTCAGCCTCCGGAGTGGCTGGGACTACTGGTCAGTGGGAAGAGGATTTCAAACAAAAGTAATAGTGAATGCAAGGGCCCTGATGTGTGAGTGTGGCTGGGCCACGGAGTGTTAAATAGCTTGGTTGGAATGACTTAAAAGATACTTCTAGTTATGAGGTTAGGGCCATGTACATGGGTGGCCATCATTTAGGACCCTTTTATTAAAAATCATTTAGCTGGGGTGGAGGTATACACCTTTAATCCCAGCACTCAGGAGGCAGAGCTAGGTGGATCTCTGTGAATTTGAGGCCAACCTAGTCTACAGAGGGAGTTCCAAGACAGCCAGGGCAGTTACACAGAGAACCCTGTCTTGAAATAAATAAATAAATAAACAAATAAGTCGTAGCAAGGAATTTTGATGTTTTTATCTATAAATTTGTTTAAAAAAAAAAAACCAGAATTAGTAATTGTCTTGTTTGTCCCCTTTGCTCATAGTAGTAATACTAGAAACTAAATATCAGTTTGTTTTACAGCTTGCTTCTTGCTCACTCTCTCTGTTTCAAGACAGAGTGCCACTATGTATCCCTGGCTGACCTAGAATTAGCTATATTGACCAGGCTATCCTCAGACTCAGATATATAGATGCCTCCTTGTAGGCAGACTTTACTGTCTCACCAGCTGGCTCCCAAATAACCACACAGAAACTTATTATTAATGATAAATACTCATCTGATAGCTTAGGCTTATTACTAACTAGCTCTTACAACTTAAATTAACTCATATTTCTTCCTTCCTTTTTTTTTTTTTCTAGACAGGGTTTCTCTGTATTGCTTTGTAGACCAGGCTGGCCTCGAACTCACAGAGATCCACCTGCCTCTGCCTCCTGAGTGCTGGGGTTAAAGGCGTGCACCACTAATGCCTGAAACCCATATTTTTATCTGTGCTCTACCACAAGACAGTACCTTTTTTAGCTCAGCATGTTTATCTCCTGCTTCCTCTGCCTCTTGTTGGTGACTCTGCCTTCTTTCTTCCCTGTATTCTCTTTTTGTTCGAAAGTCCCACTTAACGTTCACCTGCCTAACTAGTGACCATTTGGATCTTCATCAAATCAAATGAGAGCAACAAATATTCAGCGTACAAAAAGATTGTTCCACAGTACCTCCCTTAGTGCTGGGATTAAAGGCATGCATCACTGCACTGCACCAAACTTGTTTTTGGTTTTTTGAGACAGTGTTTCTCTGTGGCTTTGGAGGCTGTATTGGAACTAGCTCTTGTAGACCAGGCTGGTCTCGAACATACAGAGATTCACCTGCCTCTGACTCATGAGTGCTGGGATTAAAGGTGTGCACCACCACCACCTGGTAGTAAACAGGTGTTTTCTAAAAGAAAAAAAATCTGCATGCACAGAACTGATAGAGATGATCTATGCAGATGAGCCATGCTGACCTCCTGTTCTTTTCTTTACTAGAACCACAGAACAAGAGAACACCAGACTTGCCTGAAGAAGAGTGTGTGAAGGGAGAGACCAAGGAGAATGATGAATCAGTCAAAAAACTCTTTGAGGAAGCCACTCGGGAGTTTGAAGAAGCTGTGGTATATTAGCTCAATTTACTCATTTTTCCCTCTTGCCTCCATTCGTGTTTGGTTATTGAGCTATGCTTTTCATTCACCTGAGGCCAAGAACTTAGGAGAGAAGGTCAAGATAGACTAGGAGAGAAAATAGATGTGATCTGGCTTTAGGCTTCACAAAGCTTTTAGTATTTGGAGGATAGTATGAGTGGTGGAGGGGAAAAAAATCACATGAATAGAGACAGTTACTTTTATTTATTTTTTTTTTTTCTTTTGTTTTGCTGTGAGATAGGTATCACTATGTAGCCATTGATGGCTTGTAATTTGCTATGTTGACCAGGCTACCTGGAACTGACAGAGATCTGCTTGCCTCTGCCTTCTGAGAGCTGGGATCAAAAGACATGCGCCAAGGAATGGTTGTGGGTTTTGTTGTTGTTGTTGTTGTTTTGTTTTGTTTGAGACAGGGTTTCTCTGTGTAGTTTTGGAGCCTATCCTGGCACTCACTCTGTAGAAGAGGCTGGCCTTGAAACTCACAGAGATCCACCTGCCTCTGCCTCCCAAATGCTGGGATTAAAGGCATGCGCCACCAACACCCAGCTGGAATGGTTTTGTTTTAACAGTGTAAAGTATTCTGTTTTGAACACTTTAATCTCAGCCTGTGCTTTTTAAAGGTACAATAGTTTATTTGGCCATTTAGAATGTTTCTATGCATCTTGGGAGCATAAGGCTAAATCTCAAAAAAATTGTAGTAGTTTTGTTTGAACATTTAGGTTTCCAAAGGAAGTTCTCTTGTTTTTCAAGACAGGGTTTCTCTGTGTAACCTTGACCACCTAAAACTCCCTCTGAAGACCAGGCTACCCTCAGACTCAGAGATCCACCTGCCTCTGTCTCATGAGTGCTCAGATTAAAGGTGTGTGCCACCACTGCCTTGCTCTTTGGAAATATTTTTGTTCTTTTATATTCAGTTTGTCTTTGATTACTCTATTGGAATCCCACAATAATAGCTTTTAAGAAAGACAGGTATGGCAAAATAATGATGATTAATTTTTTTTAATCCTAATTATATTTGTGTGAAATAAAGATCTTGTGAATTAACCCCTCTCTCCCCTCCCCCCCAGCCTTTTTATTTATTTATTTTTTTCTCTGTGAATTTAACTTTTTAAAAACACTTAAGCCAGGTGGTAGTAGTGCTGTGTCTTGAAAAATAAAAAACAAAACAATAGTAACAACAACCAAAAAAAAAATAAACCCCAAAACAAACATTTAAAAATTTTATTATAGTTTTATTTATTGGATAGTAAGTCTATCCTGTCCTTCTTCTGTGTAGCTGAGGATAATTATAGGTGATAAAAAAATACAGTTTTTTATACTTATTTGGTGGGAAAATATTTTTGAGCTGTTTGTTGGAAATGTGATTAGTGGGGTGGAGTAGATTAGGCATATACAGAAGAATAGGTTGATTAGAGGTGTAATTGCTATTAGTGTATCTGGAATGTGGTTATTATTTTTTTAAAGTTCTGTAATGATAAGTCATTTGGGTAAAAACCCTGTTAGTGGTGGAAGTCCTCCTGTGGATAGCAGAAATAGGGATATTGAGGGAAGTATAAAGGGCATTTTATTTCGTAGAAGTAATATTGTTTTGATTGAGATGAAATTTGTCATTTGTGGATGGAGAATTGAGAATATATCTAGTGTTAATACGATGTAGATGAAAAGGTTAATTATGGTGAGTGATGGGTTATAGGGTAAGATGGAGACTATTCACCCTATGTGGGCAATAGATGAGTAGACCATAATTTTTCGGGTTTGTGTTGGTTAAGTCCATTTCACGCTCCAATTAAAACTGAGATTCAGGATGATGCAATTAGTAGATCTGGATTAATAAATTTGTGAATTTGAAAGAGAATTGAGATTGGGGCTAGCTTTTGTCATGTGAGTAGGAGAAAGATTATTTTTAGTGGGTTGCCTTAAGTGACTTCTGGTAGTCAAGAACAGAGGGAGCGGCACAGCGCGGTCGGAGACTGAACTCAGGTGTCCGGATTGGCAGCAGGTGCTTTAACCTGCCCAACCATCTTGCTGGCCCTGAATTAAGCTGCCTTATTAACACAAAAGAAAGTGGTTATGGAAAGAAAGGGTACATGGATCTCTGTGAGTTCCAGGCTAGCCTGGTCTACATAGTGAGTACAAGGATAACTACATAGTAAGGAAAACAAAACAAAACAAAAGTAAGGACATGGCTATGATTTACCCTTGGCTATAGTATTTCTGAAGCTACCCTAGGTTACTTTGTCTCAAATTATAAAAAGAAGTTAAAAGTAATAGTAAATTCAAGGCCAACTGGACTGACTACATGAAACATTGTGTCATTTGTATAGCAAAACTGCTCTGATTCTTCTGTCAGGAATGCTGGGGTTATAGGGACATAGCACCACACCCATCTCTAAGCAAAGTCAGGCATTTAACAAATGATCTACTATCATACAGGTTACACATGCTCTCTCTCACACATATACATTTCTTATTTTAATCAGTTAAATATATGTGTATAGATGTGTACAACATACTTCTTGTTTATATATTATCCACATATATGTATGTGCACAAGTCAGCATGAGTAAAGATTTATGAGAGGAACTGAAGGGAGCAGGCCTGTGTGATGTTGTGTGAAGAGCCAGGGAATGGTAGTCGGGAAGATACATATTGTAAGAGTTCAAGGCTAAATAAATGCAAACTGGTCTCCCTCCTCCATCTTTATAGGTGGGTGAGAGTCCTGACTTTGAAATACATATAACCATGTGTGATGATGATCCTCCCACACCTGAGGAAGATTCTGAAACACAACCAGATGAGGAGGAAGAGGAGCCAAAAGTTTCTACACAAGAAGTGGGAACTGCCATCAAAATCATCCGGCAACTAATGGAAAAGTTTAACTTGGATCTATCAACAGTTACACAGGCCTTCCTGAAAAACAGTGGTGAGCTGGAGGCCACTTCCTCTTTCTTAGAGTCTGGTCGGAGGTCTGATGGTTATCCAATTTGGTCCCGGCAAGATGATTTAGATTTGCAAAAGGATGATGAAGACACTAGAAATGCATTGGTCAAAAAATTTGGAGCTCAGAATGTTGCTCGGAGGATTGAATTCCGAAAGAAGTAATGGACAAGATAATGAAAAAAGGTGTGGCCCATGATGATATCAACATTTTGTGACCATGAAAGTGACCAGTGCTGCTGTGAAACTGACCAGTGCTGCTGTTCTGTGAGCTCCAGATTTTGTAGCCAAGCAGTGTTATGTAGCAGGATGAAACAAAGAAACTTGATCTAGAGTGGTCCATCGCAAGTATCTCTGTGTTTGTGATAGGAAAATCTAAACCAGAGAGGCTTGCCTATACAGTAGTGATTCTTTGTGGAAGGTAATCCCTGTTTTATTGTGACAGGAGCCTGATGACAAAATCAAAGTTGGAAATGAAAAGGCATGGATCTTTTCACTCTTGATGAGTAAATAACCTTGTCTTTCGGCAGAAGTTGTTTTAGACTAAGAACTTATAACATGGACTGCTCTAAACCATCCTTTCTGTCCCAGGGAGCTCTGATTTCTACTGTGTTGAAAAATCCCATATTCAGCTTGCTCAGAGTATTTGTAAACTCTGCTCCTCCCATGGCTGTTGCTTTTTGAGCTCTCAGTCAAGTCTCTAGTATGTATTTGCTTACTTATTACTCAGTTTTGTGTACACTAAAACTCTAGACTTGTGGGCGTGTCCAGTCTTTTGACATTATAACAGATGCCATATACAAACTTTTGTCAATAATAAAAGAAAAAAATCAAATTACACACATGCACAAACATCTCAAAAAACCTCTGTGCTATCAGTTTATGACTCTGTAGCTATCCTCAGCCACATGCAGGCTGCTGGTTGGACACTGTTAATTGTGATGTGTTGTTTTTAAATTTTATCAGACATAAGTTTTCTGCTAAAAATTATGCTAGACTTAAAATTTAGTAGGTTGGTCCACTTTTGTGTTGCTTTTAGTATTCAAAATAAATAGAATTTTGTACTTGAGTTTTGTTTTGTTTTGTTTTTCAAGACAGGGTTTTTCTACGTAGCCCTGACTGCCCTGGAATTCACTCTGTAGATCAGACTGGCCTCGAACTCACAGAGATCCGTCTGCCTCCCAAGTGCTGGGATCAACATCAATGCCTGGCTTGTGTGGAGTCTTATCAACAAGTGTTTCCTTAGATATTATACAAGGAATAGTTCAGGTAAATTAGAATTAATGAGCCATGAAAAGATGATCCTTCTGGATGGAGTTAAGGGGAGACATGCATTAGAACTATGGAGAGTGGCAGGATTTGTTGAAATATTGAGAGTCAAAGGGAAGAGAACCAGAGGTGTGTATAGCAGGTGTGAGAGCCCTGTCTATTGGACACTCATACTTAGAGTCTTCCACCAACAGGAGTCCATATCTGCATGATCCTTTCTACTTTAAGCATTGTAGAATTAATAATGTTCTTGGGAGCAGTCACATGGCTGGCCATCAAAGGATGTGGTCTCACTCTGTTTGGTCTCACTCTGTTTACCACCTAGATGTATTTTGCAATGAGCTTCACTGAAAAAAAGTGTGTGTGAATTTTTTTTTTTTTTTAAGAGAAGCTTATGTCTCAAATACTTTCCATATAGTGGCTTACTTCCGGTAGAATATGTGTAGACAAACTGTTTAACCTTAACCCCTTTCTGAAGACATTTCAGGCCTATGACATGCTTCCAGGAATATAATTCTCACTACAGTAGTGACTGTTAGATGGAAATTAAGAGCAGTTATATGGTAGGATTTATTTAAAATCGATACTCTCTTTTTAAAAAGTTTAATATTTATTATGTATAGTGTTCTGCCTGCATATATGCCTGCAAGCCACATGAGGGCACCAGATCTCATTACAGATGGTTGTGAGCCACCATGTGGTTGCTGGGAATTGAACTCAGGTCCTCTGGAAAAGTAGCTACGCGTACTCTCTTAATAATACTCTAAAATGGTTAAAAATTACTACTTTAGATATATCATTTGGGATGTCAATACCTTAGTAAAGTTGTCATCTACTAGTTTTACAGAGCTAGAATTCCAGCTTTGTCAAATATGCAGAGATCTAATTTGTTATACCCTGAGTCTTAAACAGAAACACAAAGCAGTTTACAGCTTACTATATATTATATACTATGACAGTCTATCTGGATCGTTAACTTGATTGCATCTGAAATCAACTAAGAGACATGCCTCTGGGTTGGTTTGTGAGGTCATTTCCAGGAAGGATGGAAAAGGCCTTTAGAGTGGGTAAACCATCCTCCACAGTGTCTGGGATATAAAGAGATTTGAGGAGATGACAAGCAGTGCTACTTATTAGCCCCGCTTTGGCTTCTTGCTGGTGAGTGAATCTACCCCACTGTTGTGGCCACAAGAACTCGGCTCCTTTAGCCTTCCAAGGTGGACTGAAGACCACCAGCTCCTCAAGGAATCCTCCAGGCCTTCAGCTTCAGACTGGGACCGCTGAGACATCCAGGTTTATGGACTAAGCAGCTACAGGGTTCTGGGCATTTGGTCATCCAGCCCCAATTGTGTAAGTCAGTCTAAATATATTGCCTTATATAGTACACATTCATCCTATTGGTTCTGTTCCTCTGGAGAACCCTGATTAGTATAGGCTGTATTTCTGCTTGTGTCCTTCCTTCCTCTAGGAATATGGTGGAAACTCTCCCATCAGTAATTAGCCCGCCACCACCAGTCTTTCTCCTAAACCTGTAGTCTGTCTTTTGATGTTGCCTACCACTCCCCCTTGCCTTAGTTTGCTAGTGATGCCTAAATTACTACAGATTAGATTGAATAAATAGTGGAAATTTGTTTTCTCAGTTCTGGAGGCTAGATGTCCAGGATCATGTTGTGAAGAATTTGGTTTCTTCTCTGACCTGTTTGTTAATGCCCTCTAGCTTTGTCTCCTAGTATGCTCTGATTTCTTTTTCTTCTTCTCCTCTTCCTCCTTTTAGTGGCTTCTTTTAAGGACAACTGTTAGGTTGGAATAGGACCTACCTTAATGGCTTCGTTTTATATTATTTACTACTTTAAATACAGTACAATGATATTTGGAGGTCCTAAGGGTTTTCAACAGATGAATTGGGAGTAGGGGCATAATTGAGGCCATAACATTTCTCCAAGGGCCAATATGGGGTTTAATCTGATGTTTAAATTCCCTTGATCGCCATTAGTGTCACTCCACAACTGACGTGACTAGGACTGGAACTAGCCCACCAAATTATGGACCTCATTCTTGATTCTTCAGATCTGTGCTTCCCAGGCACCAGAGTTATGAGGAAGTAGCCAGAAAGAATTTGTTGGGTCTCCTGGTGTGCCAAGAGATGCCTTTTGTCAACTTGACACAACCTAGACATATCTGTTAAAAGGGACTCTTAATTGAGAAAATGCCTCCATCAGACCGGCCTTGTAGGCAACTCTGTTGGACATGCCTTTGATTAATGATTGATGTGGGAAGTACCGCCCACTGGGCAGGTCTAGGATAGTACAAGAAAGCAGACTGAGCAAGCCAGTAGGCAGCACTCCTTTATTGTCTCTGCATCAGTTCCTGCATCCTTGTCCAGCCCTGACCACCTCCATGGATGATGTAAACTAAAATAAACCCGTTCTTTCAAGTTGCTTTTGTTTATGGTGTTAATCACAACAATAGAAGCCCTGGGGAACCTGGGTCTTCTGGTGAGTGGGGATGGTTGTGTAGATGGTTGTGTAGATGAATCTGATTACTCTGAATTTCAACACCACACCCTCCACTATTTGCATACATAAAGCAAGGACTTGGTCAGTAAGGAACAATGCCCAACTGAATTAGCTAAACCAAAATGCAGTCTGAAGTGTACTAGTTTCTTGCTTTGCCAAGCTCTTCACTAAATACCTATTCCTCAGGGCTTGTGTCCCAGACATGGGGACTGCTCGTGCAAACCTTTTAATTAGAGGAATTTGAGGAAGGAGACTGGGAATCTGCTGTTGGGTGCCTAAGCACCAAGCCTTCATCTGCAATGCCCCAGTACTGTATCCTAGAAGAATCTTTGGCTGTCAGCTTCTCCCACTCTCCCAGGAAGTCCTATCCACATGCACCTCAAAGCTCCCGTGCTACTGTTAGATAGCTGGTTGGAAATTAGCCAGCTTGAGGAGGGTAAGATGGCTCAGTGGATAAAGGTTCTTGTTGCGAAGCCTGGCTACCTGCTTTTGATCATTGGAACACAAATGGTGGAAGGAGAGAACCAGTTTCCTAAAGTTGTCTTCTGATCACTATGAGTTCCCGTACTCTCTGTATCTCTCTCTCTCTTCCTCTCTGTCTCTCTCACACACACCCTAGCAGTTAATAGCATTGGCCACTTTTCACTGAGATTCAATCTCAACACTCACATGGTGGTTCACAACCATCTATCTGTCACTCCAGTTCCAGGGGATCCAGTGGGGTCTTCTGGCCTGTGCAAGCACTAGGCACACACACATGTGGTACACAGACATACCATAGACATACATGTAGGCAAACACCAATACTCATAAAGAAGAAAACCTGCCTGAAAAGGTAGATGGGCACTGTAGGGGTCATTGACCACTCCTGTTGGGAGGGCCTGCTGGTCAGAGGTTGCAGTCTACCAGGGTCTGGCAGCTCTCTCTGAGTTCAGCAACATGGAGGACTCTCTGCTCTCTACCTGACCTTTCTGGAGAATGTCTCTAGGCCCAGATAGCTGATTTGTTTCTATTGTGACCCTTGACACAGTCCCCTGCAGAAGTTTTCCCCTTGCTGCCCATGGCAATTAGACTTGTACTAGGAGTCCTATGATAGGAACGTGCTGTTAAATGCACCAGCCTCTGCCCCCATCATTTATTCCCTTTCACTCTGGAATAAAGTTGAGGGTAGCACAAATAAATAAGACCCAGAGACTGATGATATTGGAGTTCAAACTTCAAGCTGAAGATCAAAAAGGCAAAGTAGCTGGCCACTAGCTCTTACTACTTCCTCAGGCTGACTGGGCTGATCCTGCTGCTTCTCAGTGGGGCTGGAGAATCCTGAGATTGAATATCTTACTATCCTCAGTGTGGCTGGAGAATGAATGCTAATACTGTGTTGTCTTTTTGTTACTGTTCTAGGATAAAATTGAAGAAAGGGGGTGGTAGATGGTCCCGAGTGAGTGGGGTCCCAATGTAGGGGCCCATGGGAGAGTATAGCAGGTTCCATAGCAGGTGAGGGTGACCAAGGCGGAGTGAGTAACACGCCAGGAAGACAGAGCTTAAATGAGGAGTTTATTTAGAAAGGGGAGTGAAGGGGAAGGGAAGAGATGTAGAAGTACCAGGAACAGAAGGGAAGAGGGGGGGATGGAGGGAGAGAGGAAGAGGGAGAAGGAGAGGAAGAAGGAGAGGGAGAGGGAGAGGGAGAGGGAGAGGGAGAGGGAGAGGGAGAGGGAGAGGGAGAGGGAGAGGGAGAGAGAGAACTGGAAGTTGAAAGAGAGCATAAGTGGGCAGGGGTCTGACTTTTAAAGGGGTCCTTTACACCTGCCTGCAGACTAGTACTCATGGAACCTTGGGCTGACCAGAGTACTGCCTGAGAGCATTCTGCCAGTATACCGGGGCAGGCCAATGTAATGCCTGAATCCTTACATACTGACCACTGAAAACCCTGCTACCTCTAGTGCTGGGATTAAAGGCTTGTGATCCCAGGTGCTGAGATCATCTTTGTGTGAGCTATTTCTCTTTAGGACTGGATGAGTCTTGTGTAGATATTGGTGGCCTTGGACTCACAGAGATCTGCCTATCTTTTAATTCTGAGTCCTAGGATTAAAGGTGTGCACCACCACCTCCTAGCTCTTGGCTGCTGGGATTAAAGGTTTGTGCCTGGCTTCTATGGCTTGTGGCAGAATTTGCTTTCTGAATCCCCAGGCAAGCTTTAATGAATCATAAATCACCGCACTTGAGCTTTCTCACTAAAGCCGTTTCTGTCACATTCTCAGGCTGTACACAGCTCTCTGTCACCTCTTCCGCCCTGATTACAGGCCATTCAAAGCTTTCTGTAGCTACTTCTGCCCTGTTGTCCTTGTGGACTGGTGGCCAACAGACTTGGAGGGAAAAGGGGGCACCACACACTCCCACACAGTGAGAATGTTTTTCTCCATGGTAACCCCTATGCTAAGGTCCACTCTCATCCCTGGAGGGTATCCTCATTTTACTCTAATAATTCTGCTTACTGTCAAGCCTGATGACCTGATTTTGATTCCTAGAACACATATGGTGAGAGAACTGATTCCCAGATGTACAGGCAAAGACAGTCACCTAAGGGTTCAAGTAGACTTGCATATTGGAAGGCTCACTTGTTGGCCCTTGACATTGACCTGTCAATACAGAACTCTGCTAAAGCTATGGTGTCAGATCTCTGATGTCACTGCAAGTGAAGGAGAAACTGGGCCTCCAGCAAGATGGGGCAGGAGAGATTGCTCGGTACCTTTACAATCTGGTGCAGACAAAGCTGCTCTCTTCACCACATGTGGTGGTTTGAATGAGAACGGTCTCCAAGATCTCACATATGTGATTACTTGGTCCCCAGGTGGAACTGTTTAGGAAGGGTTAGGAGGTGGGACCTTGTTGGAGGAGGTGTCAATAGGGCAGGTTTTGTGGTTTCAAAAGACTTCTAACACTTCCATGTCTCTGCCTTGTGGCTGAGTTTAAGATTTAGGTTCTCAGCCGGGTAGCAGTGGTGGCACACGCCTTTAATCCCAGCACATGGGAGGCAGAGGCAGGCGGATATCTGTGAGTTCAAGGCCAGCCTGGTCTACAAGAGCTAGTTCCAAGACAGGCTCCAAAGCTACACAGAGAAACATTTGATGGGTGATGTTATTCTGTAAATGTTTCTCATACTGGTTAATGAATAAAGCACTGTGGCCAATGGGAAAGCAAGATAGGTGGGGCTAGGAGACAAGGAGGAAAGAGGAAGTAGGAGGGAGGAGTCAGCATGTAGAGCCTGGAGAGAGCAGATGCGGGCCGGTAAGATGAGCCATGTGAAAATACTTAGAATAGTAGTAATGGGTTAATTATTAAGACAGAGCTAGCCCGCAAACAATGATAGTAGCTGGCCAACAAGAGTGTATCAAATACAGAGTCTCTGCATATTATTTGGGGCTAGCGCAGGGATGGGACCAGGAGACTGGCAGGGAGTAACAAAGAGTGGGACTGGGCGGGCTGGCAGGAAAACAACAAGCTACAAACACTGTCTGGAAAAACCAGAAAAAAAAAAAAAAAAGATTTAAGTTCTCAGCTATTCATTCACTCCATCATCCTAGAGTCTAACTTTCTGAAACTGTAAATCAAATTAAATGCTTTCTTTCATAAAAATCACTTTTATAAGCTGTCTTGGTCATGGTGTTTTTGTCATAGCAATGGAAAAATAACTAAGACACAATATCTTTTTGGGGGGTTGTTTTTGAGACAGGATTTCTCTGTGTAACATCCCTTGATATCCTGGAACTCACTCTGTAGACTAGACTGGCCTCAAACTCATAGAGATCAGCGTACCTCTGTCTCCTTTAGTGCTGGGGTTAAAGGCATGTGCCACCACACCCAGCCACTTATGTTTTAATGGGGCTTTTCACCAATAATTAGGCCATATCAGCCAGGTGTAGTGGCTCTCATCTTTAATACCTATATTGAAGGAAGGCAGATTTCTGGACAGTCAGAGCTGCTACACAGAGAACCCTGTCTTGGGGGTGGGGAAGAATTAGGCCATATGACTGAGGATGTAGCTCAGTAGTGGAGTGGTTGTCCAGCATACATGAGACCCTGGGTTCAGTCATCAGCATCAAGTAAACCTGGTGTGGTTGGTGCTAACCCTGTAATCCCAGTAGAGGTAGAATCCCAGGAGGTAGAACCAGAGGGATCAGGAATTTAAGATTATATTCAGCTACTTCTTGAGATCAAGGCCAGCCTAGTATACAAGAGATCTAATCTCAAAAAAAAAAATTAGTTCATATGCCCATATCTCAGCTACACATAGTTTCTTTTCTATTTTCAACTGATAGAACTAGCTCAAGCTTCTCCTATTGTGACTTCTCTGCTATGATGAATGGTGGACAAGCATAGCCCCCTTTTCTCCTAAGCCTCCATAACCCCCTTTTCTCCTAAGCCTCCATAACCCCCTTTTCTCCTAAGCCTCTTTCTGTCAGAATATTTCTTCACTGCAACAGAAATAAAACTCAGGCAGAAATTGCTACCAGAAGTAGGGTCATTGCTGTGAGAGAAACAGGGCTCTATCAGGAACTGGGTTACAGTGTGGATTTGTGTGATACTCTGGGAAAGTATCTGGCCTCGTTCTGCCTGTGTCCTGAAAAACTAACTAATTTGTTTGGCATTCAGGCCCACAGAGATCAGCACAATTGAAGTAAAATATCCCTGCTACACTGGAACCAAATAAAGAATGCCCCGAGGCAAGACCTCACTCTTGGGAGGTTCCACCTAGTGGAGATCCTAAGCTAATGAGTGGGTTACCCTGTTCTTCAGAAGCAACTACATAGCAAAGTGTTTCCCCGGTCAGCACTACCGCAGACGGCTCAGTGGGTAATGGGTCTGCGTGGAGACCAAGACTCGGATGACCAGGTCAGGAGTGGCTTCGGCGTGACAGACAAAAACACACTTGAGGTTTGTGAGCTGCTGTGATTTTTACTTCAGATCATCAGGTTTTTATGCAAAAAGTTCAAGGAACAGATCTTTGGCCACAATTCAAAAAAAAAAAAATTACAGATATTCTACAGAAATTAATGCACATCAATAATTCCCTTGAAGCATGAAATCATAAGTACATAGCTAGGAAAACTCCTTCTATTTTGGCCTGACTGTGGTCAGCCTGCCAGACACTTGGTTCACTGAGTTTAGAGAATAGTCATTGTTTTTGAACATTAAACTTTCAACAGCATTGACAAGAACTCTTGCACTGTTTTAGGGGCCCTAAGATCCCCCAAAGACAGGTTAGAGTTTTGTAGTAAATCCCACAGAATCTTTACTGCCGGTGGGCTATTTTCAGGTAGGGTCACATTGCAGGCAAGTTCATACAGCTTCAACCCTATTAATTTCTCAGGCCTTGAGCTGACACCTGTTTGCTCAATGCCATGGGTCTTGTGGTTGAGGGCACAGAGGACATTCATCGGCTGATCACTGGTCTGCATCTCTTTCAATTCTTGAACCTCATCTAAATGTTCTCTAGGCTTCACTGGACTAACAGTGGAGCTACAGGCCAAAACATTTATAATCAAAAAGCATTATTGTTAACATAGCACAAAATACATCTACACCCATTCCAAACAGCCAGCCAAGCAAGCACCTGCAGGGACCTGGACCACTTTTCCCCAGGAGGCGTAACCACATGTGGTACAAACCTCTGGACAGGTAGCTATTGAGATTTCTCTCAGCCATTGCTACACTGTCTCCACTGGGGCTGGTGTGGCACAGCACACAGAAGCTGATGTAGTAGCTGTGTCGCAAGAGGGCTGTGCTACATCCCTTGCTGGTAGCATGATTTGGCAACGTCTTAAGCATTGCCTGTAGGAGACTGATCTTAAAAGCTTGAAAGATGTAAGACTGAGGATGTCATGGAGAACTTCCGAGACAGGGTACCATGTGGCAGGGCTGGAAGCTCTAAGAGGCTATCCCCTGTCACAGGGAGACTTAGTTGCATTGAAGAGCTGAACCATGGCACATCTGACCACCAAGGTGTAGGTGTGGACAGAACTGACCTAAGCCTGAGAGAGTTGTGTGAACTACAGGTAGCAGGGATGGATGGTTTGGGGCTGCCCAAACCTTCTGGAACCCAAAGATTATATTATGAGCCCTAGATGCTTGACATAGCTGCTGCAGGGGTTTGGTTTTGCTTTGGTGTGGTCATTTAGTTCTCTGTTCTTTCCTTTTGAAATCAGAATGTTTATTCTGTGCTATTATGTTCTGGAAGTACATAACTTTGTTTTGCTGTTTAGGAGTGAGCTCATAGTTAAAAGATTGAATTTTTTTCTTTTTCTTTTAAATGTTTTTTTTTTTTTCAAGACAGAGTTTCACTGTAGCGTTGGAGGCTGTCCTGGAACTCTCTCAATAGACCAGGCTGGCCTCAGACTCACAGAGATTCACCTGCCTCTGCCTTCTAAGTGCTGGGATTAAGTTCATGTGCCACCACTGCCCTGTAAGAGATTGGATTTTTAAAGTATTGTAATTTTATTAAACTATGGAGATTTTAAAAAAATTGGACTGTATTTTACATTATGAAAGAAGCATGGGACTTTTGGGACAAGGGGTGAAGCTGTGTTGTGATTCTTAGTTTTAACTGTCTACAGGACACAGTTATGACTCATTTGGGATGGGTCTCAATGAGGAATTGTTTATATGAGGTTGGCTTCTGGACAGGTCCATAGGGAAGAGTCCATTGTGGGCCGTACCATCCTGTGTGTTTGGGTTCTGTACTATATTGAGTCTAGAGAGGGATGCTAAGCACAAGCAAGCATGTATGTATTAACTCTCTCTGTTCTTGACTATGGATAGGATTAACTGCTTGTTCCTGTTTAGACTTCCCCTCAGTGCCACACTGTAACTTGGAATTTTAAGTCAAATAAATCCTTTCTTCCTTAAAGATGCTTTTACCAGAGTATTTCTTACCACAGCAAGGGAAATGCAACTAAATCATCAGCTAAGTTCATTATCCTTTACATTAGTTAGTATTGTTTTGGTTGGGACTGGGTTTCATGTATCCAAGGCTGGTCTTTGTGGTGATATTTTGTTTATGATTCAACAAATATAGCTTGCCTGAAGATCAGGTAAGCAAACCAACCAGCCACTAGGGAATTCTCACCTCTACCAATGCTCAGACTGAAGGGGCCATCCACAGCACCTCAGACTGCCCTCAGCTCCTGTCTTGTAATCCTCTCTATTGCTGGGATTAAAGGCATGGGATCCCAAGTGCTGAGGTCACCTTTGTGTGAGCTCTGTTTCTCTTTTAGACTGATTCACTCTTGTGTAGTCCAGGGTGGCTTTGAACTCACAGAGATCCATCTGCCTCTCTCCTACATCCTGGGATTAAAGTGTGTACTGTCACTGGCTGGTCCCTGTGACTGTGGTTAGTTTTGCACTCTGATATTCAGGCAAGCTTTATTTATTATCTCAAACAAAATATGACCTTGAGGTCCTAATTTTCCTATATCTACCTGTTATGAGACAGGGTCTTGCTGTGTATCCCAGTTGCCTTTGAACTGTGTAGCCAACACTAGCACTATTTTTGTAATATTCCTGCTTCAATCTCCAGAATGCTGAGATATGGGCTAGAACCACCAACACCCAGTGAGAAAAGCTTTCAATTACAATTCTTTTGTTTTTAGCTTTTTGAGACAGGTTTTTCAGTCCTGGCTGTCTTGGAACTTGCTCTGTCCACCAGGCTGGCCTTGAACTCACAGAAATCTACCTGCCTCTGCCTCCAGAGTGAGTCATGGAATTAAAGGTGTTCGATGCCACCACCACCCAGCTAGTTGATTACTATTCTTAAATAAAATGTATCATTTGTGTTTTTCGGTGTGGGGGGGGGAACTAACATTTTTTAAAAATAATTCATTATTGGAGGGGAGTAGGGGTTGGACTTGATCAAAACACATATATGTATGAAATTTTCAAACAGTAAAAGATTAAATTAAGAGCACAACATAATGATATACATCCATAATCCCAGAAGCCCTCAGTAACACATACCAAATTACCACAAGACCCAACATTTACACTACTGGTTACATATATCTGATAATAACAATAATACAAAAATAATAAATAATAAAACATGTCCATGTAAATAAATACTTGTGTACAAACGTTCATAGTAATAATCAGGCCCTCTTTGTGGAGCTAACACAGATATCTCTCAGGTGCTGTGGGCTTCCACATACAGAAAGGACCTGTAGGAGCTTAAGGCTTTGTTGAGTCCCACAGAACAAACTATGCCTCTTTCTGAGGTTTCCATTTTGCAATGAGATCCAGGCGACCCTTGTCCCACCATTGCATAATATAAGATATGTCCGTGTAATCTGGGTCCTCTAGGTCCTCAGGTTGTTGTTTCTCATGGTCTGCATTAGGCTGAGAACAAAAAGGAGCCTGGGTACCTGAGAATCCCTGTCCTATAATTGGCCACTCCGGGGAGTGACTCATGTAAATCAGAGGGGCATCAAGGTTCTGCCCTTTCTGTGCAGCTTCTGTGGCCTGCAAGGTTGTAGTGCCTGGTCCTGGGCTTCCAAAGATCCCAATGAAATCTGGAAGAACAATTCCTTGGGATTCCAGTGGGGCAGGTAGATAAATCTGATCTTTGCAGCAGGGATTACAAGAAGGAAAACAGCAGGCTGGGAGAGGGAGCAAATGGATGTACTGTGGCTGAGCAGTGGTATGTGGTCCTCCATTTGTCCAATCTGATAAATTCACGAGTTCTTCTCTATGCTCAGGATTTAGAATTATTTGCTTCTCAAACCATGTCTGAAGAAAACAAGATCATAAAACAAGTGATTCTAACAGTTGCAAAATTCTATCCCACAAGCACAGAAGTCACCATCTTCAGGGCTGGAGGATGCCTACCAGAAGCTAACTCCAATTCATAACTGCTCACAAATGAAAACTTAGTTTTCTTCAACCTGAGTCTCACTGGGGACACAAACCACTCTTAAGAACAGGCGCCATGCCCAGCAGTGGATGGCCTGCACATAATGAGTTCAGTGGCATTCTTGTAGGTTCTTTGTCTCAGAATATTTTGTCAGGGCAATTTTTTTTAACCTTAAAAGTACTTTTCATATATTATGGCAGCATAACAAAAGTAACACACCTTTATGCAGATAAAGTAATATTCTTCAGCATAAATAAATGTAACACATCTTTGCCTAGTTAAAATACTATTCTGCAATAGAAATCTTCAAAAGAAAGTTACTGGCAAGAAAAAAAAATTAGGGAGAGATTTAAATTACACATTTTTCCAGCTTCCTTGCTTGTGATTCTGTATGGATGCATTTCAATTTCGAAAATTCCTCCTTTGCTGGGATGTGACATTTATCGCTGTGTGTTTACCACCCAGAATCTTGCCCTCTCTCTGTAAACCCAAGATAGTCCAAAGCTTCAGTTATGTCTTTAGGAGCAATGTTAACAACAGTGATTCAGTACTGCTTACTTGAATGCAACTTACTTGAATTCTTGATTCCTCGATGCCTATTTTCATAGCCATTATTTCTCTGGTAGCACGGTCAGGGAGCCTGTTCTTCTGAAAGGCCTTCCTTAGGAAGCCCACTTGAGCTCTTGTGAAGGGCTCTTGGTGTGGTCTGGCTTAAGATTACAGGAACAAAAAGGGGACTTTCAGTTTCGTGTTCATACTGGAACATGCTCACAACAGTTATTCCCTGAGTCTCCCTGGGGTGGTAGAAAAGAAGGCTTCTTTGGTAATCCAAAGCCATGCTTGCTAAGAATCTGCCTGTTCCAGACTACTGGGGAACATCTTTTGGGATTTTTTTTCCTTGATGTGGGGCCTTAACTTTGTAGCCCCTGGCTGGTTAGGAACTTGCTACATGGATCAGGCTGTGGTTGAACTCACACAAAGATGCAGGAATGCCACAATTAAAGGTGTGAGTGAGCTGCCATGCCCCACAATTAATGTTTCCTTTGAAACCCCAGTGCCCAGAACAAGCTGTGACAAGCTCTTGAATGGAGAAATCTTTAGAATTAGACGACAGAGTTATTTTTACTCTCAGTGGGATCCTTGAGACTGCTTGCCCATCAAATTCTTACCTTCAGGATGAGCTTGCTTCAAGATTTTTTGTTTCTTTCTGTTGTTTTTAAACCAAATCTAAGTAGAAAAAAAAAATGTGAGCTGGCTGTTTTTATTTCAGAGTCCGTAGTAGATGAGACTAGACACCTTGTTCTATCTCTACCACAGTGGCCTCTTTGTTGATTGCTTTGTTACTGAGTCAACATTGAACCTAGTTTCGTTTTCTTTTGGTACTTTTCAAGACAGCATTGTATACAGCCTGCTGGCCTCGAAACTCACTTTGTAGCAGGTGTGACCTTGAACTTCTGGTCTTCCTGCCTCCACTCCTCAAGTGCCAGGATTACAGGCCTGTAACAGCAAGCTCAGTTTAATGCATTGCTGGGGACTGAATTTGAGGCTTTGTGTATGCTAGGCAAGGACTCTACTAGTTGAACCTGGCCTGATACCTTGATACTTGAAAAGACTTAAGCTGTTAACGACAATCTAGAAATTAGACTGAAAGGTTCTACCTTCTTTGCTAGGTGAATTTATCAAAATGTTTAAGTAAGATGCCATAAGCACAGCTGGAACCTGAAAATTCAGACGCTGGCAGAGCCAGCCTTATCCTGTGTGTGTGTGTGTTTTTTTTAAAGAATTAGCATCCTTACTGTTAGCTCAAATCCATGAACCCTCTTGTCTAAACCAGTCACCAGATGTTCCTATAGAATGTACTTTTTATTGCTGCAATTTGAATAAATTGTATAATAATCAGTATAGATACATGAGATAAGTATATTGTCTCTCTTATATCACTTGGACCAAGGCAGAACACTCAATCTGAAACCATGCAGTTGACATATAAACTAGAACTCATATTATCAAGGAACATTATGTATGTGATGGAATTGTTAAAAAATAGGAAAAATGTTTGCAGCTAGAGAGTTGGCTCAGTAGTTACAGGTCAACAGGGCTCTCTGCTCAGTCTTGAAGACCAAAATTTGGATCCTAGCACTCACACTGGGTGGCTCACAAATGCCTGTAATTCCAGCTCCCAGGGATCCAATGTGTGTGTGCTCGAGGACACGTGCTCGCACATTAGTATTTTCCTTCAAAACCACATTCTTTTTCTTGAATGATATTACTATTCTCACCTGATATACTTACATTCTTTTAAAAAATTAAAACATTAATTTATGTGTTTCATGTATATGAGTGTTCCATTTGCATGTATGGCTGCATGACAGAAGAGGGCATCAGATCCCATTACAGATGTTGTGAGCCACCATGTGGTTACTGGAAGTTGAACTCAGGTCCTCTGGAAGAGCAGCTACTGCTCTTAATTGCTAAATCATCCATTTATCCAGGCCCTCAAGAAGATTTTTAATTATGTGTAATTATGTGTATTGGTATGTGTACCTGTGTAGGTGCTCATGCCAAAAAGGAGTGTGTGCTCCTACATTTGGGTTTCTCTTCAGGAGCAGTATGTTTTTTAATGGCTGAGTCATCACTTTTGCACCTAATTATGTTCTTTTTGATAAGTGAAGAAATTTAACTTAGTTTCATTTTCACATAAGTCTTATCAAAGTAATTGCATATGTGTATGAATTACATTTTGGATATTAAAAAGAAAAAAAAGCCACTAGTTTGAGAATTGGTAATTTAGGGTGGTAATTTAGGGGTTACAGCTCACTTGGTAGAATACATACCTATCATGCATAAGGTCACTATGTCAAAATATGATCTAATTGAGCCAGCCTGAGCCAGTGTAGTTTCCTTTTATCCTTAACACAAACATATCACTGTTTGTTTTAATTTCAGTTAACTGGAAGTCTACTCAGTGAAGTCTAGACATTAGACACCACCCTTTTCTGAGCTCAACCTTTGTCTTTATGTTGATTCTGACAACAGAGATTGAATGTCTACCTGGACTAATTAGTTAATTTATGTCTTGAGATAAGTTCTCATTGTATAGCCCAGGATGGCCTTCAGCTCACGGTGTAGTCAAATGTTGGCTCAACTATTGGCAGTCTCCTGCTTCAGTCCCATAACTGTTATAATTCCAGGCATCAGCCAGCATGTCTGGCTGTTCTTTATTGATTGATTTTTTTTTTTCAAGACAGGGTTTCTCTGTATCGCTTTGGAGCCTGTCCTGGAACTAACTCTGTAGACCAGGCTGGCCTCGAACTCACAGAGATCCACCTGCCTCTGCCTCCAGAGTGCTGGGACTAAAGGTGTGCACCACCTGCGCCTGGCTGACTTTTTTTTTTTTTTTTTTTAAGACAGGGCCTTCCTCTGTAGCCCAGACTAGTCTGGAACTCACTGTGTAGCCCCAAGTGTCCTGGAACTCAGCAATGAGTTCCTAACTCCTGCTCCAGCACCCCAAACATGGATATTACTGTCATGTACCATCATCTTGTTTGGCTTCTTACCTTTATTTTACATCCTGGAATATGAAGAATTTTGGCCAGTTGCTCCAGGGTATCTGCATCAGGATATGGGTTGTGTTCATACCATTCTTGGAGGATATTCTTTTGGCTCTGGGTATAAGTCACTCTTGGTTGCAAGGATTCTTTTTGTAGTACACCAGACAAAGAAAAGAGAGTTGGGAAGAAGTACAAAGAAAATATGAGTTAAAAATCATAGTGTGAGTACTGACTCCAGATCGAAAGCCTATAGATCAACCCAGGTGTTGTGGTGTCTGAATACAAATCTAGCTCTTATGTGGCTCACAAATGCCTGTAATTCCAGCTCCCAGGGATCCAATGTGTGTGTGCTCGAGGACACGTGCTCGCACATTAGTATTTTCCTTCAAAACCACATTCTTTTTCTTGAATGATATTACTATTCTCACCTGATATACTTACATTCTTTTAAAAAATTAAAACATTAATTTATGTGTTTCATGTATATGAAACATGTATATCACATATGATATTTCATGTATATCACATATGATATTTGAGGTCAGCCTGTGTGTTACACAGTAAGTTCTTGGCTCACCTGGATGTATAGTGAGTCTTGGTCTCAAAACACCAGCCAAACCACTTTAGGTTCAATTATTGCTCTCTATTTTTACCTTAGACATATGTTTAAGTCATGTTGAACATATACATATTTAAATATATAGAAAGTGAGGCAGGAAAGGAAGATAAGAGGTTAAGGAGATACGGGAGGGGAAATGAGGCTCTCACTCAGGTCTCGTGCTAGTGGAGTTGAGAATTTGGTTCTAATAAATTTTGTTCTGAAGACTACATACAGTAGCCCTTTTTAAAAAGGAGGTTTGCTTTTTATTTGTGTGTGGTGTGTGTGAATGTGTGTGCATGTGGATGTGGATGTCTTCAGGGGTTAGAAGAGGGTTCTGGAACTAGAGATAGAGACCATGTGGAGCCACCCCATGTAGATGCTGGAAACTGCACTCAGGCTCTCTGCAAGAGCAGTAAGTGCTTTACTGCCGAGTCATATCTCCAGCTTCCAAATTCCTTTTATGTAGAGTTATTCAAAGAAGAAAATTAATGTGAGCTGAGAGTGGTGGCACACATCTTTAATCCCAGTACTTGATAGAAAGAGTTAGTTCGAGGCCAGCCTGGTCTACAGAGTTCTGGGACAGCCAATGCTGCACAGAGAAACCCTGTCTTGAAAAACCAAATGACAAGGATTTAGGAAGCACACTAAATTACAAATAAATCACAAGGGAACAATAGGCAGGAGGAAAATTAATGAAACGCAAGAAGTGGTACTAATAAAAATGAAAGGGAAAGAGACAAATCCAGAGAGGAAGTTGGGGAAGATAAAGGGCTGGGGTACCGAAAGACCAGAAGGTAGAGCCCCCTTCCTACCCTTGGTTAAGTAGAAGCTAGCAGGCTAAAGAGAACTTTCTGCTGGGAAAAGGTGACCACAGGGTCTCCTTAGACACCCCTGGCTGGCCTGGAAGTTGTTATGAAGACCAGATTGGCTTTGGATGTTCAGTGATGTTACTGCCTTTTATTAGATTATTAGAATTCCAAGAGTGTGCCACTATGCCCAGATAGAGAAGAGGGCTTTTTATAAAGTGAGAACTCAACACACGGAGTCTGTCGGAATTCCACTCTTCGGCACCGTGGGAAATCATTTCTGTTTATAAGGCCCTCTAGCCTCACATCTGAGCATTTCAGAGGCAGAGGCAGGCAGATCTCTGGAAGTCTGAGGTCAGCCTGGTCTACATAGTGAGAACCTGTCTCACACAAACAAACACACAAATGTCATGCTGTGGTCTTGTGAACTAAAGTCCTGCACACAGAACCTTCTGTAAGGGCTGACTGACTGATTAGAACATCATTTATTGTGGAGAGGCTGGACTGTTGCTTGACTATACAAATAATCTTGATCACCACGGCCTATTTCATAACTACTGCCAACTTCCGTGTGTGTGACCTTCATAGAAAGTTCCTTTGAAATTTACTTAGTAGACACTTCCTTCCTTTCTAACACTATTAAAGGTGTAACTTGTAGCAAAGTTAAACTTTTGTAGCATAGTTTTAACTTTTTGTTGTTTTTCCAAGACAGGGTTTCTCTGTATTGCTTTGGAGATTGTTCTGAGACTCACTCTGTAGACCAGGTTGGCCTCGAACTCACGGAGATTTGACTGCCTAAGCCTCTTGAGAGCTAGGATTAAAGTCCCAGCTCTAGTTTTATTAAAAGTTATTTAAAATTTAGCTGCTGCCAACTTAAAAGCAAAGAATGCCTTTCCATAGGATCTGAGACCTACAACAGAGATTTCTGATCTGCTGTAATTCATGGTTTTAGGTTTATATTGCTGTGAAGAGATATCATGACCATGGCAACTCTTATATAGGAAAACGTTTAATTGGGGCTGGCTTACAGTTCAGAGGTTTAATCCATTGTTATCACAGTGAGAACAATGCAGCAACACCACATCTCATAATCAAGCTACTCCTACTTGGAGGGTGGTGCACACCTTTAATCCCAGCACTCTGGAGACAGAGGCAGGAGGATCTATGTGAGTATGAGGCTAGCCTGGTCTACAGAGCAAGTGCCAGGACAGGCTCCAAAGCTACACAGAAAAACCCTGTATTTGTTGCAACAACAACAAAATAGTGCCACTCCCCATGAGCCTATGGGGTTCATTTTCTTTTAAACAACCATACCCATCCCCTGATGTTTCTACCAATATTTGAAATATTTGAAAAACTATTTTGGTTTATGACTTTCTTTGTTCCATTATTATAACAACTTGATGAAATTGTCACCATGTTGGAATGTAAAATTTGGGGTAACCTAAATCTGTGATCCTGGGCCATTGTCACTCATATTTGGCTTTAGAATAAGCTATTTCACCTCTGCTCATGCAGAGGACCCGGGTTCCATTTATGGCACCCACATAGTGTCTTACAACTGCCTGTAGCTTAAGTTCCAAAGGATCCTACACCCTTTGTTGGCACCAGGAATACACATACTGCACAGATTTACACTCAGGCAAAACACAAATACACATAAAATAAATCATAAAAACATAAATATGCTACTACAGCAGCTTGTGGTGGTTAGCGTTCATCACTGTCTTGGTTATTAAGTTTCATAAGCTGGGACAAATGGCCGAGGAGCCTATTTGACATATCAAAGTGGATCTAGCTGCTAGATTCTCTCAGTATCCCTCAGTCATTACTTAATACAGGGTCCTCTTGGCTGGCATACCATGCCTCATACCCTATACCCGATTAAGCACAATCCAAATTAGTTTTAACAATAAAAACCTGGAGTCAGACATTACAGTAAAAGCTGAAAAAAATCAGAGAAGCAGAGACATCTTACCTCTATGGAATCTTGTACCTAAGGGTGTGGCTGCCATCTTGTCTCTATGAATTCCCAAACTGAATGGGCAAGATCCTGCCTCTGGGAATCCTCAGACTGAATGGGGTCAAGGTGCTGTCTCCATCCACTTTATACCCTGTCTTCACCTCCATAGTGCTGGAATTTAAAGGGTGTGCCTCCCAAGCAGTGGGATTAAAGGCGTGAGATCCCAAATGCTGGGATCAAAGGTGTGAGCCAAGATTACCCTGTTCTGTTTCTCTTTTGGACTGGTTCAATCTCAAGTAGCCCTGGGTGGTTTGGAATTCCTAATCTTCTTGCTTCCTCCTGCCAAAAGCTGGGATTAAAGGTCTATGTTAACGGCCTGGTCGCTATGGTTAACTAGTGGCTAGCTTTGCCCTCTGATCTCCAGGCAAGCTGCATTTGTCAGAACACAAACAAATGATCACACAACAACTCTAAACTTCTTCAGTCCAGGTTTTGGGCTGAGCTCCCCTCTTTTATAACTGCCCTTCCCTATTTAATCCAACCATTTTGGTTATCCTGCTCCCTTTTGGGCCCCACTGGCTGCTGTACCTGGTCCCCCCTCCCCTCTTGACTCTCCTTGAATGGCTCAGGTTCGAGTCCACTCTGGATTCTCCAGATGTCTCTGCCTCTGCCTGGGTTCTCCCACATAGCTACAATAAACTTTCTTCTCCACCGTACATAGGATCAGTCCTTTACTTTTTCTTTTTTCTGTTTTTCAGCCAGGCAAGTGGTCTGGGCTGTATGCAATAGTTACTGAGCACAAGCCAGTGAGCAAGCCAGTATTCCTACATGGTGTCTGCTTTAGTTTCTGCCCCTGCTGCCCCCAACGATGGACTATGTAAACCGAAATAAACTTTTCTCTCCTTTGTTGCTTTTTGTCATGGTGTTTATCACAGTAACATAAAAATAAACAAACAAAAACCAGAAGGAACAATCATCATCCAGGCAGAACTAGACTCACTGGGAGATGGGCGTGCCCGTGTAGTGTTAGTTTGCTTACATTACTTGGTGCGGGGAGACCCACTTCACTTGTGGCAGGACCATTCTGAGGGTGGGGACCGTAAACTGTATGCAATGACGAGAGTGAGTTAAGCAGCAGGAACACTGACTTTCTCTGATTCCTGACTTTGACTGCAGTCCCTGTCACCATGACTGCTCTGCCTTGACTTTCCCAACAGAGTGCGAGTGACCCACCCTTATATATACACATGTATATATGTTCTATACACAGCCACAAAACCACTCTATATCCTGGAATACCACCCAAGGTCACAAGACCATGCCCAGCTAGAGAGTTTCATGCAGCTGACAGGCACGAGGGAGCTTCTGTGCTCTTTGTGGGGCCTTATTTCTGCTCCATGGCTTTTCCTTGATGAACTCATAGTGTATTAGCGCCACCTGATGGTCAGACTTGTGCAAACAAATGCACTGTTTGTGGAAGCTGAATCTTTCAATGAAACAAACAGATGGTATTACTATTATCAGAGTTAAGACTTATCTGCAGTGTGACGTACTATTTGACAGTGTGTGTGTGCTTTGTTACTAATGTGTGCATATGTATGGGGTGCTTACGGCAGTGTGGGCATGCAATGGGGGGTCAGAGGACAACTTTCAGAGTCAGCTCTTCCCTTCACTGTGTTAGTCCTGGGGATTGAACTCATGTGGGACACTGGTCATCAGGCTTGGCAGCACGTGCCTGTGCTCAAAGAACCACTTTGTTATTTAAGGTTTTTGTTTGTTTAAAGTGGGAAGTCAGAGGAACATCAAAATGTATTTGAAGGGCCAAAACTCCAGACCAAATCATTCCCCCTAGCTTCCTGGAGCCTAAAGCCAAAACTGAACACACACACACACACACACACACACACACACACACACACACACACACACACACACACACACACACACACACACACACACAAACTCCAGACCCCCCAGCCTCCTGGACACTTAGTTTAGTTTCTGTGAACTGTGTTTGACCCCAAGGGAACTCCAGGAGAGACTAAAACCTCCCCTGTAGTCTCGAGGATATTCAGTTCTGAAAACTATTGGTGTCTATGTACCACTTCTCCAACCTAGCCTGTGTAATTAAACTTCATAACTATTTATTTATTTATTTATTTATTTATTATTTATTTATTTGCATGCCACAGCTTGTGTGTGGAGGTCAGAGGACAACTCGTAAGAGTCAATTTTCTCCTTCTACTGTGTGGGTCCCTGGAGAATCGAACTCACATAGTCAGGCTTGGTGTCAAGCACCCGTACTGGCTGAACCATATTGCCAGCCAGGTCCTGTGCATTTTAGATGTTCTTGGAAGCAGAGCCAAGGAGGAGTTATTTTTCTGGAGTGAGTGAGCGCAGCATGACAAATACTGGCTGACGGTTCCCGAGTTTGAGTTGAAAATACACACTTTTTTTTTTTGTTCCTTGGACATGTGAAGCTTCGAGTTTCTACTTGGCTTGTCAAGGTATGACATTTGGATTAAAAAGCTCATTTATATTTTAGTTCCAGTCCCCTGGTTCTCTATGAAATGAGCCATACAATTGCAAAATCAGCCTTTGATGTAATATTATTTCTAAACTTGATAATTTAGACTTAGTAACATGAAATAAATAGCCCTATATTCCCCCTTTACATCAGAGGAAGCATACATACACTTGCTTTAGTGGTTGCTGACATATCCTCTCCCTCAAGGGGGTGCAGGGAGGGGAGATAATTATTTTCTGTCTTCAGCAATTTTGTTTAGTAACTATAGTATGTGCTAGGATATGAACACACTGCCATATCCTCTCCCACATCGCAAGTTTTGTGGCTAACACAGAATAAAAGAACAACAGAATTTGCAGATTATCAGAGCAGGAACAAGGGCATAGGAAATAATAGGTTTCATAGAAATGGTAAAGGACAGTTACAACGAGGTTCCATTACTATTCTCCCTAACTCAGTTCTACAAAATAAACCCCACCTGTATTGTCCTGAGAACTCTTAAGAATGCATCAACACTGTGGCCAAGACAAAAGGTAATCTTCCTAAAAACTTTTATTTATTTAATGCATATGTATTTTTTGTGCCTGAATGTATATATTGCATCACATGGGGGCCTGGTACCCAAGGAAGACAGAAGCGGGGTTGGGAGAGGGCAATCTGCTGTGTAGCCAAGATCCCCAATTCTTAGGGACCTGGGGTTTTTATGAGGCGAAGGAAGATCTTACCTAAATTTCTGTACACAATGGTGGGGTTTTCTGGGAATTAGGAGACTGTTGCCAACATGAGGAAGGAGTGGGTTGACCAAATACAGCACTTTCAGGACCAACAATGGTGGTTTGAGAGCAGGCCTGTTTATCAAATGGTAGCTGCAATGAGATGGTAGTGAAAACTGTGACTGAACCTCGAAGTCCCGAGTCCCCTGCACTGTTCAGGTATTTCTGCAGAGCATGATGGAACGCATTAGGAAGCCATGCTGTTTGTACTCAGATAAGGCCACAACTCTGAGTGAAATTTCTGTTTCATTGTTCCAGTTCCTGTCTACCCATGCCAAACCCACCGTGTACAAATGAGAGTGACTCAAACAGTCACCAGGGACCCAAAGCAAGCCAACTGAGTGTTTGTTGTTGATTGGAGACAGTCTCTCTCACACAACGTAGTCCAGGCTGGCTTCAAGCTTGGGATCTTTCTGCCTCACCCTCCTCAGTGCTGGTATTACAGGCATGAGCCACTAAATCTGTTCACTCCACATGTATGCAATGGTGTCTCTGCTCAGTAATCTGCTTAATAATCACCTGATTATTAAACAAGTTTCTTGAAAGGCCTGGAACTAGCATATCTTTTCTTCGGGGCTCTGAGTGGATGCTGAGTCATGTTTCAAAACCAAGATGGACATGATAATGTATGTTGTGCGATATGTTGTTTATGATCTAACAAAGCCACTGGAGATCAGTTTTGCAAACCCACCCATACAACTTAGCTTAGATGGAAACTAGACAGTGGTGGTACACATCTTTAATCCCAGGACTCAGGAGAAAGGCCTATGGGTCTATGAGTTCAAGACCACCCTGGGCTACTGGAGAATCAGAGTTCACACCTTTATCACAGGATTTGAGAGTTATAAAAGACAGAGGCATTACATCGCAGGAGTCTCTAGCCACACTGAGGAGAGCATAGCAGTCTGAGTGAATCTGAGGAGCAGTGAAGTCAGGAGCAGTCTGAAGACCTCTTCTTTGGTCTGAGCTGAGGTAGAGGTAAGAGCTAGTGGCTTGGCTGCTTTGCTTTTCTGATCTTCAGCTTGAAGCCTGAACCTCAATATCTGTTTCTGGGTCTTTTATTTATCATGTCACAACATACTGTTATCTGGTCACTCTGAGGCTGAGCCAGGAGAAGCACAAGTTGGAGGCTAGCCTGGGCTATATAATAAATGATAGGTCAGCCTGTGCTGCACAGAAAGAACTTTCCCCCCCCCAAAAAAACCAAAACAAAACAAAAAAAAAACTAGATCAAGCGATCAAGCTGGGTGCTGGTGGCACACACCTTTAATCCCAGCACTCAGGAGGCAGAGGCTGGCAGATCTCTGTGAGTTCGAGGTTAGCCTGGTCTTCAGCTTGAGTTCCAGGAAGTTTCAAAACAATACAGAGAAACCCTGTCTCAAAAAACAAACAAACAAACAAACAAAAACCCAACAAAACCCAACAGGCTCACTGATGGTGGGGGATGTTCTTCTGTATGCTGTGAATATATATTTCTCTTATTGATTGATGAATAAAAAGCTGTTTCAGCCAATGGAAAGGCAATATTTAGCCAGTAGGAAATACAAACAGGGATAGAGACAGGTAGTAGACAGAGTCAAGGAGATGCCATGTAGCTGCCTAGAAAGCAACAGGTCCAGTCAACACCAGGTAAGCCAAGACCATGAGGAGATACATAGATTAATAGAAATGGGTTTATAATTAAGAGAGAGCTAGGCAATAAGAAGCCTGAGCCATTGGCCAAACAGTTTATAATTAATACAAGACTCTGTGTGTTTATTTGGGACTAAAGGCTGTGGTACCAGGCAGGACAGAAACCTTTGGCTACACACTGATCAAGAACCCAATGAACTGATCAACTGACCAACCAAAAACCTGATTAAGGACCTCCCCAACCCCATAAAACCTAGTAAGCAGTTTGTTAAATACACTGAGGCAATATAAACCAGAGATGAGACCTTGGGGGCCTTTCTAGATCTCTCTGCAGTGTGTGTACTATCCTGTGTACATGTGATCTAGAGCCCCAAGCATTTGTCACAAGTTTTCTTTTGTCAAGTAGCAAAGTAACTTTATTTGGAGCAAAAATGACAGTAGATATGAAAAGAGAGACCCTGTCAGGGGGCCACAGGCCACACCATGAGGGGGCTCAAGGGCACTGCCAGAACTTATACATGTCACAGCTAATGCCTTATGTTCAAGATTCTCTTGTTGGACCCTAATTTCAGGGTCCTGATGGGCCGGTGGGAGAGCCCCGAGACACAAACACCAAAACCAGGAGATGCAATAAGCAAGAGGTGTTTATTGAACGAGTGCACTCGGGTGACAGCAATCTTTGGGGAAAGCTGCACACACCCCAAAGGGTTCAGGCTCCTTTTTATAGAGACAAACCGCAAATCAGCATACATGCATGGGGCACAAGGTGATTGAATATAAAGTATGATCTCATGTTTGAGAGATCATCCAGGCATGATCTGTTCTTATTCAAAGGATAAACCATAGAATGACTTAGAAAGTCCCCAGACTGTTCATTGGCCAGAGTGACCCAAACAGTGCTGTTCATCTGGGACCATTTGTTCCAGTGTTGAGGGCCTATTTCCTTGTTGTGGGCCAAGACCTGGGAGAGACTTTACTTCAGTTATTTCACAAAAGATTGATGATTCAGTTACTAGCCCTATTTAACAGAATCAGCCTAGCATAACCACTAGCCCCATCACCATAGTAACTTTCTTGTTCTCATATCTGTTTTTTCCTCCCATGTCAATGACCATTCTTTATGATTTTCTATATTCCGCATGCTAGAATTATTTTCCTTCCCCTTTCCAACATCCTTGCTCTACAAACTAAAATCTTTCACATACACTCTCTCTCTCTCTTTTAAAAGTTTCTCATTTATTCTTTTGTTCAGTATAGTTCTTCATCTCCTTAGGAAATTGCAGAGTTGAAATACTGGCAGGGTTTCTCTGTGTATCCCTGGCTGTCCCAGAACTCGTTGTGTAGAACAGGCTGGCCTGGAACTCACAGGAATTCACAGAAATCCATTTGCCTCTGCCTCTGCCTCCCGAGTGCTGGGATCAAAGGCATGAGCCACCATGCCTGGCTCCATAATTGTTTTTAAAGAGAGAGATCCCTTTAGAGAAGGCTTGTGAATTGAAGAAGCTCCAGAGTAGTCTTAATGAGGTTGCCCAGAAATCACCCGACAAAGAAAAGCAAGTGAGCAGTTAATTGTGGTAATATATTATATATGATTCATTAAAGCTTACTGGGGATTCAGAAAGCAAAGTCAGCCCCGAGCTAAAGAAGCCAGGCACACACCTTTAATCCCAGCAGCCTGAAACTAGGGGGTGGTGGTACACACCTTTAATCCTAGGACTCAGGATTAAGAGGTAGAAGGATCTCTCTGAGTTCAAGGCCACCCAGGGATACACGACATTGAATCAGTCTAAAAGAGTAACAGAGCTCACGCCTTTAATCCCAGCACTAGAGGGTATAAAAGGCAGGAGCAATGATTTAGTAGGAGGCACTCAGTCTCCAGCCACACTGAGGAGGGGTTACATTCTGAGGCTTGGTGAGAACTTGTGGAGGCAGGAGCAGCCCATTCAGCCTTAAGTAGTGGTAAGAAACTACTGGCTAGCTGCTTTATCGACATTCTGACTTTCAGCTTGAAGTTTGAACCCTCACAATTGGCACCCAGTGTTGAAATATGAATTCCTGAAGGAGCCGCTTTGAGCACAGCTGGAGCCTGAGCTACAGTTGGGTCTCCCACCTGAGTCCCTCCTGCCTGAGTCCCGCCTGACCAGCTACGTTTTCTTTTGTTTTCTCTTCAAATTTTTGAGCAAGTGTGAGATTATTTTGGTCGTAGCTTTTCTAAACAGTTTTCAGCTGCCACCCAAATTTGGGAGGCTTCCAGGCTTTTCCTTGAGCCCCTCTCCTGGGGCTGAAACACTCAGCTCATGGCTACAAGCTAGTTCTCTGCTTCAGACATGCTACTCCTCACAGTTCACTGACATTGTTGGCAGATTAGGTAAGTTAATTGAAAATTCTTAGATTAGTTAAAAAAAGAGGGTTTCCCCCCCCCACACTAAAAAATGGAAAACACTATTAAGACAAAGAAAATTAGGTCTGTGTATGATTACATAATGGATGGTTTAAAAATGGAACATGAAGGGCTACTCAACCATGGTTGACATACTGTCATTTTGATAATCTCTGTTGTTGTTTTGATAATTTTTGGTTTATCTCTAAAGAGGTTGGTTGTTATGAGTGGTAAGATGCCTTAGAAAAACTTATTAAAGCAGATTGTAGTGGTTTTCAAACCCAGACTGAAGAATTACATGGGAAAACATAATTTTAAGGTTAAAAAATGAACACTCTAAGGTCTTAACAGAACCACCTTTAATATATCTAGTAACCTTACAGGAAGAGCCAAGTGAAGGAGATTCTATGAGTTACCTGGAAGCTTGTGACCATGTTAGATTGAGGCATATTCAGCACAGGTGGCTTTCTCCCTCTTCCTCCCCTCCCTTTCCTTCTCCCACCGTCTTCTTCCTCATCATGTTCCTTTTGACAGAGTCTCCCTTTGTAGCCTCACTGATCTTGAACTTGCAATCCTCCTGCCTCAGCTTCTAGACTGTGGCGATTACCAGTGTGCCAGCCTGCCCACTTGTGTACAGGTAAATAGTTTTAATTTTGTATTATACATAATAATGAGCATCTTTTTATATTTTTATATATACATATATAAAACATATTTTGACCATATTCACCTTTTCTATGCTGTCTTACCTTTTCTTACACTTTTTCTATGCTGTCTTTTCTCATTCCCCTTGGTACCATTCCTCTTCCCAACTAGTCTCCTTCCTTCCTTCTTCCTTTCTTCCCTCCCTCCCTTCCTTCTTTTCTTCATCAGTGAATTTAATTGTCTTGCTTGCCAAAGCTTAGATGAAGAGTTATTTACAGGACCATGGACATCTTACCAGATGATACACCACTCATAAAAGTACCTTTTCCCAGAAACTATAAACTGCCAGGCAAATGTGTGTGTGTACATTTGTGTGCATGTGTGTGAACTGTGGGCAGGGGTGTGTGTGTGTGTGTGTGCAGGTGGATATCAACTGCTCCTGAGGAGTCAAGTGGACTTCAAGATTCTCCCTTTATTATTCTCTAGTTTACTTAAATATTTTAATTAAATTAATTATTTTATTTAGGTGTGTGTGAACCTGATTGTGAACATGTGCTCTATGGACACACATGTGCAGGAGGAGGCCATGGTCTTGGCATCCCGGATCCATGCTGCCAACCAGGAACCATGATGAAGTCCATGATCCATGCTGCTGTTGGTTGCTGTGGTCAAGGAAGCTTCTTTTGCAGTGGTATTGATGACTGCAGACTCATAAATGAGAATGAGAGACACTGAAGTGTAGGCAGAAGTTTCTGTGCCACCAGTCAACTCCCACATAACCACACAGAGACTTGTTATTAATTATAAATGCTCAGCCCGAGACAGGCAGTGATGGTGTGCGCCTTTAACCCTAGCTTGAGTTCCAGGACAGACTCCAAAGCTGCACAAAGAAGCCCTGTCTTGGAAAGCAAACAAACAAACATAAATGCTCAGCCTATGGCTTAGGCTTGTTACTAACTAGCTCTTACAACTTACATTAACCCATATTTCTTACTTGCACTCTACCATGTGGTGGTACCTTTTTTTCAGCATGAATGTTTATCTCCTGCTTCCTCTGTGCCTGGCTGGCAATTCCACCCTCCTTCTTCCCAGCATTCTCAGTCTGGCTCTCCCACCTAACCTCTCCCTGCCTAGCTATTGGGCAGTTAGCTCTTTGTTAAACCAATGACAGCAACCCATCTTAACAGCGTACAAAAGGGTTATTCCACAGCATGAAGGCTTGGGTGACAACCTCTTCCCCACGCCACCCCTCAAAAAAGAAATAGCCAGACAAGAAGTAATTGAAGAGAGTCCTTTAAAGGTGTGATAAAGATGCTGAAGTGTAACACTTTCAGAGAATGCAAATGCCTCTTCTGGCACAACATCACAGACATCAACGCAGCCTCTGATAACCGCAGGGGCCACGGAAGTCTTTTGAGGAGACTTAATCCAGGAAAACGAACCATTTCCATTTCAGGCATCTTGTTGTTCAGTGAGGTTAGGCAGCACGTAGGGAGCAGGCTGTAGGTGAGCCCCAGGCTGCTGTGCACCACTCTGCTCTTGGACTTGGCTGCCCTGTGGTCACCAGAGTGTAGTTCAGTGGCCCGACAGCTCTGCTCCCCTCAGCAGAGCGAGCTGTGTGAGAGGTGGCGTGGGCAGCATTAGCAGCAGCTGTGGCAACTCCGCTACTTCAGATCAAGTGGAGGCACGGCCCCAGCGGGTGGCGACAGGGGCAAGGTGGACCTATTTTTTTGGGAGGGGGTTGGGTTGTTCCAGAGCTCTGAGGGCTCATACTCCTCTACTGCATTCCCCTGCCCCTCCTGCCCCGAAGTCTCCATGAGTTTCTCAGATTCCTTGGAACATCCCACAGCCCACGAGGTACGGGCTGCTGCCGCCATCTTGAACACCCCCCACCCTTTAAAAAACCATTTATTTATTCGTGTGTGTGTGTGCGCGCATATGCATGAGCTTGGAGGTCAAAGAACAACTTTCAGGAATCTGTTCTCTCCTTCACCAAGTGGGTTCCAGGGATAAAACTCAGGTTGGATTTGGCAGCAGAAACCCTTAACCCGCTGAGCCATTTCATGAGCCCTGCAGGTGAGTATTTTTGTAAAGCCTGTTTCTGATGAAGAATGTGTTCCCGAAGTCTGTGCACTGTGGATACATACTGATTCCACTGCCAGAGGTCCCATAGACTCTCCTGGCCTCCCAGCTGACACCCACATTCAGGGAGCTGGTTCTGTCCTATGTTGTTTCCCTGGCGGTCAGACCCGTGTCCATGAATTCCTACTTGCCCAGGTCAGCTCTCTGTGTGGGTTTCCCCAGCATGGTCTTGACCCCTGTGTCACTCCTTCCTCTCTACAACTGGATTCCAGGAGTTTGGCTCAGTGCTTAGCTGTGGATCTCTGCTTCTGCTTCCATCAGCTACTGGATGAAGGCTCTAGGATGGCATTTAAGGTAGTCATCACTGGAGCTGAGTATTCTTACATCTTCACTCACAGGCAACAGGAAGTGGTCTGAGACACTGGGTGTGGCTTGAACATACATGAGGCATCAACACCCACCTCCACAGAGACCACTTCCTCCAACAAGGCCTCACCCACTCCAACAAAGCCACACCCCCTAATAGTGCCACTCACTTGGTGGGTTTTCTTTCAAATTACCACATTCTACTACCTGGCCCCCAAAGGCTTGTAGTCATATCATCATGCAAAGTTGCATTCAACCCAACTTCTAAAGTCTCATAGTCTATCACAGTTTCAACAATGTTTAAAAGAACAAAGTTCAAAGATTTTTTTTTTGAGATTCATGCACTCTCTTAATTGTAACCACCTGTAAAATCAAAATAAAAAGGGTCATATACTTCCAAAATAAAATGGCACAGGATATAGATTACCATTCTAAAATTCGGGGAAGGGGGCATAGAGAGAAAATACTGGACCAAAGCAAGACTGAAAACCAGCTGGGCAAACTCCAAACTCCACATCTCCATGTCTGATGTCAAAACGTTCTTCAGATCTCTCCAACTCCTTTAGCTTTGTTGACTGCAACACACTTCTTTCTCTTGGGCTGGTTCCACTCCTGGTTAGCAGCTCTCAGCAGGCATCTCATGGCTCTGGCATCTTCGATGTCTTGGGTCTTCAAGGCAATCGAGGCTTCACCTTCACAGCTCCACACAATGGCCCCTCTGGGCCTCCATTCAGGGGCACCCCTGACACAAGGCTGGCCTCAGCAGCTGCCCTTAGTCTCAGAGGGAGCTTCCGTAATGCTTTTCTTCTACCCCTGACTCTAAAGCCAGAACCTTGTGCCTAAGTTGCCAAGTTCTGCTTCTTGCTGTGGCTGGAACATGGACCCCCTCCTTTCATTACATCAGCACAGCTTTCTGTTTTCCATGGTTTCCTTCACTGCCTAAGTAAACTTGGCTGTCCTGGAACTTGCTGACCGGGCTGGCCTTAACCTCAGATCTGCTAGCTTCTGCCTTGCAAGTGCTGGGGATTAAAGGTATGTGCTACCACCTTCAGGCTCTGTGTCTGGCAATTCTTAAAAAGGAAAAACATTTAATTGGGGTAGTATGCAGGCCAACGTAGTGCTGGAGAAGTAGCTGTGCGTCCTACGTCTTGACTTGCTGCCAACTGGAAGGGGTCTGCGACCATGTGTGTGGCTTGAGCATATACAAGACCTCAAAGCCTGCCTCCACAGTGACACACTTCCTCCAACAAAGCCACATCTTCTAATAGTGTCACTCCCTTTGGCTATTTTGTCGGGACAGAGGCTAAGTAGCTAAATCTTGGTAACCGGAAAGTTGGTTTGCATTACCACGCTTTGAAAGATGACCACTAGGTGGCAGTGTTGCACAGCTGAGATACTTTGCAAAAAAAAAAAAAAAAAAAAAAAGCCCGAAAGGTGGCAAGAGGGTTTCTGGGTTAAGAGATATTGTGGGTGAGATGATAGATTTGGTCTCGGTTTGGGTACCCAGGTCTGTTTCGCTGAGTTCCATTTTATTGCTATGTCTGTGGAATTGTAATGTCAGTGTAAGATTTATTAAGATATTTTGCCTAAAATAATATACACTGTAGATGGAAATGATTTATGACTCACTCTTCATTAGGTTTTAGTAGTAGAAATGATACAGTTGCTAGGGAAAATTTCAACCTCCAAAGAGAATGAGATCTATTTACAAGGGTACTGATCTGTTACATAGGACTAACGGAAGGAAAAGTGATAAGTGTTCAGTTCCTTGGGCTGGCCGGGTGGCTCAGCAGATAAGGCACTTGCCTGGCAAGCCTGACGACCTGCGTGCCACCCCAGGATAGAAGGAAAGAACCGGCTCCACAGAGCTGCCTGATCGCCACATGTGTGCCATGGTATGCAAGCGCCCCTCCCCCACAGCATGTACGCAGACAAAATTAAAAAAGTGTCCGGTGTCCCAGGTAGGTTCTTGTCTTCACAGGGAGACACGAGTGGGCCCCCAGAGACAACATGAGCACAGCTGTGTAGAGAAGCGTGGAAGCCACTGAGAGTGGGTAACCACAGGGCAAGGTCTGGAAGACATTTTCCACTTGAGAAAACTGGTGGATAACAGTCCTTTTCTATACTTGATCTTAGCCCGTGGTGACGGTCCCTCCTGAGGGTGCTTATGTCACACAGAGGGAGAAGAAACTTGATGCTATGTGGTTATATGCACCTGTGGGCCCAGTTACAGGGGAGGGATGTTTGAGTACAGAAGTTTGGGGTCAGTTTGGGTAACAGAGGGCCCTCCCACTTAAAAAAAAATAAGCCAATCAATTATCCTATCATTTATTTATCTACTATCTATCTATCTATCTATCTATCTATCTATCTATCTATCTATCAATCATCTATCATTATCCATCCTTCCCAGTTAATACAATGAAAGACAGTTCATGGGGCCAGCAGGAAGGAAAAGCCTTGTTTAAAAAAACCAGAGCCCAGTTAGGACTATGATAAAAAGCAAAAATACGCCACTTTAGCCTCCTTTTAGTTATTAAAATAAAATAAGGCAGAGGCAGATGGATCTCTACGAGTTTGAGGACGTCCTGGTCTACAGTGAGTTCCCAGGACAACCAGAGCTATTACACAGAGAAGCCCTGTCTTGAAAAAACAAAAACAAAACAAAGCAAACCACTTTGATTTATTTATTTTTAGTGTTTTAAAAAGGTTTATTTTTAAATATGTATTTATGGAAGCTGGAGAGGTGGCTCAGAGGTCACGGTACTGGTTTCTTTTCCAGAAGACCCAGGTTGGATTCCTACCACCCACATGGCAGCTCACTGTAACTTCAGTCCCAGGTGAATCTCTTGTGGCCTCTGAGAGCACTAGGCATGTACATAGTATGTGGACATATATTCAGGCAAAACACTCACATGCATTAATTAAAATTGAAAAGTATGTGTATATGTGTGTGTATATATGTGCAAGTGTTGGTGTTCCTTAGATCTGAAGTTATAGGTGGTTGTGAGACATTTAATATGAGTGTTGGGAACCAAACAAAAGCAATATGTACTCTTAATTGCTGAGTTATCTCTCCAGTACCAGTTATTGTTTTTTGATACAAGGTCTCAGGTTGGCTTTGAATTCCTGATCCTCCTGTTTCTACTTCCCAAATAATGGGATTTTTTTTTTTTTTTTTTTTTTTTTGAGGTAGTGTTTTTCAATGAGTCTTGGTTGGCCTGGTACTAAGTATGTAGACCAGGGCAACTGTATTTTTTTTTTTAATAGCATTTGTCTGTTTCTGAAATTATCTTATTTGCTCATGCTGTTTGTTTTCTGCCTCTTTCTAGAAACATCACTGTTGCTGTGATGAAACACCGTGACCAAAAGCAATTTGGGCCATGGGGAGCAAGCCAGTAAGCAGCACCCCTCTGCTGCCTCTGCATCAGCTTCTGCCTCCAGGTTCCTGCCCTACTTGAGTTCCTGTTTTGACTTCCCCCAGGGATGGACTGCAGTGTGAAGGTGTAAGCCAAATTTTCTCAATGCCCCCCCCCCAAAGGTTTGGAGAGGAAAGTGTTTATTTGGCTTAAATCTCATATCTAGGCCTGAGCCACATATCTTGAATCACAGTTTGTTGAGAGAAGTCAAAGCAGAAACTCAAAGCGGATGGGAACCCGGAGGCAAAAGCTGATGTAGAGGCCACAGAGGGATGTTGCTTACTGGCTTGTTCAACCTGTTTCCTTATAGCACCCACAACCCAGAGATGGCACCAACCTCAATGGTTTGGGCTCTCCCACATCAGTCACTAATTCAGAAAATGCCCAACAGCAAGGCTTACTTACAAAACAGTGACTTTCTCTTAACTGAGGCTCCCTCCTCTCAGATGACTGTAGTATGTGTCAAGTTGACATAAAACTAGCCAGCACATTTCCTGTCACCAAAATGTATGCCTGTCTGAGACCAGGGGCTCTCTCTTTTCCTTCCTCCTTTTGTCCTTCCCTTTCTCCCTTCTTCTCTCCCTCTCTCCCTCTTTTCTTCACCCTTTACCTCTTCCTTTCTTTTCTTGCTTCTCACTTCCCTCCTCCTTCCCTCTCCCTTTCTCCTCCTCTTTCTCCTTCCTTCTCTGTATGTCACTAGAGATTGCATATGCTAGACAAGTACTCTAGCAGCAAGCTACATCCCATCCCAGGGCAGGGACCTAGTCTTCCTTCCTTCCTTTAAACATTTTTATTTTTTGAGACAGGGTTTCTCTGTATTGCTTTGGAGGCTGTCCTGGAACTAGCTCTGTAGACCAGGATGGCCTCAAACTCACAGAGATCCACTTGCTTCTGCCTCTCCTGTACTGGGATGAAAGGCATGTGCCACCAATGCCTGGCATGGGACCTATGCTTTCTTGTTCATCTGCAGCATTAATAATAAAAACCAGAGACAGATATTGGGGTTTAAGCTGAAGGTTAGAGAAGCAAAGCAACCAGCCAGTAGCTCTTACCAAAGCTGAAATGGAGATCCTGTCTTCCCTGTGACTGGAAACTGAATCTCACATGAGACCCTTTGCTTCTTCTTCCTTGAATAGCTCTCTAGTGCTGAGATTAAAGGTGTGAGCTCCGTTTTTCTTTCAGACTGATTCATGTAGCCCAGGGTGGCCTTGAACTCAGACAGATTCATCTTCCTCTCTCTGAGTCCTGGGATTAAAGATGTGTACCACCACTGCCTGGAATATATGGCTAACTAATGTGGCTAGCTTTGTATTCTGATCTCCAGGCAAGCTTTATTAAATAATAAACAACACATCAACACATTCATCATTGTATCACAAGTGTTCAGAGAAGGCCTGGTACATATTGAATGATCAAATACAAAATCGCTGGTCATGTGATTAAATGAGTACTCCCAGAAGAATCTGATGTCATGCCCATGGTCATTATCATCGGTGACAAGGAGCATTCCCTAGGTGGCAGCAGGATCCCAGTGGGCTCTGCCTGTGTGCTACAGGAAGAGGCCCTGGACTCAAGAGGTTCAAGCAAGGAAAGAACTGATCAAACAGATTTGCCAACCGTGTTGCTTCTGGGTGATACGACAGCGGATTCCCTTTTGTTTGAAATTATCTTACGGTGATGATCTCTGAGTAATTTAGTAAATAGACACCTTGGGGTAGAGATCCCCACGGACTCTCCCTAGACCTCGTGTAAATACTGCTGCACAACAAACAGCATTAAAAAAGAGGAACTTTCCGCATAGAAATAAGCATATGCACAAGATAATTAAAAAAAATCAAGTTGGGATTAAAAGCTATCTAAAACTAATTTAGACACACAGTTATATTTAATTGACTGATTTGGGTAGGATAAAATGGTAATAATTGTTTGACACAAATTACACTTCATTACTTGAATTTGTGTCGCTTTTCTTCACGTGGGAATTACCTTTGCACACACACACCAGAGCAGAAAGCCCCTTGCCTCGCTGGGGCAGGGTTCTGGTGTGGTGTTCTGGGAGCGGAGACCTCGAAGGGTACAGCGAGGAGATGGATGCTCCTCACCTTCGAGGTCTCTCAGTGCTGGCTTTGTTCTTTCCCTCTGGCCGAGCGTGGTGAATATAGAATGTCTCACCGCTGAATAATTCGACTGCTTTTAGGCAAGAATTTTTGTGATGTTATAAAAATCGAGATCTAAAAGGAAACTTAACCTTCAGTTCATTCTTTTGATGTATTTTGCCTGAAGCGTGGCGCTAAGACCTGTTATCTCAAATAGGCGATATAAAAATATCTTTCTAATTCACTCCTACAGTCAAAAGATCCTTCTGGATTGAAATTACTGTGATCTATCAAAATTCACTGTGTTGTGGAAATAAAAGCAAATCACATGTCAGTTGAGGAATGATGACAACTGCGGCCCATCTTATCATGGAGCTGGAAACGGAAATACTTCATTGATGGTAATACCTGGACTTTTAAAGAACTGAAATGTGCGGCAAAATTAGGGGAGTTTGCGCTTTCCCATTCTTACTGATGGTGACCTCATTCTTAAGGATTTAGAGTCAGTAGCAATATTTGAATAAACTGTAAGTATTTTAAAAACGGAGACCCAGATCTCATGCTCTAAAATTCACCATGTTAGAGTACACAATTTGGATTTTGACTATTTTTATAAGGTTATATAACTATTTTTATAAGGTTATATAACGTCATGACTATTTATTTTAGAATGTTTTCATGTCCTCAAAGCAATGAAACCACAGCTGCTCCTTCCCTTCTCCCTCTTTCTCCCCATCACCTTTTGCTTTTGTTTTGAATAAATACTTCTTTGATTCTGATAAGACTTTGGCTAATTGTTAAAGTTCTGAAAGAGTTGATTCTGACAACTTTTGCCAGTTTTTTTTTTCATGGCTTTTCAGAGGGCTTGGTAAACCTGTTCAGGTTCCCACTTTGACACTTGAGCTGACATTGTCACTTTGATCACTGCCCCTGCATCACACTGGGTGATCGAGTCTGTGTGCACTTTATTTTTGTTTACTGTGGAGGTCATGGGAAGACTAACAAGAATCTTTAAAATTGTATTTTCATTTTGAGTATTTATTTTATGTTTGATTATGCTTACGTGTGTGGATATGTGCATCTCAAGAGGTCAGAAGAGAGTAGTGAAACCCTTGAACCTGGGGTTACAGGTGCTGTGAGCTGCCCTTTGTAGATGCTGAGAACAAACTTGTGACTTCTGGAAGGGCATCAGGCACTCTTAACTGCTGAGTCATCAGTCCCAACAAGCAGTTTTTTAAAGATTTATTTATTATATATAGCGTTCTGCCTGCATGTACTCCGCAGGCCAGAAGAGGGCGCTAGATCTCATTACAGATGGTTGTGAGCCACCTTGTGGTTGCTGGGAGTTGAACTCAGGGCCTCTGCAATAGATATTAGTGTTCTTAACCTCTAAGCTATCTTTCCAGTCTACAATAAGCATTTTTTTTCTTTTTTTCTGAGACAGGGTTTCTCTGTGTAGTATTGGCTACACAGAACTCACTCTGTAGAGCATGCTGGCTGGAACTCACAAGAGATCTGCCTCCCGAGTGCTGGCTGGGACTAAAGATGTGCACCACCACCGCCCAGTGCAATAAGCATTTTTAAAGTCCTTCATCAGAGACTGATGTATTGCATCATATAGCATATCTTGGAACTTCCCTTCCCTTCCTTCCCCTCCCTTCCCTCCTTCCTTTCCCTCCTTTTGTCTTCTCTTCCTCCTCCCTCCTTCCCTGCCTCTCTCCCTCCCTCTTCCCTCCCTCCATCTCTCCTCCCTCTCATGTAGCCCAGGCTGTCCTGGGTGGATATGTAGCCAAGGGTAGTCTTGAACTCCTGACCATCCTGCCCCCACCTCGGAAAGTGCTGGAATTATAGGTATGCACCACAACTCCTGTCCATCCTTCAATGTTTATAATTTTGGAAGCTGTGATGGTCTGAATGACAATGGCCCCCATAGGCCCACCTCTGTCAGGAGGTGTGGACTTGTTGGAATAAGTGTGTCACTGGGGGTGGGCTTTGAGGTCTTAGATACTCAAGCCAGGCCTAGTTTCCTGCTGCCTGTGGATCCAGACATAGAACTCTCAGCTCCCTCTCCAGCACCATGTCTGTCTTGTGTGCCGCTTGCTCCCCGCCATAATTATAATGGTCTTAAACCTCTGAGCTGCAAGCTAGCCCCAGTTAAATGCTTTCTTTTATAAGAATTGCCCTGGTCATGGTGTCTCTTCACAGCAATAGAAATGCTACTAAGTCAGAAATCATGGAATCTAGAGATTGTGATCTATCCTTTCATTCTATACAAGAAAACTGGCACTCCTCATCAGGTGAGAGCCCTCACAAACTCTTCTCTCTGGTTAGGAGGGGCAAGGTCTGAATGCAGACGTTAGCTCTATAACACTGCCAGGTTCACATCCTTCTTAGCAGGTGTCCAGAACCTCATCTTCCGGCCCACTGGACACAGTCTCTCCCCACTACTTCCTTTCCTGTTTTGCACTGTGGGGATCAAATCAAAGGCCTTGTGGGTAGCAAGTGCCCTAACGATGAGCTGTTCCCCCAGCTCCTCTGCCTGCCTTCAAGTCAGGAGTCCAAGTCCAAGACTTGTGGACCAGTCTCCAGGGCTTTGGAAGCAAGCAGACACCGTGAAGACCACACACAGCCCCAGGGCTGGTCATGGGTGCAGGTTTAATGAGCTTGTTGAGGAGAGTCCTGAGGGAGCAGCCAGCAGTTTGGGCTTTGGCAGCAGGCACACTGCAGTTTAACACTCCCCGTTTGTTAGCAAGCCATGCCTGGTAGGATGGCCTCAAGGGTGGTTTCTGCATATCCCTGGTGGGGGGGTATGATAGTTTAAAAAAATAAAGATTTTGGGGGTTGAGGAAATAGTTCATTGGTAAAGAGTTTGCCATGCAAGCACAAAAACCTGAATTCAATCCCCAGAACCCACAGGGAAATATGGACACGGTGGCGTGTGCTTTTAATTCCAGCACATAAGCTAGAATGCACATGTTCACCCTACTACAAGAACACACACACACACACACACCTTCTAAAATTTTGTACTGGAATTGAGTTGAAAGTGAAGATTTGGAAGCATTTGTTTGGGAGTCCTCAGACACACCTTCTGATTGTAATTTGTATTAGTCTTCAATGGCTGCATAAAAAAGAAAAACACATATTGAAGTACAGGGCTTAATGCCTGCGATTCCAGCACCCAGGAGGTAAAGGCAGGAGATGGACTGAGAGGGTGAAGGCTAGCCAGGTCTGCATAGCAAGTTCCAGGCCAGCCAAGGCTTCACCGTGAGTTGTCTCAACTCCCCCTCTCCACCAAAACCAAACCAAAGGAAACCATAATAAAATTCTGCATACTGGTTGCAGTATGAAACCAGTGACGAAAACATATCTTTTTATGATTCTGAGGTTAAAACTCAGTATCCAATTATCAGATTATTTTCTTCTGAGGCCTCTCTTCTCATCTTGTAGCTGGCCATCTTCTCAAAGTGTCTTTGCAATGTGTGTCCAAATTTCTTCTTCCCTTTCCCAAGATAAGTTTTATCTATGTAGCCCTAGCTGTCCTGGAACTTAGAGATCAGGCTGGTCACAGAGATTCACCTGTCTCTGCCTCCAGAATGCTAGGATTAAAGGTGTGTGCTGCCACCATCACCACCGGGCTCCAATTTATTGTTACAAGGATACCAGCCACACTGGGTTATACTTACCCTAATAGCCTCATTTTTAACCTAAACATTCCTCTCTCATTTGCTTTGAGATGCGGTCTCTGCAGTCTAGGCTGGCCTCAGCCTGTGTAGCTGAGGATGCCCTTGAACTGGTGATCTTCCCCCTCCCAGGTGCTGGGATTACAGTCCTACGCTACCACGCTTGACTCCTAATTGTGACTTTAAAGGCCCTATCTCCGAAAGCACTTATGTAGCACCAGAAATTAGGATTGTAACATGAATTTTTGGGAGATATATTTTAGTTCTTAACAGTGTTAGAATGGGAAGGATCTATGAATAATTAAAAAGTACAGAAGCATCTGTCTGCACAGACATGTCGTAGATCATACCTGTGACAGCCAACTTCACGGCTGCTTCCATGGCATATTCACAACCCAGAGAGACAGGTGATTACAGGAAACCCAGCCAATATCTGATTCAGTGGGAGCTGCTAACCTGTAGGCCTGCTTGCATGATTAACTAGCCAATTACTTAGAGGCTGAATGTGGACTAGCTTAAGAGTCAAAACTTCATGGTAGTTAGATCTCTGTGAGTTTGAGGTCAGCATGGTCTACACAACAAGTTCCAGGCCAATCAGAGCTACAAGAGACCATAATCTCAAATAAACAAAAACCAACAAAACATTCCTGATGACTAAATCTTAGGGAGCAGGGTTCATGTTGGTAAGTTTCACCTCCAAGGGTCTAGCTAGGTTGTCAGCGTGAGACCTGGAGAAAAATTTCTAGTGCTTCCTGCATGGGGAAAAGGAAGCTGACCGTGTTGAAATACATCTAGAACATTCTGTACAAGGACCTGTCATCAAATGGATGCTACTAGACCAGTGTCTTGCCTGTCCCGGGAGGATCATTAAATGACCCTGACTTTCTAGTCGTCTTGTTCCACATAACGAGAGAAGAAAAGGCTAAAGCAATGCTTCTGGTGTTCACAGTCCAGGGACCTGGGCTCTCAGAACTGATGCGTATGATGGTAGAGGCTTTTCCACCTCAGCACCTCGCTGCCATCGTCAGGGCTCCAAGCACAGTGACAGCCAGAGCAGTGAGGCACACACTCTGTTTAAAAAGGGGGTTGACCCCAAGTTCCTGAGGAACTTGCGCTTTGCCAAGAAACACAACAAGAAAGGCCTGAAAAAGATGCAGGCAAACAACGCGTAGGCAATGCCCAAGATGGTAAAACCCAAGATGCCAAAGGGTCCCGGCTGCAACTCAGCCGTCTTGCTTTCATCGCTCACCCCAAGCTTGGGGTGAGGATTTGAAGCTATATGGCCAAGGGTCGTAGGCTCTGCCAACCAAAGCCCAAGGTTCAAACCAAGGCAGAGGCCTCGGCTCCAGCTAAGGCCGAGGCTGCAGCTTCAGCTCAGGCTCCCAGAGGCACCCAGGCCCCTGTGAAGGCCCCGTAGAAAAGGTTTCTGCCACTGTGAAGACAGATGGACTGGTGTGACACATCTACACACTCTGCAGATGATCTGCCCTATGCTGTGTTTACAAATAAACTTGAGAGGCAAAACCTGTTTTTTTTTTTTTTTTTTTTTTTTTTTAAAAGGTATTGTTCGTGGAAACCCAAAGACAACAGGAGAGATGTGAACAACAGAACAGAAAAGCCAAGCAGAGCAGCCAGGGAGCCAGAGGAAACGAAGGCCACAAGTCTGACATGCGTGGTTACCGGAGACACGACACACAGCCCAACTCCTGGTCTGATCATCATAAACCCTCATGCTGAAAGCCTGGTTGTCTCAGTTCCATCTTTTTTTTTTTTTTTTAATTCAACAAAAATCTACCAGCCACACAGGAAGGCAAGAACAGCAAACAAAAGCAGAGCACACGGCTATGAAGAGACAAGCAGGTGCCAGGGTCAGACTGACATGTGGAGCCACAGCTTTGCATGCACTTCTGGAGGGCGCTGTTGACTTTCACATCACGGGTGTGCACACGCCACAGCAGAGACTACCTCTGTGTCAGTCAGCGGATGACTGGCTAAGATGGAGTGAGGCTTGTCTGTGCCCGGGAAGAGTAGGAGATTGTGAAGTCCTGATATGGGATGAAGCTGCTCTTGGTGAGTAGGTACGTGCTCCCGATAGTCACTTCAAAGGGCATGGCAGCAGCGAGAGCAACTAGAACTTAGTGCAGAGAATGAGACCGTATGTTTAAAACGTGTGTGCGTGTGTGCGTGCGTGTGTGGGAGAGAAAGAGAGAAAGAGAGAGAGAGGAGACAGACAGAAGTGTAAGATTTGAAGTAGTTTTGCAATTAACAGACAGCATATTTTTAAAAAATTTTTTAAAATTTATTTTTCTTATTTTACATATTGATCCCTTTCCCTCCTTCCCTCCTCCCCTCCCTCTTTCCCTCTCTCCCACCCTCCCATGCCCCCCCCATCTCACCCCCCCACTCCACAGGGAGGGTGATGCCTTCCAGGAGGGGTCAACAACATCTGTCAAGTCATTTGGAGTATGATCTGACCCTCCCTCCTGCCTCTAGGTTAAGGGAGTATCCCTCCATGGGGAATATGCTCCCAAAGTCCTTTTGTGCACCAGGGATACATCCTGGTTCCACTCAGACAGCATAGTTTTGTAACCCTGTCACTTGAGAGGTAGAGATAAAAGTACTGTTGTGATTTTTGGGCTAGCCATGGCTATGTAGCTAGACACTGTCTTTTTTTTTTTTTAAGATTTATTTATTAATTCTGTATACAGTGTTCTGTCTGCATGTATGCCTTCAGGCCAGAAGAGGGCACCAGATCTCAGATGATTGTGAACCACCATGTGGTTGCTGGGAATTGGACTCTGGACCTTTGGAAGAGAAGCTAGTGCTCTTAACCTCTGAGCCATCTCTCCAGCTCCGAGACGCTGTCTTATTCTGCAAGACTTTGGTTTCTTTTATTTTTTAAAAATTATTTTTGTGCATGCTTATATGTCTATTTCTTCTCTATCTCTGTCTCTGTCTGTCTCTGTCTCTGTCTCTGTCTCTGTCTCTGTCTCTGTCTCTGTCTCTGTCTCTCTCTGTCTCTCTCCGTCTCTCTGTCTCCCTCCCTCCCTCCCTCCCTCCCTCCCTCCCTCCCTCCCTCCCTCCCTCCCTCTCCCTCTCTCTCTCTCTCTCTCTCTCTCTCTCTCTCTCTCTCTCTCTCTCTCTGCCTGCCTGTAGAGAGTAGAAAAGGGCATCGGATCCTCTGGAGATGAATTCATAGATGTTGTGAGCCGTCCAGTATAGGTGCTGTGAACCAAACTTGGGTCTCTGGAAGAACATTAATGGCGGGACCATCTTTCTAGACCATTGTAACAGAAATTAAAACAGGCGAGAGACCTAAATGTAAAACTACAAACCTTCTAATAGAGCACATAGGAGAGCTTGCATTTGACACCTACTCTTTAAATACAACTCTAGAAGTACAGTCCTTGAAAGAAAATTGGACTGGTTTAAAATTCTCTCTTTTGTTAAAAACATTTTCTTTTCTTTTCCTTTCTTTTTATTCCTCTCTCATATAATACATCCCCAAGAGAATGAAAAGAGGCCTCTGGGCTGATGAGATGGCTTAATGGGTAAATGTGCTTGCCGCTAAGGCTGATGACCTGAGTTTGATTCCTGGTCCCACATGGTAGAAGGAGAGAAGTGACTGCTGTAAGTTGTCATCTGACCTCTGTGCCCCCTCCATGGCATGTGTGTGCCTACTCACTCAGCATATAAATGTAAAAAATATAAAAGACGAAGAGAAGCCACATATTGAGAGAAAATATTTGCAACACACAGACCGAAGAAAGGCCTTGCTTCCAAATAAGCAGAGAATTTAAATATAAAGAAAATAAACAACTCAGTTAAAAAGGATGGGCCAAGACCCGGACAGACACCACATAGATGTGCAGATGGCAATGAGCCTGTAAACACACATAGCATATGGCACTGGGGAATTATAAATTAAGACAGAGAGGCACCAGTATGCACATCTCGGAATGGCTAAAATCCCAGGAGAGTAAACATTGGTGAGATACAGAACAGAGCGTCTCATTCATTGTAGGTGGAAACAAAAAATGGCCGAAGTAACCTTTGTTTTGGCAGTGTGATGGTCAATTTTGGCTGTCAACTAGACATACCTAGGAAGAGGAGACCAAAACTGAGGAAATGCCTCCATCAGGTTGGTCTGTGGGTGTGTCTGTGAGGTATTCTTGATTGCTAATTGATGTGGGAGGGTTCAGCCCATTGTGGGCAATGCCAGCCTTAGGCAGGTAGTTGGGGCTCCATAGGGAAGATAGGGGCAGACCAGGGGAACAAGTCACTAAGCAACATGCTTCAGTCTCTGCTTCCGGTTCCTGCTTGAGTCCTACTGTGACTGCTCTCAGTGATGGGCTGTGATGTGGAAATGTTAGACAAAAATCTTTCCTCCTCCAAGTTTGTTTGGTCAGTGTTTTATCATAGCCACACAAATCAAACCAAGACACACAGTTTTTTATGAAGATGAATATAGTGTTCTCATATGACACAGAAACTACACTCTTGATTATCCAAACGAATTGAAAATTTATGTTCACAAAACACTGTCACACAAATGTTCATAGCAGCATTAATCATAATTGCTCCAAATTGGAGGCAACTAAGATATTCTTCAACAGATCAATAAACTTTGGTATATCCACACAATGGAATAGTAATGAAAAAGAGAAAGGGCTGGGTAGATGGCTCAGTGGATAAAACACTACTTGCATAATCACCAGTTCAGATGTCCAACATCTTTGTAAAGGCTGAGGGTGGTGGCAAGCAACTGTAACTAGTAGTGTTGGGGGCAGAGTCGGGCAGATCCTGGTGTACATTGGCCATCTAGTCTAGCCCATTGTGTGGACTTTAGATTCAGTGAGAATAAATAGAGGGAGATAGTCAATACTGACCTGTGTCTTTTACACAAGTATGCATGGGTGAGCATGTATGTACACACGAACACACACATACTCACATTTTTATGTATCTATAAAAAAGTCAAGGAGGCCTCCAAAAGAGAAAGCATGCGATATTTGTCTTTCTGAGACTGACTTAATTGCTTATGTGATGGTCTTCATTTGTATCCATCTTCTTGCATGTGGAGGTTTGAGTAGGTATGGCCCCTACAGACTCATGTGTTTGAATGTTTGGCTTATAGGGAGTGGCACTATCAGGAGGTGTTGCCTTGTTGGAGTAGGTGTGGCCTTGTTGGAGCAAGTGTATCACTGTGGGAGTGGGCTTTGAGGTCTTATATACTCAAGCTATGCCCAGTGAGGTACACAGTTCACTTCCTGCTGTCTGTGAATCAACATGTAACACTCTCAGCTCCTTCTCCAGCAACATGTCTTGCCTGCATGCTACCCACTGTGATGATAGTGGACTAAACCTCTAAAACTGTAAGCTAACCCCAGGAAATGTTTTCCTTTATATGAATTGCCATAGTCATGGTGTCTCTTCACAGCAACAGAAACCCTAAAACAGAAGTTGGTACCAGGGACTAGGTTATTGTTCTGATAGACCTGACCATGCTTTTATTTAAAGGAATTTGGACTTTGGAAGTTTGGGTTAGGAAAACAGTGGATTGCTTTAAGCACTGCTTTAATTAAAGGCCATGCTAGTAGGAGCATGGAAGACGGTGGTAGTGAGTATGATTTGAACTGTGGGTGCTTGGCTCAAGAGGTTTCAGAGAAGAATTTTAATATGATGCTTAGAGATCTTTATTGTCATATTTTGGCAAAGACTGTTACTGCTTTTTGTCCTTGTCTGAAAACTCTTCCTGAGGCTAAAGCAGAAAGATTTGGATTAATTGCTTTGACAAAGGAAATCTCAAAACAGCCAAGTATGGACTCTGTCATGTGGTTCTTAGTTGTCATTATCATGCAGATTTATAATGAAAAGGAGCAAGCTGAACAAATAAAAATACATAATATACAGATTGGGGAGAAAGGGGCACCAGGAAGTGGAATGGAGCTAAGACCTGTGTTCAAGGAGATAAACAGATTAAGAAATGGAATAAAGGGAGTGGAGCCCTCAGGGCAAGATCCCAGCCAGCTAAGTTTTCAATTTGTGAGAAGGGATTAAAGGAAAGCTCAGAGCCAGGTGTGGTGGTGCAGCCTTTAATCCCAACACTCCAGAGGTGGAGGCAAATAGATCGCTAAATTTGAGGCCAGCCTGGTCTATAGATCCAGTTTTAGGACAGCCAAGATTAGACAGTGAAGGAAACCATCAAAAACAGAAATATAACGAAGATTTAATTGAATGAGGGGGACAAAAAAAAGCATTAGAACTTGGCAGCTTCAGCCACGTGGTTCTGGCATTAGAGTCAAGAATAGAAGAAAGGGGTTATGGGCTCTCCATCCAAGACTAAGGGAAGCTGCTGAGGCCAGGCCTGTGTCAGGAGAGTCCCTGAATGGAGGTCCAGAAAGGCCATGTCATGAAGCTGTGAAGGTGAAGCCTGGATTGCCTTGGAGACCCCAAAATGTTGGAGATGCCAGAGCCGTCAGATGCCAGCCGAGGAAAGCTGCTAACAGGGAGTGGAACCAACCCAAGAGAAAGAAGCATGTTTCAGTGAACCAAGCTTAAAGGAGTTGGAGATCTGGAGAGTGTTTTGACATCAGACATGGAGATGAAGCATTTGGAGTTTGACCAACTGGATTTTCATCTTATTTTGGTCTAGTGTTTCCTCACTATATTCCTTTTTTCTCTATTTTGGAACAGTAATGTGTATTCTGCACCATTATATGTTGGAAGGATGTGATCTGTTCATTGACTTTGATTTTTACAGGGGATTATAGTTAAGAGATTTCATGACTCTCTGAAGAGAATTAGAACTTTGGACTTTTAAACATTGTTGAGGTTGTGATAGGCTATGGTGACTTTTGGAGTTGTACCAAATGCATTTTGCATTATGTTATGAAAACTTAACTAAGACATTGGAAGTGGTATAATTTCATTCTTCTTAATGGCTGAGTAAAACCCCATTGTATATATACACCATGTTTCCTCTGTTTTATCCCTCTGTTGACAGACATCTTGGTTGGTTCCATAATTTAGGTGTTGTGTGTAGTGCCATGGTAAACAGCAGGGTGCAGGTGTGTGTCCTTGTGATGTGCTCACTTGGAGTCCTTTAGGTTAATTCCCAGGAGTGCTGTGACTGGACATATGGGAGATCTAATTTTAATTATCTGAGGAACCTCCATATTGAACTCTGTAGTGTGGGTCTAGTTCACCGCCACCAGCAGTGTATAATAGTGTGTAAGAGTTCTCTCTTGTCCATATTCTAATCAGCCCTTGTTATAATTGGGTTGAGATGGAATTTCAATATAGCTTTAATTTGCATTTCTCTGTTGGCTAGAGTTAACTTTTATTTTTATTGCTTTTCTCTTTCTCTCTCTTTTCCTCAGACAGGGTTCTCTGTGTAGCCCTGGCTATCTGGGAACTTGCTCTGTAGACCAGGCTGGCTTCTAATTCAAAGATCTGTCTGCTTCTGCATTCTGAGTGCTGAGATGAAAGGCATGTGCCACCACACTCAGTTTATTAGAGTGAACTTCTCCCTCACATGTTTATTGTCTATTTATACTAAGATATGAAGGGCTCTTTTTAAAAATTATAGATGAAAACACACACACACACACACACACACACACACACACACACATTAAATTTCACATCATGCATCCCAATCACACTCATTTCCCAGTTCTCCATCTTTGTGACCTCCCCACTTCCCCCAGAAAAACTTAAACGAAACAAAACAAAAAACCCAAACAATTCCAGTTTGTATTATCTGTGTACTCACTGTTGCATGGTCAAACTGACAGTGGCCTGCCCCTGAAATAGAACTGCATTGTCTTAGGGCTTCTATTGCTGTGAAGAGACACTATGACCACAGCAACTCTTATAAAAGAAAACATTTAATTGGGTGACTTACATTTTAGAGGTTTAGTCCATTATTATCATGACAGGACATGGCAGTGTGCAGGCAGACATGGTGCTGGAGAGGTAACTGAGAGTTCTACACCTTGATCCACAGATAATAGGAAGTGTGTCACATTGGACATAGCTCAAGCATGTGAGACCTTAAAGCCCACCCCCACAGTGACACACTTCCTTCAACAAGGCCACACATCCTAATAGTGCCACTCCCTATGGGCCAAACATTCAAACACATGAGGCTAGGTGGGCCATACCTATTCAAACCATCACATTCCACTCCCTGCCCTTATAGCAACAACATAAAGCAAAATGCATTTAGTTCAACTTCAAAAGTCACCATAGCCTGTCACAATCTCAACAATGTTTATAAGTCCAAGGTTCAGATTATCTTCTAAGATTTATGAATTCTCTTAACTGTAATTTCCTTAAAAACAAACAAGCAAACAAACAAACAAACAAGCAAACAAAAAACAACCAACCACACAAAACCAGATTCCATACGTCTAACAAACTCCAAACTCTGCATCTCCATGTCTGATGTCAAAATGCTCTTTAGCTCCCCAACTTCCTTTAGCTTTGTTGACTACAACACACTTCTTTCTACTGGGCTGGTTCCACTCTGTTACAGCTCTCCTTCACAGGTATCCCACGGCTCTATCATCTCCTCATTTTGGGGTCTCCAAGGCAATCCAGGCTTCACCTTCACAGCGTCGTGAAATAGCCTTTCTGGGCCTCCATTCAGGGGCACTCCTAACACAGGCCCGGCCTCAGCAGCTTTCCTTAGTCTTGGATGGAGAGCCCATAACCCCTTTCTTCTATTCTTGACTCTAATGCCAGAACCATGTGGCTGAAGCTGCCAAGTTCTGCTTCACTGTGTTTTTGTTTTTGATGGTTTCTTTCACTGCCAAATCTTGGCTATCTTGGAACTTGCTCTGTAGACTAGACTGGCCTTGAACTCAGAGAATCATTTGCCTCCAAATGATTGAGTGCTGGGATTGAAGGCATGTACCACCACACCTGGCTCTGAGCTTCTCTTTAATCCCTTTTCACAAGTTGGAAATTGGGTGGGATCTTGCCATGAGGTCTCTACTCCCTTTATTGCATCTAATTCGTTTATCTCCTTGAACACAGGGTTTAGTTCCATTCCACTTCCTGGTGCTTCTTTTCTCTTCAAAGTATACATTTTTTTTTTGTTTCCATGCTCAGCTTGCTCCTTTTCATTATAAATCTTTATGAATATGAACACTAGTAACTACACAACAGAGTCAATATTAGGTTGTTTCGAAACTTCCTCTGCCATCAGAGTTAATCCAAAATCTCCAATTCAGCCCCAGGCAAACTTTTCAGACATGGGAAAAAATGCAGTATAGTCTTTGTCAAAATATCACAAGAACTGTCTCTAGACCACACACTAACATTCTCCTCTGAAACCTCTTGAGCCAGGCCCCTACATTTCAAATCATACTCAGCACCACTGTCTCCCATGCTCCTACTAATGTGGCCCATTAAGCAGTGCTTACACCATTCCACTGCTTTCCAAACTGCCAAAGTCCACATTCTTTCAAACAAAAGCATGGTCAATCCCAGCAGAGCAATACCCCAGTTCCTGGTACCAATGCCTTTTTGGAGTTTTTTTTTTTTTTTTTTTTTTTTTTTTTTAATTATTGCTCTGAAGAGATACCATGGCCTGGCAACTCTCATAAATAAAAATACCAGTGTGGTTTACTTACAGTTTCAGGTAATTATCCTCATGTCAGACATGGTGGTGGAGAAGTAGATGAGAGTTCTACATCTTGCAGGCAACAGGAACTGGATTGAGACACTATGGCATCCAGGGTATAGGAAAGCTCAAAGCCCACCCTCACAGTGACATGCTTCCTCCAACAGGGCCATACCTATTCCAACAAAGCTTCACTTCCGAATAGTGCCGCTCTCTATGAGATTTTGGAGACCAACTACATTCAGACTACCACAGTCATCATGGTGGGTGGCCTGCAGGTAGACATGATGCTGGAGAAGGACCTGGGAGTTTTACCTCTTGATCTGCAGGCAGCAGGAAGTGAACTGTGTGCCACACTTGGCATTAACTTGATCATATGGACCCCAAAGTCCACCCCCCACAGTGACATACTTCCTCCAACAAGGCTACACCTACTCTAATAAGGCCACACGTCATAATAATGCCGCTCCTTATGGGCAGAGCATTCAAATACATGAGTCTATGGGAGCCATTCCCATTCAAACCACCACAGGAGTTTGAGCTGTTTACTTTTTGTACCTCCTGTCGGAAGCCATCAATCGTGGAGCGCTAACTTCAGCATCTGTTCTCTTATACTGTTTTCTGTTTAGGCTGTTATTTTTGGCAGGGCTAGGTGGGTGTAGGGGTCGTTACAGAAGTCTTCCATGTGCCTGTTTCTCAACTGTGCATCTGCAATTGTTGAGAGTACTTCAAAAGTAGCTTCTTTGCTCTTCACAGTCAGTGGGAAAACGGATCATGGGCTTCCACATGTTTGCTGGTAACAGGAAAGACTGCAAACACAGCCTCCTGCTTCAGTGGGACCATTGACTCAGACGAGACCCTTGGAGGGAGCTGGGACCACAGGCACCAACCTGGCCCCAGGTGACAGCACTTTCCACTCATCAGCATGGTTCCTTGGGGCAGCACTGCCTCCAGACATCAACATGGCTTTAGGCTGCAGCCCAGACCACACACATCCACATGGCCTTCAGTGGTAACATGAGACACGGACACCAACACAGATCCCTGCTGCGGTAGAACCATGGGCGCAGACATAGCCCTTTGTAGCAGCACGGGTCCGGATATCATGAAAGCCTCAGGTAGCAGTGCAGGCCTCTCTGATGTGCCTGCTCCTTCCTCATTGCTCCCATGTCTCCAGTTTTGCCTTTCTCCACAGCGCGTGCACAGTGGACTACCTTCTTGCCAACACATACTTGCTCACCCACGCTGTGAGGTGACAGGCAGACCCTGCATGTCTTCTCATAAAGGACTCTTAAATGGATATGTTAAGTGAAATGAATTTCATGAGGATGTATTTTGTTATTCCACAGCAAGAAAATTTGAAAGGCAACATTAAAATGATAGCAAAATGTGGTGATTGCCAGACTCTGGAGAAATAAGAGAGAGTGAAGAGATGACATGGGTGACTAAACTTTTTTTTTGAAACTTTGTATTATTATTGTGTGTGAAAATGCACATGTGTGCATGTGTGGCTTTCTGAGTGCAACTATGCAGGTCTGTTCTCTCCTTCCACCTTTATGTGGGTTCTGGGGACTGCAGAATTGCATGGCAAATGCCTTTACCTGCTGAACCATCTCTCCACCCTAACAGACATGTTTTTTTAAATAATTTTTTATTTAAAGTAAAAACAATCTTATTTTACATACCAATTTCAGTTCTCTCTTCCTCCCATCCTACCATGCTCCCCAACCCTCCATCCCACCTCCATCCACTCCTTAGGGAGGGTGAGGCATCCCATGAGGGATCATCAAAGTCTGACACATCATTTGGGGCAGGACCTAGGCCCTTCCCCCTGTCTCTAGGCTAGGGGATTATCACTTTATAAGGAATGGTCTCCTAAAGTTCATTCGTGCACTAGATATAAATACTGGTTCAACTGCCAGAGATCTCATAGACTGCTCAGGCCACCCAACTGACACCCATGTTCATGGGGCCTGGTTCAGTGTTGTGCTGGTTCCCCAGCTGTCAGACTGGGGTCTGTGAACTTCCACTTGCTCAGGTCAGCTGTTTCTGTGGGTTTCCCCACCATGGTCTTCACCCCTTTGCTCATCACTCTTTCCTCTCTGCAACTGGATTCCAGGAGTTCAGTTCAATGTTTAGCTGTGAATCTTTGCTTTTGCTTCCATCAGCTAGTGGACGAAGGCTCTAGGCTTGCATATAAGGTGTAGTCATCAATCTCATTATAGGGGAAGGGCATTTAAGGTAGCCTCTCCACTATTGCTTAGATTGTTAGTTGGGGTTATCCTTGTGGATTCCTGGACATTTCCATAGTGCCAGATTTCTCTTTAAACCTATAATGGCTCTCTCTATTAAGGTATCTCTTTTCTTGCTCTCCTCTATTTTTCCCCTGACTTGATCTTCCTAATCCCTCATGTTCTCCCCCACTGTCTCCCCTCTTAAAAAGAGGTGATTTTTTAAGACAGTGGAACTATTCTCTATGATACTATAATGGTGGATACATGAAATTCTTCACTACTCATGGAAGCATGCAACTTTATACTATATGTGCTATTGACTTCAGTCAATAATAATGGGTTAGTATTGTTTCATTAACTTTAATACATGACTCTAGTGCAAGGTGTTAATAATAGGGGAAATTGCATGAGGGAGAGAAGTAGATGGGCTTTGTACTGATTAGTCTTTCTGCATATCTATCTGTTTGTTTTGTTTTTTTCAAGACAGGGTTTCTCTGTGTAGCCCTAACTGTCCTGGAACTAGCTCTGTAGACCAGGTTGGCCTCAAACTTAGAGATCTTCCTGCCTTTGCCTCCTGAGTGCTGGGATTATAGGTGTGGGCCATCACTGCCTGGCTACAATCTTTATTTGTTTTGTTTTCTTTCTGCAAATCTAAAACCCCTGTAAAAACAAGTTTAATAAAACCCTCCAAATCTATAATCTAAATCTATCTATATCATGTACATCTGTCTTCAGGTGCCCAATTTCAATTTGCTGGCAGCATACTCAGAAGTGAAACATTTTAGTTTTGAAATAACCAGGTTGTCCAAAAGAGGGTGCCAAAAGCTTACAAAGATGTCTTTCTTTGTTCATGCAAAAAGAAATTAAACAATAAAATGGAATTAAGGTAGGGGATTCTAATTTAAGAACACACAGGACCCATGTGCCTCTTTCTTAGTGATTCTGCCTTTATTTAGAGATGCTAAGTCCTTTGCTCTATCTATTTTATATTTTTGAGTCAGGCCCTATAGCTCAGGGTGACCTTGAACTTGCTATGGAGCTGAGGCTGGCTTAGAACTTCTGATGCTTCTGTGTTCAGCTCCCAAGTGTTGGGATTACCAATGTAGGTCATCACACCTGGTTTAGACCTTTGCACTTTGGTTTTGTTTCTGTGGGAGCTGTAGCAACATAATTTACCCTGTTGATACAAGTGTTGTTATCAGTGGCGATCCTGGCTTTAAAGAGACTCACTGGTTGGAGAGATGGCTCAGTGGTTGAGAGGATCCTGTGGTTCCCAGCACCCAGGGAAGATCACAGTGTGATCAGGTAGATCACAGTTGCCTGTACTTCTTAACTCCAGGGCACCTGATGTCCTCATCTGGCCTCTACCAGCAGCTGCACACAGACACACATACAAATAAAAATTAAAAATATTAAAAGGAAGAAAGGAAATCCATTGTACTGGTTCTTTTTGTTAACTTGATACACATTAGAGCTGTTGGAGAAGAAAGTTCAGTTAAAGAATTGGCTCCATTAGATTAGTCTGTAAGCAAGTCTATGGGGGGCATTTTCTTAATTAATGATTGATATGGGGAGGGAGGGAGAGTTGAATAAATACACTTGGCTTTTCTTTAAAACAGTTTGAGACATGTCTTGTTCTGTTGGATTTAAACAGAAAGATTTATAATTCAAATTCCAATTTCCCAATTTTTATTTATTAAAATATTCACATTTATTTAATTTTATGTGTATGAGTTCAAAAGAAGGAGTTGAATCCCCTAGAACTGTAGTTAATTATGGTTGTGAGCCACCATGCAGGTGCTGGTAAGCTCTCTACAAGTGCTCTTAACTACTGAGCCATCTCCCTAAGTGCAAATTCCTTATTTTTTAAAAATAAAAATATTTTCAGCAATGCATTAGAAATTTAGAGATATTCCTAGGTCACCCATTGACAGCATTATTTTCTATCTTCTATCATCTATCTATCTATCTATCTACTATCAGATATCTATTTTCTATCAATCTATCTATCTATTTTCTATCTATCTTCTATAATCTATCACTTATCTATCTTCTATCATCTATCTATATCTTTCTATCAGCATATTTATTTATTTCTTGAGATAGGGTCTCACTTTTTATTTTTTACTTTTTTTAATTATTATTTTACATATAGATCCCACTTCCCTTTCTCTCCCTCCCTCCCTCCTTCCCTCCCTCCCACTCTCCCATCCCATTCTTCCAGCCCCACTCCACAGGGAGGGTAACGCCTTCCAGGAGGCATCAACAAAATCTATTGAGTCATTTGGAGTAGGGTCTAGACCTTCCCTCCTGTCTCTAGGCTAAAGGAGTATCTCTCCATGGGGAATGTGCTCCCAAAGTCCTTTTGTGCACCAGGGATACATCCTGGTTCCACTGTCAGAGGTCCCTTAGACTGCCCAGGCCTTCTAACTGAGACCCATGTTCGGGGCATCTGAATCAGTTCAATGCTGGTTCCCAGCTATCAGTCTGGGGTCCATTAGCTCCCCCTTGTTCAGGTCAGTGAGACAGGGTCTCATTTTATACTCCAGCTGTTCTGGAACTCTCTTTGTAGACCAGGAGATCTCTGAACTAGAGTTTTAGGTGGTTGTTAGCAGCCCAGTGTGGATTCTGGGAACTAAACCCAGGTCCTCTGCAAGAACAGTGAATACTCTTAAACACTGAGCCATCTCCCTAGCCCTCCAGTGATTTGTTGCCACTCCTTCCCTGTAGGAGGCACAGATAAGCTCTAGGGGAACCTGGAATATTAAATGCTGGAAGGGATGCATATGCTGTAATTCACCCAGAAGTGTAGATGGAGTTTTACTGTCTCAGTAGCCACTTCCAAATCACCACTCCGAGGCTTATATTACCTATAAATGTTAGGTTGATAGCTCAGGCTTATTACTAACTAGCTCTTACAACTTAAATGAACTCATTTCCATTAATCTGTGTCTTGTGTTTTATTACCTCATTTTTTACACATTCTGCCTGCTCTGCTGCCATCTCCCTGACACCACTCTTTTTTCCCCCAGAATCCTAAGTCTGATCGCCCTCCTATACTCTTTGCCTGGCTTTTAGCCGTCAGTGTTTTATTTATGGTGAACATAATCCACAGCACAGAAGGATGGGAGTGAATGTGGTTAAAAGCCTGGTGATCTTTTCGTTAAACCACACGGGATCCTCCCCTAGACTCTTATCATGAGTTTGCTTTTCTCAGGCAATCTACAGAACCCATCTTTATGTAAGGCATCACACACACTTCCCAAAAATTTCTATGTAGTCGTGTCTGATCTTTACTTAGCTTACTTTGTTCCTCAAGGAGATTTATTGTATGCTTTATTGTGTACATGGGATTGAGTTATTTATTACCAGGAGAGTTTTCACCAAATTGTGCTGTGCTTAAATATGCCTAAAATAAGCTACTCAGGGTCAGGCTCCCAATGTTTGAACTAACACTGGCTATTTAGTCGTGTTGAACTGAACTGGATTCTTGCCTTTTGAGGATTGTTCCTTACTCTGCTGACCATAGTGGCCACAAGGCTTCCTCCCTCACACTTGTCATACTGTCCTTGAACTCACTAAGATCTGCTTGCCTCTGTCTCATGAGTCCTGGATTAAAGGCATGTGCCACTATGCTCTGTACCTATTTATTTTTTTGAGACATAGTCTTATGTATCCAAGGCTGGCTGTGAATTTGTGACAGCAGCTTTTGTACCGGGTCTTTCTGTATTCCTAGGATTCTACAAAGTTTGTAATCCATATCTTACTATGTCGCCTAGGCTTGCTTAAAGCTCTAGATATTTCTATCTCAATACCCTCAAATGTTGGGGTTACAGGCATGCATCACCATGTCTTGTGAAATCTTAGTGAGTAGCTTCTCCAAGGTGAGACTCTTTGTTACAATAATATCATAACTACTCCAAGTTTTGTCTTGTATATGTTGCCTTTTATTTTTTCTTGGTATTTTGTTGATTGTAAAAGGAATATAAACAAATATACACAAATGACCAAATAAACAAAAGTCCAAAGTGAAACTTTGATGAGAGATGTCATTCTGTAAATATGTTTCTTGTATTGGTTAATGAATGAAGCACTGTTGGCCAATAGGAAAGCAAGATAGTTGGAACTAGGAGGCAAGGAGGAGAGAGGAAGAAGAAAGGGAGGAGGAGTTTCAAGATGTGGTACCAACAGGGTGGCATGCCAGGCTCTCTCTCCGGTAGGATGAGACCACGTGGACATACTTAGATTGATACAAATGGGTTAATGTTTAAGACAAGCTAGCCAATAAAAAATGCTAATGACAGGCTAACAGCTTTATATCTAATACAGCGTCTCTGTGTGTTATTTGGGGCTGGTGCAGCTCTGGGACCAGGCCGGAGGGGAAAACCTACTTTTAACAAAACTTATTCTGACTGAAATGATAAGACTATCAATAATTTCTGTACTTTCTTTTTCTGTGTCTATGACTTTCCTTTCTTTATCCCTTTCATTCTGAGACAGGGTCTTATTTAAGTCTCAATCTCCTTATGTAGCTGAAGATGACTTTGAATTCTTTATCTTCTGCCACTTCTTGTCAAGTGCTAACATTATACATGTGTACTACTATGTCCAGTTAGCTTTGTTTGAATGACAAGTACAAATTGTGTCCATTTATGGTATATGACATGATGTTTTGGTACATTTATGTACTATGGAAGGCTGAGTCAAGAGATTTCACATGCACACCTCACAGGAAAATATTTAGCATTTGGTCTCTGAGAAGTGTGTGTGTGTGTGTGTGTGTATGTGTGTGTGTGTGTGTGTGTGTGTGTGTGCCACAGTATGCCTGTGGAGGTGAGAGGACAATTTGTGGGATTCAGATCTCTTCTACCACCATTTGGGTTCTGGGGATTGAGCTCTGATCATCAGCCTTGGCAGCAAGCACCTTTACCCTCTGAACCATCTTGCCAGGCCTCTAGAAGTCTCTCCATGGACTGTGATATTGATACCTGCCTTTGTTAGGTTTTTATTGTTGTGAAGAGATACCATGATCATGACAACTCTTATAAACAAAAACGTTAAATTCAGGTGGTGGCTAACAGTTTTAGAGGTTTAGTCTATTATCATCCTGGTGGGACACGTGGTGTGAAGGCAGACATGATTCTGAAGAGGTTGTTGAGTTCTACCTGTTGCACAGGCAGCATGAAATGATCTGAGTGTCATACTGAGTGAAGCTTGAGCCAAGGAAACCTCAGAGCTTACCCTCACAGTGACACAGTTCCTCTAATAAAGCCACACCCATTCAGCAAGGCCACACACATTCAGCAAGGCCACACCCACTCCAATAAAGGCACACCCACTCCAAGGCCACACCTCCCATTAGTGCCTCTCCTTTTTTTTTGTGTCACGTTCTCCATGCTTTATTGATATTTTGCAAATACCTCAACTATGTTACCAATGTTCTATCTTATTTTTTAAATTTAAATTCGAAACAAGCTTGTTTTACATGTCAATCCCAGTTCTGGCATCCTCCCGTCCTTCCTCATCTCATCCCCTTTCTGCTCTCAGGGAGGATGAAGCCATCCATGGGGAGTCTTCAAAGTCTGTCATATCATTTGGAGTAGGGCCCAGGCCCTCCCCCATGTTCCTATGCTGAGAGAGTATCCCCCTATGTGGAATGGGTCCCCAAAGTCCATTTGTACACTAGGGATAAATACTGATTCACTGCCCATAGACTGCCCAGACCTCCCAACTAACACCACATTCAGGGAATCTGGGTCCATCCTATGCTGGTTTCCCAGCTATCAGACTGGTGTCCATGAGCTCCCCCTTGTATAGGTCAGCAGTTTCTGTGGGTTTCTCCAGCCTGGTCTTGACCCCTTTGCTCATCACTCTTCCCTTTCTGAAACTGGATTCTAGGAGTTCGGCTAGTGTTTAGCTGTGGGTGTCTGCTTCTGCTTCCATCAGCTACTGGATGAAGGCTATTCCAGTAGAATGGCATATAAGGTAGTTACCAATCTCATTATTGTGGAAGGGTATTTAAGATAGCCTCTCCACTATTGCTTAGATTATAAGTTGGGTAATCCTTGTATATCTCAGGATATTTTCCTAGTGACGGACTTCTCTTTAAACCCATAATTTCTCCCTCTATTATGGTGTCTCTTTTCTTGATCTCCTCTATTTGTTCCCTGACTCAGTCTTCCTGATCTCTCATGCCCACGTCTCCCCTCCTCTTCTCCCATTCTTTTTCTCCTAACTCTCTCCCCATGAACTATTTTCTTTTAAACCACCACAATACCATATCTTGGTGATTTTTGAATAATTCTGCAGCAAAGAGAAGAATGCACATATTTCTTTGATGTACTGTTTTTCTATCCTTTGGAACTCATTCAGTAATGAGATTTCTGGATACTATGGTCATTCTGTTTAATTTTTTTTTTTTTTGTGGGGCTAGAGAGATAGCTCAGTAGTTAAGAATACTGGCTGCTCTTCCAAGTACCCAGGTTTGATTCACAACATCTACATGATGCTTAACAGCTATCTATAACTCCAGTCCTGGGGTATTGAACACCCTCTGTGGGCATTGCACACACATAGCACACAGAAGAAAATTATGCAAGTAAAACATTCATACACATAAAACAAATGTTTATTGTATTTTATTTATTTATCATTTTAAAATTTATTTTATGTGTATGGTTGGTTACCCTGCATGTTTGTATGTGGACCATGCCTGTCTGAAGAAAGTGTAGAATCCTCTAGAACTGGATTTATAGTCTCTTGTTAGCTATGTGGGTGCTAGGAATCAAAGTGTCCTCTGGAATAAGAGCTAACACTCTTAACTGCTGACCCATCTTTCCAGATCTCTGTTAAACACTATTTATTTTTATTTATGTGTATGTTTATGCCTTTGTGAGCTTCTCTGTACCACATGTGTGTGGTTGCCTAAGGAGGCCAGAAGAGGACATTGAATCCCTTGACTGCTAGCGTAAGTGGGTGCTGAGACCTCAATCTGGGTCTTCTGCAAGAACAGTAAGCATTCTTAACTGCTGAGCCATCTCTCCAGCCTGATGGTCATCCTGTTTTAGTTTTTCTATGGGACCTCCATGATATATTTTATAATGACCATGCTAATTCATACTTTTACCAAAAGAGTTCATAGGTTCTTCCCCTTAAAAAAATATCCCCATGAACACTTGCCTTTATCTTTTTGATAATATTTCAATACACATGAGGTACCTTTGTGGTTCCAATTTTCATTTTCCTAGATGACTAGTGATGTTAATGTTGAACATTTCCCCATATACCATTTGAACATCTGTATGTCTTCTTTTGAGAAATATCTACTTGGGTCCTTTATAGCACCCTCTCTTTTGAGACAGTGTGTCTCTCTATAGCTTCGGCTGGCCTAAAACCTTAAAAAATATTATTATTATTTATTTATGTGATTGGGTGTTTTGCCTATATGTAATGTCTGTGCTTTGTGTGTCTAGTGCCCACAGAGGACAGAAGAAGTTGTTGGATCCCTCAGAATTAGATTTACAGACAGTTGTGAGATGCCATGTGGGCATTGGGAATCAGAGCTGGAAGACGGTCTTAAGCCAATGCTCTCACCCATTAAGTCATCTATCTCTCCAGCCCCAGCCTCAGCCTTTTGACTGCTGCAATTACAGGCATGCATTCCCAGAGCTACCTCCTTTGTTCATGTCTAAAATGAAGGGGTCCATAGAACTGGAGTTATTATATATATATGTACAGAGTGAGTTCCAGGCCAGGAGGCTTGTATTAATCAAGTGGTTATTGTTACCAACTTGACCAACCTAGAATTTCCTAAACCTGTGGGTGTGATAGGAAGGAGGTTTCTAGATTGGGTTGAGTTGGGAAGGTCTACTCTAACTGTGGGAAAGCACCTTTCTATAGACTGGGGTCCTGGGAAGCCTGAAAAGTGAAATATGAGCTGAGATGCAGCATTCCTGTCTCTCTGTTCCCTGGTGTTGGATCAGTGTGACTGATCAGGTGACTCATATTCCTAATGCCATGAGTTCTCTTCCTTGATAGACTGCACCCTCAAAATAAGAGCCCAAATAACCCCTCCCATCCTTAAGTTGCTGTTGTTAGATTTTTTGCAGCACAAACACAATGGGGATCTAAGATAATGTATAAGGGTAAATGCTTGTCCTACATTACATCATTTTGTTAGACCTCATTTATTTAATTCTCGTTTGTTCTGCTGTTGAGTATATTAATTGAAATTGTGTGGTGGTGCACACTTGTAATCTCAGTTTTCTGGGAAGTGGAGGCAGGAAGATGAGGAATTCAAGGTTATCAAGTAAATTCCAGGCCAGGCTGGACTACAAGAGCCTCTCTTAAGAAAGAAAGAAAAACAAACAAACAAAGAAACCAAAAAAAGAGTACTGATTAAAGAAAAAAAAATCTTATGCGTATGTTTGTTTATGCATTTGTGGCAATGGTCGAATTGAAATTCCAAATTTGAATGTAAACATAACTTGCATTTTGTTCAGCATCAGCATAAATGGTCTGATGAGTCTTAAAAATAGAAAATCCCTCTCACTTGCATGTTCTTGGGGGAGGTTCTTAAACCAGAGGACAGCTGCTCCCCAGAATGAGGTACTTCAGTTCAGTGTTGTCCAGCACGGAATGTCCGAGGGCCAGGAAGCATCTCAAACAGCATTTACCTCTTCTGGTACATTCTACAAAGGAATTGTCCCAAGGATTGTTCCCACTTATGCCCTTGATGTTTCTATTTTAACAAAGACATCCTTTGACGGGAACTGCCTCTTGCAGATCTCAAAGCCAGCTGCATGTTGCTGCTCAGCTCTTCCGGTGATCTGGCTATGTGCATTTTCTGATCTTGAGCTGCCGATGCGCTCCGTGAGAAATGACATCTTAAACTGCAGGAAGGCTTTCTTCTCTGTGGGTAGGAAGACTGGAGCGACGCAATCATCCTACTGGAGCACATTTCCTCTCAATTCTGTCCTCAAAATATTTCTTTTCCTGAAAGAAAGAAAGAAAAAGATCGCCCCTGTGATGTGATGAGATGAAAGGATGGCTTTCTTCATCTCTTCCTGTTTCTTCTCAGAAAGTGTAGCCAAACAGGGTTTTCTAGCCATTTATATATATTTTAAATGAGGGCTCACGAGCATGTATTATTTCTCCAAGTGAAGAAATTACAGCAAACACACACTCATCCACAAACTCTCCCCAAATGTAACATCATTTAAAAAAAGTAATACCGTTTTCATTATTTACTGACTGTGTCATCTTGGTCAAGTTGTTAATTATTTCTTTATAATAATAATAAAATTTTGATGTTTTTGAGACAAGGCAGCATGTGGTGCAGGCTGGCTTTGTACTTGCTATATAGCTGAGGATGACCTTGAATTTTTCCCTCCCTCCCTCCCTCCCTCCCTCCCTCCCTCCCTCCCTCCCTCCCTCCCTCCCTCCCTCCCTCCCTCCCTTTCTTTTTCTTTTCTTTCAGAGACAGAGTTTCTCTGTGTAGCCCTGGCTGTCCTGAAACTCCCTCTGTAGACTAGGCCCCTGCCTCCTGAATACTGGGATTAAAGGTGTGTCACCACCTTGAATTTATTTATTATTATTTTTTTAATTTAAATTTGAAACAAGGTTGTTTTACATGTCAATCCCAGTTCCCTTACCCGCCCATCCTCCCCTATCACCCCCACCAAATCCCAGCCCATCCCCTTTCTGCTCCCCAGGGAGGGTGAGGCCTTCCACGGGAAGTCTTTAAAGTCTTCTTAGGCCCTCCCCCATGTATCTAGACTGAGAGAGTATTCCCCTATGTGGGATGGGCTCCCAAAGTCCATTCATATACTAGGGATAAATACTGATTCATTACCAGAGGCCCCATAGACTGCCCAGTCCTCCTAACTAACACCCACATTCAGGGGGTCTGGGTGGATCCTATGCTGGTTTCCCCACTATCAGATTGGGGTGCATGAGCTCCCCCTTGTTCAGGTCAGTTGATTCTGTGGGTTTCTCCAGCCTGGTCTTGACCCCTTTGCTTATCACTCCTCCCTCTCTGTAACTGGATTCCAGGAGTTTGGCTAGTGTTTAGCTGTGGGTGTCTGCTTCTGCTTCCATCAGCTACTGGATGAAGGCTCTAGGATGGCATTTAAGGTAGTCGTCAATCTCATTATCGTGGAAGGGCATTAAAGGTAGCCTCTCCACTATTGCTTAGATTGTTACTTGGGTTCATCCTTGTAGATCTCTGGGCATTTTCCTAGTGCCATATTTCTCCTTAAATCTATAATGTCTCCCTCTATTATGGTATCTCTTTTCTTGCTCTCCTCTATTCTTTCCCTGTCTCAAATCTTCCTGTTCCCTCATGCCCACCTCTCCCCTCCTCTTCTCCCCTTCTCTGTCTCTTAACTCCCTCTCCCCTCCCTCCATGCTCCTAATTTGCTTTGGAGATCTTGTCCCTTTCCCCTTCTTCAGGGACCATGTATGTCTGTCTTAGGGTCCTCCTTGTTTCCTAGCTTTTTTTGTGGTGTGAATTGTAGGCTGGTAATTCTTTGCTCTATGTCTAAAATTAATATATGAATGAGTACATAAACCATGTTTGTCTTTCTGTGACTGGGTTACCTCACTCAGGATGGTTTCTTCTAGTTCCATCCATTTTCCTGTGAATTTCAGGATTCCATTGTGTTTTTCCGCTGAGTAGTAAGTACTCCATTGTGTAAATGAACCACATTATCTCCATCCATTCTTCACTTGAGGGGCACCTAGGTTGCTTCCAGGTTCTGGCTATTACAAATAATGCTGCTCTGAACATAGTTGAACAGATGCCCTTGTTGTATGAATGTGCACCTTTGGGTATATGCCTGAGAGTGGAATTACTGGATCTTGAGGAAGACTGATTTGCATTTTCCTGAGGAATCACCATACTGATTTCCCAAAGTGGCTGTACATGTCTGCATTCCCACCAGCAGTGGAGGAGTGTACCCCTTTCTCCACATCCTCTCCAGAATAAACTGTCTTTTGTGTTTTTGATTTTAGCCATTCTGACAGAAGATGGTATCTCAGAGTTGTTTTTATTTGCATATTTTCTGATGGCTAAGGATGTTGAACACTTTCTTAAGTAACATTGAGCCATTTTAGATTCCTCCATGGAGAATTCTCTATTTAGTTTTGTACCTCACTTTTTAATTGGATTATTTGGTGTTTTGGTAACTAGTTTCTTGATTCCTTTATATATTTTGGAGATCAGCCCTCTGTCAGATGTGGGGTTGGTGAATATCTTTACCCATTCTGTGGGTTGCCATTTTGTCTTGTTGACTGTGTCCTTTGCCTTACAGAAGCTTTTAAATTTCAGGAGGTCCCATTTATTAATTGTCGATCACAGTGTCTGTGCTACTGGAGTTATGTTCAGGAAATGGTCTCCTGTACCAATTTGTACAAGGGTACCTCCAACTTTCTCTTCTAAGAGGTTCAGTGGCTGGGTTTATGTTGAGGTCTTTGATCCATTTGGATTTAAGTTTTGTGCATGGTGATAGATATGGGTCTATCTGCAGTCTTCTACACATCATCATCCAGTTGTGCCAACACCATGATGTTGATGCTTTCTTTTTTCCATTGTATAATTTTAGCTGTTTTGTCAAAAACCAGGTGTTTCTAGGTGTGTAGGTTAATATCAGAATTTTTGATTCGATTCCATTGGTCTATTTGTCTATTTTTGTGCCAATACCAAGCTGTTTTTAGGACTATAGCCTTATAATAGAGATTAAAGTTAGGGATGGTGATGCCTCCGGAAGTTCCTTTATTTTACAGGGTTGTTATGGCTATCCTGGGTCTTTTACCATATAAAGTTGAGGATTGGTCTTTCAAAGTCTGTGAAGAATTGTGCTGGGATTGATGGGGATTTCATTGAATCTGTGCATTGTTTTTTTGGCAAGATTGCCATTTTTACTATGTTGACCCTACCTATCCAAGGGCAGGGGAAATCTTTCCATTTTATGGTATCTTCTTTTAATTTCTTTTGTATCTTTAAGATACAAAGTTCTTGCTATATAGGCCTTTCATTTGTTTGGTTAGCATTACTCCAAGATATTTTATGTTGTTTGTGGCTATTGTAAAGGGTGATGTTTCTGTGATTTCTTTCTCAGTCTCTTTATCTTCAGTATACATTAGGGCTACTGATTTTTTTTTTTTAAATTAATCTTATATCCTGCCACTTTGCTGAATGTGTTTATCAGCTGTATGAGTTCCCTGGTAGAGTTTTTTGGGTCACTTATGTAAACTATCATATCATCTGCAAATACTGAAATTTTTACTTCTTTCTTCCCATTTGTGTCCTTTTTGATCTCCTTTTGTTGTTTTATTGCTCTAGCTAGTACCTCAAGTACAATATTGAAGAGATATGGAGAGAGTGGGCAGACTTGTCTTGTTCCTGATTTTAGAGGAATCACATTGAGGTTTTCTTCATTTAGTTTGATGTTGGCTGTTGGTTTGCTGTGTATTGCTTTTATTATGTTTCGATATGTTCCTGTTATCCCTGATCTCTCCAGGACCTTTATCATGATGGGGTGTTGGATTTTGTCAAGGCTTTTGCATCATCTAGTGAGATGATCATGTAGTTTTTCTTTTTCAGTATGTTTATATGGTGGATTACATAGATGGATTTTCATATGTTGAACCATTTCTGCATCCCTGGGTTGAAGCCTATTTGATCATGTTGAATAATTTCTTTGATGTGTTCTTGGATTCGATCTGCCAGTATTTTATTGAGTATTTTTGCATCAATGCTCATGAGGTGTATTGGTCTGTAGTTCTTTTTCTTAGTTGTGTGGCTTGGGTACCAGGGTAATTGCAGCCTTGTAAAAAGAGTTTGGTGATGACCCTTCTGCTTCTATTGTGTGGAACACTTTGAGGACTATTGGTTTAGCTCTTCTTTGAATTTCTGGTAGAATTCTGCACTGAAACCATCTGGCCCTGGGCATTTTTTGGTTGGGAGACTTTTTGATGACTGCTTCAATTTCATTAAGGGTTATATGTCTATTTAAATTGATTATTTGGTCTTGATTTAATTTTGGTAAGCAATATCTATCCAGAAAATTGTCCATTTCGTTAAATTTTTGAATTTTGTGGGGTACAGGTTTTCAAAGTATGACCTGAAGATTCTCTGTATTTCCTTTGTATCCCTTGTTATGTCTCCCTTTTAATTTCTGATTTTGTTAATTAGCTTGTTCTCTTGTCTTTTGGTTAGTATGGATAAAGTTTTGTCTATCTTGTTGATTTTTCTGGAAGAACCACCTCTTTGTTACATTGTTTCTTTGTACTGTTTTCCTTGTTTCTTCTTTATTGATTTCAGCCCTCAAATTGATTATTTTCTGACATCTACTCCTCTGTGGTGAGTTTGCTTCTTTTTGTTCTAGAGCTTTCAATTGTGCTGTTAATTCTCTAGTGTGACTATTCTCCAGTTTCTTCATGTAGGCACTTAGTGCTATGAATTTTCCTCTTAGCACTGCTTTCAAAATGTCCCATAAAATTGGGTATGTTGTGTCTTCATTCTCATTGAATTCTAGAGAGTTTTTAATTTCTTTCTTTATTTCTTCCTTGACCCAGGAATGGTGCAACTGCGCATTGTTCAATTGCCATGAGTTTGTAGGTTTTCAGCAATTTGTGTTGTTGAATTCTAACTTTAAAGCATGGTAATCTGATAAGATACAAGGAGTTATTCCAATTTTTTTTTGTACCTATTGAGGTTTACTATATTGCCAAGTATGTGGTCGATTTTAGAGAAGGTTCCATGTGGTGCTGAGAAGTAGGTGTATTCTTTTGTGTTTGAATAGAATGTTCTATAAATTCCTGTTAAACCAAATTGGGTCATAACTTCTGTTAGTTCCTTTGTTTCTTTGTTAAGCCTCTGTCTGGTGGACCTGTCTAGTGTTGAGAGTGGGGTGTTGAAATCTCCCACTATAAGTGTGTGAGGTTTTATGTGAGATTTGATTTTAGTAATGTTTCTTTTATGAATGTTGGTGCCTTTGTATTTGGGGCATAGATGTTTGGAATTGAGACTTCATCTTGATGGATTTCTCCTGTGATGAATAAGAATTGACCCTCTCCACTTGTTTTGATTGATTTTAGTTTAAAGTCTAATTTGTTAGATATACGTATTGCTACACTACACCTGCTTGTTTCTTGGGTTCATTTGATTGGAAAGTCTTTTCCTAACCCTTAACTATGAGGTGATGTCTGTCTTTGAAGTTGAGGTGTGCTTCTTGTATGCACCAAAAGGATGGATTCTATCTTCATTTCCATTCTTCTAGCCTGTGTCTTTTTATAGTCGAGTTGAGACCATTAATATTGAGGGATATTAATGACCATTGATTGTTAATTCTTGCTTGTGTTGTATTTACTGTTGGTGGTGGTATTTTTCTTTTGGCTGTTGGTAAAGTGGGATTATCTATTGCCTATGTTTTTGTGGGTGTAGTTAATTTCCTTGGGTTGGAGTTTTCCTTTCAGAACTTTTTGTTGGGCTGCATCAATGGATGTGTATTGCTTAAAAATGGTTTTGTCATGGAATATTTTGGTTTCTCCATCTATAGTAATTGAAAGCTTTGCTGGGTATAGTAGTCTAGACTGTTATCCATGATCTCTTAGTGTTGGTAGAATTTCTATCCAGGACCTTCTGGCCTTCAGAGTTTCCATGGAGAAGTCAGGGGTAATTCTGATAGGTTTGTCTTTATATGTTACTTGGCCTTTTTCATTTGTTGCTCTTAATATTCTTTCTTTATTCTGTATGTTTTGTGTTTTGATTATTTTGTGGTGAGGGTACTTTTTTTTTGGTCCACTCTATTTGGTGTTCTGTAAGCTTCTTGTACTTTCATTGGCACGTCCTTCTTTAGGTTGGGAAAGTTTTCTTCTATGATTTTTGTTGAATATATTTTCTGCACCTTTGAGTTGGTTTTTTTTTTTTTACCTTCTATACCTATTATTCTTAGGTTTGGTCATTTTACAGTCTCCTGGATATTTTGTGTCAGGGATTTGTTGGCCTTAAGATTTTCTTTGGTTGATGAATATATTTCTCATAGTGTATCTTCAATGCCAGAGGTTCTCTCTTCCATGTCTTGTATTTGGTTGGTTATGCTTGCATCTGTAGTTCCTTATCGTTTGCCTGCTTTTCTATTTCCAGCATTCCCTCAGACTGTTTTTTGTTTGTTTGTTTTTTTTTAATTGTCTCTATTTCAGCTTTCAAACCTTGTACTGTTTGAATTGTTTCTTGTAATTTTTGGTTTATCTTTTCCTCCATTTCTTGAATTTTTTCTTCCATTTCTTTAAGGGATTTACTCATTACCACTTTGAGAGTCTCTATCATCATCATAAAGTTGTTTTTAGGGTTGTTCTCTTCTGCTTAATTTGTGCTGGGATGTTCAAGTCTTGCTGGTGTGGAGTTCCTAGATTCTGGTGGCATCATATTGATTCTTATACTATTGTCTACACATCTCTTCTTTCAGTGCATTCTGATAGGGTTTCTCCTTCTGGTTGGTACGGGACCAAGTGGGTGCAAGCAGTTCCAATAGTGTGATGCCTAACCTTCTCCAGTGGGTGGTGGTGGGACTCCTCCCATGGTTGGAGACTGGACCAGGATGCTGGCAGACTCCAGATGAGCTGGTGCGCTAGGACAAGTCCGTCCCCCCTGCCCCCCATCAATCCTCTGTTTTCAGTCATCAGGATGCTCTGAGAAGGGCACTGGAAGAGGCAGGCTGGAAATAGGCCCACACTTGCCCTTTCCTCTGGTTGGAGGTGGGACCAGGAAGTTGGCAGCCTCCAGATGGGCAGGACCGCTCGGCTGGCTTTCTTGCATGTAGTCCTCAGTCTTCAGGATGCTCCGAGCAGGGCACCGGAAGACCACCACCTTGAATTTCTGATCTCCCTGTTTTTATTTCCCAAGTACTGGGATTACAGGCATATACCACCATGCCTGATTTTATTTCTTGTTGGTGATTGAGTCCAGGGCCTTGTACATGCTAGATGAGCACTTCACTGACACAGTTGCATCCTTGGACCTAAGTTATTTAATTTATCTGTTCAAATATAAGTTAGAATTGGGCAAGTATGGCTATTAAGTGAGATAGTGCTAATATATTCATCTTTTTTTTTTTTTTGAGACAGGGTTTCTCTGTTGTCCTAGCACCTTTTCTGTAGACCAGGCTGGCCCTGTCTTCAGATATCCACCTGCCTTTTTCTCCCAAATGCTGGGATTAAACAAGCCACCATGCCTGGCTTGTATTTGTATCAGAATGGCTCCCAAAGACTCATATATATGAATTCTTGGTCTTTAGTTTGTGGGACTGTTTTGGAAGGATTGGGAGGTGTGGCCTTGTTGGAGAAAGTGTGTAACTAGGGGTGGTCTTTGAGGTTTTAGCAGTTCACAGCAGGCACAGTCTCTCTCTTTACCTTTCAGATGAGATGTAAGCTCTCAGCTATTGCTCCATACCATGCCTGCCTTTCTCTAGCTTCCAACCATAATAATAATGAACTCACCCTCTGAAACTGTAAGAAAGACCCTAATTAAATGCTTTCTCATAAGGCGAATTGGTCATAGTGTCTCTTCACAACAATAGAATGATAATGAAGACTACATATTTGCCAGGGTCCATGTATGGTGGTCAGATGATAACTTTTTCTGGTGGGGGGGAGGGGACAGGGTTTCTCTGTGTAACAGTCCTGGTTATCCTGGAGCTCACTTTGTAGACCATGCTGGCCTTGAATTCATGAGATACACCTGCCTCTACCTCCTAAGTGCTGAACTTAAAGGTTGTGTGCCACCACCACCCTGGTTGGTCAAATGAATTTTTAAGAATTGGTTACTTCTACCATGTGAGTCACAGAAGTGAAATTCACATCCTCAGGCTTGGCAGCAAATATCTTTACCTGCTGAGCCATTTTTCTGTCCCCATAACAACAGTTTAAAGTGAATTTATTTTAGTGAAGCCTCACTTATCATCCACATGATATATATTTAGTTTGGATTTTTTCCAAAGAAGACCCTGACTCGGGGAGTTGGCAAGACATGGGGACAATGAAAGGAAAGTAGGGGAACCATAAAGGACAAGCTTGGAAATCAAAGAACTTTTCAGGCCAGCTGCTGCTACAGACTACAGGGACATCATCTTATGAGGAATCTCTGAGAAGTCAAACAAACCTCACACCTCAGAATTGCCTATGGGACCACGCACCTGAGGTGTGGGTGCAGCCACTCGCAGAAAAAGCAGGCTAATTGTCCTGCACAAGTTCCCTCAGTTTGGATTTTACTGGTTGCCTCTGTTGATGTCATGCAATTTGCTCCTCTGCGGACTCTATTCCTAGAATATTGGTAATTATATTCAGAAGCGTGATTTGACTGAGACTCAGTTTTCTTGGCAAGAATTTTACATAAGTGGTGTTGGGCATTTTCGTCATGACTGCAAGATGTCTGACTGCCTCTTCTGGAATTCTAGGAGCCATTTATAACCATTGCCCACCTTTCTTGGTACTTGGCAAATGTCACCACTCAACTCCCCCCCCCATCCCCGCCAGGAAAAGAAACTTTTCTTCATCAAATATTTGGTCACTTTGTAGTATAGTTGTTGTGTGGAAATCAGATCAAATATTTGATTTCTTTGCTTATCTCCCAGTTTCCATAAAAATGCATGTTTTCCCTAGCTGCTTCGCTGGTGACTGACGAAGCTTATTATTTTTATGTTTCATTAACATTTAAAATGCATGTTTTAAAAATATGTTTGATGTGTGTACATTCTTTGAAGTTATTATTCTTATCAATTGCTTTGGTCAGTGTGGAATCTCTTCAAGTTGTCCCTTTGCCTTTGTGACTGTGCCCTGGGAGTGTTACAATCTTTCTGCTTCAGGTGTTGTAGGGTATCATCTAGTTTTATATATTCCATGCCCCAGATCTTACAATTTAGTCATTTTCCTGAAGTGTTCTATGTTTTAAATAAAAACATTGCTGTTTGTGCTGATAGTGATTCAGGGCTCAGAATCTTAACATTTGGGAGGGGAGGCTGCAGGATCAGGAGCTCAAGGTCCTTCTTTGGCGTCTCTTTCATTGTTCCATCACTCCATCCCTCCTCCAACTAGGCCTTTTTGACCTCTCATGTTCCCATTCCCCATCCCTTCCCTTCTATCCCTCTCCCAGTTTACCCAGGAGATCTTAATTATTTTCCCTTCCTGGAGGCTTCCATGTGTGTCCCTCTTAGGGTCTCCCTTGTTACCTAGCTTCTCTGGGGTTGTGAATTGCAGCCTGGCTATCTTTTGCTTTACATCTAATATCTACTTATGAGTGAATACATGTGTTTGTCTTTCTGGGTCTGGGTTACCTCACTGTGTCATGGCCTTTTTTTTTTTTTTTTTTTTTTTTAACCACTGAGTGATACTCCATTGTGTACATGTACCACATTTTCTTTATCTATTCTTCAGTTGATGGGTATTTAGGTTGTTTCCATGTTCTGACTATTACAAATAATGCTGCTATGAACATAATTGAGCAAATGTCCTTGTGGTATGATTGAGCATCCTTTGGATATATGCCCAAGAGTGTTATTGCTGGGTCTTGAGGTAGATCGATTCCCATTTTCCTGAGAAACTGCCATACTGATTTCCAAATTGATTGTATAAGTTTGTACTCCCACCAGCAATGGTAGAGTATTCCTCTTAATCCATACCCTCTCCAACATAGGCTGTCATTACAGTTTTTTATCTTAGCCATTCTGACAAACGTAAGACGATATCTCAGAGTCATTTTGATTTGCATTTCCCTTGTAGCTAAGGATGTTGAGAAATTCCTTAAATGTCTTTTTGACCATTTGAGTTTCTTCTGTTGAGAATTCTGTTTAGATATGTACCTCATTTTAAAAATTGGACTATTTGGAATTTTGGTGTTTAGTTTCTTGAGTTCTTTATATATTTTGGAGATCTCAAATGTGGGGTTGGTGAAGATCTTTTCCCATTCTGTAGGCTGCCATTTGTCTTATTGACAGTGTCCTTACAGAAGCTTCTCAGTTTCATAAGGTTGAATTTATTCATTGTAGTTAGTGTTATGTTTAGGAAGTGGTCTCCTGTGTCACTTTCTCTTCTATTAGGTTCAGAGTGGCTCATTTATGTTGAGGTCTTTGATCCATTTGGACTAAAGTTTTGTGCATGGGGGTATATATGGATCTACATGTCAGCATCCAGTTGTGCCAGCACCATTTGTTGAAGATGCTTTCTTTTTTCCATTGTATAATTTTGGCTTCTTTGCCAAAAATCAGGCGTTCACAGGTGTGTGGATTATTATCAGAGTCTTTAATTTGATATTTGATGCCATTGATCCATGTGTCTATTTTTATGTCAATATCAAGCTGTTTTTATTACCGTAGCTCTATAGTAGAACTTGAAGTCAGGGATGGTGATGCCTCCAGAGGTTCCCTTATTTTATAGGATCGTTTTGCCTGACCTAATTCTTTTTTTTTTTTTTTTTTCAGACAGGGTTTCTCTGTGTAGCTTTGGAGCCTCTCCTGGCACTTAATCTGGCCTTGAACTCATGGAGATTCGTCTGCCTCTGCCTCCCAAGTGCTGGGATTAAAGGTGTGTGCCATCACTGGCTGCCTGGTTGCCTGGCCTAATTCTTTAAAATAAAATGTTTAGTGTGGGCGCACGCATGTGTGTGAATGCCATGCCACGGTCCATATGTGGAAATCAGAGAGGGCAACTCTTCTTCCATCTTGTGGGTCCCAGGGATTGAAGCATCATTATCTGCTGAACCAACTTGCTGGTCCAGTAGATGGTTCTTAAACTGCCTTACAAAAAGAGTTATTTTCATTTATGGGTATGTCTGTGTGAGTGTGTGCTGCATATGTACAGATGTTCTCGGAGGCTAGAAGAGAGAGTCAAATGTCCTGGAGCTGGTGTTACAGGTGGTTGTGAGTCACCTGACATGGGTTCTTGGAACTGAACTCAGGTCTTTTGGAAGAGCAGCAGGTGCTGAGCCAGCTCCATTTTGACAACAACCTTCACCAAGTCTTTTGGATGCTCTTACGTCCAAAATGACAAGTGTGTGTTGTTGTCCTTGATGATAGTGATTTATCCCCATTCAGCATGGAATTAAAACAACTGTACTTAAAGGAAATTGGTTCAGATCACTTTGGACTGAAGAAAGAGTGTGAACAAACAGCAACTTGGCAAAGGCAAGAGATCCAATTTGGATAGAAGTGTGGTTACAGGGAGGAATGCAGTAGGTGCTAAGTCTAAGAAAAAAAATGTGTGAAGCCTGTGAGGAAGTGCCCAGTGCTGCCAAGTTGCTGAGCACAGAGTATCACATCTTAAATTAAGGAATCACAGATATGTTAGTGAATGACAAAGATGATGGGCAGTGAACAAGCTGATGTGACAGCATTAGAATCAGGCAAACCTGGGTTCGAATCTTGGCTTCGCCTACTTTATGCAGTTTAAATTACATGCCATCCACTGTCAATTTGCGTGTTATAATTTTTTTTTCTTCTTAGTGTTGAACTTAGGACCTTAAATACACTAGGCAGACACGCTGTCACTGAGCTGTAGCTCCAGTCCTCTTTACTAGGATGTGTATTGCGTGTTTGTGTGGAAGGGTGAGAGGGTGGAGGTTGAGACAGAATCTCACATAATTCAGCTTTGAATTCACAGGGTAGCCTGTGTGTGTGTGTCTGTGTGTGTGTGTGTGTGTGTGTGTGTGTGTGTGTGTGTGTGTGTGTGTGACAGTGAGAGAGAGAGAGAGAGAGAGAGAGAGAGAGAGAGAGAGAGAGAGGAAGAGAGGGAGAGAGAGAGGGAGAGAGAGGGAGGAAGAGAGAAAGAGGAAGAGAGAGAAAAAGAGAGAGAAGTCTTACATAATTCAGTTTTGAGCTCTCTATGTAGCCAGAGTGCATATGTGTGGGTGTGGGTGTGGAGAGGGTGAGACAAGGTCTCACATAATTTGGCTTTGAACTCACTGAGTATCCAGATGGACTTGGACTTATTTTCCTGCCTACATCTGGAAAGTGCTGTTGTCACAGCGCTGTGCCACCACACTCAATTCTAGACCCCCTTTTACTTAAAATATTTTAATTAATTAATTGTGTATGTGCACTTATAGGCCAGAGGTCAGCCTTGGATACTGTTTCTCAGAATCTGTCCACATTTCTTTTTGAGATAAGGTCATGTTAGGAGTAGTTTTTTCCACTGTTCTGGTCCCTCTGCCATGCCAGCTCCAAATAACACACAGAAACACTGTATTAGATGTAATTCTGTTGGCCTGTTAGTAGCATTTCTTATTGACTAGCTCTGTCTTAAATATTAACCCATTTCTATCAATCTAAGTATGTCCACATGCTCTTATCTTTCCAGAGAGAGGCCCTGGCATTTTCCTCTCTCAGTCCATCATCTTGAATCTCCTCCCTACTCCTTCCTTTCCCCTCCTTGTCTCCTAGTCCTGCCTATCTTCCTTTCCTATTGGCCAACAGTACTTTATTCATTAACCAATAAGAGAAACATATTTAGAGAATGACATCCTCCATCAGGATCTCTTACTGGGGTTGGGGGCTCTCCAAGTAGGCAAGGCTGGTGAGCCAACCAGCTCCAGAAGTCAACCTGTCCCTGCCTTTGTGGGGCTAGGATTATGAATAATTGCCACTATGCCTGGCTTTTTATGTAAATGCTCGGAGAAGATTCAGGTCCTGAGGCTCTGCTGTAAATGCTTTACTGACTGAGCTATCACCCTAGCCTGAGGAAAACCTTTCTATTATTCCACATGGGAAGGTTACTTTAGATCCGCTCTTGTTTTTGTGGTGAAGACCGGACTGTATTTCCTATCCTTTAGATTCTTGGCCTTTAATCCCAGCACTTAGGAAGCAGAGGCAGGCAGATCTCCGTGAGTTCAAGGCCAGCCTGGTCTACAGAGTACCATGATAGCCAGAACTACACAGAGAGAGACCCTGTCTTGAAAAGCCAAAAAAAAAAAATTTATATTTTGATGTATGTATGTGCATGTGTATGTGGTGATGCTGGTGACCAAACTCTGGCCTCATACATCCTAAGCATGGAGCCTGCTACTGAGTTATACCCAGCCCTAGATTGATCTTGGTGGAATTCTGGGAAGGGTAGTTATTCCTTCCTCCTAAGGAAGGATGCTTTCATTTCTGGATTGATCACTTTGACATCCATAGACAAGGGAACCAGAGACAGCCTCTAAATTTTATTTTATTTTACAACGTTTCCTTTTTTTCCCCCTTTTATTGAAAATAGACTGTTTTTCTTTACATACTATAATCTGATTATGGTTTCCCTTCCCTCTACTTTCAGTTTCTCCCTTCCTCCCCTCCCTTTCCACCCCCCTTCACCTCTAATTAGAAAATAAACAAGCTTCTAAGGGATAATAATATAATATAATATAAATATAAAAACCCAACACATTGGGATAAGACATAACAAACATAAGGAAAAGAGCCCAAGAAAAGGCACAGGAACAGATATAGACTCAGAGACCCACTGTTCACACAGGAACCCCTTGAAAACACTAAACTGGAACCTATACTATCTACACAAAGGACCCGTAGGATAAAAAGAGAGAAAAAATATAAAATAAAAAATAAAATTAAAAAAAAAAATAAAAGAGCTGGGCAGGGGTAGTGAACGCCTTCAATCCCAGCATTTGGGAGGCTAAAGCAGGTGGATCTCTGAGTTCAAGGCCAGCCTGGTCTCCAGGACTGACGGGGCTACACAAAGAAACTGTCTTGATGACCCCCCCCCCACAAAAAATCAAGACATTATGAGACAAGGAATCTCTAGGGATGCCATTGAGTTTGTTCTCTTTGGCCATCTACTTCTGGACATGCAACCTACACGTAAGAGTAGTTTGTTTCCCCAGTGAGACTCCCTTGGAGAAAACTAAATTCGAATTTGCAAGTGGTTATTGATGGGAGATAGCTTCTGGGTTAAGGATAAGGGTGTATACCCACTTTCTCCTTTCAGCTTTGGGATTCCATTTGTGCAGACACATGCAACCCTGTGCATAGTGCTTCAGTCTCCGTTTTAATATGTGAATGGGTAATGCTCATTTAGAGTGACTCATTTTTTGGCATCCTCTATCCTCTCTGTCTCTTATACTCTTTCGGCAGGGTTCCCTGAGCCCTGAGGGGAGGAGTTTAATGGACACATCTCATTTAGCGCTGAGTGTTCCAAGGCCTCTACTCTGCATAATGTCTAGCTGTGGGTCTCTCTCTTTGTTCCCATCTGCTGCAGGAGCAAGCTTCTCTGATGATGGCTGAACAAGGCACTGATCTATGAGTTTAGCAGAATGTCTTCAGGGCTCATTTTATTACTCTCTTTTTTGATTTTATCTGAGGTCCCTGGGTTATCTAATCTTAGGTTTTTGATCACCCAAATAATGTCGGGTATAGGTTTCATCTCTTAGAGTGGCCTAAAGTCAAATCAGGTATTTATTCGTTACCCCTAAAAGCTTTGTACTACCATTGCCCTAGCATATCTTACAGGCAGGACACCATTGTAGATCAAAGGGATTGTGGCTTCTGTTGACATTTCTCCTTTGGTAGTAGGCAGACCACCTTCCTGTGCCAAAGACACTAGCATGTAGGGGTGAAGGCTCTATATAGGCACCAGCTTGACTTTGTCACCTTCAGTGAGCTGTGTAGGTATTGTCTTCATCAGTGGGGCCTTGCTGTCAGTTTTTGGAGAGCAACCTATAGTCTTGGCAACAACCTGGGTTGTTTGGGGGTTCCCTTGGGATCCTTTGGCCAACAACTCAACTAGATGTATGTATTCCCAGTACTGGAAGCTTCATTTGGTAACAAGAGATGTCCAGTTGGGACTCTCCCCCCATAATTTGGTGATTTCCTTTAGATTGCCTTTATATATGCATGTATTTTAGAAAGCTCCCACTGTATTAGGTTTCTATACTACCCCTCAAATGGCCCTTAATTTTAGTTGTATGTTCCTGTATTCCCTCTCTCATTCTTCTCTTTCCTACCCCTCATTTAATCTTCCCATTCCAGCTTACCTCCCCATCTATCCATAACTATCTATTTTATTTCTCTTTCCTAAGGAGATCTAGCTATACCCCCTAGTCCCTTATTCTATACTCCCTATTCCCTTTTTCTATACCTAACCTCTGTGGTTCTATAGATTATAGTTTGTTTATCATTGACTTAACAGCTAATATCTACATATAAGTGAATACACACCGTATTTGTCTTTCTGAGTCTGTTTTAACTCAACTAGAATGATTATTTTCTAGTTCCATACATCACAATTTCATTTTTTTTAAACATGGAGAGAAGACAGAGCCTTAATGTTACTGAGTGGGTAAGGCAGGACAAAGTTTAATCTATGTGATTGAGTTTAATAATTTCCCAGGAAATTAAAGACTAGAAGAAAAGCACCCCACCAAACTGCAGAAATCCAAGAAAATGCACAATTGTAGAACTCATGGCTTGTCCAACAAATAGTGATCAGGAAAGCAAGAATGCACATTTGCATAGACTGAAACCAATGTATGGGGGCTGGGAAGTCTGGAGAAAGAACCTAGACCTCTAGTAGATGTTAGCTGTGTCTCAGTGGGCGAGTTCAAAAGTGTATTTTAGAAAGGCCAGCTCAGTAAGGATGGAATCATGCTGGAATGTTGATAATAATCAGTCTGTCCCTAAAGAGACCACATTTTAGAGATCATACACACTAAGACCAACTTTACAGTTAATCTACATGAAAAAGGAATTCACAAAGGCAAATTATACAAAAGGATTTTTAAATAGAAAATCTCAACAGTTTTATTCTAATTAGTGGGTAGAAATATGGTCATCTGAATTTAAATTTTAACATGACTCCTGTTCTGATGATTCAAAATTCCACTTGAACACATTCATATATGCTAGGTGCCTCGTGAGAACAAGTTACGAAGACTGTTTGTCTTATGAATTATGAGTGATCCTGTTAGACTGTCAACAGCCTCAGAGCATGTTGATTAACTGTGCTATTTGACTTTACAAAAAAGAAAAAAAATTGAAAACCAAAACCAAGGAAAAGAACCAACAAAAGACAAAGCAATGGACACATTTTCATTATATATATGGATATATATATATATATATATATATATATATCTGTGTGGTACTGTTATATATGCTTTCTTTAGACTCTAAGGGCACCCTATGCTCTTGGCCAATGTGAACTAGCTCATATTTCCCTCTGTTTTATGTCCTGGGACCCTGAGTGGTGCAATGCTCTTGGCTTATGAGTTCTTTATGACTTTGTACAGAGGATGTGGTTTTCTAGCTAATGTTGTTAAGAGCTATTTGCTACCCAGTGACCTTTCTTTCTGCAATTTATTTTGTGTTCTGGTGAACATTTTTGACCCATAAAGGCTGGCAAAACTGCGTAAATGATAGGAGTAAACTTACCCTAAAGGAACTAAGGATGCTATCATGCAAGTTCAGTAGTCTATAATGACCCTATGAAACGAGAGACTAATGGAAAGCCTTACAGAGGTCATAAACATCACAGCAGCCTAGAGAGGTTATGCCACAGTTTTCACAGGCACCTGGAGGGATCTATGGCAAGTGGCATGTCAGGGTTCCAGTGAACTCGGGTGGGTCTTTGCTTGCGGTCACCTGGAATGCAGTTCTGTGGGATGTCTGTTGTGTGGTGGGGTCGAGGGTTGAACTTGAGACAAGCATTGAGGTTGTGGGGACAAGCCTGGAATAGCTAGTATCTGTTAAAAAAAGATTTTTAGTGTGTGTGTGTGTGTGTGTGTGTGTGTGTGTGTGTGTGTGTGTGTACATGTGTGGAGGTCAAAGAACAGCCTGGATTCAGTTTTCCTTTCATTGTGTGGGTCCCCAGAATTAAACTCAAGTCCCCAGGCTTGGTAGCAAATACCTTATCTGAGGAGCCTTCTCATTCCCCAACCCCAACCCATTTTAATCTCTCCTACTCAATCTTATAAAGAAGGAAATGTGTCCCTCCAGGAGTCCGTAATGAGTATGTTTATAGACCAGAGTTGAGTGACAACAATCCCCCCTCTCCAATAAGGAGAGCCGAGAGAGACGATTTTACAGTGTTTCCTCTCATCAAAGTAACGCAGGCTTGTCTCTCGCTTCCTGACACAGAAAATTGCATTTTGTCACCCATTTGTCAGTTCTTACAGATTTTAAGATAATTAAAGAACATTATAGCAGGTGACAGCTGTTGCCGAATGCCGTGTTCCTAGCTCTTCTGCTTGTTGGCCGCCCATGAATCTGGGATGATGATAGCTGACTGCTCCAGGTTTAATTAGCTGCTTGTTTTGAATCTGTCTAGGCTCTCAGGTGTGGGGTTATCAGGCTTACAGCTTGTCGAATCTGAGCCATGTTCATCACTGCCTGGCAGACCTGGGTCTGACCAACCCAGAGATGAGCCAGCTGGGGGGTCCCTTGACCCTTATCAGACAAGGGCACCGAAAGAATGAAGATGTTGGTTTTTGGTGCTGGCTATTAGGAGCATCAGGTGCTGATTGGTTTCCAGATGCTCTCAAGCCAAATTGTGCTTCTGATTTTGAAATTTATCCTCTGATTAAGTCTCCTTCAAGGCCACCTCTTCTATTACATCGCACTGCAATCCCAATCCATTGAGATTCATTTCCAAGTTAGCTTGCCGAAGACTCTCTGACACACAGGAGGGAGATCCAAGTGTTCTCAGCACTGGCTTCAGCAGTATAGAATATTTACTCTCTTATTAGAGGATTTGAGTGCCATTACCCTACTTCAGAGACACAAAACTCCACTGCCAATCCCCTGCTTTCTTTCTTGTCAGTCTCCCTGGGTGGAGTGAGTTTTCGTGTTCCCTAATACATTGTTCTTAAAAAAAGTGCCTTTTTTTTTTTAAAGTATACTATTTTGTATACTTTATATGATTGAGGTTGTATCCTCAATCATACTTTAATTTTTTTTAAAGTACAAAAGTACTTTTCAGAGCAATTAAAAATCAACAATAATAACAATTATTTCTAAAAGTGTTTTTTTTGTGTGTGTGTGCTTGTGTGTGTGTGTGTGTATATTGATAAAGGACAGAAAAGGGCATTGGGGTTGGATTTGCATGTGGTTGTGAGCTGTTTGCCATGGGTTCTGGGAACCAAATTTGGGTTCTCTGGAGGAGCAGGAAAGCTCTTAGCCACTGAGCCTTCTCTCTGGCTCCTTGTTTATTTTTGAGATAAGGTTCCACGTAGTTCAGGGTGGCCTTGAACATACTGTGTGGTTGAGGCTGGCCTTGAACTTCTGCTCCTCTTACTCCCACCTCTCAAGAGCTAGGTTTATAGGTATAAACCACCATGCCCATAAAAAGTATTTTCTAATTGGTATATAATAATCATACTTATTATTATATACACACTATTCCATTGTAGGAATAGTGTGGTAATTCAATACACACATACACAGTGTAATGACAAAATTAAGCTCATTAGTATTTCTAGCTCCTTATATGTACACTTACAATTTATTTGTGTTTGGAGCCTACAAATGTCTCTCCTCTAGTCCTTTGTAAAAATATATAATGAGAGTAGACCAGAATCATTCTGTTGTGCTGTATACACTAGAGCTCATTTTTCCTAGCTCACTACATTTTGGTGTTCACATTCCAACCTTCCTGTACCTACCTCTTTTTTTTTATTATTTTAAAAATTTATTTTTCATTTTGCATACTGATACCAGTTCCCCCTCCCTCTCCTTCTACCACCCCCACCTCCTTCCTTCCACCCCTATGTACTTCTCATAGGAAGTAAAGCCCTCCTTGGGGAGTCAACAAAGTCTGGTGTACCAAGTTGAGGTAGGACTAAGCCCTCCCCCTGTATCTAGGCTGAGCAAGGTATCCCACCATAGGGAATGGGCTTCAAAAAGCCAATTTATGCCCCTGGAATAGGTCCTGGTGCCACCACCAGCCACCTGCCCCCCCCACAACCAAGTACCTACTTCTTAAAATGAATCCTTAACTTACATGAAAACTTAGTGGCCAAGAATGTCCTCTGAGTTGCTAGAAATACTAAAGTAGAATGCATTGATTTTGTTTAGAATCTCTGTCTGTCTGTCGTCTGTCTCTCTTGTAAACTGGGCAAACTTCTGCTCATTTTAAAGGTCTTTCCAGAAAGACAACCACTTCTTTGAAGGCTTCTCTGATTCGATATAACGATCTAGACTCTTCCTTCTTTGGTCCGGCATCATCTACTCTTTGCTTGTTTGCTCAATGAGACTCTGTCAACATTAACAAGACTTTATTACTTTACCATCTTCAACAGGACTTGAGTAGTCCGTGAGATTCCTTCCCAGGAAGATATAAGTTCTGACTTAGCTTTTCATTCAAGGGCTGATAAAGTCTTAGGAACTCAAAACCATCAATAGAAAGTTTACCCAAGACTCTTCGAATTCTGTGCCTTAAAATTCCTTCTTTTGGTCTCTGCCACTCCTAAACTATTATGTAAAATGTTCTCTAATTACTTCTCTCCTTTGCCCAGGCTGGCCTTGAACTTGTGATCCTTCTGCCCCAGCCTCTTGAGTAGCTGGGATTACAGGCCTAGGATTACCTTGCCTCCTACTCAATCCCAATTCATACAGTGGAAGACTTGCCTTAAACCAGATTTTAAAATCACATTGTGTATCATAACCTTGACCTTACCTTGCTGGGGATGTCACTGCTGACCTGGAATTTTCCCTTTTAGTGATAAGCAATGTCTTTAATCAACACATGCTTTGGTGGCATTTTTGAAGGAACCCTAACATTTGACACCTTCATAACTCATGTTATTTCATCTATTGCCTCTGGCTTCTCTCTTCTTGCTTTAGCATAGAATCTGAGGGATAAGATTATTTTTTTTTGTCTTTTTCCAGTGTGTGTGTGTGTGTGTGTGAATTGTGCATATGGAAGCCCAGGATTTGAAGTCTGGAATCATCCTTGATAGCTTTTCCCTTTTATTCATTGAGGCAAGATCCTTGTCCAACCAGAGCTTACAAATGTGGTGGTTCCTTAGCCAGTTTTCTCTGAGGGAATGCAGCTTTTACCTTGGAGGCTGAAATTGCAGGCAGGCCTTCAGGCTCCTTAAGCATTGATGTGGTTTCTGGGGATCTGAACCTGGGCCCTCATCCTTGTGCTGCAGGAGGTTTAACTGCTGAGCATCTCCCCAGCCTGAGGGTGATATTATTTCTTTATCCTCTGGCTCATCCTGGGCTCTTATGTCTAATACACAGCACAAGAAAGAAATATTCACTTACCTTTTGGAAAAATGAGCCTGGTGAAATGGAGGGGAAGCTAATGACTTAATAGCAGAAAAAAGAAAGAAAAAATATGGACTTGGTCGCTCAGCGTGCTTAGTGCTTTTTGAGCTTCTTTCAACTTGAATTTTAATGCTGTTTATATTTTTGGCCCTGAACCACCCATCTAACTATTTCTCACACAAGATTTAGTCCAATAGAGTCATTTTCCTCACTGGTCCATGTTCCTTGGAACCTGCAAGTATTCCTGTGTTCTGATTGGAGTGCCAGGAATGGCATTTCTCTCTGCCTGGTGATAAGTTTTCTTGAAAACTGAGGTCAGATTAATTCTGATTTCCCCTCTTTCTTTCATTTCCTTTTTTCTACCCTTCTTTCTGTCTCCATTCTCTCCTCTCTTCCTCCCTCCCTCCTTCCCTCCCTCCCTCCATTCCTTTCTCCCTTCTTTTTTTCAAACATGGAGGTCAGAGGACAGCTTGCAGGAGTTGATTCTTTCCTTCCACCATGTAGTACTGAATGCCGGGCATCAGCCTTTGGTGGCAAAGTACCTTTATCCCTGAGCTATCTTTCTGGCCCCGAGAAGAAACTTGCTATAGAGAAATCCAACACAAGTTCTTGGTTTTCCTATAATTGCTGACAACTTTTGATTATTAAGAAACAACAAACAGTGACAAGAAGATAAAATTAAATTAAGGTTTGAGCCATGTTTGGCAGTAGATATCTGTAATCCCTGTGCTGAGGAGGTGGGGGCAGGTGGATCAGCCCAGGCCACGTAGATCCTGTCTTAAAAAGCCAAAAGCTAAGGTAAAACTAAACAAAGAACTGAAAGAAAATATATAGGGAGGTATAAGAATGAGTATTGACTAGTGTAGGCATAGAAGGAGAAAAAGGAAAGGATAGAGGTTATACATATGATAAGCAAAGATTGTCTTCAGGTAATGTGCCTAAGTTGCCATAACATTGCTGATGAGAAAAGGGATAAGAGTCTTCAAGCCAGCCACTCTGTTCTACAGGGTGCTGGCTTGGGCTCCATGTTATTGAAAAGACTCATAGTATTTCCATACTCTCAGTTTCCATACTCTTGTTTCCAACAAGGCTCTCAGTATAGGCCTTTTTTGAGATCACGTTGAATTCTCTGGGAGAAGGAGGCAGGCAAAGGTGGTGGGAGGATCTGACTGGGTTCATCATTAGAAACATATTCACACTAGAAGAGAGTAGAAGGACCCTAGACCCTCCAGGAAGAGAGACTATGGTCAGGAAAAATGATACGTGTGTGTGTGTGTGTGTGTGTGTGTGTGTGTGTGTGTGTGTGTGTGTGTATGTGTATGTGTTAGCCAGAAGACAACCTTAGTTTTACTATTCAGGTCTGGTCTGCATTTAAAGTTTTTAAATTTAAATTTATTTTTTTTGAGAATTTTATACACAACTCTAACATGTTTGGATCAGATTCATTGCCACTCTCTCTCCTCATGTCTTCCCATAGTCCCAGTACTTTCCCTTCCCTTCACATATACCCTGTGTTTAAATTTGAGAATTTATTTAATTTTATTTTATGTGTATGAGTGTTTGCCTGAGTATATGTGCGCCTTCTGTGTGCAGTGTCTGAGGAGGCCAGAAGAGAGCTCTGGATTCTCTGGACTAGAGTTACAGATGGTTGTAAGATGCCATCTGATGCCTGGGAATTGACCTCTGGAAGATCAGCAAATGCTGTTAACCACTGAGCCGCCTCGCCAGTCTCTCATGTATTTTTCTTTTAAAGTGATAAGTTTTATTAGAAAGGGAAGGGGGGAGGAGGAAAGAGAAGAGAGGTAAAGACACACAGAGATAGAGAGAGGACAGAAGAGAAGGGGAGACAGGAAAAGTCCTGTCTGACCCAGGGGACCAGCAGGAAAGCTCATGTACTCTTTTAAAAGCCATTTAATCCTTTCAGTGTTGCCAGGATGTGCACAGGTGTGGGGCCATTCACAGGAGCAAGGGCAGCCGCTGTCCTTTCTCTTCAGAATGTATGAATTTGTAGCCCTTGTCTTCCCTCCCTTTTTCCCTCCTTCTCTCCCCTCCCCTCCTCCCTCCCTCTCTTTCTTTTCCTCCCTCCTTCTCTTTCTTTCTGAATCAAGGTTCCTCACCGGCCTAGAACTAAGCTTGCTAAGTATGTTGAGAGAAGGTCTACATGCAAGCTCTAGGATTCTACTGCCTCTGCCTCTCCGGTGCTGGGATTACAAGGTCCACTGTTCCTGTATCTCTCTTTATTCTCTGTTTTGCTAGGGTTCTGAGGATCAAACTCAGGTCCTCAGGCTTGAAAGGTAAGCACTTTACTGACTGAATGGTCTCCCTAACACCATTGTTATATTAAGAAAGGATTTATTTTAAATTATGTCATGTGTGTGAGTTTGTATGTGATTATGTACGCATGAGTGCAGGTTCCTGAAGAGACCAAAAGCATCAGATTCTACTGGATTTTGAGTTACAGGTGGTTACAAGATAGGTGCTGGGAACCTGTAAGGACCTGGGTCCTCTGTAAGATCAAGATGTGCTCTCAACGTGTGGGCCATCGCTCCAGCACTGCATAAAGACATTTTAAAAGAAGAGATCAACTATGAAGGCACAAGGGAAATGGTCAGTAAATAGATCTGAGATTTTTGGATTGGGGAAGCTAGACTCTGCACCTCATGACAGTTGATGGTGTTATTGACGTGTATTTGGTCAGACGTAAGTAACATGGTTCCGAGCAGGTCAAAGGTCTCTCTCACCGTCAGGAGAGCTGAAGGTAATAGGCAGGTAACTGGGAACATCTGAGTATCATTGTTATTCAGAACCCCAGCCTAGTTCTGTTTGTCCTCCCTTCACACTACTAGAACGACTTACATTACTTTGTCTTTATTCTTATTTGGAAGGTAGAGAAATTAATTAACTGTGAAATGACTAAAGGCAGAAATAAAGGCCAAATATGAACGGAAAAGCATGCCAATTCCTGAATATTCATAGCAAAAAAAAAAAAAGAATAAAAACTCTGGGAGTTATTTTGACGACAAAAGGGTGTGCAGACAGTGGATAAGAATTTGGATCAGTCTGTACAAAGATTCATTCACAACCCCACCAACACACAAATAGAGCATCTGGCAAAAGGCAACAGATAGTGAAGATCAATACACAGCCATCGAAGCAGAAGTTATTAGAGGAAAATAGCACAAATTGGAAAATTCAAAAGAAAATCTGTACTACAGTTTCTCTATCCTCATATGCAAACCGATTAATGCACAATTTGCAGCTTTCATTTAGGACGGCATTTCTCCCGCACACAAACAGGCAGCACAGAGATGCAGGCACATTAGCTATGTTCTGAGCAGTGTTCATTTATATTTCCTCATATCTAATTTGCCACAGTGAATTCACTTTGATTTAAAAATACACAGCTCATCTTAATTTTAACAAATAATTTAATTTAAAACAACTACTTAGTAGATCCTGCTAAGTTACAGGTTTTTTACACTCATAGAAAATGGTCATGTAAAGTTAAATTATCAAACCTCGCTTCTGGCATTTTCCTTCTAAGATTTGTTTTTGTTTTTGTCTTTGCTTTCTTTTTCTTAGCGCTCTCTCTCTCTCTCTCTCTCTCTCTCTCTCTCTCTCTCTCTCTCTCTCTCTCTCTCTCATTTTATTTTTCTGAAACAAGGTCTTACTATGTTGCCTTCACTAGCCTAGAATTTTCTATGTAGACTAGGCTGTCTTGGAACTTACAGGGATCCTAAATGCTGGGATTAAAGATGTGTGCCACTACACCACTTCTTTCTTATGTTCTTCCTCCCTTCCTCCCTCCCTCCCTCCCTCCCTCCCTCCCTCCCTCCCTCCCTCCCTCCCTCCCTCCCTCCCTCCCTCCCTCCCTCCCTCCCTTCCTTCCTTCCTTTCTAATTTCATGTGTATTGGTGTTTTGTCTGCATGTATGTCTGTGTGAGGGTGTCAGATCCCTTGGAACTGGAGTTACAGACATTTGTGCACTGCCATGTGGATGCTGGGAATTGAACCCAAGTTCTCTGGAAGAGCAGTCAGTGCTCTTAACTGCTGAGCCATCTCTCCAGCCTCTCCTTCTTGGATTTCTAATTGAATGTATTTTATCTATATCTGATCAGAACACAATGATCCTAAAAGTAAATTGAGGGTAGACAATCACCTAGTTACTGAGCCACTAAATGGATGAGTTAGTTCTTAATCACAACAAGCTGTTTTAACTCATGTTGGTCATGTCTGATTTTTTTTTTTTTTTTTTTTTAAATTTTTTGGTTTTTCAAGACAGGGTTTCTCTGTGGCTTTGGAGGTTGTCCTGGAACTAGCTCTTGTAGACCAGGTTGGTCTTGAATTCACAGAGATCTGCCTGCCTCTGCCTCCTGAGTGCTAGGATTAAAGGTATGTGTTACCACAGCTGGGATTAAAGGCATACGCCACCACCACCCGGCTATGTCTGATGTTTTTAAAGATTAAAATAATTGTTATATTTTATCCATATGTGTTTGCATGTACATATGTGCATCACATGCACGCAGTGTCCTTGGAGGCCAGAAGACAGCACTTAGTTTATGAGCTGTGGCATGTGAATGCTGGGAAGAGAACCCAGGACCTCTACAAGTCTGTCAAGTGCTTTTCCCATTGAGCCATCTCTCCAGCCCTTGTCTGCTAACACGTGTATCATAGTTACAGACCGGCAGAGTCTAGCTCAATGTAAGAGGTACCTCTTGGCTGTCAGAAGGTAATTCGGGCTCTCTCATTATCACTATTATTGTTATTATTACATTTTTATAATTATATTATTATTATATATAATATATATTATTATATATAATATATAATATTGTTATTATATTATTATATTGTTATTGTTATATTTGTGTGTATGCACATGTACCTGTGGATATGGAAGCTAAACCTTGATATCAGATGTCCACCGTCATTCTCAGCCTTATTATTTATTTCTGAGACGGTGTCTCTCACTGAACCTGGAGCTTACAGCCTTGGCTATGCTGCCTGGCCAGCAAGCCCCGGTGATTCTGTCTGCCACCTTCCCACCACTGGGATTATAGATGTGTGATGGTAAACCTAGCTATTTATTTTTTTCTGGTTTTGGGCACTGAACTCAGGTCTCCATGCTTGCACGACAGGCACTTCTCTGACTGAGCCATTTCTCTAACCCTAAGCTTTCTCTTGAATAGGATAATGCTCTAGTGTTCTGGAATGGACTCAAGGATTGCGGGGGGGGGGGATGCTTGATCAGTTTTAGAACAGATCCAACTATTTAGTATGATGACCTAAAAACTGGCATTTCTGGATTGGCAAGATGGCTTATAGGTTAAAGAACTTGCCGCTAGGCCTGAACACCTGAGTCCTACCCACCACACCAAATAGTAGAAAGAAAGAACTGGCCGGCTCCCACAAGTTGCCCTCAGATGTCCGTATGACCATACAATTTTGAAAATCCCCTTCCAATGCTGGTATCCTATGATATGGCATTTTTAGCAGTTATTAATGGGCTTGATCAGATACAAACTTATACAGTTGTTCATCCAGAGAAGATAGTACACCTTCACCAGTCCCTTTGTGGTTATGCTTTCAACTACGCCGGTGAATAAATAGCAAGACTGGTCTGTTGACTTGGTCTGTTGCTATAGCATATGTGTTCTGTGAACATGGCCGCTGTTGTCACTGAAAGAATACCATGGAGAGGGACCTGGGAGTAGTGCTTGTGACAGGGAGAGGAGGCAAGAAATCAAGGCATGGAGTGTAGCACGTATAGCATCATACAACCCCTGATGCCACTCTCTCCACTGCCGATTAAACCCACTGCTGCTGGGCTGATTAAGGTCCCACTAAGCTCCTGGGACATCTGCTGGCACCAAATGCTAGTGGCTCATAGGCATTATGCAGCAATAGAAAGTGGAGGAGTGAAACCCTATATCTATGAAGTGAGTACCTTTATCTTTTAGTTTTGCACCTCTCACTCCTAAATTGCCATCAAGTGCTACCTTGGATAGGGCTTTTATTCACTTACCAGCTTTATTAGAATGAAAGATAGAGTCATTTATCACTTGGTCAGGGTCAATACATTTAAGAATTCTGTTCCTGCTCACCTCACAAGGCTGCTGACTGACAGCAACATAGGCAGGCAAGGTGGACGGATAGAGGATTTGAAAGGAAGGTGACTATTCCAGCTCCCTGTGTGCTGCTTACAATCAGAAACATGGGTAGAGTTAATTAGCCCTGGTTCTGTCACCTATAAAATAAGGACTCCATGATATAGTATTTTCATAGTAGACATATAGGCATAGAAAGTAAATAATATGTCTCAGGGATGTCCTAGGGATTAAATTTTTCTTTCTTTGAAGAATATTACTAGTGTGTGGGTCTGTGATCACAGTGACATGTGGAGTTCAGAGGACAGCTCTGTGACATCAGGTGCTCTCCTTTCACCCAGGCGTGGTTTCTAGCCATTGAACGCAGGCAATCAGGCTTCCAGGCAGGTGCATTCATCTGCAGAGTCATCTTGCTGGGCCTCTCCACTCTATGTTTTGAGACAAGGCCTCTCATTGAAGGAATTGCAAAGTGCTCTATTTGGCTTGGCAAGGTGTTGCTGAGTCCCTGGCATCTTGCTCAGTCTGCCTCCCTGGCAGTGGGATTGCAGGCAAAGCACTTGCTATGTAATGACATGCACCCTCACTGTAAGCCTTGCAGCTGGGATGGAAAGGTATTCTGGTACTCGGGAGCCTGACTGTGTGTTACTGCAAGACTTGGAGAGCATGGTCCCTCACACTCCCACTCAAGAAAGGCGGCCCCCCAAATCACTCACGAGAAGTGGTCTTGATGCAAAAGCATGAGGTCTTTTATGTTCCAAGTGCACTGGGATCCACAGCCATATTCCATGTGGGGGTAGAGGACTGGGAACCTGGGTACAGGCTTGAGACAGCTTTTATAGGTTTACAACAAAGCCTGCACATCATAAACCAATTATCTCATAGCATCCAGTGCGGACCAATTAATTTAAACTATCCAAGCCCGTGCTTAGCCCAGAAAGTCTGCTTTGGAACGGGCTTCTGGGTGGGGTGACAAGGCTCATTTCCTGTGTTCACTCACTCACAGGTGCTGTCGTAAACAGTCAAGAAGGTGACCTTTGGCCTGGGATTTAGACTCCCAGCTTCCTGGGGTCAGTGGAGAGTTAGGCTAAATTTTTCCATCCTTACATTACAGCTCAGACAGAAAGGTACTGTGGCAATCCGGAGCCAAGGAATACCACAGGTCATAGTAAGCGTAGCAGCTTACAGCCCTGCTCCAGGGGAAAGGCTTCCCCAGTGCATCAGATCTGCTCCAGCACGGGAGGGCTTCCCTAGAAGTTGTTACAGTTTGGCTCCAGTCCCCTGAGTGTAACAACTCTGCTTCACTAGGGGAAGGTTTTTTAAGTGTTAGAGCTGTCTCCACTCTGCTCTGCTCTGCTCTGGCTCCAGCGGAAAGCTGGGAAAGTTACTTCTCTTCTCTTATCTGCTAGATTCTGGCAAAGGAAGGTCTCACCCAAACCTCATTCAAGAGATTTATTGGGAGGGAAGAATCCAGGAGAGTGGCTGCCCTCTGCCAGGGTGGCAGAGGACAGCCGGACAGCAGGACAGCCTTAGAGCAGCAAGCAGAACAGGTTTATATAGGGTTTCTTAGGGGCAGACTTTTTCAGGGAGGACATTTTCAGGATGGGGATTGATCAGATTTCAATCCCTGAGCTCAGACTGGCTAGATCTCCTGCTCAAGGATTGGTTGATTTTCTACTCAGAGTCAGGGGCAGATTTGGTTCTGATTCCAGGGACAAAGTGTGTTTCTTTGGCACTGGTTTCAGAGTCAGGGTGCATTTCTTTGGTTCTGATTGCAGGGCCAAATTGTGTTTCTTTTGCTCTGCTCAGGCTGGGTTTCTCTGGCTGGCCCTTTTTCTCTACACTCACTACCCCAGCCCTCACTACTCCAGCCCTCACCAACCCAGCCCTCAACACCCCAGCTCTCACCACCCCAGCCCTCAACACCCCAGCTCTCACTACCCCAGCCCTCACCACCCCAACCCTCACCAACCCAGCCCTCACCACCCCAGCCCTCACCACCCCACCCCATTACCTTCTTCACTTTACCTCACAGCCTGAGGAGATCAAAGTCACGACATCTGTATTTCCTTCAGATCTTGAAGAACCATGCTCTTACAACCCTTCCTTTAATTACAAACTCTCTAATTGAACAGCCATGCCAGACACTCATTTCCTCCCCATCTCTAGCACTCCACTGTCTCTTAGAAGAACAACGCTTTCTGGCCAAATTTTTGGAGTCTAAAAAAGCAAAATCAATCAACTTTCCAGTCAAATTGATTTTATTTCTTATGTACACTGTCTTCAAATTCTTTCTCGAATCCTCTGTGAAGCCAACATGTCAGACTTTATCCATATTATTGTAGAATGTCCTTGTCAATATCTCCATTGACTCTAGAGTGCTAAATCCAGTGTGTGTGTATGTGGGGGGGGTAGGGAGAGGGAACAGAGCGGGAGAAGGACAGGGAGGAGAGAGGGATGCTGTTTTAGTCCTATTGTTATTCACTGTATCATCTGTAATTTTTTTTTTTTTTTGAGACAGTGCTTCACTGTGTAACAGCCTTGGCTGTCCTAAAACTTGCTTTGTAGACCAGGCTGACCTCAAACTCACAGAGACCTACTGGCCTTGACATGGGCCACCATCGCCTGGCTTCATCTGTATTTTTAAAACTCTCTTCTTTGAAACACTTTCCTTGAGTTATCAGAAGGCTAATTGGTTTTCTACCTACCCTACACCTTCTCAGTCTCTTTTGCTGCCCCTCTTTTTCCAGAATTTTAATTATGGAAGTTCCTATTTATTTGTTTGTTTGTTTGTTTATTTATTTATTTATTTATTTTGAGGCTAGTCTTAAACTTGTAACTTCTGATCCTCCTGTCTTCACTAGTTAAGTTCAGAGATTGCTTTAAATATTCTGTCAGTCACCCCAAATCATAGCTGCCATATGAAGTAGATGCTAATCTCCGGATCCCTACATGTAATTACCCTTCCAAAATATTCTTTTTCAGATGGAGGTGTCAACATTTCATGCTAAGGGCAACACTTTCATCACGTAGATTGCTGCCTTACCGCAAGAACACTCTGGACCAACTTGGCCCATCACTGCTCATGTCAGTTGCTTCAACAGTCTGTTTCCTTTTCCTCACACGGGATCTCTTCGGCACTTCCCCAGCCCTACTTTGGGACTTCCTTCCAGAACCTGTTTTCCCAACAGTCATCTCACTTCAATATTTTTTACAATTGGATAAGCTGAGATTACCCCCCCCAGCTTATTCATTCCTAGTTTATTTTTGTTTAATGATTCTTTCTCCCATGTGTCTGTCTTCTAGCATTTTTAGTGTAAACAATAAGAAAAAAATCAGGCTGTATTTTTAACATTCTGCTTAAAAAAACAAATCTCCTTAGCTAGGACTTGAGAGATGGTTCAGCAGTTAAGCTTAAGTGCTTGCTGCTCTCCCAGAAGAGCTGGGTTCAATTCCTAGCACCATGTCTGTTACTCCAGCCTCAGGAGGTCTGATGACCTCTTCAGGCCTCGGTGGGTTCCTGCACACACATGGCATACATTCACATAAACACATGCACATAAATAAAAATAAATCTTCAAAAATCATCTAGCTAAATAATTGTATTTGTTATTTACAAATTCTGCTTTTTCACACAATGGCAGGTCACAGTTTTGCTAGGTGCCAGTTTCCATTATCATCTTTGAGCCTTCTGAGCAGCATACACAATGTCCTGGCCTCTGCAGTATTCTGTTTATGGCAATGCAGTGCAGTCTTGATAGAGGTCTAGGGGCTCTCAGTTAGGCTCCTGCCCTGCCCCCTTTGTGAGACAGGATCTCACATAGCCTTGAACGTCTGAGCCTCTTGTTACACCTGTGGACTGTTGGGATTAAAGCCTGGCACTGCCATGCCAGGTTAGGCAGTCCAGGGGAGCAAACCCAGGTCTTTGTGAATGCTAGGCGAGCGCTCTGCCAACGGAGCTCATCTCCAGCGGCTGGGTTTCTCATTGCTTCCCAGCAGCAGGGCCTTACACATCCACATTCCTATCAGGAGTCTGTCCCAAGCACTCTGTGCACCATGTGCCTTGAATTCTTCCAGCCTTGATCCACCGCCAAATTCCAGTCACTCGTACATTTTTGTTTGTTTGTTACAGCAGCACCACACTTTTTGGTCCAATATCTGCATATGTTCTCTGTGGCCTCTGTCACAAGTTAACACAAACTTTTTGGCTTAGAATGATAGAAATTTACTGCCTTAATGTTCTGGAAGCCAGGGGTAGAAATCAGTGTTACTGGGTCAGAGTCAATGTGGACTAGGGCTTTCCCCTGGAGTCCTGGGGGAGATTTATTCCAGCTCCTCAGGCTACTGGTATTCTTGGGCTATGGTCCTATCAGCCTTAAGGTCAGGGTCTTCACCCGATTGTCTATTCTATCTTCAACTTTGGTCTCTTCTGTAAATCTCCATGCTTCCCTTGTTTAATGGATATTCAGTTGCATTTTGATGTCACCTGGACAATCCAGGACTGACTTTTCAAGATTCCTTAAGTTGATCACATCTGGAAAGATCCTTTTTGTCTTATAAGGTAACGTTGACCCTGAATGTCTTTTGAGGGACTAATATTTGTTCTGCTATAACTACAAGGCCACTTCATTGGCTGTTTGGATCTCTCTGTGTTTCAGCACATAGTAACCAAGAAACAGAAAGTGCATATGTATCTAAAACTGAGAGGTCTCATGTCATTTTGTTGACTGTTCCATCCCTCCCCCCACCCCCAATAACCCAGGCTGGCCTGGAACTTGCTAGCTAAAGTCATCTTCTGATCTTCTTCTGTCCAACTCCAAAATGCTGGGGTTATAGTGCATATCACTGGTTATGGTTTCTATTTTTTTTTATTTCTTTTATTTATTTGTATGTGTGTATGTCTCTCTCTCTCTCTCTCTGTGTATGTGTACATGCAAGTAGGTGCTCCTGAAGGCCAGAAGAGGGCATCAGACCCTTGGAGATGGAGTTACCCTTGGTAAATGTCTCATGCCAGTGTTGGGAAGTAAACCCCAGGCCCTAAGCAAGAGCAGGGAGTACTCTATAACTACCTAGGCATCTCTTTAGCCCCTTGCTTTCTATTTTCTTGAAAGGTACCACACCAGCCCCACATAACTTGTCTTATTCCAGCTTTCTGTTAAACTCTGATGTTTTATTTCATAACTGGAGTGGGATTTGAGGGACCCTGGTCAGCGGTGAGCTTAGCACTGTAGAGTTGGGGTGGTGTCAGTAGCATATACTGGCATCTAAATGCATTGAACTTGAAGGTAGGAAATGCAGTGTAATTCTGGGTTGTTGCTTTTGAAAACTTGAACCCTGAAGCCAATGGCTTGACCTTTTGAACTCTTAGTTAAGTCATCTGCAAAATGAATTTTAGTGTTTATGGAGATGAAAATGAGGTGGTGAGAATGGCTTTGCTAACTTCAAGTTTCATTGAAATACTGATGAAATGATGATTACAGATATTGATCAAGATGGCTTTAGTGTTCCCAGAAGCTTCAGTTTCATTTTGTAGGGGTTTCTCCCTGATACCCAGCCCTTCACCTTCCTTCCTTCCTTTCCTTCCTTCCTTCCTTCCTTCCTTCCTTCCTTCCTTCCTTCCTTCCTTTCCTTCCTTCCTTCCTTCCTTCTTTTCCTTCCTTTCCTTCCTTCCTTCTTTCCTTCCTTCCTTCTTTCCTTCCTTCTCTTTCTTTCTCTCTCTCTTCCTTTCTTTCTTTCTTTCTTTCTTTCTTTCTTTCTTTCTTTCTTTCTTTCTTTCTTCCTTTCTAAGAACATTTACACATGAAGAATTGTAAATTCTTTCTCTGCCTCTTTAAGATGTAAAAGGTCTCTGGCTGCCTCTAGCCAGGACCAAGGACTATAATTCTCAAGCATCTTTGAAATGTAATAATCAAGGACCTAGCCTCCCTACATTCCCCCATGTGCATGGTGGGAACTTAATTTCAGAGTTTTACTCCTAGCTATAAGACCACTGCTGTTGTGAAGATAAGAGGATAAGAGGGAATTTATTTTCCTTTCCATATTTGCCACTTAGCGTTCATGTGTGTGTATATGCTGAGGGGTGCACATGCATGTGTGTGAACATGTATGTGGAGGTCAGAGATCAAAGTTATCTTCCTCAATAATCTCCATTTTTTTTTTTTTTTTTTTTTTTTTTTTTTTAAGATAAGGTCTCACACTGAGCCTGGGCCAGTTAGGCTGGCTGGCCACGAAGCTCCAGGATTCTCCCTCCCATTTCTGTTCCCCCAGCACTGAGATGACAGATGTGCATGGCTGTACTTGGCTTTTTTTAAAATGTGGAATCTGGTTGATTAATCTCGGGTCCCCTCATACTAATATGGCAAGCATTTTACTAAGTGGGTGATGGGAGATGTTACTCTGTAAATATGTTTCTCATACTGGTTAATTAATAAAGCACTGTTGGGCCAATGGGAAAGCAAGATAGGCAGGGCTAGGAGACAAGGAGGAATGAGGAAGTAGGAAAGAGGAGTCAGCATGTAGAGCCTGGAGAGAGCAGATGTGGCTGGCCGCTCTCCGGTAAGATGAGCCACGTGGAAATACTTAGATTAGTAGAAATGGGTTAATAATTAAGACAGAGCTAGCCGATAAACAATCATAGTAACTGGCCAACAGATTTATATCAAATACAGAGTTTCAGCATGTTATTGGGGGCTGGTGAGATGGTGGGACCAGACCGGCGGTGGCGGCAGGGAAAACGTGCTCGTAACAAGTGGGTAATCTCCCCAGGATTCTCCCACATCAGGTTTTTAAAGATTTATTTTTTATTATTTTAAAGTGATGTGCATATGTGTATCTCTGCATATGTGTGCACAGAAGTCAAGGTAGCTGAGGTGGCCAGAAGAAGGCATTGGGTTCCCTGGAGGGGGAATTACAGGTGGCTGTGAGCCATCAGACATGGGTGCTGGGAACTGAACTCAGGTCCTTTCAAAGAGCAGGCAGTGCTCTTAAATAGTGAGTTGTCATCTCTCCAGCTCTTCTATTTACTCTGTTTCACTGAGTTAAGATCGCCTTGACAGGATCGCCAGAGACTTACTGCCAGCCTTTGTCACTTTGTTTTTGCAGCAGGCTCCTGTACGCACCTGCCCTCGCTTCAGGCCCGCAGGGAGAGAGAGAGAGAGAGAGAGAGAGAGAGAGAGAGAGAGAGAGAGAGAGAGAGAGGGAGGGAGGGAGGGAGGGAGGGAGGGAGGGAGGGAGGGAGGGAGGGAGGGGGAGAGAGGGAGAGAGGGAGGGAGGGGGAGAGAGGGAGAGAGGGAGAGAGGGAGAGAGAGGACCCCTGCACAGGCTTAAATACCCTTGAGCTAACCAACCCCAGTGAGCCACATGGACCCTGCAGATAGGCTACTCTAATGTGGAAGCAGACAGGCTGAACAGACTTAACCAATTAAGGGCTTGTTTACCCAGAGAGTCTTCACCATCGGGAAGGTGTAAGGTAGAAGCCAGCATCACTTTAAGGCTTGGCACTACTCGGCTCTCTACATAACCTGGACTCAAACTTTGAATCCTCTGCCACAGCTTCTAAATTCTGGGGTTACAGCTGTGTACCATCATACCATACCAGGTTCTTCTTCAGTCATTCCTGTCCATACTCTGATATGAACGTAGAGATGATAGAGAAAATTACTGAATAATGTCATAATTTCAGAGGAATCACGGCATGTATGCTTAGGAGAACATTGGAGAGCATGGATGATTTACTCTTGTTGATTTCGCCTGTCTTCCTCTCATTTTTATAGTTTTCCTCATCAGTACCTTAGTTATTACCCCCTCCCCGTTTGCAGTAGTTAAATGAGAATTTATGAGGAAAAAAAAGCCCTATAGATATATAAAATGAATAAAATGAGGGCTTTATTTAGCTGGTCAGTCAATAAGGGGATAAGTACATGTTTAAAAAGTGCAACAGATGGCCTGGAGAGATGCTCAGAGGTTCATAGCACTGGCTGCTTTTGCAGAGAACTCAGGTTCGGTTCCTAGCACCCACATGGTGGCTCTGCAATCCCAGATCCAAGGTTTCTCATGCTCTCTTCTGCCCTATGTGAGCACTAGATTTGTGTGTGGTGTGGTGCACATACACATATGTGCAGTGCACACACAAAAAATAAACACATCTTTAAGAATTGTTTTTTTTTCTGAGTCAGGGTTTCTCTGTGTAACAGCCCTGGCTGTCTTGGAACTCACTTTGTAGACGTGGCTGGCTTCAAACTCACAAAGATCCTCCTGCCTCTGCCTCCCATGTACTGGGATTAAAGGTGTATGCCATCACTGTCTGGCAAGAAATTAATGCTTCCTAAAAATCACAAAGAGGATCCTGGCTTCTTTACCTTGGGGGACAGAAACCAATTTTGTCTTAGAATTTGTATTTCTATAGAAAGGAATTATTTTTCATTGTTTCCAGTAATTTACAACTTATAGAAACATAAAATAGCTCCTATAGATTTTTAATTCTAGCCAGGATGGTGGCTCAGGCCTGTAATCTACGGACCTGTGAGGAGGGGGTAGGAGGATTGTGAAGGTCAGCCTGGGCTATGGAGCAAAACCCTCCTACATCAAAACAAGATGCTGAAACCAACCAAACCAAAAAAAAAAAAATGTTCTGTTTATGTATAGAAAACACACATCTTTCCATTGAATTCCATTTACCCCCATAGAGCCTGAAGTCACTCATCCATTCATTTATTCTTTTTTTTTTGAGGGGGTGTGTGTGCTACAGATTAAGACACTTTTAAATTGTGTTAGGGTTGATGTTTGAATAGCTTATTTATTCAAAATTAAAAAGTAAAAGAACTAAAAGGGAAACAGAATATTTTTAATAGAAACACCCAATGAGTCCAAGAAAAGATTTGGTAAAAATCCCATCACAAAGGACTAGGAAGCTCAGAATTCCAAGATGGAGAGAGTTACAACTTTTGTGCTACTGATATGTAGGAAGGGAGAAAATGTCAGTTGGCTAGAGTGGATGAGATAGTTTTCTGTTGGAAATGGAGTTGGCCTGATGGATAACCCATGAGCCCTTGGAACCTCTGAAGTGTGATTTTGCTAATAGCCTCCCAGGACGAAGATAACCAAGCCAGACAGCTGTGGGAGGAAGCTGCAAGCACTTAGGCAGGGCACAGCTCTACAGGGAGAAGTAGTATGTATGAGGTATAAGGGTGCTAAACTGTCTCGTGGCTCATCATGACCCTAAAAGTCCTCCATGCCAACTTTCATCAGCTTAGAGTGATCTTTGTCATCAGTTTAGTGTACAGCATCATGAGGCATAAAGTAGTGATTGCTCAGTGTCCTCGTCATGGGGACAATAGGAACAACATGCAAATTAACCATGGGTAATGTTTCTGGCCATATACAATTATGGCTGTTTAAAATTTTTAGATGCTAATTAAACCCAAAAGTTCCTGTGAATAGCGTCAATTTGCCTCCAAATAACACGTTACAGAGATAGAATAATTTACCATAAGCGACTGCACCAGCAACAGTGGCTGGCACATCGTCAGAGGCAAGTTGATAGATGTTTGTGGGATCCACTGCCTGGACAAGCATCTAGGAAGAGTCTTTTTTCTTCTCTGACAAAACACACCTGATGTTCAGTTACTGAAAGACAAATGGTGGGCTTCAAACAGGGATGGCATGACTCTGTGCTGCTGTCACATGTGAATGCAACCTGCATTTTCCTGTGTTCTTGTATGTGGCATTATCTTTACAGCCTCTCTTCATCACCGGAAGAGAGATCAGAGAATGGGATCAGAAAATTCTAGGATACAAGTACGAAAAGGGGTATACATTTCATGAAGAAATTCAAGCCTAGCTATATATATATGAATATGTATAATCATACTGTCGGCATCTCTACATTTTTGTAATCATAGTATATAATGTGTCTTGGTGCCTAAGTAAGTAATAGGCCTGTTACATTGAGCTACATGGAGATGAAACATACTCACCTCTGGTCATAGAAATTCTATGAACTATATTCTTGTAGACCGTGAGGAACTCCCTGTAGTGGGTGCTGAGTTGACACGTTGGAGTGCCAGTTGACTGATGCCCCCCCCCCTGTTTTGGTTTGCTTTCTCTAGCTGTTATAAACTACCATGACTGTCTTAGGGTTTCTATTGCTGTGGTGAAACACCATGACCAAAAGCAATTTGGGGAGGAAAGGGTTTATTTCAGCTTCCAGTTCCATATCACAGTCCACGTTGAGGGAAGTGAGGGCAGAAACTCAAACAGGGCAGGTACCTGAAGTTAGCAGCTTATGTAGGGCATGGAGGAGTACTGCTCACTGGCTTGCTCCCCATGGCTTGCTCAGCCTGCTTTCTTGCACCATCCAGGACTGGAAGTTGTGCTGCTTGTAGTAAGCTGGACCAATCCCACATCAACCATTACTCAAGAAAATGCCCCCATGGTCTTGCACACAGGCCAACTCAGTTGAGGTTCCCTCTTTTCAGATGATTTTAGCCTGTGCCAAATAGATAAAAAGCTAGCCAGTGCAAGTAGTGACCAGAATGACTGGTGTTTAATGACAGTCCTAAAGAAAATTACCACATACTATGTAGAACTGTGACAAAAAACTTCCAATTCAATAGTTACAAGTTATGGGCTTGTTTGTTTGTTTGTTTGTTTGTTTTCGAAAGGGAATAGAACAGGGTCTCACACAGGACCAAGTTACCCTCGAATTTCCTATGTAGCCAAGGATAGCCTTGAATTTCTGAGCTTTGGGCTTCTACTTCCCAAGTGCTGGGATTACACTTGTACACCACCTGGCCTGCTTTCACAGTTCAAGGAATCAAACTCAGGATCTTATGTTTGCTAGGCAAGCACTCTACCCACTAAGCTGCATCTCTAGCCCCTCACCAGATTTTTTTACCAAGAAATCTTTTCTTGCCCTAGAGAAACACTCAAGCCAGCATTCCTAATTCATATTAATCTTCCTCAGAAATTAGTTGCTCTTAGCAAGCAGTGATGTTCGGGAGGAAAGGGACCTTTGATTTCAGTGTGGTCTCTGTGGTCTAGCTCTCTGTGCCTTTGTCCCCTCCCGGCCTGGTGCCCCTGCACAGTGGAGACCTGAGCAAGTGCCATGTTGCTAAGCAACTCTGAAGGGCACTTGGACAACATAGCCATGTCCTGTGACTAAGGAAAGGAAAATGTTCCACATAGCAGCAGGGCACGGTGAACAGGCCAATCACAGACGTTGCCAGGCAGACACCACTTGCACAGGCAAGATTTCTTTAAAGGAGACAGGGACGCGAAGGGGCAAGAATCAAAACCAAAGCCTGCAGAAGTGACTCATTCCACAGACCGGTACAGATGGCATTGTCCTGGTAACACCCCTTCCTTCCCTCCCCCCCCCCCGCCCGGCCCCTGCACTCCGAAACACCACACTGAGCAGGAGGAAAGTGATCCTGTGAGAATTCAGACTTTCAGTTTCCTTCTGAAGCCATTTTCAGCAAATTCTAAGCAGACCTGATGTCCTTGCTTCCACAGGGCTAAAGCCAACAACTTCGTACTGTTTCTGAGACTTCCACTAATCCAAAACACCACCTCAAAAAATAGCTTTCTTAAAACAAGCAAGCAAGCAAGCAAGCAAGCAAGCAAGCAAGCAAGCAAACAAACAAAAAAACCCCTTTCTATGCAGATATGCCAAGCACAAAGCAAACTATGATCAGGTAAATGCTAGCCTCTCTAATGTTGAAGATGTGACCAGTGCAATGACAAGCAGGTTGTTTTTTGGCTTCCCTGTAAAGGCGATTTGGGAGCCACATAATATTTTAAAATACGTACATTTCCTTAGACTTCTTATAAATTCATTTCATAAAATTCCTTCTCTTCCAAGAATAGAAGACTCGTTGCTCTTGGCAATAAATTTAACATTTAACACACAGATTTCTAAACCAGGAAGTCAACAAGAGAGGAGAGATTCACACTTTTCTGGATGTTATAAAAGCAGGAGTGAAAGTTTTGGGAGGAGAATACATGTATACAGATATTAATATTCAATAAAGTTACAGATATTAAATATCCAATGCAGACTTTGAGCTGCCTGTCTTAAAGAAGTATAGACAAAAAATGAACATACTCCAAACATTCAACTTATATTTAATTATACCCAGTGTGTGGGACTCTGTTAATACCAAGGGTCAGTGAATAAGATAAAGAGCATGGCATTAATATGATCTAAGCAGAATAAGTCAGGAATGGAAAGGGAACACTGGAAGAGATACTGAAATCATTCTGGACTTTCAAGAATTTAAAGTGTTTGTAAAGCATGGGTTTCTTGGTTGATAGTCTAAAATTAGATAATTATGGGGTATTTTATAGAGTCTATGCTATGACAACTTTAGGAAAAGGAATGCCATCATTGCTAGCCTATTTCATCTCTTATATTAATTCACTCTGCCATCTCTAATAATTATTTGTAACTCAAAACACTTAATTATCACAGGCTTTCATTACTGTCTTAATGTTTCCTACTCTAAGCTATATTGTCCAGTATGGCAGTTATATGTAGACATTTAAGTTTAAATAACTATTAATTAAAAATAAAATTCATGGGCTGGCACAGCAGGTAAAGACATTTGTTGCCAAGACTGGTGAGTTGGGGTTGAGTCCCAAGACTCACATGTTGGAAGGAGAGAACAGACTTCTAGAAGCTGTTTGCTGGACTCCACACAGCCGCCCCCGCACATAAATAAATAAATGTAATAAAAGTTCTTAAATAAAATAACAGTTACTCCCATAGTTCTACTAATCTCATTTCAAGGGCTGAATAGCCTCTGTATTATAAAATGTTTTCTTACCAAGCCCTGCTGGATAGAAGTTTCTAATATAAAATAACCTTCCATTTCAACTTTATCATGTTGCCATGCACTTGTTTATATTTTTATTAATAAGTTAATTTTTTTCATTAAAAAGATTTATTTATTTCATTTTATGTGTATGAGCATTTTGCCTAAATGTATGTGTGTGCATGACTTGTGTGCCTGCTGTCCACAGACCCAGAAGAGGGTGTCAGATCCCGTGCAGCTGGAGTAACAAGTGGATGTGACCCGTTTGATTCCTGTCCTAAAAGATGGGCGAATGCTCTCAACCGCTAAGCCATTCCTCCAGCTTCTAACTGTAATTTTTAAATGTATGATCAAAATAATGCAAAAGATAGCAGGTATCTGGGCATTGGTGGCGCACGCCTTTAGTCCCAGCACTCCTGGAGGCAGAGGCAGGAGGATCTCTGTGAGTTCGAGGCCAGGACAGGCTCCAAAGCAATATAGAGAAACCCTGTCTTGAAATAACAAAACAAAACAAAACAAAACAAAAAACAAACAAAAGATAGCAGGTAATGTACATGTCATTAAGTGTCCGAATGTCCCACATTACTAGGTTAGAGGTATAAGAATGTATATTAGATGGTAGCAAGCTGACGATTAGATGTTATAATCTCTAAAATAGCCACTAAAAGAATAGGCCCTTTTTAAAGTATAGCAAATTTATTAGCCACAGAGAATGGAATAATGAAAGCATGAGTTTTATCCTGAACCAAAGATCAAATTATAATTATACTTAAGCAATTTAAGGAAATTATTTAAGAAATTGACAGACACAAGAACAAAATTCAGAACCTAAAAGTAAACCTGTGGCGCTAGAGCCAACTAAGTGTGTGTGTGTGTGTGTGTGTGTGTGTGTGTGTGTGTGCCCACACGTGCACACACTAGCATTCATATGTCACGTGTATGCCACAGGACAAGAGTGATTAGAGGAGAGTCTGCAGGAGTCATTTCTTTCCTTCTGGCCTTTGGGTCTGCGGGGTTGAACTCAGGGTGTTGGGCTTTGTGGAAATTGCCTTTACCTGCTGAGCCATTCATTGGCTCCCACAGCCATGCATGTAGCTTTTTTTTTTTTTTTTTTTTTTAAACAAAGTTACTAAGAATACACTGTGAAGATAGAACAGTGTTTTCCATAAGTCATGGCAGGAAGTTGAATGTTTACATGCAGAAGAGTCAAACTAAACTTCTATCTCCCACCAACTAAAACAAACAAACAAACAAATCTCAAGATGGATCAACAACTTAATGTAAGGCGTGGAACTACTAGAAAAAGAACATAAGGGAAATAAATAAGAACATTAAAACCCTCCCAAAATAGGCAATAAAAGCAAATGAGATTATTTTAAGCTAAAAGACTTCTACCCAGCAAAGGAACAAAAGGAAACGGTGAGTGGAACAGAGACACCTATGAAATAGAGAACGAGTATTTGCAAACTATATATCCAACAAGAGGTCGGTACCCAGAATATAAACACACCTGCAAAAGCTCCCAGTCCCCAAAATGTTAGATGGGCAATTGACCTAGATAGATGTTTCTCAGAAGATGTGAGAATGACCAATATCATGCTCATTGTCACTAAGCAATGGGGGAATGCAGGTCCAAAAAAAAAAAAATGACCACATCATTCTAGTATTGGTATTGCCAAAAGACTTGTTATAGATGACAGCAAGGAAGTGGACACAAGTGGACCTTCAGGACTGGGAATGCAACTCAGCTGGTAGAGTGCTTGCCCAGCATGTTCAAGGCCTGAGTTCAGGTCTCAGTACCACATAAACTGGAAGTTGTAATGTACTCCATAGTCCTAGTTAGGGTTAAGGGTGGGTAAAGGCAGGAAGATCAAGAGTTCAAGGCCATTATTAGCTACATAGAGTTTCAGGTCAGTCTGGATTACATGAAATTCTATTTTAAAAAGTAAATAAATAAATAAAAGCAGCCAGTCAGGGGTGGCACTGATCTCAGCACTGGGGAGACAAAGGCCAGTGAAACTTTGTGAGTTTAAGGCCAGCCTGGTCTACAAAGTAAGTTCCACGATAGGAACAGTTCCAGGACTGTTACACAGAGAAACCCTGTCTCAAACTCTCCCCGGCCCCCCCCAAAAGAATAATGAAATGAAAAATACTTTGCACAAGGTATGACCTCACATGCCTGAAATCCCAGCACTTGGAAAATGGTGGCGGGAAGACTGCTGTAAACTCAAGTTCACCTGGGTTGAGCTACAGATTGAGATTCTGTATTTCAAACTATTTTAAATACAATGTGGTAGCCCAGTAATATCAGTACTTGGGCTGATATTGGGAGGCAGAGGTAGGTGGATCTTTGTGAGTTAGAGGCCTGCCTGATCTATATAGTGAGTGAATTCTAGGCCAGCCTGGGCTATATAGTGAGAGACTCTGTCTCAAAAAAAGGAGGGAAGGTCGGGTTGGAGGTGGGGCTGATGAGATGACTCCGTGGTTAAGAACAGTACTGCTCTTACTGAGGACCTGAGTCCCCAGCATCCATACTGGGTAGCCCCAGGGGATCCAGCACCCTCTTCTAACCTCATATCAACCCCTCCCCCAAAACACACATCACATACGCAGACACATATGGAAAAATAAATCTTTAAAAAAATTAGGGGGCCTAGAGAGGCGAAGCAACCAAAGGTATGTTCTGCTCTTACTGAAGACCCAAGTTCAGTTTGCAGCACCTACAATGGCAGCTCGCAACTACCTATTAACTCCAGCTGCGTGGGATACAGCGCCCTCTTCTGGCCTCTGTGGGCACTGCATGCAAATGATGCACATACATACAAGCAGGCAAAACACTCGTAGATGTAAAATTAAAATACATAAATCTTAAAAAAAAATAGGGGATGGGGAGATGGGTTAGTGGCTAAAGCACTTGCTGCTACCCAAGGGTGAGCAACACAGTTTAGATTCCCCCAAACCTACATACTTGCCTGTGGGTATAGCAGGTCTGCCTAAAATCCCAGTGCTCAGAGGGTGGAGCCCAGGGATCCCAAGAACAAGCTGGCTAACTAGACTACCTGTACCGGAGAGCCCTTGTTTCAATCAAGAGATCCTACTGCAGTGAACACGTGAGAGTGGCCGAAGATGACGGCTGATGCCAACCTCAGGCTTCCTATTTGCATGTGCATACATATGCATGAAAAGAAATAAAATAACACTTAAAACAAACAAACAAAAAAGAAAAGGAAAGCAAGGCCACATGATCTCATTCATATGGGAGACTATTAGTTAACTATTCAGCTGATTCCTAGGAAGCTGAGATTAGAGTAGTGGTTACGAAGAGCCTGGGTAGAGTAGAAGGAGAGAGGGTATGGGAGAGCATCAGTGGCTACGGAGTTATATTCAAGGAGAAGTGGGAAACTTGGTGTGCTTTTCCACAGAGGAGTGTCTGCAGATAATGACAATATACTGCACATTCTGAAAGCTAGGAGAAACGACTTCGGCTGTTTTCACTATAAATGAATGACAGACAGTGGAGGGTATGCTCAACCTGATTTAAACATTGCATAATGTATTCATATACCAAACACCACACAGAAGCCTATAAATACATAAGACTTTTCCTGTTTTTATGTAGCAAGAATAAAGCAATTCTTCTTTTGAAAGAAAGGAATTAGTGCAATTGAGTTTTACCTGACGGCAGCACTGAACAATGGAGTCTGTGAATTGTAAATGTCTGATCTAAGGATGAGCTAAACCTCATAAAAACGCCAAGAAAACTCACTTTCAAAAATACTTTCACGAGTATTGCAAGACTCCAGTGATCTTCAGGTCTCTTTGAAGTTCTGGGATAAGGCCCCAATCAGAAACCACCTAAGATTGGCCAGAAACAGTATGGTGTGTATCTATACTTACGCTCCCCATGATGTCTCCTGACTGATAACCATGAAATGTTCTGTGCAATTGGCAATTGTGCTCCCACTCGGGGCTGATCTTCCCTTTTGCACATAAATGTCCACATTGCTCCCAGGACATTCAAAAGGGGAGCAATCATTGACTGTCCATCTTTTTATACGAGGGTAATAAAAACCCTCTCTATAATCCTCAGTGTAAGGTGTTGTGGGGCTTAAGCTAACTAGCAAGTTCGAGGGAAAATTCACCCATAATGTGAACAGAGAGAGGATTTGGGTGTCCGTCCTACACTATGTCCACCTTGGCATATGACATGTCAGATCAAAACCAAATTTAAGAGAGAGTAACTAGAATATATTATGTGTGTGTTTAAAACTGCCAAAGGACCAGCTTAATAAAATAAGAACAACAGGGCTGGCAAAATGGTTCAGCTGTAAAGAGTGTGTAGTGCTTTGCAAAAGGAGACAAGTTTGGTTTCTCAGCCACCTGCAACTCCAGCTCCAGGGAGCTCAGTGCCATCTTTCGAATCCTGCAGGCACATAAACATATGATTTAAAAACAAAATGTACATGTTAATAATAATAATACGCTGCTTTAAAACATAACTCAGATAAAAGTTTATTTATTTTTACTTTGTGTGCATTGGTGTTTTGCCTACATGTGTGATTGTGTGAGGGTTCCAGATCTGGAACTGGAGGTACAGACAGCTGTGAGCTGCCATGTGGGTGCTGGGAATTGAACCTGGGTCCTCTGGAAGAGCAGCCAGTGCTCTTAACCCCTGAGTTATCTCTCCAGCTAATGCCAGATTTTAAATATTGTATAGCATTCCTAACTCTTAGAGGTTAAAGACTTTCGTCCTCAATCTTGGATGCCACAGAGTTAACAGAGTCTCAGTTGGACATAGAGGGGTGCTGGGAAGAATTTCACTTCTTAATCTAACATCTTTATAATTCTCAGTTTTAAAAAATAGTCTGCTGATAATTGAAAAAGTCTGTCATGATCCAGGGACCTTTGTTCTACTGTGTCTCTCATAGTATACTTTCTCCTCTTCAGATCCAAGCAGACACACGCAGAGATCAAACAGAAAGTCCCCTGATCAAAATAGCCAGCATTCTGCCACTAGACTGGCTCTCCCCCTCTCTGCCAAAGGGTTGGGATGATCTACCTGTCAAAGTTGTCAAATAGCTCTTTGAAGGTGTCCATCAATTGCCAATGTGAGGTCTGCCAGACATGAGTCCTGCCTTCAGGAAGGAAGTGGAAACTTGCAGGATTGTACTATAAAGAAAGTGAGGCACTGAGCCTCCTACTTGAATGTGCCCGAGTCTCAGGTCTGTATTTCCTAAAGACACAGACACATAAGAAAGCTGTTTCCACAGACACTTTGAAAGGAGACTGGTCCTTTGTCTCCAAAACACGATCAATGACTCCTTAAACTTAAGCGTGGTAGGAAGAAGTACTAATGAATTTAAATCACATTTCTTATAGATTTCGGAGAACTGGAAAGCTTTCTGCTAGGTTTTTTTGAGACTCCGTTTGAGATGAAAGCCCAAAGAATTTCTTTTTTGTTGACCCATCTGTATGGAAGCAGTTTTTAGGGTATGCTGTTAAATATGGAAGTGGAGATGCTCAGGGTTAGAGAGGTGGCAGCATCTAGAGGCCTCCATCTGGGACCCTTTTCAGAAGAAGTCAAGTGCAGATCTCTGAGTCCTGATCTTCACATGTTCAGCCACCATTCATCAGAGATTTCTCTTGCTGTGTGCAGGGACTCTCTGGCGGAATAAAGTGGTCCAGCAATTACAGTTCAAATTGCTGTTTCTATCTTTCAGGTCCTATATCTTTAGAGGTCCTACAGAAAAATGAGCCAACTACTCTCCTTGCTATGTCCCCCTCTTTTTTTTTTTTTAAAAAAAAACTCCCTAGAAGAATCTACAGAGACACACAGCTTAGGTCTGTATCAACCACTTAAAAGATTGAGAGAATGAAACAGAGGGCCAGTGAGTTGACTCTCAGGTAAAGGTCCTTGCTGTTTAAGCCTGAGGACTTTAGTGCATCCTTAGAGGCCACATAAAGTGGAAGGAGATAACAAAGTCCACACAGTTATCCTCTGACCTTCACATATGGCTGTAGAATATGTTTCTACACATATTTCATACACACACACACACACACACACACACACACACACACACACACACACCAATAATAACATTTAAAAAAGAATGGGATGGTCCTGGGTATATACGAGAGAAACTGAACAACCCAGGGGGAATGAGCTAGTAAGCAGTGTTATTACTCCAAGGCCTCTGCTTCAGTTCTTGTCTCCAGGTTCCTGCACTGCTTGAGCTCCTTCCTTGGCTTCCTCTAATGGTGAACTGTAACCTGTAAGCCAAACAGACCCTTTCCTCCCCAAGCGACTTTTGGTCATGGTTCCTTATCCCAGCACTAGAAAGCAAACTAGGACACTCCCTATCTTAGTCTCATTTCCTGTGGCCATGATCAAATATCCTGACAAATGCAATGTATGGGAAAAATGTTCACGATTACAGGTTACAGTTTATCACTTTGGGGAAACCAAGGCAGGAAGGAGCCTGAAACAGCTGCATCTATAATTAAAAGCATGGAATAATAAATGAATGCATTCATGCTTGTGCTCAGCTCCCCTCTTTATAATACAGCAGGGAATGGTGGTGCCCACTGTGGGCAGATCTTCCTATGTCAGTTAACACACTCAGGACAACATCCCAAAGACATGTCTGTATAAAGGTCAGCCTGACCCGTAGAATCCCTCATTGCGAATCTCTTTCCAGGTTATTATAGAGTGTGTCAAGTTGATAATTAAAACTGCCACACTGTCTCACAAGCAATTGAGTGGGGTGGGTGGTTGGATATGAATCAAGCAAGTCCTAGTACAGATCCAGTTCTGAGGGATGAGATTATAATGAGGCCGTGATTGGAAAGAGAGAAGAGGGAGTGGAAAAAAGGAAGAATGGAGAGGATAGATTCCAGAATAAGAAAACCCAAGGTGCTTGTGTTGTAGAGGCACACCCAAGTGTTCAGTCTTAGAGTTCCTTGGATTGCATTACTACGGGGGAAAATCTCTCTGCAGTGGTATCAATGCTGAGATGTGCTTTCTGTGATAACAAGCCAGCCAGGCTGCGGCTTTCCTGGCCTCCCATGTTCCTCCTTTGTAGATACCTTTTAGCCCAAGGGTTCTCAGCCTTCCTAATGCTGCGACCTTTTATCACAGTTCCCCATGTTGGGGTGACCTCAACCACAAACTTATTTTTGTTGCTACTTCATAACTGTAATTTTGCTACTGTTGTGAGTCCTAATGTAAATACCTTTGTTTTCTGATTGTCTTAGGTGATACCTGTGAAAAGGTTGGTTGTTCGACCCTCAAAGGGGTTATCACCCATTGGTCATGAACCACTGTCTCAGACCGATGGCTTGGAGATTTCAGCCCATCAAGGCATCGAAGCTTCAAATGCAAAGATCTTTTCAAAACAACTTAGTATATTGAAAAAAAAATCAAAGCACAGAGAGAACGTCCCTTTTTACATACTAATGGGGAACATTAGTCAACCTGTCCTTTTCTTCAAACTGAAAACTGTTTGATACTTCTTAGTTTAAAAGGCAAGGCTGAAGTTAAAAATTCAATATTTATGAAACCATTGAAATCATTACTTGTTTTTTTTTGAACTTTCTATTCGGATACTAATAGCAATAGTCCATCTCTGTATACTTGAAATTAACTTGAATTAAAATAATATTTCAATCTTTATATGAGAGAGACAATGTGTGGTATGCGTATGCTTATGTGTGTATACAAATTGCAGAAGCTGGTTTTCTATCATGTGGGCTCCTGGAACTTGAACTCAGGCTTTCAAGCTTGGTGGTAAGCACCATTACCTGCTGCTTTGCTTGTCTTGCACAAATTCTATGCGCATGCTCCATGCAATGTGTGGTAAGCTAAGGAATCAGGGTTTTGGCTTTGAGATCTTCTTTCTCCCTTGAACAATCCTTGCCAGCTGTGCCTGCATTTAGAGGCAGTAAGCAGGCTTGCTGGTGGGTTCACCTCCGCCACTCTTCCTGAAATTGTGCCAGCTGCAGGTTGAACCATTGTATAGACAGATCTATGGAGACAAAATTTATTGATAGAAACATCTTGCTTATTAACTTTCTTGCTTTTCTAAAATTTTATTTTGGAGCAGAACAAATGTAGATTTCTCAAGGAATAACGAGAAAAACTCACCAGGCAGAGGAATACCCGTGCTTAACTTTTAGAGAGCTAGAGTCCCATCCTTGGATTAGTTGATTTTCTGGGATTAGTTGGTTTATTGTTCATGGTTTCATGTATAAAAACCAATGATGAAGTCCAGCCTTGATATGTAGCTCTGTTCAAGTTCTAATCCGAGAGATGGGTAAATGTGTCAAGGATTTAGAAAAATTTTCTTTTTGGATGGTGCTGGGGATGGGACCTAGGACCTACACATCTGGGAAAAATCTTGCTGAATTGTTAATTTTTGTTTTTTTGGTTTTTTTTTTGTTTGTAGCATGTATGTTTCCGCCAGCCCGCCTCTGCCAGTCTGGGCCCACAGCTGCACCAGCCCCAAATAACACTCAGAGACTCTGTATATGATACAATCCTGCTGGCCGGTTATCATTATTGTTTATGGGCTAGCTCTGTCTTAATTATTAACCCATTTCTACTTATCTCAGTATTTCCACGTGGCTCATCTTATCAGGGAGCCGAGGCTGGCGTCTTCCTTGCTCCCCGTCTACATCTTGACTCCTCCTTCTACTTCTTCTTTCCTCCTCCTAGTCTCCTAGCCTCACCTATCTAGTTTTCTATTGGCCACAGTGCTTTATTAACCAGTATGAGAAACATATATACAGAATAACATCTCCCATCATCTCCTCTTTTCTGTCTAAAGTAAAAGAAGGGGTTTAACCTTAACATAGCAAAATGTACCATACAACAGTTATCAAATAAGAATCACAGTAAACAATATTTAGTCCATTAACATTTTGTAAGACTTAAAGAAAATATCATCTATCCTATCTTTGTGAGTCTAAAGTCCTATATGTAACTTATCTTTAATCCTAACTAAGGAAAACTATAACCATAACTATCTGTCTTCAACTCCTTCAAAGACCATAGAAGGATAATATATAAACTCTAGAATATATATATATATATATATATATATATATATATATAAATAAATAATATATAAACTCACCCGAAGTTCTTCTGTAATGTTCCATCTTCAGCCCATAGGCCATAGTGTGTCTCCAGACTCCTCAACAAATCAGGAAACTTTAAACTGTCCACCTGTATTGGCAGTTTGTCATTTTTCTCTGTGTCCGTAGACTGTCTGGCTGTCTGGCTGTCTGGCAGTCTTGTCCATGAAGCAGGAATCCTGTAGCAATGTCCATCTTGAATCAGCAGTCACCTTTTTGTGGGTCCTGCATGTCCAGTTTCTACAACATAAAGCCAAACAGTCCAGAAGAGCAGTACCTTGTCCAAATGGCTAGTCTTGCCATATTAGAAGCAAACTCCATAACATGTTTCTTCAATGTCCATCTTCCTTTCTGACGCAAGTGGTGTTACCAGGAGCAGTTGTGCCTCATTGTCAAGAAAACCCTAAACCATTTTAAATGCCATATTCTGTAGGTCTTTGAAAGGTTTGAAGAATGCCTATTCACCTCAAATACATCTCTGTATATCTAGAAATCCTAACTCAATTAACTCTAAGTTTTAACTACCATAGGCAACTCTCTATAATCTGTATTAATTTATACATTACATTTTCCAATGAGCTATATAAACACAATACCTAAACAAGAGGAGAAATATACATATCACAAAATTGACCTTAAATTGTATCAATAAAAGAAAATCCATTCCAAAGCAAAGTATTCATATCTATATCATATTTGTTTTGTTTTGTTTTGTTTTGAGGCAGAATCTCACTATATAGTACTGCCTGGCCTGAAACTCAGTAGATCAGGTTGGCCTTGTAGTCACAGATCAGCCTGCCTCTGCCTCCGGAGTGCTGGGATGAAAGACATTCATATCACATTTGGCGCTATTCATTCTTTTTAGGGGAGATTTGCACCTTGGAACCCTCCGATCTTCCCAGGAACAGGTTTTCTTATATGTTTCTCTGCTCATCTTTTTTCTTTTCTTTTTTATTAGCATATATTAGTTATACATAGTGTGTGTGTGTGTGTGTGTATGTGTGTGTGTGAGAGAGAGAGAGAGTGTGTGTGTGTGTGTGTGTGTGTGTGTGTGTGTGTGTATGTGCGTGCGCATGTGCACAGACGGCTCAGAGGTTAAGTTGTAGGAGTCAGTTCTCTCTTTCCACTACATGGTCCCTAGGGATTGAACTCAGGTTGTTGAACTGGCAGAAAGCTCCATTACTCGCTGGCCCACTTAATGAGTTTTATTAGGATTGCTTAGAAGTGTCTGGGTGACAGATTATTGGGAGCATAGACACCTAGCCAGGGGCTCCACTACTGAAGACAATGTTTCTTTCTCTCCCAGCAACCATCAGTTCTGTTCATCTGTTTTTTTTTTTTTTTTTTTTTTTTCATAGAGAAAGGTTGAGGATTCGAGCCATACAGTCTTCATTCTTTATAGCTGAGAAAAATATAAACCGGGGCTGGGGATGTAGCTCAATGATTGGCCCTATGTTCAATCCCCAGTATTGTCAAAATAACCAATGAACCAATGAACCAACCAACCAACCAACCCCCCCCCCCACCAAACAACAACCTCCGCCCCCTCAAACCCAACAAAATCTAACAACCTTGCAAGTACAGGGGGTCATTTTCTTGGAGGTGGAAAGGGTATCCCTGAAATATGAGGGGGTGCTGTTCTTACTTAGTTTAAGCGAGAGACATAGTCTCCTAACCAACCTTACCCATCTTTCTCCTTGTTATATAACCATTAATCAGTCATCATGGTATGACTCATGAAATAGTAGCTGTAGGGCTGTTTCATATTCCGGCAAGCTATGCAAAACTTTGCAGAAATACAAGTAGTCATTGCAAAAATGTAGTGGATAGAATTCCATGGCATCCATTGACATATTTTAACACGCAACATTAGCTAACAGGGTTTCCTTAAGGTCAGATTAGGATAGAAAACAAGTGGCTAGAGCAATGGCTCAGTGGTTAAGAAGTTTTGTTCCACAATCTTGAGGATCAGAGTTCAGATCCAAGAATTCACCTAAAAAGCCTGTGATGTCAGCTCCGCAAGGAGTATTGGTGCTTGTTAACTTCCAGCCTAGCTGAGACATGAACCTTGAGTTCAAGGGGAGACCCTGCTTCAAAGGAATAGGGGAAGAGTGATAGAGGAGGCTCTTAACATCTTCTTCTGGCTTGTTTTTGCTTACAGGTATGCATACCCCCACAAATAAATAATAACTATATTTTACTATAGACTGCAGTCCATTGGTATTCTCTGTACACTTTTAGGCCCACATATTAGTCTCTTTCAGCCTTCTGTTGCTACTCTCAGAAACTCCTGTTAATCTTTCTCACAGGTAACATATTATGCATAACATCTCACCTGCCTTTAAGCTACCATGCCACACACCCACAGCTGGGCTCTGAATTACACACACCTTAGCATGAGTTCTCAAAGCACCAGGTTTTCCCCATTATCCTTGTCTAAAGTCATTTTCCCCCTCTCATGTTGTATTTGTACAGCGTTTTTTCTTCATGAAGGGATTACATCCACATCTGTTTCTATTAAACACCCCTCTGCTTATCTTTCCTTTCCTCCAAATCGTCAAGGGCACGTCTTTCTTCTTAATTCTCTGTCCCTGCCCCTTCTCTAGGGAGATTTATCTCAGACCTACACTGAGGAAATATCTTATTAAAATGTAAATAGATTCTCTACATTCCAAACACATCCAATTCATCTTAATTTGGCTATTTATTTGTTGAGTTCATGTTATTTTATCTCTAAGAAAAAATTAAAAAATCAAAGACAGCAACTTTTAGCAGGGTTATTACGTAGCAGGGGGGACACAAGGCATTTGGAGGTTTATGTGTTATTGCTCTTATGGAGTAGTTAATCTGTGCTGTAAAATCAACACTTTACTCTATATTCCTTCCTTTACATTTGAAGCAAACAGCCTTCCAGATTTGCTTGAGAATAAAAATGTCTGAAGTTTTCTCACCTGGTTGACAGAGCACTTTATCTTTTTCTTATTGTTCCAGGACTCTGAATCTTGTTTTGACACATGGAGAACAGAAGTATGTTTTCCCTCATGGCTTGACTCTTGTGAGGTTTCAGTCTTTGATTGACTGGGATAAAATTCTGGAAATGGGAATTGCCAACCTGGCTCCTACGCCATGGTTGTTGAGATCTCAGTGCTTGCTTCATATGACAAATCTCTGGATAGTTATAGCTAGTTCAAACAGGCGACACTGTGACCTTTAGCTAATACTTCTCCTAAAATAATTTGAGCACAGAAAGGTTACCCACACATAATAAAATTCTTATGGAAACCTTTCTTCCTCAATATAAGTTCTCTCTGTGTAGTTCAGGCTGGCCTTGAACTCATGATCTTCCTTCCTCAGCCTCCTCAATTCTGGGTTTGTAGATGTGTGTCACCATACTCAGTCTATAAAAACTCTTTTCTTTCTTTTAAAAATTATCATTTTCTAATAATAATAATAATAATAATAACAACAATTATTTGTGGGTGTGTGCATTATGTTTGTGTATGTGAATGCAGGCTTGTCAGTGTCATGCTATGTGTATAGAGGTCAGAGGTCAACTTTTGGGAGTCACTTTTCTTCCCCTGCTTTGTTGAGGCTGGGTCTCTCTTCCTTATTCTCATCACACTTCAGATTAGCTGGTCCATGGGCTTTGAGGTGGATCCTCCTGTCTCTGCCTGCATCTCACTATTGGGGTGTTGGGATTACAGGTGTGAGTCATCCATCACATTAGGACTTTCCATGGGCTCTAGGGATGGAATTTAGGCCAGAAGGGGTATGCAGCAAGTGCTTCTACCCATGGAGCCACCCTTGTTGGCCCAAGAACTATTTTCATGGTCATCTTTCCCTCACTCCTTATCTACCGTGTTCACATGACTTTCTCCTCTGGCTTGGAAACAGTGGCGTGGTGATGACTCAAGCAGGTACTGCAGAAGGGGCAGTAGAACAGAGGACAAGCAGGTGACTGCCACTCTAGATTAAATGAGAAAGTCTTAGAGATTAGAAAAGGAATATAGTAGAAACTAAAAGTATAATTTATTATTGTCTTTAATTTTGTATCTTAAACTTTACTATAAAAATGTTGCAAATTAAAAAAAAAAACACACACAAAAATCAACCAGACCTAACAATGTACAAATCACAAAGATGTAATTTATGCATATGTGTATGCACAAACATGTACATGTACATATGCAAATATACATGAACAAACATGCATACATAAACACACATGACCAGTGAGTAAAGAAATTGAGCATTCCTTGAAGAAGAGGAGAAGCAGAAACACCCTAGATGCCAAGAAAGAGACACCTTTGTGTTCTCATTTGCTTATTTCTTCCCTCATTCTGTCCATACTTCATCTCCTTCCTATTTCTTTGCATTGAAAAATGGTCAAGAAATTCTAGGTAAGTGTCTTAGTTATGATTTTTATTGTTGTGATGAAACACCCATGACCAAAAAGCAAGTTGGGGAGGAAAGGGTTTATACAGCTTACATTTAAAGCATTGCTGGTCATCACTGAAGGAAGTCAGGGCAGGAACTCAAACAGGGCAGGATCCCAGAGGCAGGAGCTGTTGCAGATGCCATGGAGGGAACTGCTTACTGGCTTGCTCCCCATAGCTTGCTCATCCCACTTTCTTATAGAACTCAGGACCAGCAGTCCAGGGATGGCACCACTCACCATGGACTGGGCCCTCCCCCATTGATCACTAAATGAGAAAATGCCTTACAGCTGGGTCTTTTCCTCAGCTGAGACTGCTTCCTGATGACTCCAGCTTGTGTCAAGTTGACACACAAAACCACCCAGTACAGTAAAAAACTAGAATTAATTTGGAGCACACTCATACATGTGTAATGTGACATCACAGTATTGAGCCAGTAGTCTAACTTGGCTGCCTCAGCAGCGAGGGGTGTGCCGTGGTGCAGCGTATGGATGGTTGGCTGATTGCTTTCTTAGACCATGGCATCATCCAGTGAGCTCCGAGGATGCTTTCTTCAGTTTGGACATGTATGAAAGTGTGCTGTACTTTTTCAGAAACTGGCTCATACAGAGATGTGGGTTTCATTTAGTTTTCTTTTCAAGAACTTCAGGATGAATTCCACCATGGCAGCCATGTTATCAACAGAGTGAAGCTCCGTGTTCAAGCTCAAAAACCAAGGGTTGCATGACTTTACACTGTGGCTGTACCACACTGAAGTCACAGAAAGAGCTCACTGAAGGAACACTTCTTTGGGAGGTACCTTTCCTATGAAATAGGAAAAGCCAAGATTCAGAAATGCTTGGGTGAGGGTTCCTTTCAGGAGTACATAGAAAATATTTTATTATTTTTATTATTTTTTTTGTGTGTGTGTGTGTGCATGCACACTTGTGCATGCGTATATAGGTGGATGTGTGTTTTATAAGAAGAAGGCATCAGATTCCTTGGAACCAGAGTTATAGGTGCTGGGACCTGAACCCCAGTCCTCCAGATAGAGCAGCAAGTGCTCGTAACCACTAAGCTGTTTATCCCACAGGGCTACATTTAGTAAAAAGCCCAGAGCTGCTGCCCCTGAAATCAAACGTTAGAGACACAGGAAGGCAATGAATGCAGTTGTAATCTGCACTTTACTTTCCTTCTGAGAGATGCAGCAGAGTGGCTCAGGTTTGATATGCAGAGTGAGTGATGAAGGGTAGTAAGAGAGCACTGAGGACGGCATGGGTTTCACTCCCCAACAGTAAATGGATTTCTCAACCTGTTTACCAGCCGGATGGGTAGGTCTTGACTGGTGGCATCTCTATAGAGAATGTTTAAAAGGTTAGCTGCCGTGACCCCACACACAAGGAGGCAGATGGCAGCAAGGATGAGTGCACAGAAAGGAAAACATTTACGCTTTTAAAGCTAGAGACACCAAGACAGAGATTTAGAGTAAAACACTTCTAATAGTTTAACCGGAGAGGGAGTTTGATGGCTGTTTTCTAAACTAAGGAAAAGGAGGATCTTTTGTGGACTGGGTGGTTATAAAATGAATATAATTGTTCCCCCAAATGACTGTGATTTTGAACAACATGTACTCAACTCACACTAGGGGTACTGATTTATAATTATCCTAATTGAGCCCAGAATTGGGATAAATGGGCATACGAATGCCATTTTCTTGGTAGGTGCTGCGAATATTGGGCACATAGCACCATAACAACTACAGGGTGCAAGTGAGGATTGCTTCTTCCAGTCTTCTCACCATGGATGTGCCTTTCTAGGTCACTGATTCCAGCTCTGCTGTGTTTGTGGAGAACAGTGTATCTAGCCAGCATTCAGAGGGAACTTTATACACTGAATGAGAGGTGTCACTGGATAGAGTTCTGGATCTACTCAGGTGGCTAACCATAAAGGATGCCTAACCGTCTCCAGGTAGACTCCTGCCTAGTGAGAAATACATTTTAGTTTGGAGTTGCTGACCTCAAATGTATCAAACTAGAATGTTCACCAAGCTGTCTGTTCAGTAGAAGATAATGTTACGAGCAGCCGTAGAAGGAATAACTAAAATGTCTCCTTTGGTACTGGGTTCTGTATCCTGTTTTATCGTGAGGGAATTTATTAGCGAAGATAAGACTTAAGGTGGAGATCTTCCAAGTATTGTTAAGCACCCATCCATCAGAGCATATCATCTAAGAGATGCTGGGGCCTATTTTCTAAGCTCTGGGAGCTGATACTGGCTTATCTGAGTTGGTTCCATTCAGCCATGATGGTATTTGGGTTGTCGACACATGCTTTGTAAGAGGATTTGGTTTTTGTTAAACTGAAACATGAATTCTGAAATGAAAAAAAAAAAATCTAAACTTAAAACTAGTGCAGGCCAATTTGCAAAAACATCTTAAAGGATGGGCATAGAGAAATCTTGAAAACTTTGAAGAATAATTTTCTGAGTATCAAGAGAAAACAGCATGGGAAGATCAGGGTTGTTAGTGTCTGATTTGCTAAGCCCAGAGCAGGCCTCCTGGCATCCTGGCATGTGTAAGCTGCTCTAGAGTGGGGTATTTGCTTAAGGGTGCAAATGTCTATCTCTGTATTGAACTCTGAAGACATTGCTTGAATATAAAACAGATAATTTTTGCTTCAGTCCTAGAAGGGAAATTAGGTATTTTTAGGTATTATTGATTCTAGTCTCTATGTTGGGTTTATAAAGAAACCAAATACCTGGAGAGGTTCTTGTCTGTTGCCCCAGGGTCACACAGGGCAAGTTGATTCTTAAGAATCTAAACATTAAAATTTTGTGTTATGCCTATCTCTCTTCTCTCTCTCTCTCTCTCTCTCTCTCTCTCTCTCTCTCTCTCTCTCTCTCTCTCTCTCATCCTCTCTCTCTCATCTGTCTACCTACCTACCTACCTACCTACCTACCTACTTACCTACCCATCATCTCTGTATCATGTGGAGATCTGAGGACAACTTACAGGATTTGGTTTTCATCTCCTTCCATTTGGTCTTAGAGATCAAACTCAAACTCAGGTTGTCAGTCTTGGCAACAGGCGGTACCCACTGAGCCATCTCACTGACTTTGTAAGGCATTGAAACAGTAACACTCTCTCTCTCTCTCTCTCTCTCTCTCTCTCTCTCTCTCTCATACACGAGTAAATCTGTGTATGTGTATCTGCATGAGTGTGTGTGTGTGTGTATGTTTATGTGTAAAGTGAATAGCTTTGAATGGAGTGTAAAGAATTCAGGGTCCCACTTTCTTTCCAGGGCAGAGCTCTTGCATTTTTTTTTTTATCCATACACACTGTGCACCCTTGGGATCCACACCCCACATGCTCCATATGATTATTTTACTCAAGCATTCACCATTATCTTCAGGCAGATCATGTGATCAATGATGCTGCTGCATCATTAACCTCGATCTTAAAGCCAGGAACCATGGGGCCTTTGTCTGAGATCTAGCACTAGGTACTCTAGATGCTGTGACAGCCACCCACTAAGCCCAGAAGCTTTATTTCACTGTTCTGGAAGCTGGGCATCCAAATGCAGGTACCATCAAACTTGATATCTGATAAGAGATGTTTTCTGTTCCTTAGATGACATGTATTTTGCTATATCCTCTGCAGAGGCTAAGAGTAGAAATATGAGTTATCATCTGGGAAGCAGATGCAGAAATCCACAACTAACCAATGGGTCAATTGAAGTGAGGGTGAAGTGAGGGAGGAGCGATAATATGAACAAAGGAGTCAAGACCATGATGGGGAAACCCACAGAATCAGCTGGCCTGAGGTAGTGAGAGATCACTGACTCCAGTCTGACAAATGGGGAACCTGCATAAGACTGAACTAGACTCCCTTAATATAGGCGACAATGGTGCAGTGGGACAATATATGAGGCCACTGGGCAGTGAGTCCAAGATCTAACACTAATGCACAAACTGACTTAGTGGATCCCATTCTATATGGAGAGAAACCTTGTTCTGCCTAGACATAGGGGTGTGTGACATTGCCTCAACGAGATGATGGGACAGACTTAGTAAACTTCCTAGGGGAGGCCTTACCCTCTCTGAGGAGCAGATGCAAGGTGGGAGTATGTGGGAGGATAGGGAGGAGAGGAGGGAAGGGGAACTGGGATTGGGATGAAAAATTAAATTAATAAAAAAGGCAAAAAGAGTTATCATCTGGTTATGAGAAGCCAAAACTCACTGTCTGTGATACTTGTTTTTCTTTTTTTAACATTTATTATTATTCTTAAAATTATGTATATGTTTATGCATCTGCGTATAGGTATGTGTGAACATGAGTGTAGATGCCTGTAGAGAGGGTGCCACATCCTCTGGACACTCACACTTTCAGCTGTGAGCTGCCTGATATGGGTGTTAGGAATTGAACGTGGATCCTCTGCAAGAACAGCTAGTGGTTTAACCCTTGAGCTATCTCTCCAGCTCTAGTTGAGCTGAGACTGAGAAAGTAACATGGGTTAGCCTTGTTTGAAATGCAACACTGGCTAATTTTTGAATAGCTTCTAGGTGACCAGCTAGGGAGGAAGTAGGGAGAGGAGTTGGGGGTATAATGTTCATACCAGAAAGTTAGTGAGAAGGGCTCAGATTCCCCACAGGTCCAGAAAACAGAGTGAAGGGAGCTGCTAATAGGCTGGATGTGGAGAAGATACAAATGGGGATACCAAAATAATAGTGTTGAAACTGGAAAGATGGGGTTTCCAGTTCCTGAAGTCAGGAAGCCTTCTGGAAGAGCAGCAATGGGAGAGGCACAGGCATTCAATTTTTCATTCAATTCAGAGGGCTGAAATGACAATTTTCAATCCAAGGAGAAAACTGTAACTCTTCCCTTTTGAGATGGGGTCTCCCTGTGTTGTATGGGCTGCTTTCTATCTTACAGACTCAAGTGATTGCTTTGCCCCAGACTCTCCCACGATGCCTACATAGCTAGGATTTTGACCAAAGTTAGGGATTTATCAGCACACATAGCATGGAAGTCGTGAGATCTCCAAGGAGTGAGGGGATATATAAAATTTGAAAACGTCCTTGGACAAAGCCTGGAGGCCCACAGCATTCAGGGGTCTGAACAGCAATGTGTATGGAACAGTGAAGTGGGAGGGGCCAGAATGAGGGTGATCTGGACTCTGACCGAAAATTGTGACAAATGTCACTGTTAGACCAGTGTGAGAGAAAACAGATTATGACAGGAATGATGAGAAGAAAGGCTCCTTCCTTTAATCTTCCTCTAGCTGGGGCTGAAATGCTTTTGCCTGTCTGGCTGTGCAAATCCTAGAATTTTTAGACTTCCTCTATTCTTTTTTATTTCTGCTTGCAAATGAAGATTCTTTTCAGAACTGATGTCTCCTGAAGTATGTTGTCAAATCTATCTAATAATAAGCCTGTATGGTTAACATTCTATTTTCCAGTGTATTCTGATCAAGTTATAATCCGATCAGACAGGAAGTGTCTTCGAAAGATATCAGGCACTAGCCGAGTGTGGTGGCACATGCCTGTAATCTCAGGCCAGAACAGGAGGATTACCATGGGGTTGAGGTCAACCTGAGCTACAGAGTGAGACCTTGCCCACTCTGCTGCAAATGGTATCAGGTATAAAGCACAACTGTTTACTAAATACTTCATTGTGTTGTAGCTTTCCTTCTCCCCAGCCCGTACTGCAACTTTCTTTACCACTTACTCAAGATTTAGGTTGTATTCGAGAACCTTTGAGGACCAATCACATACTAGGAAGCCCCCAAAATCCAGTAGGGCCTAAGAGAACAAGCATTTTTGGCTGGAGAGACGGCTTGAAAGTTAAGCCCTCTTGCTGCTCTTGCAGAAGACCTCAAGTTCGGTTCCCAGCACTCACGTCAGGTAGCTCACAACTCCTGTATCTCCAGCTCCTGTGGGAGATCAAACACCTTCTGTCTTCTGCAGACACCTGCACTCAGATGCACGTTCCTCATAATTAAAAGAATAATTAAAAAACCCGTAACAAAGAAGAGACATTTATTTTTCCTTCATACAAAGTTCACTGTAGATGTATGTCAGGGCTTCAGCTCAACTGCCCTTTCTGTCATGGCTCATCTAGGCTCCTCCGTTGCTCAGAAGGGTGTTGGGAGGAGGGAAGGGAGCCTAGGCTAAAGAGTTGAGCATTAGTGGTTAAGTCCTTTCAGGAGGAAGTTACACTCACTCATCTCAAACAAAGCCAGATGGCCAAGTTCAGTGTCTAAGGATTGGAGGAGAAACATGAGAACAAGGAGTTAGAACCCACCAGTCAAACCTCTCTGGAAACATCCTTCCAGACATGCCAGGACTATGTCTCCTGGGTGATTTCTAATCCAGCCAAGGTGACAAGCAAGGTACATGGCTGAAATTACTTTATATTATCTTTAGCTTTTTTTTAGAATTAATTTTTATTTTATGTGTGTAGATGTTCTGTCTGTATGTATGTCTGTGTACCATGTGTGTACCTGGTATCCACAGAGGCTAGTAAAGCATGCAGGATCCTTTGGAACTGGAGTTACACATGACTGAGAGCCACCAGGCCGGTACATGGGGAACTGAACCCGGGTCCTCTGCAAGAACAGCAAGTGCTCCTAACTACTGTGCCCCATCTCCAGCCCCTACCTTTTATCATCTTATGTAATATTAAAAATAATTTTCCTTTTCTCCCCTTACCTTTCTCTCCTTTTTACGTTTTACTATTGAGGGTTAAATCCAGGGTCTTGCATACATGAGGCAAGTGTAAAAAACCCCTGAACTATGCCTACAGCCCCAAATAATTTTTCTTGAATGAAATGAATGTACACCTGGGTATATCTGAGGCTCTAAAGACAGGCTGCAGCATACTAGGAAGAGGCTAAACGTTATGGGTGAATGTGGCATATATCTGACATATCTTCTACAAGCCCATATTTTGAAGCATGTCCTCTGTCTGGTGTCACCATTTTGGGAGGCTGTGTAGCTTTAGGAGGCAGGGCCTATCTGGCAGAAGTAGGTCACTACGGATGTCGTTTGGTTCTGTTCTCACTTTCTGTTTCCTTTTCTCGGGCTGCAACAGCATCCCTGCTACAAGCTCCTGGCACCACAGACCGAGCTGTTGGCCTCTGCCTCCCCTGCTGTGGAGAATGGCAAGCCCTTTGAAACCATGGTTCAAGTCTCATCCTTCCTGCCTTAAGCTGTTTGTGACTGGGGTTTTGGTCACAGTGACACAAAAGTAGGTTACCTAAAGAGCCTTTAGTAAACTTGTCAACAGTCCTATTCAACAATCATATTGTACTATATGTTTCTATGGCTTGAACTTTGCCCCAAAGTAATTCTTGTTGGTTGTTAGTAGAATTTAACAGTCAAACCATGTTTGGTTGACCCCCAGCTCTTACTGTGGAAATGTCTATCTAAAGGACTCTCTGTTCTTTTTTCTTTTTTTTTGCAGTATTGGGCCTGACTCTATTTTTTCTATTTAAACATATTTTTTTTTAATCAATTCTTTGGGAATTTCACATCATGCATCCCAATCCCACTTATTTCCCAGTCCTTCTATATCTGCCTTTCACCCTTGCAGCACCCACCACAAAAGAAAGTTAAAAAAAATATTAATAAAAAAACCCCAAACCTCTTTGCTCCTCCATCTTTCCCACCTCTCCACCCCCTCTCCATAGATCTTAGTGGCACTAGGAGCTGTGCATGTCACACAGTATACTCTTTTGTTCAAACAGCTTTACTTGCAATTGTTCATTGTAATGAGTTGTTGGTCTGGTTTAAGGCCTCTGGCTTTTGGTACACCATCAATACTGGCCCCTCACCCAAACTCCTCTCAGCTATCCTGCTGTTGCCCAAGTCATGGGGATCCCGAAGTTCTGGTTCCACAGAAGGACCTTCATACACTCCAGCACGTCATAGGTAGGGGTAGATGTTGAGGTGGGTCAACTCAGAACACTGGATGTGGGCCTGGGTGGTAGCTGAGTTGGTCAGTGCAGTCAGTCCGTGTTGGGACCACCCTCATCAGGGGAGAGGCAGAGCCAGCTCTCCCGTGTCCATGCCATAGGGTCAGCTCTCCTGCACTTGTGTTGAAGGATGGGGCCAGCTCTCCCAGGGCTTGGATCATTGGAGCCAGCTTTCCCATGTGGGATAGAGTTGGTTCTGATGCAGCAGCCAGCAAGGGCCAGGGCCAGACTGCCCAGGGCCTGTAAAGAGCAGGGCTGGCTCATCATAACCCTCAGATTTCAGCAGGATGGTTCACATGCATAGTATGCTCCTGGGGGGGTAACACAGGCCATGGACATCAATACAGACACTAGTTGCAGCAGGACCATGGAACCAGACATGGCCCTTGGCAGCAGCTGGGGTCCAGATATTACCATGGTCCTAGGTGGCAGTAGGGCCTTGAGTCTTGAACCCAGAGCCTTGTGCATGCTATACAAGTATAAGGTTGAACCTTGGTTGTTTTGAAGTAGCACCTGAAAATTAATTTGACTTTTGCTTTCTCAATATTCTTATTTTAACAAAATGATTTGCCCACTTATTTATTTTTTATGTGTATAGGTAACTGCCCGCACATGTGCTTGGTGCCTGTGGAGGACAGAAGAAGGCATCAGATCCCCTGAAACTGCAGTTATAGAAGACTATGAGCTGCCATGTGGGTTCTGGGAATTGAACCTGTATCATTAAGCCATCTTTCCAGTCCTTTAAAAAAATTAAAAATGTTTTTGTTTTGTGTCTGGGATTATTTTTGTTTTATGTCTAGGAGTGTTTTACATGCATGTATGTAAGTGTACCACATGCATGCAGTGTCTGTGGAAACCAGACAAGGGTGTCAGATGTACTGGGACTAGAGTTACAGACAGTTGTGAGCTGCTCAATGTGGGTGCTGTGAACTAAACTCAGGTCTCTTGCAAGAGCAGCAAGAGCTTTTAACCCACTAAGGTAGTCTGCATGTAATTGGCCGTGTAAGCTCATAGGGAGTGGCACTATTAGGAGGTGTGGCTTTGCTGGAGTAGGTGTGGCCTTGTTGAAGGAACTGTGTTACTATAGGGGCAGGCTGTGAGGTCTTTCTTGCTTAAGCTTTGCTCTGTGTCACAGCCAGAACTGTGTTACTATGGGGGCAGGCTGTGAGGTCTTTCTTGCTTAAGCTTTGCTCTGTGTCACAGCCACTTCCTATTGCCTTCTGATGAAGATGTAGCCAGCACCATGTCTGCCTGTATGCTGCCATGCTTCCTGCCATGATGATGATAGACTGAACCTCTGAAATGGTAAGTGAGCCTGTAAGACCCATGAGAGCGTGGTCCCTCGCGCTCCCACTCAGGAAAGGCGCCCCCACCCAATCACTCACGAGAAGCGGTCTTGATGCAAACACATGAGGTCCTTTATATTCCAGTTCACTGGGGCCCAACAGCCACACATCACGCAGGGTAGAGGGCTGAGGACCCTCAGTACAGGATTGAGACAGCTTTTATAGGGTTACAACAAAGCCTGTGCATCCTGAACCAATCACCTTGCAGCATCCAGTGCAGACCAATTAATTTAAACTATCCAAGCCTGCACTTAGCCCAGGAAGTCTGCTTTCGCACAGGCTTCTGGGTGGGGTGACAAGGCTTATTTCCTGTGTTCATTCACTCACAGGCTGTCATAAACATTCAAGAAGGTGACCTTCAGTTAGGCTAAATTTTTCCATCCTAACAAGCCTGTCGATGATTGATTTTTACTCTTTGATTCTTTGGGGGCACACCACGCAGCTTCCAAACAAAGACATGGAGACTTATTTTTACTTATGAATACCTGGCCCTAGCTTGGTTTGTTCCTAGTCAGCTTTTCTTACCTTAAATTATCCTGTCTACCTTTTGGCTCTGGGCTTTTACCTTTCTCTGTTCTATGCACCTTTCTTTCCTTCTTACTTTGTAGCTGGCTGTGTGGCTGTGTGGCTGTGTGGCTGTGGGACTGTGTGGGTGGCCCCTGGTGTCCTCTCATTCTTATTTTATCACTCCTTCCTCTTCTTTTATTTATTCTCTCTACTTGCCAGCCTCACCTATTTCTCTCTCTCGCCTAGCTATTGGCCATTCAGCTCTTTGTTAGATCAATCAGGTATTTTAGACAGGTAAAGTAACTCAGCCTTACAGAGTTAAATTCAACATAACAGAATGAAACACATCTTTGCATTATTAAGTAAATATCCCACAGCATAAAAGAATGAAATACAGCTTTAACTAATATTCCACAATGTGAGCCACCTCAATTAAACATTTTTCTTATAAGAGTTGTTGTATTCATGGCGTTTCTTCACAGCAATAGGAACCCTAGCTAAGACAGAAATAGGTACTAGGGACTGGGGTATTGTGGTGGACAACAGACCATGTTATTGTTTGGAGTAATACAGACTTTGGGAGTTTGTGTTAGGAAGCAGTAGAATGCTTTCAACACTGCTTATTGGTCTAGACTAGTAGGAACATGTAAGACAGTGGTGCTAAGAGGTTTCAGAGGAGAAGAATTTTAGTATGCTGCCTAGAGATCATTCTTATGATTTTGGTACAGAAAGTGGCTGTTTTTTTGCCCTTGTCTGAAGAGTCTGCTGAGGCTAAAGTGAATAGTTTTGAATTAATTTTGTTGGCAGAGGAAATCTCAAAACAGCTTAGTGTAGATTCTGTTGTGTTGTTATTAGTAGTACTTCTAATGAAGATTTGCAATGAAAAGGACAAGCTGAACAAATAAAAATACAAAATGTACAGATTGAGGGGCACCAGGAAGTAGAATAGAGCTAAATCCTGTGTTCAAGGAGATAAACAGATGTGAAATGGAATAAAGGGAGTGGTGACCTCAGGGCAAGATCCCACCCAGCCAAGTTTCCAACTTGTGAAAAGGAACTAAAGAAAAGCTTAGAGCTGGGTGTGTTGGTGCACACCTTTAATCCCAGCACTCCAAATGCAGAAGCTCATGAATCTCTGAGTTCGAGGCCAGCCTGTTCTAGAGATTCAGTTTCAGGACAGCTAAGCTTAGGCAGTGAAAGTCAGAAAGCTGGTGAAGATGTAATTGAATGAAGGGGCCATGTTCCAGCCCCAGTAAGCAGCAGAACTTGGCAGCTTTGGCCACGTGGTTCTGGTTTTAGCGTTGAAGGTTGAGAATCACTGTTAATTAGGCCTCCAGGAGACAAAATTTTTTTGGAAAAAAAAATGGATACAAAAACTAAGTAGCAAAAAATTTTATTTAAGTGCCCTAGAATATTGATTATTATTTGGGGCATCATTTTAAGGAGTATAGTTCATAAGGGGTTGTTCTGTTTTGATTGACAGGCTAGAATCATGTAAGTCTTTGTGTCTTAGCTAGAGTTATCATTGCTGTGATGAGACACCGTGACCAAGACAACTCTTAAATAAGCAAACATTTAGTTGGGGATCTAGCTTATAGTCTCAGAGGGTTAACACATGGTGGTCATGGTGGGGGAGAAAACAGACATAGCATTGGAGTAGTGGTTGAGAGAACCTTACATCCTGACCCACAGGCAGCAGAAGATATAGGAGAATGGGCTTGGTGTGGGCCTTTGAAATGTCCAAGTCCATTCCTGGTGACACATCTCCTCCAACAAGGCCACAACTAATCCTTTCCATACTTGGGACTAAACTGGCGAATATGTGAGCTTTTGTGCCTATGGGTGCCATTTTCGTTCAAACACCACATTTTGCTTCCTGATGTGTCCTTCCTCATCATGCATATGATTTTAATCACACAATGCTCTGTTATGCATAGACATAGTAAATAGGGGCTTTCCCTTAAAAATTCATTCAGAGTTTGCCTCGATGCAAAAGTACCCTAAACTGGTTTAGGCCTAATCAACCCCCTCTTTCCCATTCCTGGACATAACCTAGAACATGTTAGAGTGAAAACTGACCACAAAAGGGAGTTACTGCCTGGTTGCTGGGGAGGAGAAACTTACCTTTGTTGCTTGAAGTGTCATGTAGATACAGATCCATGCAGGGGAGAGTCCTGGGTTATTAAGAGCGTTGTATAGAGAGGGGTGGTGCCCCTATCCCAAGTTGAGCAGAGCCTCAGGTGACAAGCTTTTCCTAAGCTTGCCTGTCTCAGACTAGGTAGCTTCAGGTCCCAGCACCAGGGACTCTAGGGGGGGCTCTTTCCTGGGTTGCAGACTGTTGACCTTCTTAACTGTCTCCACACATGGTAGGAAAAGGGTGAGACAGCTCTCTAGGGTCCCATTTATCAGTGCACCATCCTGTAAATGAGAGTCCCCATCTCTTGACCCCACCTTTCATACTATCACACTGGAGGACAAATTGTTTTGAGGCCACATCCAGTTCACTGTAACGGGGAATTGGTTGGAGTGACTAACGCACTGAAAATCCCAGTGTCCCCTTTGATTTAATTCTTTCTTGTATATTCTTACTTAAGTATTTATAGTGCTGATTAGAAAAAAAAATCAACGCCAATAAAAATGTTAATAAAAATGGCTCTGGAGGTCTGTGACAATAAGTTCTCTCTCTTACACTAACTTGCTTTTTACGGGCTGTGAATCACGCTTTCCAAGTTTCATAGATAACGTCCTCCTTTGCATCTCTCACAGTAAGTGGGGAATGTGTATGTGAATTCCGTTTGATAAACAAGTGAATAAAGACTGCAGAGACTGCACAGCCACACAGTTAGCTACTGACAAAGCTAGAACGAAAACCCGTTATCGGGTCTGCCTGTGTAGTGTTGCCACAATCAGTTTCCTAGATAACACAAAGTGAAGAAGATTAGCTTAAGAAAATCGTAACCTGGCATTTACTTTATCTCATTAAACAAATAGCTGAACTGAGGAGAGCTGTTCAAACAGTGCCCCGGGTCACCAGTGAGTCTTCACTATTTCAGTTTCCTTCATGGATGCCTAGCAAGCAGCTTGTATGATTCATCTTGGGATTTCTCAAGTGCACTCACACCCCTGAGAGAGGAGATCCTCACTGTTTAATTGTCCTCAGTTGGTCTGTATTGCTTTAGTGCCATTTCTTTCTTGGTGTAGGAGGTTGGACCCAGGACTCTGTGGATAATGGATGAGCCTCTACCACGGAGCTATATCTTCCTCCCTAACTTCTCAGCCTTTTTCTTCTCAAAGGTATTGTGGGTACCAGGCAAGGGCTCTGCCACTGAGCTACATTCCCAGCTACCAACCCTAGCATCATGAATATCATTTTCTGTTTTTGTTGTTTTTCAGTACTGGGAATTTAATCTAATATTCAGAACTTGTACATGCTAGGCAAGTGTCCTACCACTGAGCTACATTGCCAGTAACAACTACTTTCCATGCCCCCTTTTTTAAAAGTTAAATTTGAAACAAGCTTGTTTTACCTGTCAATTGTAGTTCCCTGTCCCCCAACTCCCTATCCCATCCCCTTTCTGCTCCTCAGGGAGGGTGAGGCCTTCCATGGGGGATCATTTGAAACAGGGTTAAGGCCCTCCCCCATGTATCTAGGCTGAGAGTGTATCCCTTTATGTGGAATGGGCTCCCAAAGTCCATTCATATACTAGGGAATAAATACTGATCTCATAGGGCCCATAGGTTGTCCAGCCCTCCTAAGTGACACCCACATTTGGGGGGGGGTCTGGGTCAGTCCTATGCTGGTTTCCCAGCTAACTGTCTGGGGTCCATGAGTTCCCCTTTGTTCAGGTCAGCTGTTTCTGTGGCCTGGTCTTGGACCCATTGCTCATCACTCTTCTCTCTCTGCAACTGGATTCTAGGAGTTAGGCTCTGTGTTTAGCTCTGGGTGTCTGCTTCTGCTACCATCAGCTACTGGGTGAGGGCTCTAGGATGGCATGTAAGGTAGTCATAAATCTCATTATTGGGGAAGGGCATTTAAGGTAGCCTCTCTACTATTGCTTAGATTGCTAATTGGGGTCATCCCTGTAGCTCTTAGGACATTTCCCTAGTGCCAGATTTTTCTTTAAACCTATAATTGCTCCCTCTATTGTGCCTCCTGAGGCCTGGGGATTGTGCACAAGGGGGAGGGGGGCGGAACCTGTCCCGGCAGACCAGCCCATCGAGAGTCTGCGAGTGTCCTAGTCCAGTAACTCCTCCTTAAATTTATTATTGTTATTAGTATGTGTGTATGAATGAATGATACATGTGTGAGTGTGGGCTTGTGTGTGCCACACGGTGCACGTGGGAGTCAGAACACACCTTTCAGAAGAGGATTTAGTTTTCTCCTTCTTCCTGGTTTTTGAGGCAGGGTTTCTATCGTTTCTGCTGCATTTCATATTGTGAGCTTCTACACTGTTCTCCCATTCTGAGTTCTGGAATTACAGATTTGCACCAGCACATCCATCTTTTCATGGGAATCAACTCAGGGCATCAGGCTTGTACAGCAAGTGCTTGTACCTGCTGAGCCATCTTTCCAGCTTTGCTAACACCTTTACTTTTTATTTTGAGCCAGGGTCTCTCTCAGTTGTCTAAGCTGGCTTTGAACTCACTGTAGCTCAAGTGCATTGACTGTCAATTCAATGACCTCGGTGTCCTAAGTAGCTGGGAGGAGAGGCCTGTAGACCCAGCTTGGGTGGTCTTATCAGGGTTTTCCTTGTCTCTTATCATCTCAGAGATCACTCATGCACTTGTCTCTTCTCTTTCCCTTTGTGGATCATAGTTAGAATTTGGGGAATTAACAGTTTGATGGACCAAAGCTGCTGCTAACTCACACTCCAGAGACAGAATAACTATAAATGATTTTTATTAGCATACATTAGTTATATATCGCAATGAGTGGATGGATTGTTGTTCTTGAAAGAGATAGTTACTGAGTCAGGTTGAAGTGTTACTGAGCCAAACTCCTGGAATCCAGTTGCAGAGAGGGAGGAGTGATGAGCAAAGGGGTCAAGACCAGGCTGGAGAAACCCACAGAAACAGTTGATCTGAACAAGGGGGAGTTCATGGACACCAGGGTTTTAGCTGGGAAGCCAGCATAGACTGACCCAGACCCCTGAACATGGATCTCAGTTAGAAGGCCTGGGCAATCTAAGGGACCTCTGACAGCGGAACCAGGATGTATCCCTGGTGCACAAAAGGACTTTGGGAGCACATTCCGCATGGGAGGGAGGGCCTAGGCCCTACTCCAAATAACTTGACAGATTTTGATGATCCCTTCTGGAAGGGCTTACTCTCCCTGGGGAGTGGGTGGGAAATGGGATAGGAGGGGGGTCTAGGGGCATGGGAAGATGGGAGGGAGAGGAACCTGTGATTGATATGTAAAAATCATCATCATCATCATCATCATCATCATCATCATCATCATAAAAAAAATGGAAAAAAATTTCAAAGAAGTTATTAGGCACTTGAAAAAAGAAAAAAAAAAGAACTCTAGGACAAAAGTAAATAAACCTGGGGAGTAGTCATGTTGGGAGTAAAATAATTGTGGCTATTTTTATCATAAAAGTACAAGTTATGGTTATGATTAAATGATGAAGTAAAGTAGTAATTCCCTGCCCCCAAAAGTTGAAGTATTAATCGATTTTCTAAAAAGAACAATCCTTGAAATTTGGGTTAATGAATTTTTTAAATCTTTCCTACTTAATTCTATATTCTACCAATTTACCACTTTGTTTTTACATTTCTTTATCAAAGGCAGGGACTATTACTCTCTCTTTCTCTTTCTCTCTGTCTCTCTTTCTGCGTGTGTGTGTGTGTGTGTGTGTGTGTGTGTGTGTGTGTGTGTGTGTGTGTGTGGTGTTGTGGCTTGTGACATGAGCATGTCATGGCAGCATGTGGAAGGCAGAGGACAACTTGCAGGGATCAGTTGACTCCTATCAAGTAGGTCCTGGGAATCCAACTCAGGATGTCAGGCTTGGTGGCAAGTACCTTCTATACCAATAGCCATCTCCCTGGTCCCATCATTTTTAATGATGCATAAATGATTTGTTTTATTCTGTTTTAATTTTGATAGAAATAACACCACAATCTTAACATACTTCTATGATTAATATTTGCTTAAGGCAATGTTGCAAAGAATTTTTTAGGTAATCCCAGGAGTGGCCTTTCTCTAAGTTATAAGAACAAAACTAAATAATATTGCTATCAATTCTCTGTACTAGAGAATACACTGGAATAATAATAATAAATAATAGTAATAATAAAAACTAAATAAAACATCAACTAGAAGTCAAGGTTAAATATACCATTCATTATTAAATTGGATCCCAAAATTTAAATAAAATCAAGTTTTAATTTAAAAACCGACTTAAAGGACACACATAAAATATACTGGACAGAACTAAAAAGAAGTCAACATGTCCTTCCCTTCCAGGTGTAATGTAATGAGCTATAGCAAGAGAGTGTATCCTCTGTGAAATAAAAATGCTTAACAAGGGCTGGGGTGCTTGTAGTTCTAGCAATGGGAAGGTAGAGATGGAAAGGCCAGAAGTTCAGTGTCACCTTTGGCTACATAATAATGAGCCAACTTGGGTTACAAAAGACCCCTGTGGTGGGGATGGGTATAGTGGAGGCACTGGGAGGAAAAGATTGGGACATCGTTTTGATTAAATATGTCATATGCATGTATTGAATTCTCAACAACAGAAGAATGTTATGAACAAAAAGTTAGTTTAAAAAAGCTGAAAGCTACCAGAAAACTATGGATGTGACATAGATCGAATGAACCAAAATTCTAGAGAGGAGAGGTCCTCAAGAGAGGTCCTTTCACTTGAAGGGAGCTAACACTGAACCTACAGAGGTAGAAAGTCCTGGGAACAACTGTGACCAAAGTTCTGTGGATGGAATAACCACAGAAATAGAATATAGTATGGGTCTTAATATAGGACGGAAACCTGAAGTTTAAGTCAAGGTGTTTTGTGAAGCAGGTGAAATACCCTACAACCTTAAGGAACTGAAGACTCATCTGAGAGAAAACACCAAACTGGCCTTTCCAGCAAGAAAGAGTAGGACATTATTGGGATTGGGAAATCAGAAGCTTGAAGTTCTGGTGACTAGATGGGTCTCTTCTAGGGTTTCTCAGGACCAAGGATGGAGACACCCCAGATTGTCAGTGCAAAGTTTGGAAACCCATGCCTTAGTGACCCATGTGAGCCTGTCAACTACAACCCAGATCTGTTAATTATTGGATTAACCCAGATGCTTACCTTATCAAGAAATGGGAATCTGATTCTAGTGGCAACTATGAATGGGCTGTATATAAACCGTGTCTAACACATAATTAAAAATCCAGCCCAGCATTTGGAATGCAGAGTCAGTTAGACCCCTGTGAGTTCAAGGCCAGTCTGATCTACATAGTAAGTTCTAGGTTAGCCAAGGCTGCACAGTGAAAACTTATCTTAAAAAAAAAAAAAAAAAGAGCCTCTTCTGGCTTCCATAGATTCCCACATACAAGTTATATATACTTATACAGATACACACACATGAATAAAAGTAAATCTTAAAAAAATCTTAGTTTGTTGAGTAAGGGTCTTGGGAGACAGCTTAGCAGGTAAACTATTTGCTGTGCGTATGAGGACTGGAGTTCAGATTCCCAGAACACATATAAAACCTGGGTGGGAGTTTGGTTCATCTGTAATTCTCAGTATGTGCGAGTTGGAGACAGAGAATTCTTGGGACAACCTGACATGGTTTCCATATATGTGCAACTATTAAAAAGGAGTCACAGTGAAAATCCATAGATGAATAGGTTCTGCAAAGGCTGCAGCACAACTCACAACCAACTTATCATCAGATGCGATGAGAGCCAGAAAAAGAAGGGTGGTGGCTTTAAGTAGGGAATGAAAATAACTACAAGCCTAGAACCAATTTATTCCAGAGAAAATTTCATTTTAAAAAAGAAGGCACGATAAAGAAGTTTCTAGACAAATGAAGACTGAGAGTATCTGTTGTCAGAAGTTTAAATAAATAAAATAACCAGTAACAGAAATTCCATAAGCAGAAGGAACATGAGCTCAGACAGAAGCAGAAATGAGCTAAGGCATGCAGGGAAAATCTACGGGGAAATATAGATGTATATTGGCAGCACAGAGCAAGAAGCCAATAACTTATAGATGTTATTGCTGGCAGGATGAAAACAATGGGAACGGAGTAAAAGACAAAGAATTTTAAAGTATCACTGGGAAAGTACAGATTCGTGTCATGTGGTACTAAGGGAAGTATGGATGCTGAAGTCCAGAAATAACTTGAAAATAGCCATGGAATATTTTCTGTGAAACAGATAGACATGAAAGAACGGAACAGTGTCGGGGAGACAGCTCACTGGGTGAAGGTGCTTACTGCTCAAGCCCGATGACCTGAGTTTGATGTCTGAAACTCACATAAAAAAAGCCAGATATGCTAGTGTGCATCTGGAATCCCTACACGTCTTCTGGCAAGATGGAAGACAAGAGGATCAGCCAGAAGTTTCTGGGCCAGCTAGGCCTGAGGATGCAGCTAAATGTCAGAAACAAGAGTGGTCCTGCTCCAGCATGGTGGAGGGAGATGCTGACTCTCAAAAGTGGTCCTCTGATTACTGCAGGTGCACCATGGCAGGTAGTACCCCCAACAAATAAATAAAGAGTAGGAATAATATAGTTTAATTAATTCAGAAGAGTAAAAAAGAACACAAGAATAAAGACAAACAGAAAATGATTGAGGTGCTAGTTGAAAGCCCTAACTTATATATAATCTTAGGCTTATATAATTAAATGCTTATTGAATTAATGAATACAAGAACATACCAGCCTCAAATTATAGTCTATACATGGCAGAATAAGCTGTATTTAAATAGAGGACAACATACTTTTAATGGATTTGCATATGTGAAAATATGTTTCAACATACTTTGTTTTTGAAACAAAAACTTCTTTTTGTAGGGGGATATGCAAATATAGAGAACTCCTTTCTACAGAGTAGATATAAGATTTATGCCATAACAGATGTTGGGTGAGGCAGCATCTCAAGTTTGAACTTACTCCATGTAAATTATGAGGCTTCCAGAGGTGGAGGCAATGATTGTCCGCATCTGGAACTAGATTTTGTATACAGAAAGATGGCAGTGAGGGGCTGGAGAGAGGCTCAGATGTTAAGATCACATACTGCTCTTGCAGAGGACCCAAGTTCAGCTCCCCACACCCATGTCGAGTAGCTCACTATTGCCTGTAACTCCAGCTTTAGGGGATCTGACACCCTCTTCTGACCTCTGTAGGTACCTGCATACCCACACTCAGAAGCACATATACTTAAAAATAGTCTTAAAAGGGAAGATATCAATGAGTATTCATAATTTCCACTTAGGATTCTAGTTCTTTTAGAGGAAGGAATTATGCATACATACATACATATATATATATATATATATATATATATATATATATATATATATATAAAGCTCTGCCTGAAAAATACCCCAAACATTTCATTCTGCATGATTTACTTTACAGATCACTTCTCTGAGTTATTTTAACTTGTTTGCCCTTTTAACCTTGAGTAATATGTTTTCTTGCTTAGGTATTAGTTAATTTTCTTATTAGACAAAATGCCTAAGAAAAGCCACTGACTTATGGATAGAGGGGCTACAGTCCGTTTAAGTGTGTAAAGTCTAGGAAGAGTATAAGGTGGCTGGCCACATGTGTTCACAGCCAGTAAGCAGAGATGAGTGCTGGTGTTCAGTTCACTTTGTCCTTTTTGTCCACTCTGGGACTCCATCCTGTAGGATGCTGTCACCCGCATTGAGTACGTTTTCCCTGTTTTTCTTACACTTTCTTGGAAATAACCTCACAGACATGCCCAGATGCTTGTTTCCATAGTAATTGTAAATAAAATCAAGTTGACAATTAAGATTAGTCATTACAGGTAAGTGAGGAAACTTTAATGGTTGAAGCTTACGTAGTTTAGTCCCCAGCACTGTGAAAAATCCAGCAAGCAAACAATAAAATCAAAGCCAAACCCAGTTCAACCCAGACAATATGAGTGACAGGTCTAGGGACGACGGGCAGTGGAATGCAGGTGTTCTCCTGGCTTGCCCCATGCCTGTGGACTGTACAAACACAGGCAACTGTCTTAGCTGTATACTTAAGAAATCTTAAGGTGGATTTAAAACGTCACTGTATATAGATGGACCATGTTTGAAGAAGAGGAATCTACAAAGCTTGGCCTTTCCTTCCCTGGCAATTACAGCAAAGCTGCTTCTCTGAGCTCCTGGAATCAATACCTCTCTCCTCTGGAACTTGGATTAAATAAACCCATAGTGAGAACGAGAAGGTGGGAAGCATGGGGATGTAGGGTTTGTTTTCAGAATACTAATTAGAGTCAGGGTGGAGCGAGAGCTTACAATTTTATGTTGTCTCAGCATCTGCTATGTGTATGGCTCTTTCTTACACCAGAGGCAGGACTCAGTCACCTTGATGGGAATTCCAGTTGTATTTTACTCAGAGTCAAGCTAGTGGCACAAATTTAGAAGCCTCTCTCCCCATAGCAGCATAAACTTTCAGCCTTGTGAAAATTTTTCTCAAGCACCTACCTCTGAATTTAGTGATCTCACCCCAACCTTTTTATCTACTGCCAGTCTCTCTCTCTCTCTTCCTCTATGCCCCTCTCCCCACTCTGGTTCATTATTCCTGTTTTCTTTGCCCAAGGACAGAGGCATGCCCTTCTGATGTATCAGTTTTACTTGTTCAGAATATTTAAGTAAAAATTACTAGGGGATGTATTTCACTTGAGCCTTCTACTTAATGAACTAGGGGCTGTCCCAGGTGGGTCTTATCTGGGTCTTATTTGGGTGATGGGGGAGAATGAAAGGTTAGGCACCTACCACTAGAGGTGGTGAAGTCAAATAAACTGGGCGTGGGTCAGACGGTTACCACAAGGGCAACTGCCAGTCTGAAGAAGTTGCTCGTGTGAGAGGACCCTGGTAGCAGGTCAGGCAGTTAGACATTGGACTATCCACTAGAGAATAGAAGTGTGAGAAAGACACTGTAAATACATACCACACAGGGCCCCTCTTCATTTCCCATTAAGGCAGGGTCACTCAGTTGCTGCTCCAGTACTGGAAATCCAGGTTAGCTGAGGGCATGAAAAGCATCCAGCTTCACAATGAATTATTTATTCTTTTGTCACCCGAGGACTCCCAGAAAGCAATTGGGTTAATTTACACACTGTATATAACCAAACAATTTTAAGGTAGAATTTTCTCATAAACTGTGGAGAGTTCTTAATTAGTAATTAGAAAATGATTATACCTTGTAAAAAACACATTTCTTTGATTATATTGATGTGACTATGCAATTATGTTTCAAATTAGTTTGAACAATGTTTAATACAAGAATTTTCATTCTGGTCCAACTTGCAGGACAACTTGGGTGGGGGCAGGTTGAGGGTCAGCTCACCAGATACACACAGTTCCTGATCTTGGTAAGGTTTATTACTGTTCTGGGGTTCTTTGTAGAACATGGGTGTTGATGAGGGCTTAACTTCATTACATAGCTTCAACATTGCACATAGCTCATTTGAAACTATTCCTTGAGTCAAAAGCTTTATTTTTCACTAGAACTAGAAAGTTTCATATATTTTTGTTGTTGTTATGAATATTATTATGTGTATGGGTGTCGCTTTCAGGTGTGTCTGTTTATTACGTGCTTGTAGCGCTTTTGGAGGCCAGGAGAGAGTGTCACATCCTCTGGGACTGGTGTTACAAATGGTTGGGAGCCATCATGTAGGTTCTGGGAACTGAATCCTGTTTCTCTGCAAGAGCAGTCAACTGCTCTTCATTGATGGACTATGATCTCCAGTCCCAGCTTTTGTATTTTAATATCACTTTTATTAAATATAATTTAATATTATTTAATTTTATTATAGTGCATTTGTATTTCAATATTGTTATATCTGATATTGTGTATCAGTGCATTTATCAGATATTGTATGACTTCCTGTGACTCCAGGAGATCCAACACTCTCTTCTGGTCTCTGCAGGTACTCATACCCACACTCATCTAAATAAAAATAAATCTTTTCAATACAAGAACATATTGTAGGATACATATATGTTGATCATACTAAGAAGGGAAATTAGAAGGCAAATAATAATAATAAAACAAACTATTCCAAAATGTATCAATCCAAATGAATACAGTCATAGAGAGTAGATGAAGAGTAGGGCTTTGGTGGTGCCCAATAGTGATACTTTGTCTGTGTGTTTTAGACAGGTCTCACCACAGGGCTCATGTTGGCCTGGAGCTCACAATCGTTCTGCCTTAGCAAAAGTGCTGGGATTGTAGGCAAGTGCTGCTGCACTAAAATAGCAAATTGTAACACTTTGGAGAATGAAAAAGTATGCAAACTAGATGGGGGATGTTGGGACAGTGAATTTAAGTAGTATTGTCTACATAAAAATGGGGTAAGTGGTAAGTTTGACCATGGCTCTTTCTAGGTGTGAGATACTTGTGCTGCAGAAGCTCATTAGCACTCCGGGGAATGAGCACCATCTACACCTTGCCCAGTGTGCTCACTGGCATTTCAATGTTTCCTCTGTACTAGACACCATAGAGGATGGATACCTGAGATTCCTAACACTCAACCCTGGAAATTCAGAAATGTCATGTGAAAACCCCAAGGCAGAGGGACCAACAGCCAACAGTGAGTAGTGGATGGCCCTCAGAACTGCATCTCTTCAGGACTAGACCCTATTCTTGTCTCAGTCTCTTACAGGGATCTGTCAACTGATACAAATATGCAAGAGTGGTGTCTGGATTAGTTTTCATTTTTATTATGTATGTTTGTAACTTTCATTAGTATATACTCATTGAATACAGTACTGGCTTATATAAGTACATTTTAATACACATATATAATATACTTTGAATATAATTTCCCTGTCATGTCTCCTTCCATTCCACCGTTAGCCGCCCCCTCCCCCCGGCTTTCACCTTTTGACATTGCATGGTCCTACCAGGAAAATGCTTTTAGTTGTAAAAGAACCAAAATACTTTCCCCAAATCAGATCAGTGTCAACTTATTTAAATGAATCATCCACTATAGTAGCCACATGCAACTACTTAAGTTCAATAAAGTGAAATAAAATAAGGTCCGATCCTCATGTATTGACCCTTTTACAAAGACCTCAATGGTTACATGTATCTAATGGACACCGTACTGAACAAAGTGGTGTATGTAGACTATCTCCATCATCTATGAAATTCTATAGCATACTATTAACTTAAACAAATCACATGCTTTTAAGCAAAAATCACTATTACTCATTTCCTTCCACAAATATTCCCTTTTTACTCCCAGGCATGTACAGCTAGCTTGTGGCCTGAACACACCAGGAGGCTATGAATATAATTCAATACGAACTCTTAAACTTATTTAAAATATTATGAGATTTTTTTGGCATATGATTTCTTAAAATAACTCTATTGTACAGACTTTGTAGGTAACAACATTGTGTCTCAAAGCCAAAAGGTTGGACACATTTAGACCATCACACACTCCATCCAAAGTTTGCGAAATGTCTTCATGCATACCTATTCACTAGTTTTACTATTTTTTTTTTTGAGAGAAAGAAAATGAACATGCTGTGGTGCTCTGGAGTGCTCACGTGCACGCTTGCATGTGTGTGTGTGTGTGTGTGTGTGTGTGTGTGCGGTAGAGGGTAACTTTGGGAGTCAGCTCTCTTCTTTCATTGTGGAGTCCTAGAATCCAACTCAGATCTTCATGTTTGTGCAGCAAACAAGTGCCTTTACCTGCTGAGCCATCTCACCAGCCAATCTACTTTGTTTAAAATCAGATTTCTACTATGTGCCAAGTACAACAATGAAGAAAAAAGAAAAAAGGATGTGTTGTGAGGTAAATCCTTCAGAGAATACATGGACTCTTAAAAGCCAAATAGAAAGTCTTTATATCCAGCCAGTGGCTGCATGGGAAGCTCACCCAAATCATGCAACCCTGAACCCTGCCATTCTTGTCTTTTTAAGCAGAAAAAAAACACATCCTGGGTCGACACACTTCTGTTAACAATAACAGTTAGCAAGAAATGGAATGGCAGAAGCTTAAAAGCATGGTTAGTACATTTAGGGATTTCCCCAGCTGTGTCCTGGGATTGCTGATTTAGCCTTTGTTTCTGTTTTGGCTGTGGAATTGGTATTTGTTTTCATTTTGGCAGCATTGCTACCTATGTGCTGGTTTCTAAGGCCTTAATGGGTTTCCATGGTGGTGTCAGTTGTGCTAAGGTCTGGGAACTGTTATAGTTATGCATGACATTCTTATTTGGTCAAATTAAGTACTGAGGATATCTTCTTTTCACATTGATTGAACCTTCTAATCTGGAGATCAACTAATTAGTTGAGGTTCCTTACGTAAGAAAACCTGGAAGTAACAACTATAGCATATGTGCAGCAAAGAAAAAGTGGGGCTTCACTGAGTACTATCTTGGAGACGTTTGTTATTGTTTATTATGGATTTGCTACTGCTATAGTCAGAATACTGTGATTTTGGTAACGTCAGAACTCTGAGGAGATGATTTGATGGTTATTTAAGATAGCACACCTGTGCATAACCTTCAGGAGAGACAAGGAATCAGGTACAGAACATTTACAAGAAGAATATTGGAGACACAGCAATTAGCAACCGACAAGCAGTGCCAGGCAACATCACAAAGACATGATAAATGCTGGTTTAGGTGGGCTTTCAAAATCAGCCATTGAAGAAATAGAACCATATACAATTACCCTTTTAGACACTTATTTTGACTTTTATGTTCAATGCACAACAAAACTTTAGTCTTGTTTGAAGAGATGGTTGGAGGCAGCATCGAGAGGAGATTATGGTACTAAAATAGCCTGCAGTGTGGGGGATTTACCTGGGATTTGAGGGCATTAGTTAGGAAAGCCAGGGTTAAACAGAAGAATGGGTTACTTAGGGAAGGCCAACCTGTTCCCCAATTCTCAAGGGAATTTTTGCCTAGATTAGGTCCAGTTGTACCGAGGCTTGTTTGTAAGGTGACATCGGAAGGGGACAGGTCTTGCTGTGCCAGCTCTTTTTCCCCTACCTCCGCATGAGATCAATATACCCATGATTTAAAAACCGGTACTATCTCTTCTCAAAGCTAAGTTATCCACATTATTGATTTCCCATGTGTTCTGGGGTTGGTTTCCTGAGATCCTGTCTTCTGTGGGTGGCCTTAATGCTTCTCCCTGACCACTGAGGTTAGCTGTGACTTCCATGTCACTAAATGCAATGGACTTTCTTTGGTCTTTGCCCTCACCCCCATAGTCAGACAGCATTTGGCACCATCCTTTGTCCTTAGAGGACCAGTTTTCATTCCTAAAGCATCATCTCTCAATGGTCTCAATGGCATCACATCATTTTGACAACGTCTTTCCTGATTGTGGCTTCACGACTATCATCATGTCTCGAGCCAGGATACTGACTCTCCTTTGATTCCTTCATTCATTTCCTTTGCTATAAATATACAAGCAAGAATGTGCACCAGAAAGATGGCTGACAACCTTTGTTGAAACCCTGGGACCCACATGGTGGAAGAGGAGAACCAATATCTTCAAGGGTCCTCTGACCTCCACATACGTGCGGACTCTCAAATAACAAATAAGGAATGCAAGCTAGAGTGTATTATTCTTTACTCAAAACCTTGGTCGAGTTACTTTTCCCATTGCTGTGAGGAAATAGCCTCTAAGCAGCTCTAAGAAGGAACAGGTTGCTTGGCTCACAGTTCCAGGGACTGTCCCTTATTACAGACAGGTCTTAGCAGCAGGTGCTTGAGGCAGCTAGTCACATGACACCTGCAGTCAAAAATCAGAGTGACAAATGCTAGTATCTGCTCCCTTTCTCCATGTGACACAGTCCAGGGAACGGCCTGTCCACACCTGAGTCCTCCTACATCAATTAACATAATCAAACTCCCAGCAACCCATCTCCCGGGTGACTCTAGATTCTGTCAGGCTGACAGCAACAACCAGCAGGTGACTTCTCCTTGCTCTGAATCTCTTCATCCATCGTCTACACCTTGGATCACCCACCTCTTGCGCCAATGTTCCAACTTACCTGACTAGGTATCTCTCATTCGTCTTTTTCTTTTATTGATGAGTTCTTTTGATCTTTTAATATGTATATGTTGAGCATTATTCTTGGGTGTGAGGTTTCAATGGAGACCAACATGGGTTAAAACAATTGCTTGATCTGGTGATGAAAGGCAAGGAAAAAAAAAACAGCGACTAAAGAAAATTATAATGCATTAACAGTGATTTTAAGGGCATGTCTTGGAGTTTCTATTGTTTTGAAGAGACACCATGACCCTGGCAACTCTTTTTTAAATTAATTATTAATTATATTTTTCCAAGTCAGATCACAGTCTCTCCTTCTTCCCTCCTATCTTCCCAGTTCATCCCCACAACCTCCTCTTCCCCCTCCAATCCCATCCACTCCTTCTTTATCTTTAGAAGGGCAGTCTTCCCAAGTATATCATCTAGCCATGGCATATCAAGTTGTACGAGACTAGGCACCTCCTCTTCTATTCCTCTCCTATTAAGGCTTGGTGAGGTACCCAGTGGGAAGAAAGGGTCCCAAAAGCAGGTAACAGAGTTAGAGACACCCCTGCACCCACTGTTAGGAATCCCACAAGAAGACCAAGCTACACAATTGTCTCATATATGCAGAGGGCCTAAGTGAGTCCCATGGAAAATCTTTGGTTGGTGGTTCTGCCCAGGTTAGTTGATTCTGTGGATTTTCTTGTAGTGTCTTTGGCTCCTCTGGCTCCCATATTCCTTCATCCCCCCCTCTTCCACAGGATTCCCTGAGGTCTGCCTAATGTTTTGGCAGTGTGTCTCTGCATCTGTTTCCGTCAGTTCCTGGGTGATGTCTCTCTGCTGACAATTGGGCTAGGCAACTAACTCTGAGTATAGCAGAATATCAATAGGAACTATTTCATTGACTTATTTTTCTTTCTTGCCAGTCATGTTTGGTGCTATCCTAGGTCTATGGGCTGTCCAGCCTCTGGTTTCCTAGCCCTTCAGGCTGTATCAGGGGTGGTCTTCCTCTCATAGTATGGATCTCAAGATGAACCAATCATGGGTTGGCCACTCACATAATTTCTGCGCCACGTTTGTTCCAGCTTATCTTGTAGGCAGGCAAGTTGTAGGTTAGCGGTTGTATGACTGGTTGGGGTCCTGATCTCTCCACTGGAAGTTCTGCCTGGTTACAGGAGATGGTCGGCTCAGGCTCTGTATTGCCTATTGGTAGGAGTCTTAGTTAGGGTCACCTCATAGATTCCTGGGAGTTTCCATTGTATTAGACTTCTACCTCATCCCAAAGATGCCCTTGATCCCAGTTGTTTTTCCTAGTACTCTCTTCCTTCATCCTCCCCTCACTTGGTCCTTCCTATTTCCATGCCCACCCCCATCCAGACCCCTCTTCCTATCCACCTGTGTTTCCCCTTCACAGTGAGATTCATGTGTACCCTCCTTGAGCCTTCCTTATTACTTAGCTTATTTGGGTCTGTGGATTGTATCATGGTTATCCTTTATGGCTAATGTCCACCTATAAATTAATACATACCACGTTTATTTTGTTCTGGGTCTGTGTTAGAGGTATGATCTTTTCTAGTGCTATCCATTTTCCAGCAAATTTCATGATGTCACAGTAATACTCCACTGTGCAAATGTGCCACATTTTCTTTATCCATTCTTTGGTTGAGGGGCATCTAGGTTGTTTTTAGTTTTTAGCTATTATGAATAAAGGAGCTATAAACATAGTTGAGCAAGTGTCCTTGTGGTATGGTAGTATGTCCTTTGTCTATATGCCCAGGAGTGGTATAGTTGGGTTTTCAGGCAAGTTTGATTCCCTATTTTCTGAGAAACCACCCACCATATTGATTTCCAACGGATGTGCAATTTGCCCTCCCACTAGCAATGGAGGAGTGTTCCCCTTGCTTCACATCCTTACCAGCATGAGCTTGTTTTTTTATCTTAGTCATTCTGACTGGTGTAAGATGGAATCTCAGAATTATTTCAATGTGCATTTACCTGTTGGCTAAGTATGGTGAACATTTTTTTTTAGGTGTTTCATGAACATTTGAGATCCCTCTGTTGAGAATTCTCTATTTAGATCTGTACCCCATTTTTAAGTTGGATTATTTGGTTTGTTGATGTCTAGTTTGTTGAGTTCTTTATATATTTTGAAAATCAGACCTCTATCAGATGTGAGGTAACAAAGATCTTTTCCCATTTTGTGGGCTGCCATTTTGTTCTTTTGATGGTGTCCTTTCCCTTATATGAGCTTTTCAGTTTTATGAGGTCCTATTTATTAATTGTTGATCTTGGTGCCTGCACAATTGGTGTTCTGTTCAGGAATTTGTCTCCTGTGACAGTGCATTAAAAGTTATTCCCTCTTTCTCTTTATTATGCTCAGTGTATATGGTTTTATATTGCAGTCTTTGATCCACTTGGACTTAAGTTTTGTGCAGGGTGATAGATATAGATCTATTTGCATTCTTCAACGTGCCAACATCCAGTTAGGCCAGAACAATTTGTTGAAGATGCTTTCTTTTTTCCATTGTATAATTTTGGCCATTTGTCAAAATTCAGGTGTCCATAGGTGTGTGAATTTGTGTATGGGTCTTTGGTTCAGTTCTGTTGGTCAACCTGTCTGTTTTTATCCTAATAGTATGCTGTTTTTATTAGTTTAGCTCAGTAGTAGAGTTTGAAGTCAGGGATGGTGATAACCTCTGAAAGTTCTTTTATTATACAGGATTGTTTTAGCTATCTTGGGTGTTTTGTTTTCCGTATGAAGTTGAGTATTCTTTCAATGTCTGTAAAGAATTGTGTTGGAATTTTGATAGGGATTGCATTGAATCTGTAGATTGCTTTTGGTAAGATAGCCATTTTTACTATGTTAATCCTATTAATCCATGAGCATGGGAGATCTTTCCATTTTCTGATATCTTATCTAATTTCTTTCTTCAAAGACTTTAAGTTTTTGTCACATAGGTCTTTCACTTGCTTGGTTAGAGTTATCCCAAAATATTTTATATTATTTGTGGTTACTGTGAAGGTGTTATTTCTTTGATTTCTTTCTCAGCCCATTTGTATATAGGAAGGCTACTGATATTTTTGAGTTAATTTTGTATGTGGCCACTTAATTAAAGGCATTTATCAGTTGTAGGAGTTCCCTGGTAGAATTTTTATGGCCACTTATGTATACTAACATATCATCTGCAAATAGTGATACTTTGACTTTTTTCTTTCCAATTTATATCCCCTTGATCTCCTTTAGTTCTTTTATTGCTCTAGCTAGAACTTTGAGTACTGTATTGAATAGATATGGAGAACAGCCTTGCTGTATCCCTGATTTTAATGTAATTACTTTGAGTTTCTCTTCATTTAATTTGATGTTGGCTATTTGCTTGCTGTATATTGCCTTTATTATGTTTAGGATGTCCTTTGTATACTAGATCTCACCAAGGCTTTTTATCATGAAGGGTGTTGGATTTTATCAAAGGCTTTTTTTTTTTTTGAATTGTGATAGTTTGAATGTATTGGCCCCTGTGAACTCATAGGGAATGACACTATTGGGAGGTGTGGCTTTGTTGGAGGAAGCTTGTCACCATGGAGGTGGGCTTTGAGGTCTCACATGTTCAAGCTACTCCATAGTGTCTCAGATCACTTCCTGTTGCTATTGATCAAGATTTAGCTCCTTCTCTACTCTCAGCCCTTTCTCCAGCACCATGTAAGAACCATGATGATAATGTACTAAATCTCTGAAAATGTAAGTTACTTAAATTAAATATTTTCCTTTATAGGAGTTACTGGTCAGGGTGTCTCTTCATAGCAATTGAAACCCTAACTAAGACAAGCATCTAATGAGTTTGTCTATATGGTGGATTGCATTGACAGTTTTTCATATGTTGAACTATCTCTGCATCTTTGGAGTGAAGCCTACTTGACGATGGTGGATGTTCTTTATGATGCGGTCTTGGATTTGGTTTGAGAGTATTTTGTTGAATACCTTTGCAGCAATGTCCTTGAGGGTAATTGGTCTGTAATTCTTTTTCTTTTTGTTACCTTTATATGGTTTGGGTATCAGGGTGACTGTGGCCTTGTAAAATGATTCTTCCATGTTTCTCTTGCTTCTATTTCGTGGAATAATTTAAGGAGTATTGGTATTAGCTATTCTTTGAAAATACAGTAGAATTCTGTGCTGAAACCATCTGGCCCTTTATTTTTTTTGTTGAGAGATATTTAACAACACTTCTATTTTCTTAGGGGTTATAGGTCTGTTTAAATTGTTTATCTGATCTTGATTTAACTTTGGTGTTATTGATCAAGAAAGTTGTCCATTTCTTTTAGATTTTCCAATTTTATGGAGTACAGGTTTTTGAAGTATGACCTAATAATTCTTTGGATTTCCTTGGTGTCTCTTGTTATATTCCCCTTTTAATTTCTGATTTTGTTAATTTGAATATTCTTTCTCTTCCTTTTAATTAGTTTGGATAAGGGTTTGTATAGCTTGTTGATTTTCTCAAAGAAGCAACTCTTTGTTTCATTGATTCTTTGTATTGTTCTCTTTGTTTCTATTTATTGACTTCAGCCCTGTGTTTGATTATTTCCTGACTTTTATTCCTCTTGGGTGTGTCTGCTTCTTTTTGTTCTAGAGCTTTCAGGTGTGCTGTTAGGTTACTAGTATGAGATGTCTCTATTTTGTTTTTAATGGAGGCACTTAGTGCTATGAACTTTCCTCTTAGTACTGATTTCATAATGTCCCATAAGTTTGGGTATGTTGTGAATTAATTTTCATTAAATCCTAGGAAGTCTTTAATTTCTTTATTTCTTCCTTGACCCAATGTTGATTCATAGTGAGTTGTTCAGTTTCCATGAGTTTGTAGGCTTTTTGTTTTTCCTGTTGTTACTGAAATCCAGCTTTAATACATGGTGGTCTGATAAGTGGTTATTTCAGTTTTCTTGTATTTGTTGAGCCTTGCTTTGTAACTGCTTATGTGGTCAATTTTGGAGAATGTTCCATGAGGTGCTGAGAAGAAGGTATATTCTTTTGTGTTTGGGTGAATTGTTAAGTCCGTTTGAGTCTCAACTTCTGTTAGCTCCATTATTTCTCTGTTTAGTTTTTGTCTGGATGACCTGTCTATTGGTGAGAATGGAGTATCAAAGTCTCCCTTAATTAATGTGTGATTTAAGTTTTAGTAATGTTTCAATTACAAATGTGGGTCCCCTTGTGTTTGGAGGTACAGATGTTAAGAATTGTCCTCTAGGTGGATTTTTTCCTTTGATGAGTATGGAATATCCTTCTCCATCTGTTTTGGTTAATTTTGGTTTGAAGTCTATTTTGTTAGATGTTAGAATAACTACACCAGTCTTACCAGTGGTCCCTAGTTTCCATTTGGCCTCTTGTAAAGCTGTTGGGGTTGTGGGCCAGAATATGTGGCCTATGGGAAGCAGTGCAGTTTGGGGTTTTGGGTGGGCTTTAAGGAGTGTTAGCTGGTGGTGGGTGGTGTCTTACCTTGAGTCCCTAGATCCTGCCTGGCTCTGGTCATAGTAGTTCTTATAAAGGAAAACATTTAATTTGGGCTGGCTTATAAGTCAGCAGTTTAGTCTATTGTCATAGTTGGGAGCATGGATGCAGACATGGTGCTTGAGAGGTAGCTGAGAGTTCTACATCTTGTTCTGCAGGCAGAAAGGAGAGACTGGGCTTGGCTTGAGCTTCTGAAATCTCAAAGCTCACCCCCAGTGACAATCTTCCAACATGGCCACACCCACTCCAACAAGGCTATATCTCCTAATAGTGCCACTTCCTGTTGACCATACATTCAAATCTATGAGCCCATGGGGGACATTCCTATTCAGATCACCACAGGGCATGAGAGCATGAATGCAGAGCCAGGGCAACCAAGGACAGTGTCCTGGTTAGTTTTTATTGTCAACTTTGCAAAACCAAGAGTTAGGCTGGGAAGATGGCTCAGAGGTTAAGAGCACTGGCTGCTTCTTCCACAGGTCCTGAGTTCAATTCCCAGCAACCACATGGTGGTTCATAACCATCTGTAATGAGATCTGATGCCCCCTTCTGGCATACAGGGATACATGCAGGCAAAACAATATACACAATAAATCTTAAAACAACAACAAAACTCCCCCAAAACAATAACAACAAAAAACAAACCAAACACAAACAAACAACAAACAAAACTTAAAGTCACCTGGGAAGAGGAAACCTTGATTGAAGGATTGCCTCTACCAGATTGGCCTGTGGGGGCATGTAAGTGAGAGACTGTCTTGATGAGTGATGGGAGAGAGTCTACTGTGGGCAGTGCTATCCCTAGGCAGGTAGGCCTGAGCTATAGAAGAAAGCTAGCTGAACAAGCTCCTAATGGTGTTCATCACAGAAATAGGTAGCAAACTAGGACACCTTCCCCAAGAAGCTGATGGAGTAAAAACAAAGGAAGGAGACCACACAACAACTTCTAGAATCAATCCATAAGCCAATAGGATAAAAAAGGAGTAGGCATATTTATAAATAAGGAGATATACCAGGTCACACAGGACATTACAGGCCATGGTGTGGACTTTGCTTTTATTTGGAATGAGACCAGAAGCCATTCAAGGTTTGGAGTGAGACAGTTGAGTGATTGGAATTGAGCTTTAGAGGGATCTTTTTGATGTCTGTAAAATACTGAGGGGAATGGGCAAAGATGGAAGCACAGAAAACTTTGGGATATTCTTGCAGTGATATAACTTGAGATGACAGCAGCTTGGACCAGTGGAACATTCTTAAAGACAGAGTGTCACGTGAAAAATAAATGACCCAGAGACAGATATTGGGGTTCAAACTTTAAGCTGAAGAACAGCAAAGCAGAGTAGTGGCCCACTAGCTCTTACCACTACCCCAGGCTTAATGGGCTGATCCTGCTGCCTCTCCTCAGTGTGGCTGGAGAATGAATGCCACTGAAGTCCCTGCTTCCATCTTTTATACCCTTCTAGTGCTGGGATTTAAGGCATGTGATCTGGTATTCTTTTAGATTGATTCATACTTGTGTATCCCTGGGTGGCCTTGAACTCAGAGAGATCCTTCTACCTTAGTCCTGAGTCCTAGGATTAAAGGCGTGTACCACTATCTCCTAGCTTCTGGCTGCTGGGATTAAAGGTGTGTGTGTCTGGCTTCTATGGCTTGTGGCTGACTTTGCTTTCTGAATCCTCAGGCAAGCTTTAATAAATCATAAAATATATATTGCCACAACAGAGAGTGATGGGGCCTGAAATACATCTTTTTCATTCATTCATCACAAGTCTGTTTCTTAGGATAGGAGCTTCACTTGGACTGTTCTCAATGTAATTTTTTAAAAGTTATCCTATGTTCTATTATTGTGTATCTGTGAATTCGGAAGCACGTATACCACACAGTGCATGTTAAGGTCTGAGGACTATTTTTGGGAGTCAGCTCTATCCTCCTACTATGTGTCCTGGGTAACAAACTCAGGCCATCAGGCCTGTGTGGCATGTGTCTTTGCCCACTGAGCCATCTTACACGCCCCACATTGCTCATTTGTTTTAATTAATGTAAGGTGAAGTATAATGTTTGACAAGTTGTGGCAAGTGCACATAAGTGAAACCATTGTTATAATGGAACCAGTGACTGTCTCATCACACCAAAAACTTCAGTGTCCTGCTGTGTTCCAGAGACTTCACAGTGCATCCATGTAAAAATGGATCCATTCTCCATCACTGCAGATTTGTTTGGATTTTCTAAACTGTCATTAAATTCAATCACAAAACACACATTCTTTTAGAAATGTAGTGAGACCCATGTATCAGAACATTTGCCATTTGTATCAGAACATTTGCCATTTGTATCAGAACATTTGCCATTTGAACCACTTCTAAGTATATAAGTCAGCATCATTTATTTAGTATCACAGTGTTGCTTAGCCAAAGGACTTCCTAGTTCTAAAACATTCTCAGAATCCCAAAGAGAACTCAGTATCTGTTAGTCTCTCTCAGACTGAAATCTTGAGCCCTTTTTCCAGCTACTCCCACTACTAATCTTTTAGTTTCTATGAATTTACCCACATTTGTCACAAAAGCAGATTCCTGTCACAAGTGGCCCTTCGTTCATGCTTTTCTGACTTAGGATAACTATTCTGAGGCCCACATGTATGTTGTATGTATTACAGCTTTCTGTAGATTAACTGTATTCTTCCCCTCACCTCACCTTACAAAACTGAAGTTTTTTGGTGTGATGAGACAGTCACTGGTTCCATTATAACAATGGTTTCACTTATGTGCACTTGCCACATCTTGTCAAACATTATACTTTACCTTACATTAATTAAAACAAATGAGCAATGTGGGGCGTGTAAGATGGCTCAGTGGGCAAAGACATATGCCACACAGGTCTGATGGCCTGAGTTTGTTACCCAGTAGAGATTGTTATTTCAGTATATTAGATATAATGGGAGACACAAGTCCACAACTTTCCCCCTAACAATTCTAGATTCCTAGGAATCTCTATGAGAAGGTCAGTATTTTATATAGACAAAAAAAAAAAAAATGTGATTCCAGATGAAGACAGCTAGTGTTTGAATCAGTATTCAAAGCAGTGGGAATTCATACAGGGAAGAAAAATAAAAGGCAATTTCTTTATTTCTTCTCTGGGTAAGATTTGTTGCATAAAACTATGAAGCCTGAGGTGGTAAGGTGGCATAGTAGGTAAAGTTGCTGGCAACCAGACCAGACAGCCTGAGCCTGATCCTCAAGGCACATGGTGGAAGGACAGGACTCCTGAAACTTGACCTCTGACCGCCACATGTGCACCATGGCGTTTGCAAACTCACACACACACAGAATGAATGAATGCAACAAGAAATAGAAAAAATGTGAAGGGGATGGAGAGATGTGTTAGCATTTAGGAGTACATACTGCTTTTCCAGAGGACCTCGGTTTGATTCCTAGCACACATGGCAGTTCACAACTGTCTGTAAACCATGTTCCAGATACCATGAGGTGCTACGTTGGCCTCTCCTTTTCCATCAAGCACCTGCTGTCTTTGGAACCACTGGGATACTGAAATCCAGGTTGCGTTTGCCTTTTTCCTTCTTTCCTTTCTTTCTTTCTTTCTTTCTTTCTTTCTTTCTTTCTTTCTTTCTTTCTTTCTTCCTTCCTTCCTTCCTTCTTTCCTTTTTTTCTTTCAATTAATTGTCTTTTGTGTGTTGGCCATGTGGCTTGTCTAAGGCAAGTCTGGATTCCATGAGAGTCTGTCTCAACCCAATTCTGCAAGGGGACCAAGCTACACAACTGTCCCACATATGCAGAGAGCCTAAGTCAGTCCTATGCAGGCTCCCTGGTTGTCGGTTCAGGTCCTGTGAGTGTCTATAAAGCCCAGGTTAGTTGATTCTGTGGGTTTTCTTGTGATGTCTTTGACCCCTCTAGCTCCCACAATCCTTCTCCCGTCTCTTCAGCAGGATTCCCCGAGCTTAGCCTGATGTTAGGCTGTTGGTCTTTGCATCTGTCTCCATTAGTTGCTGGATGAAGCCTCTCTGATGACAATTGGGTTAGGCATTGATCGTGTTTGTCCTTCTGGATCTGGGTTACCTCCCTCAGGATGAATTTTTCTAGTTCTGTCATTTGCCTGCAAATTTCCTGAAGTCATTGTTTTTTTTTTTTTTTTTTTTTTTTTTTTTTTCAACCTGCATGTGATTTTTCAGTGCTCAAATTGATCATATTAAAGAGTCAAGAAGCCAGAGTTTTGGTGTAGCATACACGCCTAACAAACAATGATCAAAAATTTGTCTAGAGTAACTGATAAAAAACAGGTCAAGAGGTTCGCCTAGACTTCACTGTTGCCATTATTGTCAAATCTAATTTAAAAGCAGTACAAAATGGACTCTTTCACAAGAACAAGCTTTGCAGTAATTAAAGTTGCTCAAAAATCAATTATATCTCCAATTAAACCTCAGTTTACAAGCTTTTTTAAAATTTAAAATACAATGTTGTAGAGAAGTTGGAATGTATAGTTTAGTGGTATAACATTTGCCTAGTATATCCACATCACTACACACACACACACACACACACACACACACACACACACACACACACACACACGGCTGCACACACTGCACGCCATTGCTATGTCAGAGCCAAGAAAAAAGGAATGTCGCTGTTACGGCAGGTTCCTCCCCGCCGGCCTCCTGGTCCTGCCGCCATTGTCCCGCAGCCATGTGTGCCCCAAATAACACTCTGAGACTCTGTATTTGATACAATCCTGTTGGCCAGTTACCATTATTGTTTATGGGCTAGCTCTGTCTTAATTATTAACCCATTTCTACTTATCTAAGTATTCCCACGTGGTTGTCTTATCTGGTAGCCGCAGCTGGCGTCCTGCTTCTTCCCGGGCTACATCTCGACTCCTCCTACCCACTACTTCCTTTTTCCTCCTCCTGGTCTCCTAGCCCTGCCTATCTAGTTTTCTATTGGCCAGCAGGGCTTTATTAACCAGTATGAGAAACATATATACAGAATAACATCTCCCATCATGTCGCTGGGGTAGCCAACACCCTGGAGGAGGCCACTTGTCATGAGCACAGTGAGTCACATGGTTGGAGATGATAGTCTATGGAAATCACTGACTCTGTAGTCTCTCAGAAGATTTGGGAATGTTTTAGCTTCATGGGGAAGGCCGTCTGGGCTCCTTTCACAGGAATGGATGTTACAACCCCAAGAATCAGGTTCAGGAGGGGTCCTGGTCCACAGAGTCTCCATTTACCTGGCAAATTTCTGTTGCTATTTCTTTGTCCAGGACCCACGGGTTAGAGCTTGGGCCAAGTGAGGCTGTGGAGGAACTAGAGGTAAATTAGTAGTCTGGTCGTTTACTGCAGAGGGGGAAGGATCTGCTTGGGGTAGAGTGGGCTGGTAGCGGCTGGTTTTCTTCTTGTGTTGCCTCTTCACTCTGCACGTCGGTTTATGGAGTATTGTTGCCACTCTGAGGTACTGATCCTCCGCAGTGGCGAGCCCTTTGTGAGGGGTGAGCCAGTTCTCACCTACTTTACAAAATGTGGGATGCTCTCCTAGGTCTGATTTGTGATCAGAGAATTCCTGATGACAGGGGTAGCTTTAGCCTTCACCATAGATGGGGTCTTATTGTGGGGACTGTGAGTAGCGGTGAGATACCATGGGGGCATTACATTGGCCTCTCTTTCTTCCATCAAGCACCGGCTGTCTTTTGAAACCATTGGGACACTAAAGTCCAGGTTGCTTTTACTTTTCCTTCTTTCGTTTCTTTCTTCCATTTAATTGTCTTTTGTGTGTAGGCATGTGCACGTATGTATGTGTGCATGTGTGTGCAGAGGCCAGATGCTATAGAATAATCCTTCTGTACACTGTGTAAATTACACTGTGTTTGGTTTAATAAAGAAGCTGACTGGCAAATAGCTTTACAGGATAAGGTTAGGTTGGAAAACCAGACTAAGGACACTGGAGAAGAAGAAGAAGAAGAAGAAGAAGAAGAAGAAGAAGAAGAAGAAGAAGAAGAAGAAGAAGAAGAAGAAGAAGAAGAGAGGAGTCTTTGGAGTCAACAGGAAATAAAGAGGGATCAAGACATGCTGGAGGACAGGTAAAGCCACGAGCCACATGGCAATGCATAGATTAATAGAAATGGGTTAATTTAAGTTGTAAGACCTAGTTAGTAATATGCCTGGGCTATCAACCAAGCATTTATAATTAATATTGAGTCTTGTGCCAGTTATTTGGGAAATGGTGGGCAGAGGTAAATGTTGGTGTCATTCTTTAACACCCTCATTATTTTTTGACAGGGTCTCTTACTAGTTTGGAACTTGTGAAGTGGACTGGCCAGTGAGCCCCAGGAACCTGTCTCTGCACCCCCAGAGGAACATGGTTCCTAGGGATTAAGCTCAGGCATTCATGCTACAAAGCAAACACTTCACAAACTGAGCTATCTGCCTAGCAGCTGGCTGTTTTTCCAATACATAATTCAGAACAAAGTCCCGATATCACCATGCAGTGATGTTACGACTCCATCAACAGACAGATGTTAATGAGGAACATTGTCCAGCTGCTGCCAATTAGTCAGGCTTCTGGGAAAAGTCCACCGAGAGACTTGGCTCTCTTGCTGCTGTCCAGCTGCCTGGGGCCCAAACTCAGCACTAAGAGGCTGCCAGAATCCAGCTACTCAGGAAACTGGGGTACACTCCATACCCCAGCCACTATTGAGAGTAGTGGCAACACTTATAGGCACTATCACCTACCAGGGAGTGCTGGCTTCAGAGATTGTTTATCTAGGGCATGCTGCTGATGGGCATTTGGGACAATGACAAATAAAGCTTCTCTGAATATCAAGTTGCATTTGCATGTGCACGTGCGTGCATACGTGCGTGTGTGCGATGTCAGCCTTAGGTGTCAGTCTTCAAGAACCATCCACCTTGCTTTTTAGACTGAGTCTCTAATTGGTCTGAAGTTCACCAAATAGGCTAGGATGGCTCACCAGTGGGCTAGAGTCCTCCTGTCTCTGCTTCTCTAGGGCTGGGGATGGCTCACCAGTGGGATATGGAGTCTTCCACTCTTTGCCTCTTAGGGTTGGGGATGGCTCACCAGTGGCCTACAGAGTCCTCCTACTTCTGCCTTTTAGGACTGGTAAAGCAAATGTGTGCCACCACACCTAGCTTTTCTTTTAACTTCTCCTTTATTCTTTGTGTCTCTCACATCATGTATTTCTATCCCATTCATTTCCCTGTCCCTTTGTATTCACCCTCTGTCCTTGCAACCCCCCCCAATAGAATACAATTTAGGAGAAAAAAGAAAAAAGGAAAGAAAAAAATCTCATCGTGGAAGCTGCGGTGTGACATAGTGAGTCATACTGTAGACCCTTTGGTTCATACATCTTTACTTGCAAATGTTCATTGCAATGAGTCATTGGTCTGGGTTGAGGCTTCTGGTTTTTGTTGTGCACTCATGGGACTCCTCTTGGATATCCTGTTGCTGCTCTGTGTTGTGGAGTTCCTACAGCTTTGGGTCTGAGGGTTAAGTCCCTTCGTGTGCTCCAGCAAGTAGATCACAGAGTGGATGTTGGGGTGGGCCAAGTAACGACCCTGGTTCTCAGCTTGGGTAGTTGCAGGGTTGGTCAGTCAGCCCCTCTCCTTCTTCTCACCACTAGGGTGAGCGCTGCAGCATTGCCATCCCCCTCCCCCATTCACCACTAGCAGCAATGAGCAAGGGGTAGGGCCAGATCTCCTGCTCTTCACGCCCTCAGGGTAGGCTCTCTCACACTTGGACCATCAGGGCCAGTTCTATTGTGTTGCCCAGAGGAGGTGCAGGGGCCACTCCCCCCAAGTGCTGCAGCTGGTCAGGGGCAGGGATGGTCCTCCAGCTCTGATGACCTCAGGACCATCTCTCCCACCCACCACTGGTGCCAATGGATGGGGCTGGGGTGGAGAAGATGCCCTCTCCCTGCCCTCACCATATGGTCAATAGGGGGTCAGATCTCTCAGCTCGGGACAGTTTACCTGTACCCCTGTCAATAGGATGAGCTCTGCTGTGCTGCTCAGACAAGACGCAGGGCCTGCTTTCCTGAGCGTTGCAGCTGGTAAAGGGGGCACACCTGACTGTTTTACATGTGTAGTGAGGCAAGCACTTTACTCTCTGAACTGTCTTTCATTTCTCTAAGGTAAATCCCTCAGAACAGAAAAGCATAGAATATGATACGTAGTTCAGGCTTTTGAAAAATTGCCCAGATGCTTTCCGATGTGGCTTCACCACTCACATCCTTACCAGTAGTGTACCAGATTTCAGGTCAGTTGCATCTCATCCTTGCCAGATCTTGAGAGGATAAAAGATTTAAAGGCTTTTTCCATTTTGGTGAGTGCCTCATAGTATCCTGTGCAAAATCATAGAATTTGCATTTCCTTAAATGAATAGTAAAAATGGTCAGCATATACTTTGGTGAGCTTGTACATTTTCTTTAGTGAAATATTATGGCAGTGGTTTGGCCCACTTTAAAAAAAAAAATCATGTTGCTTGTCTTCTTATTGTTGAGGCTTGAGAGTTGTTTATATAATCTGGAAGTGGTATTTGCAAATATTTTTTTAGTTTTCTGTAGCTGTTTTTTCATCTCTCAACAGAGTTCTCACTGAGAAAATGTTTTCAGTTTTGAAGAAGCCTTAATTGTCTTTGTGTTGTTGAGCTGTAATAGTTCTTTGCAGGTTCTAGTTGTAAATAAGTCCTTTGTTAGACACATGCTTTGTGAATCTATATGCAGTGTGTGTGTGTGTGTGTGTGTGTGTGTGTGTGTGTGTGAGTGTGTGTGTGTGTGTGAGTGTGTGTGTGTGTGTGTGTGTGTGTGTGTGTATCCATGTATGTGGAGGCCAGAGGTCAGTGTTGAGTGTTGACAATAATCACTCTCAACTTTATCTCTTAACACACTATCTCTCACTGAACCTCAAGCTTACCAATTTAGCTAGACTGACTGGCCAGCCATCCTCCAGGATGTCCCTGTTTTTGCCTCTCTTGCACTGGGATTGTAAGTGAGGACCACTGTACCTGGCTCTTGAGTGGGTTCTAGGAGACTGAACTGATGGCTTCATGCTTGCATGAGACGCACTTTACAGACTGAGACAGCCCTCAGGTTTTTTATTAAGCTTCTGAGAATTGCATATAATTTATTTTGATTATATTCACCTTTCTCCTTCAACTTCCCCAAGATCCACCCCTATTTCCATACACAACTAACTTCATGCTTTCTCTTTTTAAAAGTCTCTCTCTCTCTCTCTCTCTCTCTCTCTCTCTCTCTCTCTCTCTCTCTCTCTCTCTCTCTCTCTCTCCGGTTCTCCTGGTGGGTGTAGGTGGGTCAGAAGTTTGATGTCTGCAACTCTGGATGATTCAAGCTCTCTTGGAGGTGTCTCCTCCAGCAGAGGGCAGGTGATGGTATCCAAAGATGAGGTGGATAGGCGGGTCTGGTGTGCTCAGAGCAGATCCAGGGGTTTCCACAGATTGGCCCAATGCTCATCTGGAGCATCAGGCCATCAGGACAAAGGGTGGGGGGAAGGCAGGCTCTGGGTGGTATATGGAGCAGAGTAGCAGGACCAGGATACAGGGGGGAGCCAGATGCAGAGCTAACCCAGGGAGTTGGGATTTGGACAGGTTCACTTTAGTGTTAGGAATCTGGTAGAATTCACACAGTGACATCATAAGCAGAGTTCCCACTTCAGGCTAGTCAGTGAGACTCAGCCTCCACTTTGGAGGCTGCAATGCTGGGGATAGAACCCAGCCTTTGTATATGCTGAACAGGCAGGCACTCTATCACTGAGTGACATGCCCAGCCCTGCAGCCTTGTCTCTAACAGATCTCCAGTCTTTCATTTTTTGTGTCCTATGAAAATTGCTCTTAATGTCAGCACACAATTCATTCCCCTAAATTCTCTGCAGTTATTCCAGTCTGTGCGACATATATTTAAGAGCAAAATGCTTTTAAAAGAAAGGAACGGGCCTTTCTGTATTCCCTCTTTTCTTTTCTCTTCTTTTCTTTTCTTTTCTTTTCTTTCCTTTTCTTTTCTTTCCTTCCCTTCCTTCCTTCCTTTCTTCCTTTCTTCCTTTCTTTATTTCTTTTTTTCTTTCTTTAGAACACAGATGTGATGCCTGGAGTAGCAACAGCTAAATTCTTAGCAGGAATATGAACACAGTGTGTAAAGAAGGTGGGCCTTAGAGACGGGGAGGAAAGTGGACTGTTAGTGACATGGCTGAGCAGTGAGCAGCATGAGCCTCATCTTCTTTTCTCAGTCTTTGTATCGCATGTGAAAGGAAAAACGCAGAATCCTGTGTGGTGGTGTGAGCCTATGATCCCAGTGCTTGGAAGGTGAAAAAGGCAAGGCAGAAGGACAAGGCCAGCCTGGCTATGTGAGACCCTATCTCAAATGCATGAGTGTAAATAAGACAAAAATCCCCCAGGAAGACAGTGGTGGGGTTACTTTGCTGTTGGTTGTTTAACTTGAGTGTTTGTATGTCAATTACAAACAATTCTTTGTAAAGTCATTTTTATAATAAACTATTTTAAAAACGTTTTAGGATTATACAAAATCAAGAAGCCAGTATCTATCCCACCTTTTGTTTCTTCTATTACATTAAAATGTAACATTTGTTATAATTAGTTAGCTAACATTGGCTTACTGTGGTTAAGGTCCATATTTTATTCAATGTAGACCCCTCAGTTTCAGATTCAACCCAATGTATATTTTTTTGTGTGCATATGTGTAAGCATATGCATGTAGGAGCATGCATACACACACACACACACACACACACCAACATTAGGTGCTGTTTCTCTAGTGCTGTTTGTTTGTCCTGTCTGTTTTTCTTTCAAAGATTTATTTGTGTGTGTGTGTGTGTGTGTGTGTGTGTGTGTGTGTGTGAATATATGTGTCTGTGCATGTTATGTATGTGCAGGTGCCTTTGGAGACCAGGAGAGGGCATGAGATCCTTTGGACCTGGAGTTATTAGTAACTGTGAGCTGTCTTATGTGGGTGCTGGGTTCTGAATTCAGGTCCTCATGATAGAACAGCAAGTGCTTTATTGTGTGTGTGTGTGTGTGTGTGTGTGTGTGTGTGTGAGGAAAACTTCCAAGAGTCAGTTTCTACCATGTGGGTCCAAGAGAGGAAGCTCAGAGCATCAGTCTTGGTGGTAGTATTGCTTTGGAGCCTGTCCTGGAACTAGCTCTGTAGACCAGGCTGATCTCGAACTCACAGGGATCCACCTGCCTCTGCCTCCCAGAGTGCTGGGACTAAAGGCCACCAATGCCCCGCTGGTACTTTGTTTTTAACTCTTCCTTCCCCATTGAATACTAACCTTTGCAGAAATTTAGACAGATTTTTTGAGTTTCTGCACAGGGAATTTTTTCCCTGTTCTCTATGTACTTGTGTATTCATTCATTTGTATTTGTACTAATAGTTGGACATGTATTTTATCATAGTTCTTTTCCTTTCTTTTTCCTTCCTTCCTTCCTTCCTTCCTTCCTTCCTTCCTTCCTTCCTTCCTTCCTTCCTTCCTTCCTTTCTTTTTCCCTCCCTTCCACCCCTTTATCTTTGGTGTTTTTGGGGTAGTACCTAGGGCTGTTTGCTTGCTAGGCAAGTACTCTACTGAGCTACATCCCCAGTCCTGGATATGTATTTTGCATTGTAACCCAGACATACTTTTTACCATAGCTTCTCTTTGTCCCCAGTAGTTGTGAAGTCCCGATCCACACTGAATTTGCAAATCCTGAGACACTGACTTTAGGGAACAACAACAACAACAACAACAACAACAACAACAATAACAAAACTTAGCTTCTATAAGCCAATTGATTCTGTTCTCTCTATTTTCAAAGGAGAAAGGAGATTTCTTAAGTATTTCCTGACTTGTGCGGGGTTGCTCCACTCACAGATGCCAAAACTGGGGTTCAAACTGGGGTGGAGAGGCAGGGGTTCTATGTCCTGTTGCCTGGGTCCCCCACCTACAGGAGCACTGAATTAAGGGCACATGGCATTATCTTGTTGGCTCTCAGCCCAGAGCAGTGCCTTTCAGAGGCCTCAAATGAAGCTCTTGCTTCTCAACCTTCCTCTGTTTTCCATTAAAAACAAACAAACAAACAAACAAACAACAACAACAAAAAGAAGCAGGACAGATTTTTATAGAGTATTCCTCAATTTGTATTTCTTTGATGTCTCATTACACATGGATTAAGATTATGCATTTTGGGTATGGATATTGCCTAAGCATCTTGACAGTCACAACTGGGATATAATTTCAAGGTAGCACATGGCTCTTTTTTTGTTTGTTTGTTTGGTTTTGATTTTTTGAGACAGAGTTTCTCTGTGTAACCCTGGCTCTTTTGGAACTCCCTTTGTAGAGAAGGCTGGTCTCAAACTCACAGATATCCACCTGCCCGCAGCTGGTCTGGTTCCACTCTCTGTTCCTCCCCACCAGCCGCCACATGAGCCCCAAATAACACGCTGAGACTCTGTATTTGATACAATACTGTTGGCCAGTTACTATTATTGTTTATGGGCTAGCTCTGTCTTAATTATTAACCCATTTCTACTTATCTAAGTATTTCCACGTGGTCATCTTATCTGAGCTTGGTGGGCCGGCATCTTGCTTCCTCTAGGCTCTACGTGCTGTGCTGACTTCTCCTCACTACTTCCTCTTTCCTCCTTGTCTCCTAGTCCCTCCTATCTTGCTTTCCCATTGGCCACAGTGCTTTATTTATTAACCAGTATGAGAAACATATTTGCAGAATAGCATCTCCCATCATTGGTCTCCTGTAAAGGTGTGGGGGTATACTAAAAGAAAAAAAAGTTCAGTAAACATCCTACTTTTCATCTCAACTTAAATTTAAGTCTCAGTAAGTTTTCAATAGATTTAAACTGGGCACACACACACACACACACACACACACACACACACACACACACACACACAGCTTCTATCCATCTGTTCCCAGAAAGAATTTATGATTCTTTAACTCTATGGGTCATAACCTCTTACATTCTTAATCTATTTGATGTTCAAAGTATCCAATATTTGGACAAAAGAAGATACTTTAAGCTTCTGCATCCCATGAGCATGTCTCTATCTTTTTTCTTTCTTTCTTTTTTTTTTTTGAGGTATGGTGTGATTTTTGGCAATGTAAGACATTCCTATGTTATTCGGTAAGTACTCTGGTTTTCCCCCAGGGAACCTCATATCTGTCCAGAGGTGAATAGGGACTTAGGAACTAGGACCTACGATCTAATCTATGCCAATACATGACTTCTGCATTTTTATAATGACAGGTCCTGAAAGCACACTGCTGTAGTCTGAGTTTCTGTCTTGCCAGGTCCCTCTACACTTCAGCCCCAAAGAAGCATACAGAGACATATTAATTATTAAACTGTTTGGCCGATTGCTCAGGCCGATTGGCTAGCTCTCTTTTAATTGTTAACCCATAACTATTAATCTATGTGTTGCCACCAGGCTGTAGCTTACCTGTAACCTGGCATGTTACTCCTTCAGCAACATGGCCTCTCTCTGATTCCTCTCCCCAGCATTCTCCTTCTCTTGTAGCCCAGCCTATCCTTCCTGCCTGGCTACTAGCCAATCAGTGTTTTACTCATCAACCAATAAGAGAAACAGGAGGACATTTCCCATCACACTGCCTTAGCTTCTTTTCTGTTCTTGTGTTAAAATAACCCTGACAATAGCAGCTTAAGGGAGAAAGGGTTTGTTTTAGTTCACAATTCCAGGGTTCAGTCTATGATGGCAGCAAAATCAAGGTGACAGGAGTCTGAAGCATCTGGTCATATTGTGTCTGCAGTCAGGGCACAGTCATGAACACAATTTGTTCCCTGACAGGCATGTCCAGAGGTGCTTTTCCTAGGTCATTCTAGAGTCTGTCAAGTTGATAGTTAACACTACCACTCCTACTTTTTTTTTTTAACTTCTAATTCCAGCGCAACCAGTGAAGATTACCCTACATTCCCTCTTTCTTTCACATTTCTATTTATTTGCCTTATGCATATGAGTGTTTTGCTTGTCTGTATATGTATGTACTATGTGTGTACCTGATGCTCACAGAGGTCAGAAGAGGGCATCAGATTCCCCAGAACTGATATTATAGATGTTTTTGGACTGCCATGTAGGTGTTGGGATCTAAACCCAGGTACTCTGCAAGAGACTCATGTGCTTTTAACCACTAACTATCTCTCTAACCTCATGTTTCTCATTTCTTTTATAGTGAGGAAATGCAATTCCCAAGACTTACCATGTTATTTATTTGTTTGGGACAATAATACACACAAAGATTTTAGTTTATTGATACTGTCAAAGAGTTTCCCAGTGTATTTGTACTAAACACTAGTTCTTCCAGCAGTGTGGGATGTTTCTAGTTGCTCTCCAGCATGGAAATTGGTCAGGGATATTATTATTTATTGTTATTCTTCTTGTCATTTTAGTCTCTCGGCACAGCGGTGCATTATCGTTTTAATTTTTGTGTATTATTTAAAAAAGCTTTCTTTTTATTTCATATGTGTGTCTACCTGTATGCATGCATGTGTAGTACGTGTGTGACTCATGTCTATAAATGCTAGAAGAGAGCATTGAATATTCTAGACCTGGGGTTACAGGCAGTTGAGCTGCCATGTGCCTGCTGGGAACCCAACTCAGGTCTTCTGCAAGAGCAAGCTAGTGCTCTTAACTGCTGAGCCCTCTCTCGCCCCTTTGTCTGTTCTTGATGACTGATGAGGTTCAACATCTATTAATTTTTTAAAAAATATTTGCATATATGTTTTAGGTAAAAAGCATTTTTATTGTGTTGCCCATTTTTTAGCAGTTATGTGCACATTTAGATAGAACTACTCTGCATATAAATCATTTGTGATGGCTTCCCTGAAGTCATAAATATTTTCTCCCAAGTTTTATCATAAAAGTTTTATTATTTTTACCTTTGCTATTTGGATCTTCAAAATCTCTGAACACCCTTTGTGTATTGTGCAAGGAAAGGTCACACATTTTTTTCCCCCACACTGAAATCCAAAGGGATGTGGCACTTTTTATTGAAATGCCCATTCTTTCTTGCTTATCCTTGAAGCATCACCTTTGTTAAAATCCACATGTGCCATGCCACATTATCTTAATTACTGTGCTTTAAGAATAAAGGTTTCAATACCTAGTTGTGTGAAGTCTTCAGCTCTATTCATTTGCAAAATTGTCTTGGGTATTTGTGGACTTCTACACTCACTTATACAGTTTACTATCAGAATCTCAACTCCCACAATATAAGAATTCAGATGAAGATTTTAATTCAGATTTTACTAAGCACTTGTATTGGTTTCAAGGGAAATATTATCTCCACAGTATTTTGCTTGGAAATTCATAGATGTGAATATTGGTTGCTTGCATTTCTAGTATTTTCTCTCAATGATGTGTTCAGTGTTTTGTGAAGAATTGAACTCACTCAATTTGGCTAATGCTAAAGAATATTCGATACCTACATGTTCTTTATGTGTTTGTGAGCATGACTACAAAAATTAATTTCTAGGGGTCTGAGAGATGGCTCAGTAGGTAAAGCCCTTGCTGGGTGAGCCAGAGAACAAATGAATGCTCACATTCTCAGCATTCATGTAAGTGCCAAGTGGGTGTGGCAGTCCACCTGTAACTGAGAAGTTGGGGCAGGGGATTTCTGGTACAGGCTAGATAGACTACAGACCAAGAAGCTCCAGGATCAAGGGAGGCCCTGCTTCAATATCTAAGGTGTTGAGTGATGGGAGAAAGCAGTCAACCTGTGGCATCCACATGTGAGCACATATGGATGCCCATGTACTCTACACGTGTTCCATACATGTGCAAAAGCACATACTCCATGCACACGTACACAGGTAAAAGTTCATTTGTATTTCTTTTTGATAAATAGCTGCAAACTTTTCATATTGGCTTAATTGAGAATTCTCACATGATTCACTTAATTTTAGGAGTGTTTCTGTGGATTCTATTTGGATTTGTCACATAGAATGTTATGTATGACTAGTCACAGGTTTGTGTTATTCATTCTTCTACTCTGGTAGTTTTCTTACCTAGATTACAATAAGGAACAGAAGCAGCAGTTGTGGATCCCTTGCAAATATGGTTTTAATATTTAATCATTATGTAATTTTTTATACAGATATTTTGTAGAATCTCAACATCAAATCAAAGCAAAATTCACCTATTTCTACTGTGCCAAAAGCTTTTACAGTAAATTTTCAATGTTTTTCTGGAACTTACACAGAGGTTATTATATTTTTATTTTACTTAAAAAAATATTGATTAGTTTCCCATCCCCTGACACAGAGTCAACCTTGAATCCTGAGATAAATTCCATTTGGTTGCAACATATTATCTTTTTCAAAATAAAAGTTAAATTATATTGAAATCAGTTTTGTGATTATGTTCTTGATGACTATTAGTTCCTGACTCACTTTTCTTGCAAGATCCATTTCAAGTTTTAATAAGAAAGTTAGCCTGGCCTCATTAAACAAATTGGTACACGTTTCCCTTTTATTTCAGATATTAAAAAAGAAATCCTTTGGGGCCTGAGGTGTAGCTCACTGGAAAATGTATGTCTAGTGTGTGGAGGTTCTGGGTCCCCAGTGCGCATGCACCCACACCATCCTTTTTACCTGTGTAGCTTATGATTACCACATGCTTGAGTGGTACCACATGCTTGAGTGGACATGGCCCCAGTAGCTGACTTCACTTCTGAGCATTGCATCACTAACGGTGTGAGTCCTTGAGCCCTAGCTACCATTCTAGATCTTCCCTATACATTTCCTGTACTTAATCCATTTCCCAAAGATTTTCCTGGGTGAGAGATTCAATTCGCTGCAGGCCAGCCTGTTGTGGTTGGAAGTAGAGGAAGGCTTCTCCCTCAAGTTAGCCTTTCTTCAACCGCATTTCCCACGAAGACAAGGTAGATCAAGAGTTTTCCAGCCCACGTGTTACAAGTACTCAGTAGAGATTTTGGATTGCTGTCTGTGTTCGCCTTCTCATGCTCCAGTGGTTCCGGGATGAAGAAGAATATTTACTGAGACAAATGCTCTGTCAGCCTGACAATGTTCATTTCAAACAGGAACCTCTCCAAGCGAGTTCTGCATGGTTCGCTGCCCACTCATGGCCCTAGCCTCATCGTTCAAGATTTGTTTTAGATGATGCTGGCCCGCAGAGATCTCTGCTTTTTGCTATACACATAGAGTTTAGTTGTAGAAGTTTTAGAAAAGTTTGGTAACATGTTCTTGCTGGTTTCGCTAACAATGTATATTCATTTAAATTTTGATAGACTTATCTGTAAGCATGATAAGGAAGGATTTCTTTGGGCAAAATCTAGAAAAGTGTCAAATCATAAATGAAGTATGTGTGTTGTGTGTGTGTGTGAGCACATACACAAATCCTGAGAGAGAAAGAGAGAGAGAGAGAGAGAGGGAGAGAGAGAGAGAAGAGAGAAAGAGAGAGAGAAGAGAGAGAGGAAGAGAGAGAGAGAAAGAGAGAGAGAGAAGCTAAAACTCTTAATAAAAATGTTTTAGTGACTTTTGGTGATAAGGCTTCTGAGTAAAATAAAATCAATGTTTTGCAAATTTTTGGGTGGTAAAAATGACTTTCTCAGCTCTATTATGGTGTTCAGCAATGGACTTTTTGTTTTTAAAATGCTTATTATTAATATGGTGTGTGTGTGTGTGTGTGTGTGTGTGTGTGTGTGTGTGTGTGTATGTGCGTGTGTGTGCGTGCACACATGCACACTGTGACAATGTATTGAGGTCAGAGGACAAGCTTTATGAGTTGGTTCTGGCCTTAAGCTCTGACATCTCTCTCATTTCTGCTGGACCACCTATTCCTGGCCAGTTGGCTCTCAGTTATCGTCTGTTGCTGTGGTAGAATACCATGATGGTAGAACACCATGATGAGGTAACTTACAGAAGGAATTGTTTATTTTGGTTTATGGTTCCAGAGAGATAGCCCATCATGGAAGAGAAGGCATAGTAGCAGGAAGCTAAGAGATCACAGCTTCCACCGCAAAAACTGTAAGTTGGCCAAACCTATGAACTCTCGAAGCATGCCTCTAGATTCATCCTTCCTCCCCTAAGGCTGTACCACTTTCTCAAACAGCACCACCATCTGGAAACACAGTATTCAGATACCTGAGCCTATGGGAGATGTTTCTCAATCAATTCTCCAGAGCTGGCCTGTGAACCTCTGGGAGATTCTCTAGTCCTCATCTTCTGTTTTGTGGGAGTGCTGGGATTACAGATTTGTGCCTCTGCATCAGGTTTTTTATGTGGGTTCTGTACATCAGACGGAGTACATCAAACTTGTTTGGGACATGCTTTTATTTGTTGAGCCATCTCACAAACCTCTGAATTTTTAGTCTTTTATAAAATAAGTATTTTATAAGAATAATAAGATTTGATGGTGATACTAGCATAATTGGAATTCCTACACTAGAGTCTTTTCAACCTCAGGTGGAAGCCACATATAGCTTATGAATGAGCACATTTATTAGAGAGTTATTTTCTTTAAAATATTTAAAAACTGTTTAGTTGATAAGAATATCAATCCACACAAATGTAGAGACTGTAGGTACTGAGTTTTTAAGTTCTATTATGCAGCTTCAACTGATGTCCAATCCTGTTTCACTGACTTAAAAAAAAAGTGGTTGCCATGCATGCATGGACATTACTAGTTCTGTTTCCAGAATCCACGTGAAAGAGCCAGGATGGTAATGCATGCTCATAACCCCAGTTCTAGGGAGATGACATAGGTGGGACTCTGGCATTCACTGACTAGTCAGGGCCTACTTGGTGAGCTCTGGGCTATTAATAGACCCTGTCTCAACAAAGGAAGGAAGGAAGGAAAGAAAGGAAGGAAGAAAGGAAGGAATAACAGAAGGAAGGAAAGAAGAAAGGAAGGAAGAAAGAAAGGAAGGAAGAAAGAAAGGAAGGGAGAAAGAAAGAAGGGAAGCAAGGAAGGAGAAAGGAAGGAAGGAAGAAAGGAAGAAATAACAGAAGGAAGGAAAGAAGAAAGGAAGGAAGAAAGGAAGAAAGAAAGAAAGCAAGGAAGAAAGGAAGGAAGGAAGAAAGGAAGGAATGAAAACTTACAATTTCCAGGCATAGAGGAAACCTTGACTCTTCTTAACTATTTGTTTTGGAGATGAGAAATTGGGACATGGCAGTTATGGTTCAAGTTGAGAGTGAATAAGAATTTTATAACATAAACACAGGCAAAGTGTGGATAATAATATCGGCAGAGATATTGTCTTGTAAAGATTAGAGAGCAGAGTGTGTGGAAGCCGCCTGTGATGCTTGTCACACCGGAGATGATGAATGTCCTTCCTAATTCCCATCTCAGGAAAAGAAACTGCTTCCTGAGTGCGCGTGACCCCAGTCCCGTTGCCCATGTTCTTGACACAGCTTTTTTCCACATTTGCCTGTTCTCCCACCTCTGCTCTTCTTCTGGAGCCTCCCTTTTGCTGTGGAGTCAGTCAGCTTTCAGTTACTTAACACACACTTGAGAGGACCAGCCTATAGGGAAGAAAGGGTTAGTTTCGTTCACTGTCTAGGAGGTTTTAGTACATTGCTTTGGGACTGTGATGACATAGCTGGTGGCAACACATAACAAAACCATTCATTTCATGCCTGGGGTGCCCTCCAACCCCATTTATGTTACAACAAGTTATAGGATAGCATTCTTTTTGATGGACAAATAGTGTTCCATTGTGTATCAATATCACATTTCTTTTTCTTTATCTCCTGATGGGCATTGGTTCCACATCTGTTTTACTGTGCACAGTGTTGCAGTAATGTGGATCTGAAGGTGTCTCTGTAAAATGCTGATTTCATTTTCTGGGCTACACTCACAACTCAGATTGCTGGATCCTCTGGTAGATCCAGCATAGGTGACGGATACTGGATTGTACTGCCCAACCTCCAGGTAGCTCTGTTGGAAAGTGGGTTGGAAAGTGTCCTTTCCAGGTAGCTCTGTTGGTCTCTGCTTATTGTAGACAGCTGGACTTGTCTGAGAGGGTCTTTCATCAGTCCTTACTGCTTATATATGCTTGGAGAGAGAGGGAGGAACTTAGTGAATCTGGTCTATTTCAGGGCTCCCTGAAGCTTTTGAGTTATTCACTTCCTGAGCTGAAGGAACTTCCCTGTAGGGTAGATGTTTCACCTCCATTTAAAATACTGTGTTGTTTTGCTTCCTTTCTAACATTCCCTGTCTTACGAATTTCACTCCAAGGCAGAAGGTTTTAATCCAGGAGGAAAGTGCTACACAACAGACTTACAACATAAGAACTATTCAGCTCCTTGTTGAGAAAGCAAATGTACACTGGGCAAAAGGTGATATTGGCTGGATATTTGATAATAAATGATTGCAAACACTTGATGATATTATTGTAGTTCTGCACCAGGCATTTTTCTTTTAGGCCACCAACCAGCTCCCAAATCATGACACAGAGACTTATTAGTTTTGAATGCTTGGCCTAGCTTAGGCACATTTCTGGCTAGTTCTTTTAATTTAATCTGTTTCTATTTATCTACCTTTTGCCTTGTGGCTTCTTACCTTTCTAACTTCTTTCTGTGTAGCTTATTTTTACTGCTTCTCTGTGTCTGTCTGGCTGGTATCTGCCTGGGTTCTTGCTTGGGCATCTTTTTTGACCTCTCTTCCTCCTCTCTAGCCTAGACTACTTCTCCTGTTTATTCTTTCTGCCCACCAGCCCTGCCTATCCCTCTCCTGCTATTGGCAATTCAACTTTTTATTTGACCAATCAGGTGCCTTAGGTAGGCAAGGTGAAACAAATGCAGCATATCTTTACATAATTAAATAAATACAGCATAGAGAAATGTAACACACCTTTACACAGTTACACCAATATTCTGTAGCATGAACAAATGTAACACATTTTTGCCTAGTTAAAATAATATCCACAGCATGGTTCTAGTCATGGTGTTAGTTTTAAGAAAACACAAGCTGGGATATTTGAAGATGAATTAGCATGATGTCTAGGAATTTAATCTGTAAGTTGGGGGCATGGGTAGAGTATCAGTGAATCATTATGACAGTAGCTGTGTGGTTGTACAGAAATCATTCATTCATGCAATTCTTTCTGCTTGTTGAATCAATAATGATTTTTTTTTAAAAAAATAAACTGTTTTATAGAGGCAGACGTAGTTAATGGTAGAAATCAATGGTAGGTGGTCATGTGATAGTGTAGGGATTGGTGGTCACAAAACTACAAGATGACTAAAATGTTACCAGCAGTTTTATTAGACTCACATTAAGTCCTGGAGGGCATTATCATGGGAACCCTGGGTCTCATAATTAATCCTACAAGCAGAGGCAACCAAGAAGCTATCAAATGCTAAATTATGTTCTGCACAGTCCATTTAAGAAAGCAGGGGCTCAGCTAATATATTTTACAAAATTTTCATTATTCTCTTGTCATGTTTTAGATGTCACAGCAAAGGACAGCATTTGATCCAGAGTCTCCATGACATTTTCACATATGTCTCCTGTGATGATAGAGGGACTCTGGAAGTGCCTTGCTAAGATCTATATAAAAGAACCCACTGTTGAGAGCATGCTTGGCTGATCGCACCAGCTGCCGTGACCAGGCATCTCCAGGCTGCTTCTCATCCACGACTGAGCATGGTGATGACTCTGGTGTCATTCCACATTTTGCCCAACACAGGCTTGCTCCTATACCAAGCAGCTTTTGATCATAGTTCTACTTGGCTCTTGCAAAGCCATGCCATGGGACAGGCTTTCCCTTTAGTTTTTGCTTTCACAACTGTGGTCCTGGGTCATATTCTGAAGCAGTCCCTACCTTCTGCTTCTATCCATGTGACACAGGAATCTGCTTCAGCGAACAGCAGGGCGAATGATCTTGACTTGGCTTCTGCATCTGGGAAATAACAAACCCACAGCACCGTGTATTGATAGACTGAGTGTGAGCATCCTCAGGGTCTCAGTTGATTGGTGAATGAAACACACACACTTCTCAAATGGAGTACAAGTGGCCAATAAAATGCATGGAAAAAAGTGCTTAGCACTTTTAGCCACCAGGGAAATGCAAATCAGAGCTATGGTGACATTCCAACAGAGTCTGCATGGTGGTCATTGAGAAAACAAATGCCAGATGCTGGAGAGGATCAGGAGGAAAAAGGAGCCCTTTCATAGTGTTGGTGGTAATGCAAATTGGTGCAGACATCATAGGGGTGGGGGGTTAGGGGGTGGAAGAGGTGGGAAGAGAGGCTTGCATAGCATGTAACCACCCAGGCTGGTGTAGGAAGGTCTCCTGGAGAGTGAACTCCACTCCACTCAGAGCTCATTACGGCCACCACACAGCTGTGCTGACCAATAGGAACTGGCAGACACATTGTATTTTAGTATATCCTGCGTTATTCATTTGTGGCTAAAACTTCACTTGTAGAAGCAGAATACTGTAGGCTCTAGCTATACCACTTCTCAGCCTGGACCCAAAGGAATCCAAGGCTAGATACAACAGAGATACCCACACAGTGTTTATTGTGATAATATCCACAATAGCCAAGTTATAGCAGCAGACAAATTGATGAAAATTATGGTGTATACACACAGTGAGGCATTGTTTAGCCTTAAATAAAAAATTGGGGCTGGTGAGATGGCTCAGTGAGTAAGGATGACTGCTGCTGATGCTAATGATTTGAATTTCATCCCCAGGGTCTGTAGAGTGGAAGAAGAGAGATGAATCCTCCCTGTTTTCCTCTGGCCTTCACATATGTGCTGTGTTACGTGTCTGTGGGTGAGCACACACACACACACACACACACACACACACACACACACACACATGGACACCCCACCCCCCTCCACACACATGCGTGACACAGATACAGACACACACACACAAATACACACACACACACACACACACACACACACACACACACACACACACACACACACACGGACATCCCGCCCCCTCCACACACATGCGCATGTGTGTGTGAGCACACACACAGAATAAATAAATGTAAAAAGATTAAAAGAAGAATAAAATCATATTTTTGCTGAAAACCGGGTGTAACTGGAAAGCACTGCATTAACCCAATCAGCCAGACTGAGAAGGATCAGTGTCCCAGGCTTTCTCTCCCTTGTGAAGCCCTCAGTCAGCTAGCTAGGGTGTTCGGTTTCCTATTTTAAGAGGCAGTGAGAGAATTAAGTCTGTGAATAGGGAATCATCATGACAAATTCTCAAAGAAGGCTTGAGTAAACAAAACAAAACAAAACAAAACAAAGTCTCATGGAGATGAGGCTGACCAAAACTCAGTAATATTTTTTCCCTTGAGGGCACAAAGTTCAATTCAAGAATATACTTCTTTTATGTGAAGTATACCTCTTGCCTTTACTTACCCAGCAGAAAATCTGGAAATAAAGTAGTTCTGCAGAACATACATACCCATACTCACACATGGATGTGTACACACATGTGTGTATATAAATATTTCAGATATTTCTATCTGCAATAAGCCTTGCCCCTTGTAATCTATGTATTTTAGTATAATTCATTTTTAGCTCCCCCATCTCTCTTTCTCACCTCTCCTAATTCCCAGATAGGGTCTCATGTGTCTTGGGCTGACCTCAAACTTGTTAAGTAGTAGAGGCTGGCCTTGGATTTCCAAACCTTCTGCCTCCACCTCCCAACTGCTCCGGATTAATCAGTGCTGGCGACTGACCTCAAGGGTTTGCACACACTAGATGAATATTCTCCCAAATGAGCTACTGTTCATCTGACATAATTTTTCTTGTCCTCTGAGGTGGACTGAGCCCTGGACGCGGGGTGGGGGGTTAGGGGGTGGAAGAGGTGGGAAGAGAGGCTTGCGTAGCATGTAACCACCCAGGCTGGTGTAGGAAGGTCTCCTGGAGAGTGAACTCCACTCCACTCAGAGCTCATTACGGCCACCACACAGCTGTGCTGACCAATAGGAACTGGCAGACACATTGTATTTTAGTATATCCTGTGTTATTCATTTGTGGCTAAAACTTCACTTGTAGAAGCAGCAGCAGGGTGGCATCATGCATGAGATGCATTCAAGTTTCCCAGTTGAATAGTTCTCTTTCTCCAAAGAAATGTTGTCATTTACACAAATCCTTCCTGACATCCCTTCACCTCTTCCTTTTTTCTTGAGGCTTAGACTTTCCAGGACAACATGCTCCCGTTCTATTTTTCTCATCTGCATCTCTGATATAGACAGGGATGTATCTAGTTCTATCATCTCAAGGTCTCATTTCTGAGAGCAGACTCAGCAAGGGTGGAGATGTGGTGATATGAATGTTCCATGTGCATGTTTATTAACATACATTTTTAATTTTGATAAAGTACAACTATTACCATCAGGATATTCAAACATCATGTTACACTTTCCTTTTATCACAAGTGTTAAATGTATGCAGCGTCTATTTATGACAACAGTGACATATATCCTGTAGCTCTCAATGTTCCTTTTGAGGTAAGAATAATGTGTTCTTTTAAAAAACATTTTGGTGCTATATTCAAGTAATATAGACAGGGAGGACCATTCAGACTTTCTCTGCAGGCCATCCATCCTAAGCTGAAGGACAAAGAGAAAAACATATGACAACTATATATTAAAAAGCCCTCAGAAATCATAGTTCCCAACACTCTGACTAACATGCTTGAAATGCATTATTTGATATGAGAACAAATGGCATGGCCCATCATTCTCTTTAGGATGGGATTAGAAGTCAAAGTGAATTGGGATGCAGTGGAGCCATGGTTTAGCATTTAAGAGCACAGGCTGCTTTTCCAGAGGCCCTATGCTTGATTCTCAGCACCTGCATAGCGGCTTATAACCATCTCTAATTTCAGTCCCAGAAGACCTGATGCTCTTATAGCCCTGGTGGGCACCATGCGGGTACACAAATGGTGCACAGACATACATGCAGGCAAATACCCATTCACATAGAGAAGAAAAAAAAAAGCAAAAGGGAATTCATACAGAAAAAGAGACTGATTTTTGACATGAAAGTAGCGCTGGTCAGGCCGACTATAGTTGTGGTTAAAGTAAGAACAAAAGGCTGAGATGTGGTATCATGCCTGATCCCATGGCATCGCGCTGGACCCTATGATGTCATGAATGCCAAGAGATCCCCTTGTGACACTTAGATCAAATACCAATGAAATGGGGCAGGTAAGATGGCTCAGTGGATAAAGGTACTTACCACCAGCATGACAACTTGACTTCAAGCCTTGGAACCCACAGGAAAGAGAGAACCGAGCTCTGAAGATGGCTGTCCTGACTTCCATATGTCCACTGTGGCACACATATACTGCACTCTTTCCAAAATAAAATAATAAAAAGAATCAACAAAGGTGACAACATACCATTGAAATGAAGCCATTTATTTTATGGGCATAGCTCATACCAAAGACCATTCCCTTCTCCTTTAAAAAAATTGTGCATGGCACACATGTGTCTTTGTGTTATACATGTCTGTGTTTATACTTGGCTTTATGTGGCCACTGACCATCTGAACTCAGGTCTTCATATTGTATACAGCAAGTGTTCTTACACACTGAGCGATTTTCTTGGCCTCTTCTTTTGAAACAGGAGGATTTTTCTATGTGTCCCAGGCTGGTTTTGAACTAGCAGTCCTATCTCAGCCTCCCTAGTGCTGGGATTACAGCCATATGTGACCATGTCTGGCTTCCTTATATTCTTAAGTGAAAGATTCAGTGCTTTTTTGAAAGCATCAGGCTATAAATCTTGGAGTATAAAGAAACACAATAAGAGTGGACCGTGTTTAGTTTTAATGTTTTGAAAATTGTACTATTTATTTATACTTATTGTATGTATACGTGTGTTTTGTCCACATGTATGCCTGTGCACCACATGTGTGCAGTATCTGAGAAATCCAGAAAGAGGGTGTTGGGTTTCATGGAACTGAAGTTAACAAACAGTTGTGACCCTTCGTGTGGATGCTGGGAATTGAATCTGGGTCCTCTGGAAGAGCAGCATGTGCTCTTAACCATTGAGCCATCTCTTTAGACTCCATTTTTAGTTTCTATAATGTTACTGAGAGTTTAAGGCTGCCCAGTGTAATTTTGAAAAGAAAAATAGGGCCAGAGTTTGCTACCTGTAAAGGTACTTTGAACATGGAAAGAATGATCCCAGTCAATCAAAACTTGCTGTGCCAATTGAAATTACTGAACATGGCCCTACTAAAAGAGAGGGGGCCTATAGGCCCCTTCCAGGACTTCTAGAACTGCCTTGTGCACCAGCCACATTGAGCATAAGAAACCCACATGTCTGGCAATTACGTTTGTTTAAGAGAATTGGATATCACAAAGTTGTGTAATGAGATGATTTTCTGAGTACATATTTAATAATAAAAAGGGAAATACTAGGTTTTTAATATAATTTTTAAAATTTAAATTAGAAACAAACTTGTTTTACATATCAATCCCAGTTCCCACACCCTCCCACCCTCCCATGTTCCCTCCACAACCCCCATTTTATCCCCTTTCTGTTCCCCAGGGAAGGTGAGGCCTTCCATGGGGAGTCTTCAAAGTCTGTCATATCATTTGGAGCAGGCCCAGCCCCCCCCATATGTCTAGGTTGAAAGAGTATCTCTTTATATGGAATGGGCTCCCAAAGTCCATTCGTATACTAGGGATAAATACTAATCTACTGCCAGAGGCCCCATAGACTGCCCAGTCCTCCCAACTAACACCGCATTCAGGGAATCTGGGCCCATCCTATGCTGGTTTCCTAGTTATCAGACTGGAGTCCATGAGCTCCCCCTTGTTCAAGTCAGAAGTTTCTATGGGTTTCTTCAGCCTGGTCGTGACTTCTTTGCTCATCACTCCTCCCTGTCTGCAACTGGATTCCAGGAGTTCAGCTCAGTGCTTAGCTGTGGGTGTCTGCTTCTGCTTCTATCAGCTACTAGGTGAAGGCTCAAGGATGGCATATAAGGTAGGCATCAATCTCATTATCGGGGAAGGGCATTTAAGGTAGCCTCTCCGCTATTGCTTGGATTTTAGTTGGGGTTATCCTTGTAGATCTTTGGGCATTTCTCTAGTGCCTGTTTTCTCTTAAAACCTATAATGGCCCCCTCTATTATGGTATCTCTTTTCTTGCTCTCCTCTAATCTTTCCCTGACTCAATCTTCCTGTTCCATCATGCCAACCTCTGCCCTCCTCTTCTCCCTAACTCCTCCCACCATGCTCTCAATTTGCTTGGAAGATCTTGTCCCTTTCCCCTTGTCCAGGAGACCATATATATATGTCTCCCTGAGGGTCCTCCTTGTTTTATAGCTTTTCTGGTGGTGTGGATTATAGGCTGGTAATCTTTGCTCTATGTCTAAAATCCCTATATGACTGAGTACATAAACCATGTTTACCTTTTTGTGACTGGGTTACTTCACTCAGGATGGTTTCATCTAGTTCCTTTGTTTTTTCCCACTGAGTAGTTCTCCATTGGGTAATTGTACTACATTTTCTCCATCCATTCTTCAGTTGAGAGTCATTTAGTTTCCTTCCAGGTTCTGGCTACTACAAATAATGTCACTATGAACATAGTTGAACAGATGTCTTTGTTGCATAAATGTGCATCCTTTAGGTATATGCCTATGAGTGGAATTATTGGGTCTTGAGGTAGACTAATTCCCTTTTTCCTGATGAACCACCATACTGATTTCCAAAGTGGCTGTACACGTTTGTACTCCCATCAATGGAGTAGTGTACTCCTTTCTCCACATCCTCTCCAGCATAAACTGTCTCTGGTGTTTTTGCATTTAGCTATTCTGACAGGAGTAAGATGGTATCTCAGTTGTTTTGATTTGCATTTTCTAATGGCTAAGGATGTTGAACACTTTTTTAAGTGTCTTTCAGCCATTTTAGATTCTTCTATTGAGAATTCTCTATTTAGTTCTGTACCCCACTTTTTAATTGGATCATTTGGTGTTTTGGTAACTAGCTTCTTGAGTTCTTTGTATATTTTGGAAATCAGCCCTCTGTCAGATGTGGGGTTGGTGAATATCTTTTCCCATTCTGTGGGCTGCTGTTTGTCTTGTTGACTGTGTCCTTTGCCTTACAGAAGCTTTTCTGTTTCAGAAGGTACCATTTATTAATTGTTGATCTAGTTTTATATTAGGAAATGGTTGGTGGTATTGTTTATAAGAGAAAAAAGGGGTTAGGAAGCAAATGAAGGAAAGTGCCATAAAAGCCATCTTTTGGGGACTGGAGAGGCATCTCCACTTGCCACTCAGTCAAGGACTAAGGTTCAGTGCCAAGCATTCACATTGGCAGCTTACCATGGTCTGAATCTCCAGTTCTGGTGGATCTAATGCCTTCTCTTGGCCTCTGGGCATTGCACACACATGGTGCATAAATGTACAAGTAGGCATACATGTAAAAGAAAATAAATTCTCCCATGTGTTTTTTAATGGAAAAATTATAAGACTAATTTAGATTTCATTTGTGGTCTCATATATTTGGAAATATGCTGCAAATGTGAAAAGAATCACTAACAATTAGAAAAAAATGGGTGTATTTGGGGACATGTGAGTAAAGATACAACTATTCTGACATTTGTATGCCCAATTAAGAGGATCATGAGTTTTAAATTTTTATAGAGAGTGTGGCTGTCTTTTCCCACTTGCTCCCAGATTGTTAGCCTCTGACCTCTTTCTTGCCCAGCAGAATCCCCAGAAATTAGTGCAATTTCTATTGCTATTATGATGAATAGGTACACTTTGGGGTATTTTCTCAACTGGCATTTTTGTCAAATGAGTTGGAAAACTGGGATTCTCATCTTTTTGTTGTTGTTGTTGAAATCCTATTCTCCCTATATGACTGTTCTAAGTGTTTTAGGCAGAGAATCATAAGCTTTTTGAGTCACTCATGTAGCTTGAGAGAAATAAGGATCCTATGATTGGTAACTTAGTTTTCCAATATCTAGTGCTCTCAGAACAGGACAGAGGGGTCAGTGTTCTCATGAGTGGTAAGGCACAGGGTTGAGGGCTAAAGAGTGTCCCTCAAGTCCACATGTTGAAGTCCTAATCCCAGTATCACAGAATAGGACTGCATGTAGAGACAGCATAGTTATTTATTTTGTGTGCATGTATGCATTCATGTTTATTGTGTGTGTGCATGTTCATGCAGGTATATGTGTGCCTATTGGCCAGAGGTTGACATTGGGATGTCTTCTTCCATCACTCTCCGTCTTTGATTTTTTGAGATCAGGTCTCTCACTGAACCTGAAGATTGTTGGCTAGCTAGGCTTGTTGTCAATGAGTTCCATGGATTAGCGGTGTCCAGCTTTTACACAGGTTTTGATGATTTGAACTCAGGTCCCTGCAAACACTGTACCTACAGATCCAGCACTCCAACTGCAACAGTATCCTTAAAGGATTCCTAAAGAACTTACTAAGTTATAGCCGGCAAGGTGGCCTATAGGGTAAAAGCAGTTGCTGGCAAACCTGGGGACTGATCCCTGGGACCCACATATGGGAAGGAGACAACTGACTCCTGCAAATTGTCCTCTGACCTCCACATGTGTTCTGTGGCTCATGCCCCTCTCCAATACACACGTGTGTGTGTGTGGGGGGGGGAGGCAAGAGGGGGTCGTTGCCGCTCCACAATTCCTCCCTCAGAGGAGAGGACCCAGGAAAAGTGAGTATGCTGTCCACTGTCTGCTGTTGCCCAGCCCCTGCAGGGACAATCAGACATGACGGGGAGCCTGGTCAGGGCAGGAACTCAGTTTATTGCATCAAGCAGGGACTTATATAGGGTTGGGGTAGGGGGTGGGAATCTTAGGATGGGGGTAAGGTGACATGAAGAGAAAGGGCTAATAATGTTTTACCAAGCTAGCTGTTAGCAAGGCAGGGGCAGTCTTACATCAGGTCTTGATAAGTCACTACTACATGGAGGTTACAGGCCAAAGACAGGTTGCCAAACTTTAGCCAGGCTCAGAAAGTTCCACTAGGCCTCGCACCCGAGCCTCTTTAGGCCCAGTATACACATACAGTGAATAAATGGAGAGATGGTAGGGATATATGCAGAGCATTCATACATGAAGAATATAAAAACTTTTTTTTAAAAAAGTAATAAGGTTAGTAAGGGATCATTAGAAGTCCCTAATCCTCTAATAAATGCAGATTCTCAAAGGGAAGACTGAGAATCCTAGGAGATAATCATAGCCACCTGGAGGATCTTAGGAAAACTAGCTGTCTGACATCCAGGCTTAGAGCTTCTGACACGCAGGACTCTGAGAGCATACCATTATGTAGATTCAGACACTTGGTCAGTGTCTAACAGGGAGCCCCACTGTTCCACGAACCAGAGCCTCACACTTTTAGACATAGGTGAGAAATTGTCTTGTCTCTGTAACACTTTTGCCCAGGGAAGGGTTAAATAGCTTTTCAACTCTCATGTCATCATGATTGTATCTTTAATGTGACTTTTAGACAAATGGTCAGCAATAAGCACCTCGATAAGGAAATCACAGCTGGGCACACGCCTTTATTCGGGAGGCAGAGGAGGGCAGATCACTGTGAGTGTGAGGTCAGTCTTGTCTACATAGAGTGTTGTTGGACAGCCAGGGCTACATAGTGAAACCTGATCTCAGAAAACAAATAAGGAAGAAAAGAAAAGGAAAGAAGAAACTGTATCCAAGTGCAGTGGTGTTTATTTCTACAGAGACCGTCTGTCACCCTTGGAGACGGATCTTGTCCCTTTTCTGACACAGGAATGTGAGAGAGTCAAAGTTTAAAAATATTTTGCGGCGTGAAGTAGCTTTGGTTTAGTTGTCAACCTAAACTCTCACCTCAGTAGTAAATTGGAATTGGCTGTGAATGATTACAAATAAAAGTTTGTTGTTGCTGAAGCTTCGTGCCCTGCAACAAAGACAAGGAAGGGCAGGCATTGCTCAGTGTTAGCGTGTTCTAGCAAGTGGTTTTGCGGTCAGCTTTCTGAACGCCTTCACGTGCTTTGTTAAGTTTATTGCTTTTCTGGTGTCTGTGGGAGAAAAATCACTTCAGAAAGATAAGCTTTGGGCAGTACAATGACAAGCTTCTGAACATGCATGCGTTTATTCCCTTTCTTCCACTCTGAACCCATTGGATTTGTTCATCAGAGTAAATAAAATATTATCGTTCTCATCCCTTTGCCCAAACAATCTCTTGTTTAAATCAATTTCATTCATATCTTTGTTTCAAAAACCTGGTGCATGTTTTTGAACACCTATCAAACTTTTAATGAAATACAGAGTTGTTTTCTTGATTCTTGGTTTCATGTTACAAAGAATGTGGGAATTGAACACATACTGGTAATTTTATCTAGATCTCAAACTTTGGCTGCATTGTTATTTTATTTTTCACCAATCTCTATCCATTTTGGAACAAAAAAGATATTTTCAGAATGTGATTCAGAATCAGAACTACAAAGGAAAACAGCATGCGTGTTTACAGGTGGAGGTGTCCCGCAGAGCTGTTAGGATGGGTAAGAATTCTGCCTGCACACCACCTGGCAGGCATGGTGAGAAAGAAAACACATTTGTCTGCAAAGAGAATATTGTAAAGCAAAGGGGGAAAAACCTGTATGATCTTGGGTGAGTTAGGGTAATTGTCCAGTCTTGGTTTCCTCACTGGTCAAACTGGAATGATGGAAGTCAGTTCCTCAGAGCTGTCTTATGAAGATTAAATACAAATTCGCTGTTATTGACAACGCTGAGCACTGTGCTTGGAGTGAGGTAAACATTGCATAAATGTTTTCCAAGTAGCAAAGTAAGTGGGAAGGAAATCTCTTAAGAGACGCAATTTTAGCCAGAACCTAATTGTAAAAAAAAAAAAAAAAAAAAAAAAAAAACCCTGATGGGTTAAGCTTCCTATTGTAGTAGAAGGTGGTCAACAACTGACTTAGGTGGAGAGAACAGGACTGACTGCAGTGTACTCAGCCTTAAGTGGGGACATCTGTATCACAGGTCCTCTTCCCAAGACTCAGGGATCATTGTGCACGAGGGGTTGGGAATATGGCAAGACCCACAGGTGGCAGGTGACTAAGGGAACAGTGTTTAATAAATGTAGCAGGGCGGTTACATACAAGAGTTCATGGCAGTCATGGCAACATGAGCAAGACCTGCGAGATCAAGCCAGACAAAACTGCAGCATGGAGAGGAGGCAGGCATGGAGTCGCTCCCTCCCCTAGCTCAGGAGCTTTGGCCAGTTGATAGCTGTTGGGAGAGGGAGAGCCTGTTCTCTTCACGAGTGTGGCCAAACTCCAGCGGAAAATCACAGACCCAGGCATGTAAGAGCCTAATGGGTTAAAGCAGTGGTTCTCAACCTGTGGGTCTCCACCCTGCACAAGCTTGTTTTCATTCTCCTATTGCACATGTGAAGACGTCTGTACTGTCAAGAATTTGCAAAAACAAAACAACCCACAAACAACAAACCCTCCCCCAAACAGTAGCAAAGAAGTCTTCTTAAAGTAGCAACCATTTCTTCAGCAAGACTTCTCTGGCCACTCTTCCTAAACTGGCCCTCCTCCTCCTCCTCCAGAAACTTTCCATCACAGAACCAGATCTCATTTTTTTCAGCTGTGCTTTTTGTTGACTTTCATCTCCTCTCCCATGAAGATACAAGGGAACAGTTATTTCTCCAGTCCCAGGCTCTTCAGTGCGCCCATGGTTCAGAAAAAATTGATGCACACCCCACACTCAGTAGATATTGTTGATTTAATAAAAATCAGTAGTTCTCAATCTCTGGGTCTCAACCCTTTGGGGATTAAACAGGGGTCACCAAAGAGCATTGGAAAACACAGATATTTGCATTAAAATTCACAACAGCAACATTACAGTTATGAAATATTGACAAAAATAATTTCGTGGTTGGGAGTCACCGCCAACTACATGAAGGACTGTATTAAAGGGTCACAGCATTAGAAAGGCTGAGAACCACTGGGTTAAAGGATTTAAAAGCAGACACAAATTTGGGTGGGTGAGGAGGTGGGCATGGACCTGAGAAAAGTTGGGGTGAATATGACCAAAATATGTTATATATAATTCTCAAATAATTGATGAAAAACGAGAAAACAAAACAATAATAACAAAAGCCCCAGTTCTCATTGGAGCATTGACTAACCTATAGGACAGTGAGAGGCAAAATGAAAATGCTCTCTGGTGACTTCTCAGTTGCGAACACGTTTGTGCAATGTCTCCTTGACTTATCCCTCAATAAGCATGGAGGACAGAATGCTGAACTCAGGGAAAGCAATTTTGCAGTAAGCCAAGATAATACATTCTGAACCTGCAATGTTCTGATGATTGGGGCTTTAGGTCTAGATTATAAAGAAATAGATGGGCTCATTTCCTTCAGATTACCCTTCATAAATATCAGTTCTCTTATCTGAGCATTTATAAGCTGTGCAGTGGAAGCATGAAGTTACAGTTTCTTCAGAGCCTTTGTATGAAGAGACCGTATCCCATTGATAAAGCTGTGTGAGGCACTGCTCTGTTGGGCAGTAGTAGACACACCTGTTTTCCCATCCCAGTCGCACAAATGGACAGCTGGTGAGTTGCTGACTCGGGGAGGATTATTTTTCGACCTTGAACACTTGTTGCCCCACCCGAGCATCTTGGAGTATGAAGGAGACTTTGCATGCTGCCATAAACACCGGCTAATTATACAGTCAGAATGTCGATGGAGTGGGATCCTACCTTTGGCTGGCTTGGTGACTGTATAGAGAGCCCCAGTTTTCTCATCTGCAAGTGGGTAAGGTTATAGTGCATTTCTTTTTCTTCTTCAGTATATTAGTTTGATTTTATTCTTTCTTACATTTCATACACTGTATTTTGATCAATATCTACCCCTCCAGCTCTTCCCAGACCACCCCCCCCCACCGTGGCACCTTTTCTATAAAAATGCTTTCAAGAATGAAATGCAAACTCAGTGATCAATATTTAGTAAGTTTCTTTTTCTTTTCTAATTTAGCATCTATTTTCTTGTTATTATTAGTGTGTATGTGTGTGCATGAATGCGTGTGCCATCTTTTCATGGGCTCTGGGGTTGGAGCTCAGGTGGCCAGGCTTGCATGATCAGCGCCTTTATCTGCTGGGCCACAATACTGACCTTACTAAGGGGTTACTAAAGACCACCTTAGTGTGCTGTTAAATGCGGTGCAAAATCTGTGTAAGTTGAATTTGAACTTGGAAAGGGATGTACTACCGTGCGAAGAGGTGCCACTCTGCAGTGTGACTGTCAAATGTCCGCTGTGGGCTTGCGTGTCTGAGTACTTAGTGCCCGGCTAGTGCTGTTTTGAAATTGTGGAGACTTTAGGAAGTGGGGTGTTGCTGGAGCCGGTGGGCCGGTCGCTGGGAAGCTGCTAGTTTTATAGCTCGGTCCCCACTCTGTTCTCACTGTGCTTCCTAACTACGGATACCATGTGACCAGTCATGTCACGTTTCTGCCGCCAGGCCTCTCTTGCCACAGTAGATGATATTTTCATGAGCTGTAGGCTAAAATAAATCCTTCCTCCCCTAAGATGCTTCTTGATAATGCATTTAGTTGTAGAAGTAAGATAAGTAACTAAAATAGATTTTAGAAAAAAAATTCAATGTCGTTTTCCCAAACAATATTTGAGTTACTCACATAAACTTTTTTTTTTCTGATAGGATAGGTCCTTGTTTATGGTGTGGGATGAAAAATAAATATAAGAAAAAAATATAAAATCAAAGCATGATGTTTTCTCTCATGGTATGGAGAATACCACCCTTACCACCCTAATACCACAATATATTCATTTACACTTTTTCTATTAGTGTGCATAGCATACTTTTAATGATACAAGTTCACACTGTGCATACCATTTTATATGGTGCATACTTCCTGCTTGACTATCTTTGGCGTTTACAGATCAATATGTTTTTACCTCCTACCTGAACACAATGGAGATTTCCCAAATGTCCTAATTATATTTTTTTTTTACTGCTGGTTTGTACAAACCAATGTCAGTGCAGTGCCACAAAGGAGCCTGCACCTGGGTAATTTTGCTGCTGTTTTGATTGACTCAATTTTGGCCTAATTCATGTACAGAAAACTCAAAGATCATAAGTATACAGTTGAGTGAATTTGGACACACAAATAAGCCTAGAAAACCAACATGAAGAGAAAGTTTCCTCTGCACAGTTTCTGGGTTCACCCTTCCAATCTGTAACACCCTAGAGGCAACCACTACTTTTCTGTTGCTGTAAATTAGTTCACACTGATCTTGAGCTGCATGCAAATGGATTTATTCAGTATTTACTCCTCTTTGTCTTGAACTGAACATAGTGCTTTAAAAAAACGCATCATATATGTATACGCAGCCCACTTTTTAAAGATCAATACATTTAAGTACATTGTATTAATATAGCAAGGTTTGTTCATCCACTCACTTAACTGAATTCTTTTAAAAGATTTGTTTATTTGTGTGTGTGTGTGTGTGTGTGTGTGTATTGGTTTGAATAAGATGTCCCCTATAGGTGCATATATTTGAATGCTTAGTCACTAGGGAGGAGTGACACTGTTTGAGAAGGTTTAAGAGGAGTGGTTTAAGTAGGTGTGGCCAGAGGAAGTGTGTCTCTGGGGATGGGCTTTGAGGTTTCAGAAGCCCATGCCAGGCGTAGGGACTTGCTTTCTGTGTGCTGACCAGACTATAGCTCTCAGCTGCTGCTTCAGCACCAGGCATGCTGCCATGTCCCCACCGTGCTCATGATGGACTAAGCCTCTGAAGCTGTGAGCAAGCCCCAATTAAATGCTCTCTTTTGTAAGAGTTGCCTTGGTCGTGGTGTCTTGTCACAGCAATAGAACTGTGACTAAGACAGCATGTGTGTGCACACGTGTGGCAGTCTGATGGCAGCTTGCAGGAGCCAGTCCCTCCTACCGTCATGTGTGTTCTGGAGATTGGACTCAGGTGTGTACAGCAAGCATTTTACCCTCAGAATCATTTTGGCGGGCCCTTCCCTTGTTCACTTGTTCTCCCATTGGGGCGGGTTCAGCAATGGCCTCTAAAGTCCTTGACCTTCCTCTCATTGGTAAATGATGTCTGTGTCTTCATTCTTGAATTCAAATTCAGATTCTTCTTAGCAATAGAAGCTGGACCCTTCTACTTTCTCTCCCATGGAACACTTGTTTTAGAACACAGCCATCACATCGTGAGGGAGCCCGCACTGCATCACAGGGAGGCCCACATGAAGAGGTCCTAGTGCAATATTTGATCAACTAAGTGAATTATTTAAATAAAAATTAATATTACATTATTTCATTATCTGTGTATGTATGTATGTAGGTGCGCACATGTCTTGGTGCCTGTGCAGAGTTCAGAGGACAACTTGAAGGAGTCAGTTCCTTGTGTCCACTGTGTGGGTACTGGGGATTGAACTCAGGTCATCAGATTTGGTGGCAAGCACCTTTACCTGCTGAGCCCGTTTGCCAGTTCTTAAATTTCTCCTCATCCATTAAAAACCACATTTTTCTTCTAAAATGTCCATGGGTTTATAGTAGCTATTTTGAAGATTTTGTCAAAAAATTTCAATACATGCCAATAATAGGATTGACTTTGGGTCATAGATGAATATGCTTACTCCTTTATGCATCACATGCTTTTGTTGTGTGCCACTCATGGAATTTCAAAGAGCAACGGAGAGTAAAAGGTGGTTTTTTTCTTCTTACCATTTTTCTCGAAGTTGGAGAGAATGCTCTTCAGTCAGATGGCCAGTGGGGGTGGAGTGGCACACGATACATTCTTTTTGATTCTTTGTCAGGTTGGGTCAGGGCTGGACTGTAGCTCTGCTTCCTTGGATGCTGTATGTCTGACTTGATTTAGGAGCTCTCCGTTTGTCCTGCATCTTAACTCTCAGCTCTTCTCATTGCTGCCGCTGTGACCGAAGGACAAGTCAACCTCCTCTCAGGATTCCTACTCGGAGGGATTTGATTTGTAGCATAGTTGTTATGGCTCACTTATAAATTCAACTCTAGCGCAACCCTGAGATCTGACCCTATGAAATAGCTGAAACTGCTTCTGCCTTCCAGCCCTGTGCCCAACTGTATTTCAGGAAAAAAAAAAAAAAAATCCAGAAGTGGCAATACATTGGCTGAGATAACTGTAATTTACTTGTTATTTCATAGCATTTTATTTATTTGGTGTGCATGTGCATGTGCATGTACGTGAGTGTGTGTGTGCGTGTGCGTGTGCATGCGTGTGTGTGTGTGTGTGTGTGTGTGTGTGTGTGTGTGTGTGTGTGTGTTTATGGGTATGGGCATGTGGATGCCACAGTGCACTTGTGGAAGTCAGAGGACAACTTATGGGAGTTGGTTCTCTCTACTGGGTGGGTCACGGGGTTTGAATTTAGGTCATTAGCCTTGGAGACAGGTGTGTAGTGAGATATTCACTTTGTCTGCACCAGTGGCACTGACCACGCCCATTGGGGTGGGGACAGGGGCAGATGCTACCTGGGAGAACTAGGTCTGAGGAGGGGCCCCCCAGGGTGTGCTCTTGCTTGCAGCATGGGGACAGAAGAGCATCCGGAGGCATCCCTGGGACCAGGAACCTGCTGGTGTTCGTCTGTCTCTGTTGTAAGTTATTTTTCCCTGAATAAACATCAATTTGGCCTATTTGTTTCTCCTGATCCTTATTAAACCACAATACAGGTGCCTTTACTGGCTGATTCTGCTTTCTTTTGCTGGCCTATGTTGTTGTCAGAGCCTGACTAATCTTTCCTCATGCCCCCTTCTTCCACAGATGACATGCATCCTCTTCTGTCCAGCTGCAATCAGCTTTGGTATCTGGTCTAAGGTGTGGAAGTGTCTGTGGCTCCTTGCTCATCTACGCCTGGGATTTAGTGCATTTAGGTGTCTTTGCATCTGCTACTGATTTATAGCTTTGTAGGAAAATGACTTGTTCTTGCTACAGTGAGAAACAACTGCCTTTTGCACCACCCTCCATCCTCACCAGGAGCAGAGAAATCCCTTAATAATTTGAAAGCATCTATTATTTTCCAATTAGGAATGTTGGCAGGGACCAGTTGGGTGATTTATAAAGTTTGGATTATAAAATTCCTTTAAATATTAAGCAGAGAGCAGAAGGATATTGGATGTGCAGCTGGCATTTCTGAATCACCAAACCACCCCCTTGCTAGTTTTACCAAAGTGATGGACAGTGAGCTCTCAATACAGGCACTCAAAGGACACAGATCCTGCTAAGTAAGCGGGTGAAGGATTAACTTTGTAGCAGTGGTTATACCCAGCTGCAGACTCCTCAGCATTATTCTTTTTGAAGGCGCAGTTGCCATGTCCTTCAGTGCCCACAATGACACTTTTCTATCAATGACAGCTGGTGTGCATGGGACCTGGGTCTGGAGAGGACCTTTTCAGGCACATTCTTCATGAAGCTCAGTCTGATGTTCTCATTCCCCCATGACTGCACACGCAGGCACCTGGCATTCTTTGTGTGCTGTGTGCCTTGCAGCGGACAGCTCAGGACGTGAATGGACTCTGCCAGTTGCCCTAGGTGTGCCATAACTATCTTTTATTGTTTCGGGTGCACTTTCATTCTAGCGCCTTTCTAAGAACATACATCAGTGAGTAACACATCAAAGATCGTGTCCATCAATACTGGGATTTGAAATGGCTTGAAGGCCTTTTAAAGAACTGTCTGAGCACACATGTAAAACATTTAAACTCAGTTCATAATTATAGCTATTAAATACCTCATTTGATATCAATTATACCTGAAGTAAGCTATAAAACAAATTCAATGTCAAGTTTCTTACTAATAAGCCGACATTAATGATATACAATCATTTTGAGATATAAGAGAACTTCATAGGACTTTTGGATTCAAGTGGGGTGCAGAGATAAGTCATCTGTAACCATTTTCTAACAACTTTCAGGTATTGTAGAGGTGTGCCTATTTGAAGTTCTTGGGTATTATTTTATTGCTAGGTTAAATTTATTTATTAGCTGATTTATAAAAACAATAAAAGTATACAATTAATGGGGTAGTATATAATTAAGTTTTTTTTAAATTTAAATTTTATTTTAAACATATGGGTGTTTTATCTATATGTATATCTGAGTACCATACTTAGGCAGTGCCTGTGGAGGCCAGAAGCGGGAGTCGGATCATCCTGGAATTAGAGTTACACAAGGTTGTGAGCTGACATCTGGGCGTTCTTAGCCACTGAGACATCTCTCCAGACCCAGGTTATTTTTGATACCTCTCTTTCTGTCTTAGTCACTGTTTTATTGCTGTGAAGAGACACCATGACCAAGGCAATTATTATTTAAGAAAGCATTTATTTGGAGGCTGGCTTCCAGTTTCAGATGTTAGTCCATTATTATCCATTATTAGTCCATTAGGGGAAGGGGAAGTATGGCAGCACAAAGACAGACATGGTACTGGAGAAAGTAGTTGAGAGTTGCATCCTGATTCACAAAGAGAGAGAGAGAGAGAGAGAGAGAGAGAGAGAGAGAGAGAGAGAGAGAGAGAGAGAGAGAGAGAGAGATCTCAAAGTCCACCTCCAGTGACAGACTTCCTCCAGCAAGGCCACACCTCCTAATCCTTATAATCCTTTCCAAACAGTTCTACTCCCTCATTACCAAGCACTCAAGAATGGGCCCTATTGGGCCCATTCTTACTCAAACCACAACATTCCACTCCCTGGCCCCAATAGGCTTATAGGTATATTATAATGCAAAAATATATTTAGTCCAACTTCAAAAGTTTTCACAGTTTTTCAGGCTCAAGAGTGCTTAAAAATACAAAGTCCAAATAGTCTTTGGAGACTCAAGGTAATCTCATAATTGTAACCCCCTGTAAAATCAAAATAAAAAAGCAGATTACATACTTCCAATATACAATGGCATATAATATACATTACTATTCAAAAGGGAGGAAAGGGGGCAGAATAAGGAAATGCTGAACCAAAGAAAAACCAATAAAAGTTAATTTATTTATTTTTTTTTGGACAAGGGCATAAAGCAGCCATTTTTTTTTGGTCAAAATATTAGATATTTAAAGCACCATGAGGGCTAATATCATGTGAAGTGTAATTTTGACCTGGTTAAATGTAGAATGTATTTGTGATTGTATATAGGATACTTATATAATCTTAGGCATAACTGTGATCTGGTTATTGTTTTTATTTGGAAATTAACATGACATAAGGAGATATGATTGTGTGTCACATTGACAAGGGGTGAACTTGTGATGACTACTCTAGGCTGACAACTTGACTACATCTGGAATTAACTAAAACCAGGTGGCTGGTACAGCTGTGAGGGTTTTGTTTTTTTTCCTAAATTAAATCATTTGAAATGGGAAGACCCAATTTTAACCTGTATCTTTTGAGGTGGAAAGATCCATCTTTAATATGGGTCACACCTTCTGCCGGTAGCCTAGGTAAAGTACACGGAAGAAGGAAGCTTGCTGCTTTTGCCTGCTTGCTTTTGTTCTCATTGGCAAGTCCATTCCTTCACTGGCATGAGAGCCTACTTATTTGAGATTCTAACATATACTTAAGACCAGCTGAGGCATCCAGCCTCATAAAGTGAACAACTACTGGATTCTTGGAACTTCTATTTGTAGACAGCCATCTTTGGACTAGCTGGAACACAGTCAGTTAGCCATTGTAATAAATCCACACCCTCCATTCATTCTCTAAGTTCTGTTTCTCCAGAGTACCCTTACATACCTTCTATAATATCAACTGTGCATGTATGCGTGTGTGTGTGTGTGTGTGTGTGTGTGTGCGCGTGCGTGTTGCTATGGGTTAAATCCAGGGCTTTGTGAATGCTAGACAAGTTTTCTATCACGGAATCACAACCAGGCTCTGAATCAGCTTTTCATGTGCCACAAATATGTGATACCACGCAGTCCTTGCCTCTCTGTGTCTGGTCCTTTTCACTTAGCATAGTGATCTCCAGTTCTACTCTGATGCCACAGGTGACAAAATTTGATACTCAGTATTTGAAATTAATTTGAGTGAGTGTATGCATGAGTGTGTGTGTGTGTGTGTGTGTGTGTGTGTGTGTGTGTGTGTGTGTGTAGAGGCAGAGGTTGGTTGATGTCAAGTGTCTTCCTCTGTCACTCCCAACCTAACATTTTGAAACAGGGTTTCTTGCTAAAAATGGAGTTCACCGATTTGGCTAGACCAGCAAGCTGTTGGTGTGCTCCAGGGATCTGGTGAGCTCTAAGGATCCAATAGTCTCCATTTCTTAGTGCTGGGTTACAGCTTTGTGTTGCCTCACATGATTTATACAGGTGCTAGGTCTCCACATTACCCTCATGCTTATGTAGCATGTACCTTGTTGACTGAGACATCTCTTTAACCCGCAATCTCTCTTTTGTTTTATCATTTTTCTTATTTTTGAAATTAAAATATAATCATATTCAAATTCCCCCTCCATTTCCTCTCTCCAAGTTCTCCCATATCCCCCTTGCTAGCTCTCTCTCAAATCCAAGCTCTCTTTTTCTCTAATTGCTGTTGCATATACATACCCATAAATAGAGAAATATAACTTGTTTGGTCTAATGTAACTTTTTACATTTCAAGGCTGATCAATTGGAATTAGATAACAAATTAGGGAGCTTTTCCCTGGGGAAAACTATTTCTCCCATTCCCTCCATTCCTTAGTTGCTATGGTTCTTTGTTTAGGAATGGAGTCTGTGATATCTCCCTCTTCCACCTTGCCATGTCTATTGGTAATGTCCTTGTTCAGGCGGCCATATTGTTGAAGCATTATGGGTCATTTAAATATGTCTGACTAGTTCTTAGATTTAAGTGTTAGTTTTTCATTCATAAAATAATATTGGGAAAATGTAATGAGATGAGGGAAATAAGTTAGACTTGGTCAGTGTCTTAATTAGGGTTTCTGTTACTGCAATGGAATAGCATGACCAAAAACAAGTTGGGGAGGAAAGGGTTTATTTGGCTTATACTTCCACATTGCAGTCTATCATTGAAGGAAGTCAGGACAGAAACTCAAATAGGGCGGGAACTTGGAGGCAGGAGCTGATACAGAGGCCATGGAGGGGAGCTTACTGGCTTGTTCCTCATATTTGCTCAGCCTGCTTTCTTATAGAACACAGGACTACCAGCCCAGGGAGGTACCATCCACAATGGGCTGGGCCCTCCCCCTCCCCCACCAACCGTTAATTAAAGCAATGCTTTACAGACCTGCTTACAACCTAATCTTATGGAGGCATTGTCTTAATTGAGGTTTCCTCCTCAATTATATAATTCGAGTTATGACCATAACTTGTATCAAGTTAACAAGAGACTATCCAGAAAGTCAGGTTTTGGTTTATTCAAGACATTAAGTAACCAGAAATGACTAAACTGTGCTCTTTTTTCCCCTTCAAGACATAAATATTCCTCTTATTTGTTTTGCTTTTGTGCCACATGAGTTCTTTCTGCACCTTTTAGTAAAAACCCCTCTTCTTGCACCAATTTCTGTCTTAGTTAGGGTTTCTACTGCTGTGTTAAAAGACCATGACCAAAAGTAACTTGGAGAGGAAAGGGTTTATTTTGCTTACACCTCTACATCACAGTGTACCACTGAAGGAAGTCAAGGCAGGAACTCAAACAGGGCAGGAATCTAAGGGACAGGAGCTGGTGCAGAGGCCATTAAGGAATGCTGATTACTGCCTTGCTCAGCTTGCTTTTTTTTTTTTTTTTTTTTTTTTTTTAAAGAACTCGGGACCATCAGCTCAGGGTTGGTGTCATCCACAATGTGCTAGAATCTTCCACATCAATCATCAACCAAGAAAAGGTACCACAGGCTTGACTACAGGTAAAACAAAGAGCAGCATTTTCTCAGATGAGAATACTTTATCTCAAAAAACTCTAACCTGTGTCAAGTTGACAAGAGTTTAGCTTGTACAGAGCTAAATTAATTATGTGCAAAATTTACTTAATATTCTACTTAATGTTGACCAAAGATTGTAAGAATGTACTGACAAGCCTGACCTTCTATGTGGGTTCTGGGGATTGAACTCAGGTCTTGGAGTATGTATAGCAAGCACTTTACTCATTGAACTATCTCCTCAGCTTCATAATTATTTCTTCTTGTGTTCAGTGAAAATACCTCCTGAAGTTTATGAAATTTCTTGTTCAAACACTCCCTTTGGAAGCCTGGTCTTATGGTACATATTTGTAACCCTGGCTGGCACTTTGAAGGGGAAAGCAGGAGGACAGAAGTTCAAAGTTATCAATAATTAGAGTAAATTTGACGTTAGCTTGGTTTCTTTAAGACCTTCTGAATTCCTTTCTCCAAAATCTTCCATGGACTATATCCTAGATCAAAAAGATTATTTATGCATTTTTTAAAAAATAGAAAAATTCATGTTTTTCGTGTGTGTGTGTGTGTGTGTGTGTGTGTGTGTGTGTTTGCCTGCATGTAAGTCTATGCATCACATGTATGCAAGGTGCTCATGGAGGCAGAAGAGAACATGGATCCTTCTGGAACTGGAGTTTCAAATGGTTGTGAAGGGCCATCTAGGTTCTGGGAATCAAACCTAGGTATTCTGGGAGAACAGCTAAGGGTCTTTGTAGATCCTCTATTGTTTTTTAATTAAGTGTTTTTGTTGTGTCTGAGGGTGGGTATGTGTACATGAACACAGGTCTCCATGAAGGAAAGAGGCAGTAGTGGCCTACCTCATGGATGTGAGTACTGGGGCTTGTTCAGCTCTTCTGTATGAGTAGTTCTCACTCTGAACTGCAGAACCATCTCTCCACTTCCTACCTGGTAGAATTTTAATACAAATAAAAGGAGATGAAGACTTTTAGTTCAGGTGTGAATTTTAATTTCATGAGCTATTTAGCAGATTCTAAATGAACTTTCTCTGTAGCCAGAATTAAAGACAAAGATTTTTTTTGTCATGGTTTCAACTTGTCTTGGAAACCATTTTGATGGGGGTGGGGGTGGGGGAGGCAGGAGGAGGCTTTTAAACACTGGAGCCTCTAGATGCCTTTGCACCAACTTTGAAGTGTTCTGTCAGGCCAAGGTCACCCCCTCTGAAGCCATCAAGGCCGCCACAGCTCCTTTCCTTTCTCTGCACCCAGTCTGTTCTCACTTGAGATTTTCCATCACCCCTTTATGCCTCTCCCTCCTCATTCTTCTCTTTTGAAATTTATTGCAGTTTTGATTTCCTGCCACAGTAAGAGGTTATCTTTTATAACCACTGATGAATGCTTTTATGTGGGGAGACTCCAGACCATTCCTGTCAACCCTTGGGTAACAGCCCTAGTCATCAGGTTTCTTAACTTTGTCAGTAGTTCAGGACACCTTGTCATCTGTTTTACAGTGTTTGATGGTGTTTTGGGGATAGATTTGGAATGTTATTGAGGTGAACAGCTGGTCAAGTTTTACAATGGGATACAGAGAAGAAAGTGACATCTGTAATTACAAAGGTTGGGTGGGAAGGGAGGATGAAGGAAATCTCTCTTGCACTTTTAATACCCTGATAGGAGCAGGAAGCTGTCATATGGTGACTCTGAGCAGAGTGGTTCTCAACCAAGGGTCACCTCTTCTCTCCTGTGTAATGGTGTGTGTCTCCAGGGATACTTGACAATGTATTGAGATATTGTTGTATGTTACAATTGGAAGGTACATACTAATGGATGTCTACTGTGCACAACACAACACAACACAACACAACACAGCATTATGCAGTCTAAAGATTAATGTTGTCTAGCTTGGTGAGTAAGGGTGCTTTGTGGCTTAATCTGATGACTTGAGTTCAAACTCTGGGACACAAATACACATACACATACACATACACATACACATACACATACACATACACATACACATACACATACACATACACATACACAGGAGAGAGGTGGGGGAGAGAATAGACTTTTGAACTTTGAATGTTGTCCTCTGATATTTACACATGTGCTACACACACACACACACACACACACACACACACACACACACACACACACACACACAAGAATCAATCATGTTAAGATACGATTGAGAACTCTCCCAATCAGCTTATCTCTATTCCTTCCCTCTACCCATCTCTTCTTCACTTCCTCTCTGCCTCTCTCTCTGGGAGATGCATGTGTGGGTATGTTTTAATGTAAGTGCATGTGTGTGTGCAAAGGTATGTGCTTGCCTCTGTGTATAAGAGAATAGAGGAAAACCTCAGGTGTCATTTTTAAAGTATTATGCACATTGGTTATGCTGTGGTTGTCCTTGGTTTTGAGACAGGGTATTTCTATTGCATCTTGATGGTTTTGAATTGCTCTAAAAAGGACAAAATTTTGTACTGATTTCCTCTTTACATATCCAAATGAACTAAGTGTTTTGTTTTTTAATATTTCTCATGTCTCGTATTTCTTAGCAATATCTCTAATACTCAATTTAGTACCTGGTACAATCAGAACTTGAGTTGGTCCATCGGTTTATTTCTTTGGAAGATAGCATATTCCCTGATGGTAGAGAAAAGAACCAGAAAGATTAATAGTATATAAATATATATTCTCATAAAATCTAGACTTTTTAAAAGATACTTTTAAAAGTGGTTTATAAATATCACCATTTTTTTCCCTCTATCTTTCCCACTCTTTTTTCCCCTTACAATCTTTCTTTCTTCCCTTCTTCCCTTTTATTTGAGGCAGGAGTTTGCTCTGTAGCCCAAATTGGTCTGGAACCTCAGTTTCTCAAATTGTGAGATTATTTAAATGTACACTACCAAACCTGGATTGCTTTTTTTTGTTTTAATTATGTATGATCTGTGCAAATGGACCTGTTTGATATTCAATTTTGGTGACTTATACTTCATGGTGAATTCTTTCAAATTGTCACTAATATCTATTTGATTAAAACTCTTAGAAAACATTTGTTTCTTCTTTTTGATGTACATAATTAAAAGATACTTATAGCCAGTGACAGGTTTTTTCTTTTTGGTGAGCCTGTAAGGAACAGTTTAACACCTTCATGGTGAAAGTCAACCAGTAAGACACAATTTAACATTTTCTATAAATGACGCAGAAGCTATATGGAACTTATTAATGATCATTTTGAAAATGTAAAATTTGAATTATGTGTATCTCTATCACACACACACACACACACACACACACATATGCATGCAATTGAAGTGCCCTCAGAGGCCAGAAAGGAGCGTTGTATTGCCCAGATCTGGGGTTGTAGGAAGTTGTAAGCTGCCCCATGCTGGTGCTGGAAACCAAATTCCAGCCCTTTGCAAAAGCAATATGTTCTCTTAACCTCTGAGTCATGTCTTTACCCCTCCTAAGCACCAAAGGATGAAAGCATTCTGCTTTAATTTATACATCCATTTATATTAAATTTGCTCAGTGTTTTGTAACTTACACAGCATTTCCCTCTTCAGCTCTCTAACACTCAGGTACACCAGGTAATTTATTCCTACCATTGTGCTGCTTTACATATGCAAATGTCTCTCTGCATAGCCCCATTCAGATTGTAGGCCTCTCCAAGGCTGGAAGCACATTTTATGCTTCTCTGTACCACATCAGTGCTCTTAGCTGGAGAAAGTCAATGTGTTTTTGTTGATTTATCCATTGTAGAAACTTAATACAGGGAAAGCAGAATCACCCAGACAGCACACCAGATTTGATAGGCACTTTTGGGATTAAGCAAATTTTAAATTTTGAGGTTCCCAATCAATCAGTTCCCAATGTGTGTGTTTTAAGATGTGAAATCCAAAGAGTAGTTATGAAATAGCTTTTTCTATACTTGGTTAACACTCAGATTTATTTCATTTTCTGAACTCTGGCCTATTTCTTGCAATATTGGAGGCAAAATTACAGGAAAATCAAATTCCTAGTTACAAATACAAAGGAAAATAAGAATTGAATGCCATATAGTCTCTCTACCAATTCCTTTATTATTTTTTTAAAGATGCATAAGAACATATAAATGTATGAGGAGGTAGCCAATCCAGAAGCAAAAAACAAAAGATGAGTGCTGTAGTTTTTCCATTATAATCTAGTGCTTTTGAACAGATAAAATTTTAGTCACTTAGAACATTTTGCCACATCTGAGAGGCAACAGAGTCAACATCTATTGTGTTGTAAGATGACAGCAATCCTTGTGCTGTTTGAGATATTAAACATTTGTCTCCATCTCAGGTTTTTTTTTGTTAATTATACCTTTACACGTGATATCTGTAAAAAATAAAATGAGAACATTTATATGATTGTACTTTGAAAATTATAAATTGTAAAGTGAAAGGCATTAGCAATTATTACTTGGAAATTTGGGGAATGATCAAAATTGCTTTTCATAGATTGTTCCGGAGCTTTTTGCTGCATACTAAATCACTCCAGAAATTAGTATAAAGCAACCACCATTTGACTTGTCTGTGCTTTTATGCTTCAGGAATTTGAAGAGGGCCCAACTGGGTAGGTCTTTTTTGAAGTCTCTCACTTGCAATCCGATGTTGTAATGGTTGTAGTCATCTAAATCCTATTTGGAAGACTGTCTGAGAGAGCTTGCAAACATGGCTAAGAATTGCAGAGGTGGCTAACAAGGCTGCAGGGTAGAAGCTCTTTACCCACCTTCTTTAGTGTGACCAGTTCAGGCAAGTCATTATGATATAAAGTTTGATTTCCCTAGAGCAAGCATCCCAAGAGAACAGGATGGACATTACATTGTCCTGTGTGCTAGCCTTGGAGGCCACTCAAAATTACAACCTTGAATTTTATTTGTTTTTTTCTCTAGCTCACCTTCTCCCAGTGTGTGTGTGTGTGTGTGTGTGTGTGTATGTGTGTGTGTGTGTGTGTGTGTGTGTACATGTGTTCATGTGTGTGAGCATTTAGAGGCCAGAGCTCGACTCTGCGTATTTTTCTCAATCACTCTCCATCATCTTTTTTTGTATTTTAAAAATATTTATTTATTTCATTTTATGTGTGTGAGTATTTTGTCTGCATGTTTGTATGCGCACCAAATATGTTTCTTGTGCTTGAGTAGGTCAAAAGAGGGTGTCAGATCTCTTGAAACTGGAGTCACAGCAAGTGACTATATCTCCACTATTACCCTACTCCCAGTTAACATGCAGACACGTTTAAAAGCCAACGTTTTCATTAGAAAATTCATGGTAGTTATAGAGGAGGGATGTGCTTGAAAAATGGGTTGGATCACAGACTAATTAACTCTTCGAAGAAATATTTTCTTGGTTCAAATTGATTCTATAATGGCATCATTATTTTGGTGGCTCAGTGATGGCGATATGTTTTTTCATTTTTACTGAGATTTTTCTGGCTCTTCATAAGAATTCTGCATGTTCTGTTATTTGAAGAGATGACCTTACTCTAAAGATTTTCTAAAACTACTTAACAGGATACACACTGCCTGCTTGTAGACTTGCATTTCATTAATTTATTTGAACTTTGATGGCTTTCCCTATCGAGGAATACTTGAATCAATAGGCAAATACTTCTAACCTTTCAACAGGTTGATAACCTTCTGACTTGATTCTATTATTAGCCTAGATCCCTTTCCGAGGCCAATTATCTCAGGAGATGACTAAATGTTATCTCAAGCATCCCAGGTGGGGATTTTCCCAGCCTGCTTTGTGGCAGCCTCCCAGGTACCTCACAGTCATATCTTCTCTGTCTGGCACTCATGCAAACTGACTTCCAGGTGCGGCTTACTCTGCCAGAGAAGGATCAGCTCATTTGCATGCGCATGTGCTTTGTCAAGCAGAAGAACTGGCAGGGAAGATTGCTAGTGGTACAATCTCCTGCCTCTAGGTTATGCCAAACCTCTCGCTGTTAAGTCCAGTGGGCATATTTTGAGTAGACTGCCTGCCAAAAAGAGAGCTGTGCTGTTGCATTGTTCCCACGGAAGAAGGGTACGTGCTCTTTGTAAAAGCCTTAGAATTTCCAGATAGGGTGATGGAAGTGGTGGACCTTGGAAGAAGGATGTTGATACTTATGTGATCTAGAAGATGCAGGAGAATCCAGGACGCATGTCTCTTGATGACACGCTATCTGCAGAACAATGTTTTGGGGTGGTTGTTGTAAATTCACTCCCCTCAGTCAGTAGTACCCTTATTAGAGACTTTGTGACTCTTATGAGCCCCTTCCTTTGAGATAGTGTCCATGCATCTTATATGCCACATGCATGTTTACCAGCAACTGGCCGGGAGGGTTGCCATGACACCTGGGAGAACTGAAAGATTTAAGAATGCCTGTTGCCACAGAACAATGCACAATGTTGATTACCATGTATTGATCACCGAAAGCGATTGAGGCTTACTAACTATGGTGAAAAGTCAATTAGGGAAGCAAAAAAGGTTTGGATAGTTTTGGCTTGATTTCAAATCTTTCTCATTCCTGGCTTCGTTAGCCAGGGCAAATCATCCCATGTACCTCAGCTGTGGCATCCTCAACTGTAAATTGGAGATGATATTAAATTATCTGGGGGATCATCGTTAACATTCGGTAACACAGTTTGTGTGAAGTACAAAGTTCCTCCATGGTCAAACGGATGCTGGTTAATCAACAAGTCATATAACCCTGATTCTAGATTGTTTCAGAGTGTGAAGACTGGTTGGAAATGACCATTATTATCTGATTAAATTAAAATGTTAATTATAACCCTAGTTGTTTGGATTGAATAAAATATACTTTTTCACATTATAAGTGTGAAAGCAACCAATCTGAAAATTTATTATTATTATTATTATTATTATTATTATTATTATTATTATTATTATTATTTGCTGTTCTTTATTGGATTAGTCAGGATTTGGTCAGGAGAATGGAGATCACTCTATGTAGTCTGAGCTGGGAGGGAATTAATACAGGGATTGGAGGCTTTCACAGTGAATGAAGGGGCCAGAGGAGAAAAAGGTCTCTGGTTTAAGTTCATAAACTAGGGCATCTCTGCCAGACAATCCATTTGCCTTTGCGCCTGAAGTCCATGGTTTGTAGGAGGGCACTCTGAAAGGTGTAGCCACTTGTCAACATCTGTCATTCATTGAAATCCTTCCTCCACCCACCACTGCTTTGTTACCACCACTGGCTCCTTTTGTTTTCTAACTTTCGGATCTTCTTGGAACTCTTCATTTGGTTCAAGGTCAAAGAAATTGACGAGTGTTCTTTGGAGATATTTTGTATGTGAATTAGTAAGTGTTTGGAAATAACTTTGTAGATTGAGTCTGCTGTAGCAAGGGTAGTTTTGCTGAAGACAAGTTTTCTTCGGCATACTTGAGCCTCTGCCTTCAGAAGGACTCCATGTGGTGATGCACACCTGTGACCTCAGCGATCCTAAGGAAGGGAGAGGCAGGAGGATTGTTTCAAGTTTGCGTTCAGCCTGGTCTATGTAAAGAGTTCCAGGTCACCCAGGGCTACATACTAGGCCTTATCTAAGTAAGGAGAAGCAGAAGGAGGTATAGAAAGAGGAGGAGGGAGTTCAAAGGGAAAGTAGGAAAAAGCAGGAATGGAAATTTAAAGGTACAAGTCAATACACATATATTTTCAGTTATATGGATTCAAATGACTGCTTTGCCATTGATGGTAAATTCTCCCCCCCCCCAACATTCTTTCTGAGCAGGGTGTCATGGAGACAGTGGGTGAATGAGGCCAAGTTGCTGACCTCTTTGGAGGACACATACTTTGGACCTATACAGCTGGGCATTCATTTGACTGGAAAATTATTAGATGATCAGTTTAGAGCCCTCAACCTGTATAACTGCATGTGACCCCATGCTAATCAGTACTTTGATATGCTGGCAATATAGTGTTGCTTAACTTTTAAGAGAGTGAAAACAACCCATAAATCTCTCTACCATCTTAGGATGTTTTCCACGTAGGATACACTCTCTGTGTGTGGGGAACAAGGTAGGCAATTATTGCATTAACAGACATTATATTTCCCATTTTGCTAAATGAGATTTTCTTCTATAACTTATAACTTTAAGCCTTGAGGATGAGAAAGATGAATTCTTGAAGGAGAGACATCCTTTATGGAGAATTCTACACTAATGTTAGATGAAGGCTTTCTTATTGAAGTAGCCCTGGGTGTTTACAAAGGCTTTCTCCTGTGTTCTTCCTGCCATCTCCTCACTCACACAGAATGCATACTCCACGTGTTCAGTCTGATCCCTCAAGGAGATTTTCTCTTTCTTCATTTCCTTATTTCCTTTCTGCAACTACACATTTGTAATAAGTTCACTATGTTTTTGCATTGTCCTTGAAATGCCCAAAGAGCTCCAGCCAAACAACAAATTGAACACAAGGCAAAACTACCCTGAAATGAAAGAAAACAGACCTTTGCCATTGGGAAGCAGCTGAGCAGTATAATTTGATGAGGAGCAGTGATTGGAACTAAGGCTTGGGAGACATGGAACCATTTTAGATATTTGCCTTTCTTTTAAGACATCTAAATCTGATGATTTTTGATTGATTGATGTGTTTTGCTTGCATGCATGTATGTGTCCCACACGCATGCTTGGTTCAGAAGAGGGCTCTGGATGCCCTGAAGCTGGAATTAAGAGATATGTGTGAGCCAACTTAAGGGTTCTGGGACCTGAGCCCAGGTCTTCTTCAAGAGCAACAAGTGCTCTTAACTACTGAGCCATCTCTCCAGCCCCTGAACCAGTCTTTGAAGCCCTATTAGTCAGCACTTTTTCCCATCGTAGCCCCGACTGCTGACCCTGAGCTGGCAGCAGAAGTTTAGCCTTTATGGGGAAGTGATTTAATGTTATTTTTGACTGGATAAAGGCAAAGACTCACAGAGAGAGACAAAGAAATGGATATGCGAAGGCTCCCGTGAAGCAGAAGTAAAATCATTATGATTGTGGTAGATTATATCTAATCTCACATGTAATAAAGGTACTGGAGATCTATAAAGGGTACATGTTACATAGTCTATAAAATAATTTGTACTTATTTATGATGTGTTATATATGAATGCATGCATGCATGTGTGTGTGTGTTCTGTTTTTTTTTTTTTATGTCACTTCTGAGAATCAATTGCAGGCCCTAATGCATGTTAGGAAGGCACTGTACTATTGAGCTGCTTCCCAGATCCGCTTTTGTTTTGTTAAGAGAGTGTCTTTCTATGTAGTTGAGGCTGGCCTTGAACTCACGATCCTCCCCCTTCAGCTTCTTGAATGCTGGGATTACAGATGTATACCACCACACATAACCAATGTAATCTTCTTTAATAGACTCATATTATTAAAGAAAATGAACTTGATACAGCACTACCAAGTATCGACACATATACCTTTTGATTTCTTTTGAGAGTCTTTTTCTATTCACCAAATACTTTATGCAATCTATATTTTTAATGCGACAGGTTTATATTTGGGATTCATGGTCACAGTTAGCAAAGAACATCCAGTCCCCTTTAGTGTCCATTGAAGAAGTGAATCAAAACAAGAGTTTTGGTACATATTGGATGTCTGGGTACAGGCTAGTAAGAGTGTGGGAGGAGGAAACAAAAGGGAAGGGAATGAATGATCTTTACTCTAGCTCTGTTCTTGCCTGCAAAACACTTCTCTCATTGCTACTCAGCTCTCCTATACTGTGAACATGTTGACTTTTCCTATTGTGTTAAATATCTTGGAGGGCAGACTTAGTTCACCTTTTTTCCCCAAACCATTTATCTGTACTCCTGCAGGGCACTTCAAGCAATAACACCCGAGCAGCAGGTGGCTTTATAGTTTGTCACTCTTCAGCTCAGTGATGAGCTTGCCTTGTAACCACCATTTTAGAGAAAAAGTTCAGGGAATTATGATACCGTGATGTTGAGTGTTTGAACTGTAGAACCACTGTAGAATAAAATTATACTAAGTTGCCAAGTTTGGGGGTGATTTGCTGAAGCATTTACGGGAAGTGAATGAATCTTAGCTCATGCTTAGCTGGTTGAGTGCTGGACTGCAGAAAAGGTTCAGATCTTAACTGTGGAATCTTGTGAATGTGACTATTTGGAAAGAGGATCTTTGTAGATGTAACTGAGTTAAGGGCTATTAGATAGTGACCAACCTGGACTGTGTGGGTCGGCTTTAAATCCAATGACAGAGATTTGACAGAGAAAGGTGGAGCAGACGGGTTACCACGGAGACGGAGATTAGTGTGATACAGCCATAAACCAAAGTCTACCATCAGCCATTTGAAACTGGGAGAAGGTAAGGAGTGGACTCTTCGGTAGACTGAATGCAGTGTCTACCTTGGTTTTGTGTTTTTGACCTGTAGAATCTTGGAGACAAACTTCTATTACGTTGCTGAGTTTGGAGGTGATTAGTTGCAGCATTTATGGGAAAGTGAATATGTCTTAGAAAACACTTTCTAGAGACCACCAAACAGTGTGTGAAGAATCTGGGAGGGGAAGTTCAGCCACAGGCTTCCAGGTACTCCCCTTTCAAATGCTTCCTTACTGCCACCACTTTAGAGGGCTGCTTCTCGGCACAGATTTCTGGGACAATGAGAAATATATTATCATTGAAGTCAGGTGTTTAGCTACAGCGCTGACCAGAGAATAGCTCATCCCAAGAGTTTGGGGTCAGGGGTTCACTGGCTCCAGCAGCCTTCTGCGTTTTGAACTACCTGTTAGAATCCTGCATTTAGTACACTTTGAGATTTTTATCCCTGTAGGGAGATAAGGTGTTCTTAGATAGCAGAGGTCATTTTGCGATAACATCTGAACAAATTTGTGCCAGTGCAGAAGGGGAAGGAATTATAGAAAAGCAAATATTTGTTATGTAGACAGTTGCTTCCTAGATGAGATAAGGCTTCTGTTGGACCACAGAAAAACACACTGAATAAGTGGCATGTAGAAAGAAGAGCATTTTATGTGGCAGCAAGAGGATTGCAATCTAGTGTTGTTTGAAGAGATTCTGAAGAGGACCACGCTGAATACTAGTGAGGGTGCTCAGTTGTCACCTGATGGTTTTGGATTTGGTAATCAGGGTGTGTATTGTATTCTACAAGCAAGATAGTGATTCTGTAAGGCTGGGGGAGTATTGCTGGTTTTGATATTGTAGATCCCCTACGAGATCTAAGATTCTTCTCTTAGTGAATCTTTCTTTGTTCCTCCTCCCAGCAGATGCTGGGATGCTCCTCATCATCTGTTACTGAGCACAGCTGTCTCCCATATCAAGTGTCTCTCTGTGAAGCATGGATTCCTGCTAAATCCAAAAGGCTGTGGAGAGAACTGTATTTCAAATGTTTAGTCCAGTCCTGTCTACATACTCCAGTACCTCTTCTATTGAGCTCAACTGAATCTCAGGAGTGACTCTTACAGAAGATTAAAGACCTACACTCCAGCCCTAACAGCTCTTGTTTATTCATAGCCAGGAGACGTACAGAAGGATGTTTTCATTTTTGAGCAAACCACACCCTTGGTGTCTATCTCAGGAAGAAATTCCCTTTTCCAGTGTCCCTGTGTGGCTCTCCTAAGTGGAAGCATAACTTCTTTGGGTCAGTGAAAGAGTTAGAGAAAAAGTAGACAGAGTCATGGAATCAGCCATATTGGGCGATGGCTTGATGCTATGCACTCATGGTATTTAAGATAAATAGGCTAAGAAAGAATATTTCTGGTTTAGAAATTTCTGAGCCCAGGTTTTTATTCATTTACTTCTTTCTGCGTAGTGAACAAAGGTGAAGGAAGTAAGAAACTTTCCTTGGACCAAAGATCAGTAAAAAGCACATTCAATTCTGGAGAGATGACTCTGTTTAAGAGCACATGCTGCTCCTGTAGAGGACCCAAGTTCTATTTCCAGAACCCATGTCAGGCAGCTCATAGATGCAGGGAATCTGATCTCTCTAGCTTCTGCATCTGCAAGCAATTGCACTCATGTGCACATATCCACATGTAGAAATATTCACTCATTTACCCTCCCTGGGGAGTAGAAAGGGGATGAGATAGGGGATCAGTGGGGGACAGGGGAAGAGGGGAGGGAGAGGGAACCGGAGTTGACATGTAAAACTAGATTGTTTCTAATTTAAATAAAAAAGAAATATAAACTCATGTGCACATACTCTTATGTAGATACATATACTCTGTACACATGCTCACATGTAGATACATGTAAACACACCTACATATAATTAAAAATAATAACCATGCATTTTTAAATGATGCATGCAAATTTCATGGTATTTGAGAAACATAAATATGAGGCTCATTTCATATGTGGGTGTGTACCAGGGGATGAGGAGTAGGGGGAGCAGAAGGCATCTATCATTCTCTTTGCAGTCTTTGCCATGCAAACTGCTATAGTAAGAAGGATGGAGAAATTATTTGTTATGTAAAACATAATTCTTGCCTTGAAGGTAGTGGTTAAGAGCAACACATTTAAGGATTTATGGTTCAAGTTCTATTCCTTTGCTTTTGTGGAGCTTAGCAGTTTGCAAGTATCTTCCCCACAGCCAAGAGTATGCTAGCCTCTCCCATGGCTTTCTCTTTGTGAGTATTAATAATTCAGTTGCATTATCTAACAACAGGTTCCCAAGTATCTAGGACATATTTAGTCCTTAAGAAAAGCAGAGACGAGTTGAAAGCCAGGGAAATTTGATTCCAGCAATTCTGCATTCACCCACATCACTGCTCATGCTGGGTGTTGATATCTGAGCTTCTTTGCCTTCCTAGTTGGAAACTATAGAGCATATAAATATTTATTTTATGTTGGGATTAACCTATTCCTGTACAGTGTGATTTTAAAGATCAATTTGAGCACTGAAGAGAGGTACTAAATATTGAAGAATCCTGTTCTTTTATTAGTTTATTATTATTAATAACTATTATTGAAAATATATTCTTCTCTCATCCTGACTGCAGTTTCCTTTCCCTCCACTGCTCCTAGTTACCACTCCCCCCATCACACACACTTCCTCTTTGCCTTTGGATCCACTTCCCACTGTCTCCCATCAGAAAAGAGCAGGCTTCCAAGAGAACAACCAAACATGACGAGACAAAATACAAGACAAGGCACAAGCCTTCACATGCAGGGCTTGTGTTTGCCACTTTATTGTCTGAGAACCCATGTGTCCCACTTAGTTGACTCAGTGGGCTATCTGCAAATAAAGATACTTTGACTCCTTCCTTTCATATTGTATCCCCTTGATCTCCTTCAGTTGTCTTATTGCTCTAGCTAAAACTTCAAATACTATATTGAATAGACATAGTATCATATCATCTGCAAATAAAGATACTTTGACTTCTTCCTTTCATATTGTATCTCATTGGTCTCCTTCAGTTGTCTTACTGCTTTTGCTAAAACTTCAAAACTTCAAGTACTACATTGAGTAGATATGGAGAGAGTGGATAGCCTTGCCATGTTCCTGACTTTAGAAGAATTGCTTTGAGTTTCTTTCCATTTAATTTGATGTTGCTGTAGGCTTGCTGCAAATTGCCTTTTTTATGTTTAGGTATGTCCCTTGTATCCCTAGTTCCTCTGATACTATTACCATGAAGGTATATATTATTGTATTTGGTCAAAGGCTGTTTTTTTTTTTTTAAACAGTAAATGAGGTGATCATGTGGGTGTTTTTTCTTTCAGTTTATTTATGACTGATTTTCATATATTGAATCATCCCTGCATCTCTGGCATAAAGCCTACTTGATCTTTTTGATGTGTTCTTAGATTTGGTTTGCAAGTATTTTATTGAGTATTTTACCATCTATGTTAATAAGGAAAATTGGTTTGTAATTCTCTTTTTGTTGAGTCTTTATGTGATTTGGGTATCAAGATAACTATGGCCTTGTAAAATGAATTTGCCAATGTTCATTCTGTTTCTATTTTATGTAATAATTTGAGGATTATTGGTATTAACTTTTCTTTGAAAGTCTGGTAGAATTCTGTGCTAAAACTGTGTGTCCCTGAGCTTTTTTTTTTTTTTTTTGAAACTTTTAATGACTGGTTCTATTTCACTAGGGGATTTAGGTCCATTTAGGTGTATTTAAATTGTTTGTCTGATCTTGACTTAACGTTGGTATGTGGTACCTATCAAAAATTATCCTTTTTTTTTTTTTTTTAGATTTTCCAATTTGGTACAATTTTTCAAACTATGTCTTTACGATTCTCTGATTTCCTTGGTGTCTGTTGTTATGTCCCCTTTCTGATTTTATTAATTTGGATATCCTGTCTCTGTCTTTTAGTTAGTTTGGATGAGGGTTTGTCTATCTTGTTAATTTTCTCAAAGAACCAGCCCTTTGTTCCATTATTTGTATTGTTCTCTTTGTTTCTATTTTATTGACTTCAGCTCTCAGTTTGATTATTTCTTACCTTTTACTCCTGTTCGGTATGCTTATTTCTTTTTGTTCTAGAGCAATGATTCTCAAACTGCGAGAAGCAACCCTTGGGGGTCAAATGACCCTTTCATAGGGGTCACCTAAGACTATTAGAGAATACAGATATTTACATTATGATTCATAACAGTAACAAAATTGCAGTTATCAAGTAGCAATGAAAATAATTTTATGGTAGGGGGGTCACCCAACATACGGAGCTGCATTAAAGGGTTACAGAATTAGGAAGGTTGAAAACCACTGTTTTAGAACTTTCAGGTGTGCTATTAGGTTGCTAGTATGAGATTTCTCCAATTTTCTTTATATAGACACTTAGTGCTATGAACTTTTCTCTTAGCTGCCTTCATTGTGTCCCATAAGTGTGGGTATGTTGTGTATTCATTTTCATTGAATTCTAGGAAGTCTTTAATTTCTTTCCCTATTTTTGTTTTGACACATTTTGCATTTAGTAGAGAGTTGTTCAGCTTCCATGAGTTTGTAAGCTTTCTGTTGTTTCTGTTGTTGTTGATATCCAGCTTTCATCCATGGTGGTCTGATAGAATGCAGGCAGTTATCTCAATTTTCTTGTATCTGTTGAGACTTGCTTTGTGTCTGAATATTTGGTCATATTTGGAGAAAGTTCCACGAAGTGCTGAGAAGAAGATATATTCTTTTGTGTTTGGGTGAACTGTAATGTGAATATCTTTTTGGTCTATTTGATTTATAACATCTGTTAGCTCCAATGTTTCTCTGTTTAGTTTTTGTCTGGATGACCTGTCAGCTGGTGAGAGTGCAATATTGGAGTATGCCACTATCAGTGTGTGAGGGGCAATTTAAGCTGTAGTAGTGTTTCTTTTACAAACTTGGGTGCCCTTGTGTTTGGGGCATAGATGTTAAGAATTGGAATGCCATCTTGGTGGATGTAGTGTTTTCCTTCTTTTAATTAGTTTTGGTTTGAAGTCTATTTTGTTAGAGGTTAAAATGGCTACATCAGCTTGCTTATTAAGTCCATTTTCTTAAGTATCTTTTTCCAACCCATTACCCTGAGGTAATGTCTATCCTTGATTTTGAGGTGTGTTTCTTGGATGTAGCAGAAGGATGGATGCTATTTTCTCATTCACTCTGTTAGCCTTTGTCTTTCTATTAGGGTACTGAGACTGAATCCATTGGCATTGAGAGATATCAATGGTCAATGACTGTTGATTCCTGTTATTGTGTTGATTGTGTTGTTGCTGCTGTTATTAGTGATGGCATGTTTGCATGCATGTATGTATGAGTGAAAATTCCTGCAGAGCCTAGAAGATGGTACTGAATCACAAGTAAGTGGTTGTGAACTGCCTGGCATGGGTACTGGAAACTAAGCCTGGGTCCACTAATCCTTCATTGCAGCCCAAGGGTACTAGTTTGCTTCCTATTGCTGTTATAAAACCCATGACCAAAAGCATCTTAAGAAGGGAGGGGTTATTTCAGTTTACATTTATAGTCTATCATCAAAGGAAGCCAGGGCAAGAGCTCACTGGAGAAGTGACAAAGAAGGAATGCTGCTCACTGACTTTCCATGAAAACACAGGAGATAAATAATTACACATAAGCAAAACCAAAAGAAGGGATACACACACACACACACACACACACACACACACACACACAGAGAGAGAGAGAGAGAGACAGAGAGAGAGAGACAGAGAGAGACAGAGAGAGACAGAGAGAGGGGGGGATTATTGAGGAGGCTGAGTAGGATTATGATCTACCATTTGCAAGCTGGTACCCAGGGTGGCTGTAAAAAAGCTCCAGTCCTAATCTAAAGGTCTGAAGGTCTGAGTACCAATAATGCTGATGAGATGATGGCTCAGCTTCAGAGGACAGCACAGCACAGCAATATACTGAATGATGCCCAACCATGGTGGTGAGAGCACTCTCCTTTTCTTAGTTTATGGTTCCAATGTGAATTTTTTCAGAAACACTAATATAGTATACACAGAAATAACATTTAGCCAGCATTCTAGTTAATGTTTAACCCATATCTTTTAGTTCAAGTTGGCACATAAAACTAGCCACCTCCTAAGGTCTATTTTCTCTCTTAAATGCTTTATTAAATGAAAAGGCCAATTAGAAATGTATATGTGTAGGGACTTAGGGTGACAGTGCAGTGACAGGAGGTGACAGGAGCTGCATGGCCACCCCAAATCCAGGTTCTCATGTAGCCTAGACTAGTCTCTAACTTTTTAATATAGCCTAGGATGACCTTGAAGTTAGGATCCTCCTTTCTCCACCTCCCAAGTGCTGGATTTACAGGCACATTCTCCTCTGACTGATCTAGCAATGCTGTGGATTGAATCTATGTGTGCTAGGCTCCTTGTCCATGATAATTTATTTGATAAGATGTCCTGGAGTATAGTCATAGATATTTCAACATTTAAACCTCTTTTCATTTGCGATTTACTAAATGCACTTTGTGTTATCATTTCAAACATTTTATTTCTTAGCCACACCAGTTTATCTTTCCTGTGAACGATTTAAAGAAAGAAATAAGATTAAATCTTGGTGTATACAAAGAACATTTAAAATGCAAAATACCAACCATTTTAATTGTGGCCAGGAAATTTAGGAACTGAGGTGTAGTGGTTTGAACTGGCTGCTCAAAGCAGTGGAAATTTTAATATTCTCCAAAAGCCACCCAATATCTCTTACAGTGTTTTAGCTGCTTGATACCAAGCTTGATGACCTGAGTTTGATCTCTGGGATTTATATGGCTGCAGAAGAGAACAAATTCCTGTAAGTTAGATTCTGCCTTTCACATATATGCTGTGGTACATATACCTGCATACATATCCACATACTATACCCACACATACAGAATTAATGAATGTTAGAAATTAAAAATATAGTTATGAAATGGACTATCCTAAAATAATGAGGATGAGCAAAAATTGTTGTAGGCAACAATAGGAACTGATGTACCAAAAACAATATTCAGTAAAAGAAGCCAGAGGAAGGGGCTGAGGATATAGTCCAGTGTTAGAGCATTTACCTAACATGCTTAAGGTACTGGGTTCGATCACCACATGAAACAACACAACAACAAAATACAAGGGGCTTTAGTCACTGTTTGATCACCATGGTCAAAATTCCTGGTGGAAAAATGGAGAAAGGGCTCTGAGGGTTCAGCCTCTGCACTTGGTCAGCCTGGGGTGGTTGTGGGAGTATATGGTGGAGTGAGCTGTCCTGCACTTTTCTACAGGCAGGAAGCAGAGAAAAGGGCAACAGTGGTATCTAGCTGACTTTCATTTTTTTTTATATTGTATGAGATTCAAGCTTGCAGTGCCATACTACCTGCATACAGAGTACATGATTCCCTGTGAATTCATCCACCCTGGAACTATCTTTACAGATACAGCTCGAGTTGTCACACCAGTCACCTGAGTGACTCTAAATCCAGTCAAATTGACTGAAGATTAATCACCTTACCAGGTAAACCATATGTTAAGCAAAATAAGCAACAAGCAAGTCAATATATAATTTCAGGAGTCAAGAAAACGCTCACTAGCGGAAACTCATCAGATAACATCTTTATTCTTTTGTTTTTATTTTTGTATTTTTCTTGCTTTTCCTACTTGTATCTGTTTTCAATATATATTTCATTTGTTGACTTTTGCATATTTTAATTTAATAGAGGCATTTCAGTTATTAAAGTGAACAACTCTTATGCTGTATCTACCCTGCTGGTGCTATTGATCACAAAATAATTGGGTAAACTAGCTTACATTTCCTTGTGCTTGCATTAAATTACTTTTAATAACAGATGAAAAAAGTGAAATAAATTAGAGGGTACAAGACAAAGCAATTTGGTGAAATGACCTTTTAATTTGAGGAATTGATTAAGATTATTTCTAGATTGGAAGCAAGATATGTTAAGACAAAAAGTAGTAAAGTTTACAAAAAAAAACCCAGTGTATTTAAGACTATGTTAAAATCACACTGTTGATGAGTTTGAGAGAGATGAATAGCACCCTTTCACAAAAGACAACAACAAATAATTCCAAGCAATCTTGTTAAGACAATAGACTTGTGCATTGTCCCAGTTTGTAATGACAGTTTGATTTATATTGCATGTAATACTTACCAATAGAATAAATATTTGCTATACAAAATAGAGTGCACCAAGTCAAAGTGAATGAGATATCAACTTTGTTTCAAATTAATCCTAAGAAATTTGAGGGAAGGATAATTAGCAATTAGATTCAATGATGTGGGAGAAATATGACAGAGCTGAAATAAGCAAGTGATAAAATAAATGACAGTAGAACATTCCCCCCAAATAATGACCTGTATATGTTGCTTTCTGTAGAGACAAAGCAAATCGAAAGAAAGCCCCAGACCCCGTCCTGTTTGTAAATTCAAGTCTTAAAGCCTTAAAATCCAGGTATAAGGTCATAAACCTGTATAAAATGTGGTTGAAGAAATGTTCTTTAAAACTAAACAATTGATGGAAGAATTATGCAGGAATTAAAGACAAGAGAGCCCTCTACAATTCCCTTCAGGCCTCTCAGAAATACACACTTGCAAGCTGAGCATGTTTGAAATAAGAGTGAAGTTAATTAAAGAGCCACACTTGTGACAACACGAGGGTATCCTTACTCATATCTCCAACTTCCTAGGTGTAGGAAAACATACACATCTTAAACTTTGGTTCTGAATAAAGCATTCATGCTAAAAAATAAATAAATAAGGCCTGCATCTGGCATCAGCATAAATAGAGTCACCAGGCTTTAAGAAATTTGTTGAGAAGAATTGGAAAGAGGAAGTAATATACTTGAATTTTACTTACTATTTTTTGAAATGATTTTAACTGAAAAAGTCATGTTGAAGCTTTTAGGCTAATTTACTCTATTTTTATGCATGAGTGTTTTTTTCTCTCTTTATATATACATATGTATATATATACATATGCACATATATATATATACATATGCACATATATATATATATGTGTGTGTGTGTGTGTGTGTGTATGTGTGCCTGGTATCCCCAGAAGAAGAATGTGTCAGATCACCCAGACCAGAGTTATAGAATTCTTGTGAGCTGCCATCTGTGTGCTGTCAACTGAACCTAAGTTCTCTGCAAGAACAAGTGTTTTTAATATCTGAATCATATCCCTACCCTCAATAAAGTTAAATTTAAAGAAATGCATTGAAAAGAAAATTATCCAACTAAAGAACATTGTATTTCTGTAAGGAACACATAAGATGATCTTTTAAGACTTTGGAAACTAAATAAATAAAACCACAGTTCAAAAAAAATTTTTTTTGTATTTATTTATTTATTTATTTATTTATTGTTGTATTTGTGTGATTGTATGCTTCGTGTACATAGGTGCTCGTGGTGGCCAGGAGAGGGTGTCCGATCCCCAGGAGCTGGCATTGTAGGCAATTGTGAGCTGCTATGTGAGTGCTGGGATCCAGCAATGAGTCACCTGTCCATCCCAAGCCATTTTTTTTTTTTTTTGCATTCAGATAATGCCTAATGAAGAATGTAAAAATATCCAGGTGCAGGGTGTTTCTGGCCATCACACTCAGAACCTTCACCTGTAACATAATTAGGCAGTTGGTAGTTCAACCACACTTTCTCTATTTATCTGAAGGAGAGAAAGAGGAGGAGGTAGCAGAGAAGCACGAGGAAACGGAATAAGAAGAAAACGGGGAGAGGCATGGGAGAAGGGATGTAGGAGAACAGATTTGGGTTTTAGTTTCCTATTCTAATTTCTATTTGGAGAAAATATTGATTCCCCAGGCTCCACATCAAGCTCGCAGCCTCAATAGAAGCTCCATCAGGTGATTTGAAATATCAGCACTGTTAAAGGAAATGGACTAGATCCTGTCCAGAGCTAGCCCCCCTGGTCCAACTCTAATGGGCTCCATCAAACCTTAGAGATACTACTGGCTTCTTCTGATTGTGTTTAATGTCTTACTCCAAGGGGATGGAAGTCTCAGGCCCTGTGATATTTCCATACCGAGAGGGGTTCCTTGGCTCCCCAAACAATAATAAACTCACCAAGGATGAAAAATTTGCTTTTTCTTTTTTTCCCATGATATCTCTTATGTTCCCTATGATGCACATGACTCATGGGGAGAATGAAATATTGAATTTGCTGCATATGTTGTTCGTATGTTTCTGCTCTCTATTGTAGGTGCTGCTCAAGGCCAAACCAACACAAAGAATTTGTTAGAGGTTGTCATAGATAGTGAGATGCTCACAATGCAGAAATAAGCTTACAACCTTTTTATGTCTAACTTTTTTGGGATAGCTTCTCACTGTGTAGATCAGGGCGATCCACCTGCCTGCCTCCGCAGTGCTGTGATTAAAGTTATAGGCCACAACAGAAGTGATCTTTCTAAAAGATTAATTTTATTACTTTTAAAAGATTAATTAAAAAGAACTCAGATGAGTATTTTGCTTTATGTACATATGTGCCCTTTGTGTGTGCCTGGCACCTGTGAAGATCTGAAAAGGTCATCGGATCTCCTGGAACTGGAGTTACAGGCTACTGTAAGCTACCATGTAGGAGCTGGGAACTGAACTTGGGTCCTCTGCAAGAACAGCAAGTGTTCTTAACCTCTGAACCACTTCTCCAGCCCCAAATTGTTACTATATTTTTAATTGTGTGTGTGTGTGTGTGTGTGTGTGTGTGTGTGCGTGTGTGTGCGTGTGTGTGTGTGCGTGTGTGTGTAAATTGTCTTTGTGTGGCTATGTGCATGAGAGAGCAGGTACTCTCAGAGGCCAGAAGAGGAACTAGGATTCCTTAGCATGGTTGTGAGATGTGTACTAGGAACCCATTTGGGTCCTCTGTTTGAGTACCGGGTGCTTTTGCTTTTGGCTTCTGAAACATCTTTTCAGCCCCATCAGAAATAAGCTTTGAGTGTCTGGGGAGAGAGCTCAGTTGATAAACTATTTGCTTTGCAAACATGAGAACCTGAGCTACATCTCTATAGTTCACATAAAAAGATAAAAAGTTGGGTGTGGTGGCATGTGCTCATAATGCCAGTGCTGGGGAGGCAGAGCTCAGGGACTAGATGGCTAGTCAGCCCAGTCATTTTGGCCAGTGAGATACCCTGTCTCAAAAACTAAAAAAGGTAGACAGTGCCCGAGGTATAAGATTTGAGGTTGTCCTCTTCTTTGCATGCATATATGTACACATACCTGCTGCATCTTGACATGGAACACACACACACACACACACACACACACACACACACACACACACACACACACACACACACACACTTCTGTATGCATTAAATCATCCCTAGACTACATTTAGCCCCTAAACCAATGTCTAGGCTATACACAAATTTGTTAAACTGTATTGTTTAGTGAATAATAGCAATAAAAAGTCTGTGCATGTTCATTACATGTGTGATCATTGTAGGCTTTCAAGGTATTTTTCCATCTACGGTTGGTTGAATCCACCATACAGGAGCTATAGACTCAGAAAGTCAATTTTACTTTATCTATTTTCCTACCATTGACCCTGGGTGGGTAGCAGGCAATGACCAATATCTCAAATTCAGGAGAAGTTCAAACACATTTTTAAGTATGATCAAATGAGAGATTTTTCCAGGCCAGACACATGACTTTAAACAAAACCCTCTCTGCTTTTCTAACTTTAATTAAAATAGAATAAATCTGAGAGAGGGCTCTCATAAAACAATCACAAAGCAAATATCACAAGCAAAGGTCCTGAGTTTGAAATACTTTTTATTTGTTCAAAGAAGAATTATATTTTATAGTGTACCAAAGACTCAAGTGTTTTAATGTGCTTAAATCAAATGACTCTTTGGTTTTTAAAAGACAGATCTTTTAAAATAAGTAAAGGATAAACAAATAAATAATTTTTATACATATGTGTGTTTTTCCTGCATGTATATTTGTGTACCACATGTGCCTGGTACCCATGGAGGACAGAAGAATGTGTCAGATTCTCTGAAACTGGAGTTACTGATGGTCATGAACTGCCATGTGGGTACTGGGAGTTGAATCCTGGTCTTCTGGAAGAGCATCCAGTGTTCGTAACTTCTGAGCCATCTCTCTAGATCTTGATATGTGGCCCCAGCTGGCTTTGTATTCAGGAATCTTCTGTTTCTGAGTGTTGAGATTATAGATGTGTCCTACCATACCAGACTGTTATATGAAATAATTTATTTATTTACTTTTTTGTTTTTTTTTGAGACAGGGTTTCTCTGTGTTTTCCTGGATGCCCTAGAACTTGCTCTGCAGACCAGGCTGGCCTTGAACTCACAGAGATCAGTCTGCTTCTGCCTTATGAGTACTGGGACTAAAGACGTGTGCTATTACTGCCCGACTATAAAAGAATTCTTTTATTTATTTATTTTTATTTTTTATCATTCACATTTTCAGCTTTAATATAAAGGGGACTTATTTATCACCATTACAGCATTAAAGTACTCCACATTTGACTACACACTTATTGTTATCTGTGGATTTTATGCCCTCAGATGTTTTCCTCTTGATCAATATAATTTCAGTTCAACCAGCAGAGCTCTTGAGTTATTAGGATAAGGCAGGTGCAGACATGATGAGCTTATATTTGTCTACAACAGGCTTTAAGTCTCCATTTCTAAAGGGTAACATTCTGGAGCCTGTTACTGTTGTTTGGGATTTCTTTGTCTTACCACCTTATGTGTAATTAGTTTTGTTCTACCGGCCTTTAATTCCTCAGTGGCAGCATCAGATATTTGCATGTGTGTCCACCAAAAACCCCCATGTAGTTTCAGTCCTCAGAATAAGCATACTAGACATTGCAATTGGGTAATGGTCATGCTGGGTTGGAGGTTGCCATCCAAGGGGAGGTTGGGCCACAGTCCTTCCCTTCTCTATCCTCTTGCTAGTTTGAGCCATTTTGGAAAGAATTCTTAGTTTTGTTGACTAGATTTTTATTTATTTATTTTTAAAAGATTTATATTTTATATTAATTATGTATGCAACATTCTGCCTGCATGTATCCCTACAGGCCAGAAGAGGGCACCGGATCTCATTATAGATGGTTGTGAGTCACCATGTGGTTGCTGGGAATGGAACTCAGGACCTCTGGAAGAACAGCCAGTGCTCTTAACCTCTGAGTCATCTCTCCAGTCTGACTAGGTTAATTTTTTTTTTGTATTTTAAATAAATATAATATAAACATAAAGTAATTTTAGTTGAAGACTCTTAGTTTCAATATAGATTGTTACAGCAAGTTTTATGATAATTTGAGAGCATCTCAGTTGAGAAATGTCTCAGTAAGATTGTAGGAAGGTCTGTAGGGCATTTTCTTAATTAATGATTAACTCTGGCCTGGTAGTCTTTTTTTCTATAAGAAAGAAGCTGTTGGGAGCAAGCCAGTAAGTAGCACTTGTTCATGGCCTCTGCAGCAGTTCCTGAGTACAGATTGCTGCCCAATTTGAGTTCCTGTCTTGGTAGAAGTTCCACTTAGTTTTCTCAGTGGACTGTGACTTGGGATGTGTAAGCCAAATAAACCCTTTCCTTCCTAACTTGCTTTTGGTTGTGGTATTTAATCACAGCAATGGTAACCCTAACTGAGACACACATGAGACAAAATGCATCCATATAAAAAAGTTTGGATCTAACTGAAGTAATTTTAGAGCCTTATACCTATGTACAAAAGTAGATTGATATTGCATTAGCCTTGCACCTTGCAGCAGATGCCAAGACATCTGATTTTTCAGTCGAAGAGCATTATATTCTAGATAAGCCATCCAACTATATAAACACATTGTTTCTCTAAATTTCATATTGCCTTGTTATTTTGGTACCTGCTGTTCAAAAAAAAAAAAAAAAAAAGGAAAAGCTGAAGTAAAAGTCAGCACAACACTAGGCTGCATCATCTGAAGAGAGAGACGTTTAGGAGATGCAAAAAGGGGTTCCCAAAGGGAATGATAAGATGATTTAATGGTTTCTTAAGTGCAGAGGGAAGTTGATTTAAATAGAATATTATACATCTAATTAGAGAAGAGATGAATAAGGCTGGGTGCCGCCCCAGAGCAAAACAAGGTTTTGATGGAATTTAGCTTGTTGAGTGGGAAGGGACTGTTTAGAAGCCCTGTTCTATCACAGCCTGACCAAGCAAAGTAAAGCTTGGGGAGGAATTATCCCATGGCAGGTGCATGCCGCTGGAACAATGGGGGTACAGTTCTCTCTCCAAACATCACTTCTTTCATCAACGAAATGCCCATTTTGTGAGTGACATGCTCACTTCACTGATTTATTTTTGAGATTTTCACTACCAGAGTGAAAGAACTACGTTCATATGATTTCAGGAGGATGAAAGGCCAGACAGAGGTCCTGGTGCTCCTCTGGGTGAGCATCAGGGACCCTCCAGTCAACGCTGAGCTCCAAGTCTTGCTCATAGGGGCAGTAGGCATCTGTGCTGGCTGACGCCTAAGAGATGGGACTGCTTTGTGCCCAGAGATTGCAGAATCTCACTCATTGTAGAGTCAGAGACAGTCTGAGAGCATCACTGGGTGCTGGCGAGTCTTCCAGTGTGGACTAGCAGCAGAACCCTGACAGCCAGCTGTTGTGAACTATATGGTGCACATGTTCAGAATCTACCTGTAGAACTGTGTTGACTTTCTGGTGCCTTGGGGGGATGATACATATGTGAGGCCAGGTCCTATGAACAACTGGTTTGGAGCCAGATGATTCTGGGTTGGATTTTTGCCTCTGCAAAGGCCTAGTATGACCATCAGCAGATGCAGAGAGTTCAGAAACTCTTTTCTGAAAAAAAAAAAAAAAAGACATATGCCATATAACCAGCAATGTCCTCCCAGACAAACACAGAAGCATCAACTATAAATTTATAAATCTGAATGAGTTTTCCTTGAATTCATTGAGATATTTCTTTGATGTGGTGCAGAATCTGTCAGCATTAATTATTTTTCTTGGTTACTTATTCTGAAAACTTGGACTGAAGAACATTCAAGATGCTTCTAGATTACTCTTATAAAATGAATGATTCCTGAGGGGTGGTGGTGCCTGCCTTTAATCCCATCACTCAGCAGGCAGAGGCAGGCAGAGTCAGATAGATCTCTGTGAGTTCAAGGCCAGCCTGGTCTACAAAGTGAGTTTCAGAACAGCCAGAACTGTTATATAGAGAAATCCTATCTTGAAAAACCAAAACCAAACAAAAACCAAACAAAAAACCTGGATGATTAACAATTTCTTTGAAAACAACACTATTAGTCACTCTATCACTCTATACAGTTTTAATTTTTGGCTTCACCAATTTCCCTACCCTTCAAGGTAAATATTAACCCTGGTGTCAAACCTCTGCTTGTTTGTAAGAGGCTACAGCTATCCAGACAAAGGGCGGGGTGAATGTTGCAGCCCAGTAGATCTGTAGTACAGTTAGCCAGAAATTAAGGTCCTGTGGAGAGGAGCTTATGAGGTTTTTGCAAGGGTTAATGAGCATAGTGTGTTTTTATTAGATGGGTTAGTTTGAGTACAATGTCCTAGGAGGCTAAGAACATTCAGGGTTGTAATCTCAAATTAAATAAAAACCACAACAGAAAAGATTAGAGAGAGCTGTAGTCAAAACAAAACAGAAACCAAACATCTATGTTACATACATTATAAATTGCAGCCAACAGGTAATAGTTTTATTCATGTTGCTGCTATTTGAAAGTGCCTCTAATGTTTCTTACTATTTCTACAGTTTTTTAATACCAGAGGACTAAAAAGTGAGCTCTCATCAGGTCCTTCCTAAGGCCTTCACTCAGCACTTACAAAGTGGCCTAGTTTTGTGAGCTAAAAAAAATAAAAATAAAAAAAAATAAAAAAAAATAAAAATTAATCTAGAGCTGGAGATCCAGGAGGTGGTGAATGACTGTAATCCCAAGACTTGGGAAGTGGAGGCAGGAGGATCAGGAGTTCAAGGACTCCTGAGTTATATAGCAAGATCTTCAAGGTCAACCTTCCAGTACATGAGATTCTCAAATCTCAAACCAGAAAAGCTAGCTCTAACCTCCTGCAACATCTGTGTGTGTGTGTATGTGTGTGTGTGTGTGTGTGTGTGTGTGTGTGTGTGTGTGTGTGTGTGGTGTGACTGCAGATAGTGAGAGTGAGAGCATATGTGTGTACAAATCACAGAAAACAACATCCTTGCATGAACCATATGAAGTGAGGCAGAAGGACAGAACGGCATGAGATGCTGATCTGTTTAAAGTAAGCTGATGAGGCAAGCCTTCTTTGAGCAGGTGACATTGGAACTAAGATCTAAATAAAACAAGCAAGACAGCCATGTCTTTGTTCTCAAAGCAAGGGGAAGTCACTAGGCTTAATCATGAGTACATTTGGTGAGTGTCTGATGCTGGTCTTGGGTCAGATGCAGTCTTGGTGCTGTGGATGCATGTTTTCATATATGACTCTTGTTGAAGTCAACAGACTTGGAGTAAAGCAGACTATCTTCTTTAATGTACACATGTCTCATCCACTCAGTAGAGGGCCATTAGAAATCCTGCCTTAGTTTCCAGTATTTGGAATCAAGACTATAATAACACTTGCCAGCATCACCAGCCTTTGGTCTGTCTACAGATTTTGAATGTGCCCGTCTCCATAATGCTATGAACCAGTTTCTCAAAGTAAAACTTTGTCTCTCTAATCTACTGCTTCTGTTTGTCGAAGACCCTTGACTAATAAATACCAAAGCCATTCTATTGTTTTTTTCCAGCATAAGATGATTTGTTTTACATTTTTAAAAAGGTTAGTCTGAGTGGCGACAGGGAGAACTGATGGAAAGAGAAAAGAGGGGGGGTGAGCTAGAAGGTCCAGATCTTGACATGAACCCATTGGTCACTGGGATATGAATACTACAGAAGGTGCTAGATCTGGACATTACTGTGGAGCAGTTGCAATTCTGTGGAGGATGATCAGGAAAAGGATGTTGTGACAGTTATTCTCAGTTGTCAGCTTGGGCATCCCTGTGAGGGAATTGCTTGATTAGGTTATTTGAGGAGAGAAGATTCCCACTGTGGGTGGGACCATTTCCAGGGTGTCAAATGGAGGAAGTGAGCTGATGCTGATGTTTGCCATTCTCTTTTTCTTGGCCAAGACCTTTTTCCTGCACTGTGACCAGTTGCTTTCAGCCTCTGCCTCTGACTTTTCTGACACCAGGGATGGTGATCTTGAACCACAGGTTTAAGAATCAAACTTTTCTTCCTTGAGTTGTTTTTGTCAGGGTATTTTATGACAGCAGCAGGAAGAGGAACAATCACCAATGTGAAGCAGACAGATAGATCAAGACTTCAGCGTGGGAACTTGAGAGGCTTTGTGAACGGTGAGCTATTTATAAAGACGATTCTGGAAGCCTACATGAAGCGCAGGTGTGCTGAGGTGGAAAACAAGAGGAAGGCAGGGTTAGTCGAAGGATGCGTTTTACAATTTATTCTTAATGCGTTAAAATTCATTGGGCCCATATGCCATGTAAGTGGAGATGTCAGGTAGACTATCAAGGCAGGGCCATGGTTGGCCACCAGCATCCAATTGGTGACCAGGGCCTGTGGAACTTGTTGTGTAGTTAAGAGCATAGAGCTAGGATATCTAGATTCAAATTCTAACTTCATTCTTCACAGTAGGAACTTTACTGTTTCTGTATTCTCTTGTGAAAGACACAGACATTGTTAATCATATCTCATGAGAGACATGAGAATGGAACTAGTTAGTGTACCGAAGGTGGCAGAATCACAGAGCAGGTGAAGAATGTTGTGACAGTTATTCTATGGCAAATAACCAGAGAATATGAGTCAGATATGACTCATGTTGAAGTCAACAGAGTTGGACTAAAACAGACTGTCCTCTTTAATGTATGTGTGCCTCATCCATTCCGTTGAAGGCTATTAGAGAACAGAGTGAGGTCCCTGGTCATTCCCCTGGTCCAGGAAATGATCTGTGACAGCTGTGTTTTCAGTATTGAATGAGAAAGTTTATTAAGTACACGGCAAGCCAGAGTGAAATAAAAAATACTAAGTGCTACATATATGGACAGATTGCAAAGCATTATCTTATCAGGACCTCACAACCAAGTGGAGAAGTTGAGGCAGCTGGCTGAAGTTCACAGTAGAGAGTGTCCCTGGCACAGCACAGCATCCCCTTGAGTGAAGCTTCCAAGTAAACTAGCAAGGAACGTCAGAACAGTAACCCCTGGAAACCAGACACTCACAGCATCCAGCAGAAACCAGCTGGGGAAGGAGAAGCAACCAGCCAGAGTTGGAGATTGAGTTCTCTCTCCATGGATGAGCTTCCCATGGCTGAACTTCTGGCTTCTTTTTCCCATTGTAGGAACTCATATCATGGGATAAATAATAGCTACACAGATTGGAAATGGTTCACCTTCCAGCTGTTCTCAAGGATATAATATTTTTTCTGTTTTTGTTTTTTTCCCCTGGGGCTATTTTGCTCATCTCTTTCTATAGAGTTGAAGGCTAGAAGCAGCTCATCCTCAGACAAAGGCCTTTGGAGGACACTTTGAGACAAACTATGCTTGGGTCTGAAATAGATCTGGGGCAGACTTGCTTTCATAACCATCTTCACAAATAACACACAATAATTTACTAATATAACACACCGTAATTTACCAACATAATGTACACTACAAAGGGTTATCTTACAATCAGAGTTCGAGTTAAAATTTTTTTGGTCAATTCTGTCAATTGTCCAATGGAAGCAGGGGTCTGGAATGTTTTGTCAAGCTCGTGTACTCTGTGTGTTTTCTTTTGACTGCACTGAACTCTTTGTGGTGCAGGAAGCCTGAAGGCCGACCTTTCTTCCAAGTGCAACCCTAGTGCATATGCTTGTCTTGCTTCATTGGACTCATTTCCTCCACAAGCAGCACCAGGCATACTAACTTACTTCTGCATTGTCCGTCTTCCCTGGGTAGACAGCTCCAGGAAGACAGGACATTTTGGCTATGTTGCTTAAGGTGTCTGGAAGACCACCTGCTTCGCCATGTACATGAGACTTAGGATGATATTTCTTAGTACCTATTATTCCCCACCCCTCTGTTCCTTTGAGTAGTTTTCCATGAGCAGAACCCAGCCAGAAGCAATCTCTGGGTCTTTCTGATGTGTGTGACGTTGATATTTATCGAGACAATCCTCATCATTGAAATGGATGTTCATAGAAAGCCTCTGATGACAGTTCCAATTCCGATTTTGGAAGTCAATTCTGGGATTGACATATGGTCTTCTGAAAGTGATGGCACCTCCATTCTGCAAGCTGCCCACACCCCTTCCCTGCAAGTCTATGGGTGGGCAGTGTCCCACTCGATTGCAGATTCTGATCACAGATTTTTTTTTCAGCAAAGCTTGTTGATGAGAGGCATTAAAGGCAATTCAGGGTGGAAGTTGATACATGGCCTAGTCAATCTATGACTTATGAGACCTATTGCGAGTCCAAGGCACTGTATTGATTCTGCAGAATGGACTGGAAACTGACCTTCATCTCACCGAGCCCTCTTGCGGGCTCCTGTTCTGTTTATCCCCAGTAGGGCACTTGCATCATGCAGCTTCGTTCTAAAATCATTAACTTTTATTTCCTTTTACATTCCACCATGATTCTTTACCATATGTATGGAGAGTGGACAAATTGATGTCTTTATCTAGCACAAAAGCCTTGGTCCTGTTTCCATGTCAGCTTTGCAGAGGCTGTTAATTTTTATCTTCTCTCCATGCATGATGTCAGCTCACGGGAAAAATTTTCTTGGAAATGCGGCCATTGTGGCAAAATAGTTTGCTTGAGCCTTACGTTTCTTGTGCTAGTACAATACAGAGACTTTTATTGCAAGTAGTATTTTAATAATGTGTTCTAATGATCATAGTCAGGTTATGCTTCCTCTTAGGACCACTGTCTAATTTCTCATTGTGGTGATACCAGCCAGCACATCCTGGCTACATGGCTGGGTGTTCAGCAAATGATGGTAGAAGCAAGTTAAATATTCATTCCAGAGGCTATCTGGGAAGGGGCTCACAGGTTTTGCTTTTTATCTGTGTGCTGAGTGATAGGGTGAAATAAGACTTGCCTTATCAGCCATGCTCTTTGTTCTTGAAATGCAGGTGTGGAGTAGACTTCCAGATACCACCTGAAAAAAAAAATCAACCTGTTCCTGGATGAGGTTATATGACCCACTCAGTATGCTTCCAAATTCCAAGCAGGTTTTAGATCACTGGAAGGCTGGACATTATGTTTTTTAATTATAACTTAAAAATTTATATTCTAAATTGTAGGTGCAATTTAAAAATTTTTTACATTAAAATTCTGAAATTGTAGAACATTCTAGCTGGAAGGAAGCTTATCATTTCCTTCTACTAGTGAAAGCTTATTATTGGATAAATGGGGTGGTGGTGTGAAAGGCTTTAGGACTTGCTTAGGCCAGAGCCTCTGGTGCCTCTGGAAAGCAAGATCATGGCTTCTGGGCTCAACCACAGTTTTAGAAGTTGGTTTGGAGGGTTTTTTTTTTGGGTGGTGGTGGGGCTTCTATTTGCAGTCATATATTGCAAATGAGCTTAATTCTTTGTCAGAGATGATTTCCTATTCCCACAAAAGCTATTACAATAGGGACATGGCTCTGTATGGCTGAGAAAAGAACACACTGAATATTATTATTATTATTGGTGTGTGTGTGTGTGTGTGTGTGTGTGTGTGTGTGTGTGTGATACGTACATACATGCTGGTTCTAGAACATGGTGTATAGGTCAGAGCTCAATATCATGGCTTGTTGTAGAATTCAATCCTTCAAGCAAAACAGCTATTATCTTTGTCACATTGGCTGTACATGCATGCAGCAGTCTATTAGAATCAGGCCTTTTGACTATTGACATTTCTTCATTTGAAGGTGTGTGTGTGTGTGTGTGTGTGTGTGTGTGTGTGTGTGTGTGTGAGAGAGAGAGAGAGAGAGAGAGAATGTGTGTGTGTGTGTGTGTGTGTGTGTGTGTGTGTGTGTGTGTATGGATTCTCACCTGAGATCCCTGTTGTTCATTGCATATATTTCATGCAAATTTAACCTAGTTGTATAATGTGGAGTCTTGGGAGATGCTAGAGTATATAGGCTGGGGAAGGTTAATCATAGAGGGGCAGCATATACATGGCTATGGCAATGTTATCATCCATGCTAGGAGAAGACTTTCCAGAATGGCAGCTTTAAGGTCATCCATGCTCCTGAAGATAGTTCCTCACCCAAGCTCTCTGTAAGGAAGTACCAGGGTCATTCATGCTCCTGCAGATAGTCCCTCACCCAAGTTCTCTGTAAGGAAGTACCCCTCCACCTTACCTTTGTGTCTGGAGTCTTCCCCCGAACCTCCTGGAGCTTGTTGATGTGGCTAGACTGGCCAGCAAGTCTAGGATCATCTTGCCTCTGTCTCCCTAGTGCTGGGATTAAATCTGTATGGCAACATAGCTGGCTTTCCATGGGTTCTAGAGATCCAGACTTGGGTCCTCATGCCTGCACAGCAAGCATTTTACATGTGAGCCATCTCCATGTCCCTGGATTACATTATAATAGTAATTATAATTATTATTTAGACAGTGCCTCACGCTGTACCTCAGGCAGGCCTAGAACTCATAACAATCCTTATTTCTTGACCTCCCATGTCTCAGTATTGCAGACGTGAGATGGCTTGAGTCACTTTCTTGGTGGCTTTTGTTAGGTTCAATTCACCCAAGGGGATAGAAAATTGAACCAAGCAATGGAAGAAATGTAGGCCAAAAAAAAAAAAAAATAAAAAAAAATCAAATAAACATCCCTAAAGGTAAAAGAAAAAAAATTATTAAAATAAATATAAAACCTTTTAAAAAATAACGATTCCTTCAAAATAAATGTCATTGCTCCTGTTTTAGCTCCAGTGTGTCATCCCTGTTCTTTCCCTGACTTTGGGACACATGATGATGGTATAGGGTCAAAGAGCAGAGGGTGGGGTGGGAGTGGGGGTGGGGACTCCCTTTGTTAGAACAGGCATCAAATCTAGATGCCATGGGAATGTTTTTATATATAAACAAATAAATGACCTTAAACATAATATGCTAAATAAAAAGCACTAGGGAGGAAACAAAATCCAGAAGGGAAGGAAAAGTAATGGTGGTGACAGGAGGGCACCCTCAGTCAGCCGTGGGAATGTCTTATTTTAAACCGTTTCCAAGGTGGCAGGTTAAATAGCTCCATATGGAGCAGATGCGGGCAAAGACTCAAGCACTAGGAAAATGAGGTTGCAATCATGGAGATGAGGCACTTGCCCCCTTTACATGCCCTTCGCCATATGCAGATTGCTCTACAGTAAGCAGTTACATGCTGGACCCATTTTCTTTAAGTGAATGGTTGCGTTCATTTGCATTTGTACCTACTAAGAATTCAGATGTGAGAAAGGATATCCATTAGCTTTCCCCCGAATGTGGAAGTCAAAGCATGGCCTATGATTTTATAGTAGATCAGGTGGTAGAAGACTAATGATCAAATTGGTTAAATACTGTCTATCTAACTTTAAAGAGGGACTCCTATATTCATATATTCATTCTATCCATTTTAAATTTAAATTGCCCGTGTGCGTGCTCTTGTGCGCACATATACATGTCACTGTGTGAGTGCAGAGGTCAGAGGACAACTTGCAAGCATCAGTTCCTGTGGACCAAACTCTGATCACCATGCCTAGCAGCAAGCACCTTTACCAGCCCTACTATGCATGTATTATGCATATATTTTATGCATATATGTATAGATGCTTTAATCAAAGCTGTTTTGAAGTTCTTTCCTAGAAGTAATCAACACCAAGAGTTATTACTGTTTTTTTTTTTAAACTTTGTTTTTTTCTGATAAGACTCATGGTCCAGGAGAAGCTGGATTCTAGGATGTGAAGTATGGGTGTGGAAAAGAGAGCAGAATTGATCTCTCTGGAGGATCTGCAGTGGGTGTGGTGTAGTTGGTCTTTGAGAAACAGTGTCAGTTGTACCATGCAAATAACCCTGAATCTGAGAGGCTAAAAAGCCAGTGCAGGGGAAGCAATGCCCTTATGTGTTTCACACTAATTTCCTGTGCGTGCTTGTGGGGAAGGAAAGGCAAGAGCCAGAAAATGCCTAATCCATAGATGCAGAGGCCTTGTAATGGCATGGCAGGCAGAGTCATGACCTTACAGACCCAGGCTAGACCCCAGGACCTTTCATGTCAAAAGAAGCTTTGACACTTTGATTAGAGACCCCATCTGATCACATCTATCCTTAGAAATGAATAACCTAGTTTAGGAGATAACTCAGTTTGTGAAGTGCTTCCTGGGAAAGCACATGAGGACCCAAGCTTGATTTGTAGAATTCATTTTTAAAAAGCCATGTGTGGTTGCACATTTATCATCCCAGGGCTGGGGAAGTGGAGACAGAGGGGCTTCTGGGGTTCCTAGTTAGCCAGCCTGCTCCAATCCACAAGCCAGGCCCAGAGACTCTAACAAGTGGATGTCTCCCAGGGAATGACATCCATATTGACCTCTGTCTTCCACACACACATAGGATGCATGTACACTTGCATACACACATGCCCATGTACATATATGCAAACACACACACACACACACACACACACACACACACACACACGTATATCATGAAACCATGTCCTATCTTGATCACATAGATGCCAAGCAAATTAGAAGAGAGAGATTCAAGTGTAACAGAGACCTATCATTGCAGCCCTAAAGATGGAAGGAGGTGACCAGCTAAAGAGTATTTGTGCCCTCCAGAGCTGGAGACAAGAGAGCTCAGGGCCTCAGTTCAAGGGACAAAATTCCACTAGTAACCCATACGAGCATGGGAAAGGGTTCTTCTGAATGGCTTCTGGGAGGGAGTATAGACTGTCTCTGCCTTCACTGTAGATTGGAGACACTTATGTCACACTTTTGACCTCTGATACTTTAGATCTCTGTATTTCCGATAATCAGTTAGAACAATGGTTGTAGAATGAACGTGAAAAAATAAATCACATTTAGGTTGTGATTCCATTTCTGGTCTTGGAATGTGATGGCATATGGGATAAGGCAGTGCTGTATCTTCAAATACACATGGCTGTCAATGCAGGCAGTGGCTAGGCTAGTTTAAATGTTGAATGAAAGGGCACATTTAAAGAGGGGTCAGAGTTGTATTTATTGTCACAGAATGATCTAACTTCATTTTTAGACAGGCTTAGGATGTATGGGATACAGTCTTTTGTTGAGGTATTTTTTTTCTTCTTTTTCTTCCTAGATTTTGTTAGTGAACTAGTCCTCTCCTTTCTGGGTAAATGTCATATGTAAATACATCCATTGTAATCACCAGAACTTGTTGAAGCAATCAATCATTTGTCTTAGAAGAGTGATGCGCCGGGCAATTAGGTCAAGCTTGTATCAGCTTGGCTTTTTCCTCCATGGATAATTGAAATTCCTGTGGACCTTTAAGTGCATCTGGTGATAGTTCATCAGCTCTTCTCGTTGCTGTTCTTTTGGCTCTCAAGTGTCTCCTTGCCATTCCTCCCTTGTGTTAGGTGTGTGCAGGGTCTTCCTGAGTGTCCAAAACCCTCAGTGCTCTCAGGACGTCTCCAGCGATGCAACAAAGGAACCCAGGGTACTCTTGACTAGTTGCATTTGGAGTTTACATTGTAGTCCAGTGGTTCTCAATCTTCCTAATGCTGCAGCCTTTTAATATAGTTTCTCATGTTGTGGTGACCCCAAACCATAAAATTATTTTTGTTGCTACTTCATAACTGTAATTTTGCTACTGTATGGATTGTAATGTAAATGTTTTTGGAGATAGAGGTTTGCCAGATGGGTCAAAACCCAAAGGTTGAGAACTGCTGCATAGTACAATGTCTCTTCTTCAAAATAAGATTTTTTTTGTTGTGTTTTGAGACATGGTTTCCCTGTGTAGCCCTGGCTGTCCTGGAACTCACTCTGTAGACCAGGCTGACCTTAAATTCACAGAGATCAACCTGCTTTTACCTCCCCAGTTCTGGGACTAAAGGTGTGTACCACCACTGCCTGGAAATTTTTTTTAAAGAACATTAATTACTCAGAAAGATAAAGCCTGAGAATGCCTGAAAGTTACCCATCCATAGATGGACCTGGAGGAGTCCATCATATATTGATCCACCCTCTTCTCTATGCAGTAATTGTGTTTTGAGTTTGTGCCCCAGCCTGCCATACCCTTTCATCCTCAGCCCTTTGGTGGATGAGATTATGTTCCTGCTAAATCCACAGGCTGAAATGGTGATCCCTCAACATGGCTGTATTTGGAGATAGGGTCTTTAAGGAGGTAACTAGTATTAAACTTAACGGAAGTCTGACCTCTTCCTCCTAAATATAGGCAAAGGCATCACTACAAAGTTGTGCACAGCTAAATGAATTCTTTTGATTCTTGCTTTCTAATAATGAGGCTTATCAAACTCTTCATAAAGCACTCTGGATCCTGGACCTAGCTCTAAAGCAGCCCAATAACTAAATAAAATTTAAATACCATTAGCACTTCCCATAATTATCACAAAGAGCCAGAGACGTTTTAAATGTCAACAAATCAAGTCAGCTGTTTTGTTCCATTTAAGATTTCAACTGAGATGTTAATGGACAGAAAGTTAGTAAAAATACTCCATGAAATAATTTTTGTTTTAATATTTTTAAATCTCATATTGCTTAGCTCAGGAGGATGTGAGTACAAGGGCGAGTTAAGAGTATTTTATTAGCTTTTAGACCAAGAGTCAGCTTTTCGAATTACCTAATTATACTGAAGCTCGGTGCCGTTGACATTCTGTAAAATCGCTACAGAGTAGTTCACATGTGGTATGTGTGCGCTGGGGTTTAATCTGACATTCACTCTTTCCTAATGTCTGGGTAATTTGGAAACTGCTGTAAATATAATTGGCATGGGAATTCGAAATGTAATTCTTTTCTTAAATAACAACACTCTAAGAAGGAGCTGAGAAAAGAGTATAGGGAAATACTCTCAAATAATAAAATGACTTCATACATTTACTGTTAATTGTCCTTTATTATCGTCAGTGAGAGGGAAGAGGGGTTGATAAAGAGAAGACATGAGATGCTTAGGTCTGTTTTAAAAAGACAAGAATTTGATTCATGTGAGAAAAGAGTTAAGTTTATTTATTTATTTTTTGGCTTAGACTGAAAGCTATATTGATCAACCTTCAGTTCCACTAATGGAAGGGGAATAATAAAAAATAAAATATTATTTGCATGTGTATGTGTATATATGTAGTGTGTGCCTGTGAATGCTTCTTTATGTGGGATACATGTGTGTTTGCTGGTGCATGTGTGTGTTCCTGTATGTGTAAGCTGAAGCTGACCTTGGACATCTCTCTTGACAACTCTCTACTTTATTCATTGGGTCAGTGTCCCTGGCTGGACCTGCAACTTGCCAATTCCTGCTACTTTAGCTAGACAGCTTGCTCAAGGTATCCCAGTTTCTTGACTTCCAGCAGAGGTGGCCACCATGCCTGCCTGACTTTGTGTGGGTTTTAGAGACCTGAACCCCAGTTCTTAGGCCCACATGGCAAGTTCTTTTTTACTAAGGCAACTTATAAGCTTTAAGAAAATACAAATATTTAAAAAAAAATCAACAAAAGTTTACTGATCACTTATTCTCCAGGAAACAATGACTGTTGGATTCAACCATGGCTGTGACATGGTTTCTCTGCATAATATCACAGACTGGACACCACCAGCATAAAAATGAAAAGGAAAAGTTTGCATTTATCAAGGAGAATCTGAATAAACAAGCATGAGTATTGATTTCTAATCATAAATGATTTGCAATCAGGAATTCTGAAGAGTGGCTATATCACTTTGAAATTAGAAGATGTCCTAGGATTCTGGGATTTAGGGCAGGAGTGACTCATAGCGCAGTCACAATCAAAGATTTATTGGTAATTGATAAGAAGAGATTTAAGGGCTTTCACAACACTAACAAAATTTTATATGAAGTAATACATATGCTAAATAGCTTGGTTTAGCCATTCCATGATGTTTATACACACATTTTAAAAGATCAGATTACAAACTATACTATAGTATTTTACTTGTCAATAAAACAAACAAACAAAAAACAAAAAACACTGTATTTTAGGCTTTGCTTTGAGAGGGCATCTCATGTAGGCTAAGCTGGCCTTGAACTCACTGTTCAGCTGATGATGGCATGCTCTTCACATTTGGGAAAGAAGGTTATGCATGTCATGTGACATGTACAGCCACACCCAGAGTGGGGGATTCTGGAAGGAATATGCTGAAAGCACGTATGAGTCCTTTGTAGGGTTCTTCTTTACTCAAGAGTCTCATTGTGCATACAGATGGGGCCTGGAGAGTGTGTCTCTGGTAAAAAATTCCTTAGCTTTGAAAGGGCAGGTGCATGGGACCTAGTCACCTGGTATGATGACTTAGGCCTCTCTGCTGTGACCACATCTCAGAAGAGTGCTGAAATTTATCTATGACTTAATCCTTCAGTGTAACTAGGGGATGGTGTATACTGGGAAATTGTGTGTGTGTGTGTGTGTGTGTGTGTGTGTGTGTGTGTGTGTGTGTGTGTGAAGGCCTGTTGTTGACATCGAGTGCCTTTCTCAATTGCTTCCACTTTCTCCTTTGAGGCAGTGGTTCTGGTCCTTGGAATAAGCTTCCTTGTTTAAATCTTCCCAGAGCCAGATGGCAACTGCCTGTCTTAGTTACCCCATTGGCCATTGTCTGGAGACAGCCAACCCTCCCCCACCCACCCCACCGAGCCTTCCTAGCTCCCACAGCACAAGGCCAGCTGCAGTTTGGCAGCTTGCTCGCTGCTGATGCGATAGCAGGAGCTGCCTGGTTTATGACAGCAGCTCAGAGCTACTTACAGCCCCTGTGGCTGAGGTAGGAAAATAGAGCCACAAGCATGCAGGGGTCACTGTCATTCTTGTAAGACTGCAGACCTCAGTCATCAGATGAATATTAGAACTTCTAAAAATACCTCTGCCTGGATGCTGCACAGGCCAATTAAATCAGGATAGCTGGGGATGTGGCGCAAGCATCAGTATATCTTAAAGTCTGCACATGTGACTCTAATGTAAGTCCGGAGTTGCAAATTACTCATTTAATATGCCCCAGACTACCCACACGAGTCACTGAAAGAGGTGATTAATTTTGAGGAAAAACCAATAAAGAGATAACATAGCACTAACTCAGAACAAAACACTTTCAGTAAAATGAAACAGAACCACAGCAAAACAACTACTCCTGAGAAAAAAATTTGGAAGATAATTCACTAAAGAATGAAAAACAAATTTTTGAGAATCTTATTAACTTTTCATTTAGAAAAAAACAGACTTTACTTTTATTTTTATTTATGTGCATATGTGTGAGTATACACACCTGTGTGCAGGTGCCCACAGGAGCCAGAGGAGGGTGCAAGATTCCTTGGAACTGGAGTTACAGGAGGGTGTGAGCTGCCCACTTTGAGTCCTGGGATCTGAACTCCAGTCCTCTATGAAAGCAACTCTTAACGACTGAGCCATCTCTCCAACCACAATTACTGTTTTTGAAAATGAAACAGAAAATAGCTTAAAACACAAACACATGAAATAGAAATCATAAACAAAGGCCCTCCATCAGGATGACTAAAGGAAAAGGAACAGAACAATAGAGGAGAGAGATAATAAGAAAATAAATCCTGGGCCTTTCCTTGAGGGGAAGAGAGACTTAAATCTAAGACTTAAAGAGGCTCCAAGGTGCCTGAACAGCACAGAAATTAAAGTGGAAGATATAAGAGCAGTATATCATGTGCTATTTAAGATAAGGACAGAACTCCAAGGATCCTGCACACAGTGAATGGACCATCATTTTCTAAGGAGGAAAACAAAACAAAACAAAAAAACCCCAAAACAAGACTTTGAAGAATGCAACTTTTAGTTGCTATAGAGTTGGTACACCAATGTGTTCTACATTAGTTATCTAGATACCATGAAAAGAGGGATCATTTAAATGAGCAAGCATAATACAGATTGGAGAGAGTTGTGTATCTGTAGCTAGTATCAGCTCTACCTATATTACCTCTCCTACTTATATTATTGATATCTGTATCTATGTTATCTATACCTAGACAGAAGGTCCCTGATTTACAATAGTTTGATTTAGGATTGTCCACCTCATAACATGCAAAAGTAGTAAGTATTCAGCAGAGACCATGCTTTAAAGTTTGACATTTCCCTGGCTTATGATACACAGGACCATACTCTGTCTCTATACTGGGCAGTGAACTGCAGATGGAGTCAGCCATTGCTCAGAAAGGGTAACAAAGAGACAATCCATCTGACTGTGTTGCTACTGCGTAGTGTTCAGAAAGCATGTGTATTCCATGCATTTTTGACTTATAATCTTTTTTTCTCTCCTTTGGAGTTTTGAGACATAGTTTGACTCTGTGGCCCAAGCTAGCCTTCAACTTGTGATCTTCTTGTCCCTACCTTCTAGGGGCTAGTATTACAGTCTATGCCACCATATCTGGCTGACTTAAAATACTTCAATTTACCATAGGTCTATCAGGATAGAATACAACGACAAGTTGAGGAACATAGGCATTTGTTATATATAATAAGAGTATATATTATTGGACTAGAAAGGTGGTTCAGCTAATAAGAACAATTACTGTTCTTGCAGAAGGTTTGGCTTCCAGCAAACACATGACAAATTACATCTGTGTATAATTTTCATTCCAGGGCATCTGGCACCCTTTCTTGTCTCTTTAGACAACATGCAGGCATGCAGTGAATATGTCTATATCTATATCTATCTATTTCTATATTTCTATCTCTCTCTATATATATGGGTGTGTGTGTATATGTGTGGTGGTGTGTGTGTGTGTGTATGTGCATAAACACACATATATACAGGCATTCACACATACATATTAAATAAAAAATAATAAAAAGAATGAATATTTCAGCCTTGGGAGATGGACCTGTGGGTGTACAAGCATGAAGACTGGAGTCTGGATGTCAATTCCTATGTGAAAACCAGGAATGGTTGTATACATACCTGTAACTCCAGTTTTGGGTACACAGGAAGATCACTGGGGCTTGCTGGCCATCAGCATAGTTCCATATTCAATGAGAGACCCTGTCTAAAAGAAATAAAGTGGAGAGTGATAGGGCAGGTACAGTGTATCATACACCACACAGTGCATACCATACCACTGCTACCATCACAAACAAACAATCCAAAATATATCTAAGGTTATTTGAAATAAGAAGGTATATACTAGACAAAACTAAGAGACTGAAACTAAAGTTTTTAAGCCACCTCAGAGAAACCCCAAAAGAAGTGAATGAGAGGCTCGAGAGAAAGCAGGGGTTTTCAACCTGTTGGTCGAGACCTCTTTCATGGGGTGGTGGTGGTGGTGGTGTTACATATCAGATGTCCTGCATACCAGATATTTACATTATTATTCATAACAGTAGCAAAATTACAGCTATGAAGTAGCAACAACAATAATTTTATGATTGTGCGTCACCACAACTTGAGGAACTATATTAAAGCATCATACATATAATTAAAAACAATAAAATATAAAAAATAAAACCCAAAAATATTAATTATCATAATACATAAACATACAGAATGAGTTTCCATAACAGATTAGAGATCTTTGGGCTGTGGAGCAATCTTTGCACACTATAAATATGTATCACTCTCGTTGGTTGATGAAGAGCTGACTGGCCTATAGCTGGGCAGGAAGAGACTGGGCAGGAGAGCCAGACTAGGAGGATGCTGGGAAGAAGGGCGGAGTCTGTGAATCCCCAGCTGGACGTGGAAGAAACAACAGAGAAGGTTCATAGATGAGGTAAACAGGCCTTGGGGCAGCACATGGATTAATAGAAATGGGTTAATTTAAGTTATAAGAGCTAGCTAAAAAGAAGCCTAAACTATTAGCTGAACATTTATGATTAATATTGTCTCTGCTTGGTTATTTGGGTAGTGGCTGGAAGGACAGAAAAGTCCACCTATATATTTGGGTTAAGATGTTATTCTTAACAGATAAGAATAATTACTAGAATATTCAAAGCACTAGGTTTAATTTGGAAGTGGAGGCCCATGTCAATTTCCTCAACCTATGGGGGCTGAGCTGAGGCAGGAAGATTATCAGGATTTCAAGGTCAGTCAGGGCTACAAGGTGAGATGTTGTCTGAAAAAACAAAACAAAACAAAACAAAAAACCCAAAACAAACAAAATCAGTAGGGTTTAAATGTACTAAGCACATGACAAAACCAAAAATAAATAAATAAATAAATACAAATGCTTTTGATCAAGTAAAATGATAGTAGGTTCTTTAAAAAAAGTTTTGATTAGCATATATTTCTATGTCTATTCTGGAATATTAGTTGTGCTACATTTGTTTATGCTGTGGAATATTTGTTTAATTATGCAAAGATGTGTTGCATTATTTTATGCTACATTTGTTTAACTCTGTAAAGCTATGTTATTTTGCCTGTCTAAAACACTGGATTGGTCTAATAAAGAGCTTAATGGTCAATAGCTAGGCAGGAGGGACAGGTGGAGCTGCCAGGCAGAGAGAATAAATAGAAGGAGAAAAAGAGAAGAATGAGGAATGAGGAGCAAGAAAAGGAGAAGGAGAAGAGGGTACCAGGGGCCAAATACAGAGTAAGGAGGAAAGATATATCGTATAGAGAAAGATAAAAGCCCAGAGGCAAAAAAGTAGATGGGGCAGTTTAAGAAAAGCTGGTTAGAAACAAGCCAAGCTAAGGCTAGCATTCATAAATAATAATAGGTCTCTGTGTATTTATTTGGAAGATGGGTGGCAGGCCTCCAAAGAGCAGAGTAAAAAACAAGCAATGGCATCTCTCTCTCTCTCTCTCTCTCTCTCTCTCTCTCTCTCTCTCTCTCTCTCTCTCTCTGTGTGTGTGTGTGTGTGTGTGTGTACAGGAGCCCTCAGAAGCCAGAAGAAGGTGTCAGATCCCCTGAGTGGCTGTGAGCTGTATAGATAAGAGCAAGGGATCAAACTCGGGGCTTCTGGAAGAGCAGCATACAGTGATATATTATTTGTGATTTGTTAAAGCTTGCCTGAGGATTCAGAAAGCAAAGTCAGCCACACGTCATAGAAGCCAGGCACACACCTTTAACCCAGAAGTCAGAAGCTAGGGGTTGGTGGCACACAGCACCAGGCACACACCTTTAATCCTAGGACTCAGGATTAAGAGGTAGGTGGATCTCTGTGAGTCCAAGGCCACCAGGATCTATACAAGACTGAATCAGTCTAAAAGAAAATTGTAGTTCACACCTTTAATCCCAGCCCTAGAGGGGTATAAAAGACAGGAGCAAGGAGTCAGTAGGAGCCATTCTTTCTCCAGCCATACTGAAGATATGAGCATTCAGTCCCCAGCCACGCTGAGGGGAGTTCGTGGGTCAGCCCTTTCAGCCTGAGGTAGAGGAAGAATTAGTGGCCAGCTGCTTTGCTTTTCTGTTCTTCAGCTTGAAGTTTGAACCCCAATATCTGTCTCTGGGTCTATTATTTATTGTGTTACAGCAGCAAGCACTCTCAACCCCAAGCCAGCATATACTAATTATACAAAACAGTGGGTTACTTCTGACTTTTTTTTTATAATATGTACAATATATTTTGGTCATAATGACTCCCTACTTACCTCTCAGTGTACCCCTTCCACTCTGGTTCATTCCTCCCTCTTCCCAAATAGCTCCCCTTAGTAGATCTTAATGTAACTTATTAAGAAACTATTAATAATAAATTCAATAAGACCCAGGCTACTTTACATTTAAATTAGGCAACTAAAAGCTCAGAGCAATATGTACTTAAAAACATTCCAGTCTATGCACAATGAGCAAGCAATATTTTTTGCTTTATAGGCATGTGTAATTATAAAAAAAACTCGGTAAGATCGTAATGCATTTAGAGACTGCAGATCACATTTCTAATTGTAGCCAATAAAAATAGAAATCAATATAATTATTTCAAAATCTTAGCTACTTGTAATTTAAAAACAACTTCAATTAAAGTAGAAATTTAAAATATCACGAATTATCTAGGTAGGAACATGCCAATAGATTAGCTTATAGAAAAGCTTATGTGACAGTTATTGTTTCATTCAGAGAAAATTATTATTAAAAGAATCCCCCCAGTAAAGATAACAATTATTCAATTTAATGAAAAGCTTAGGATAATATACTGAGAGAATAAAAGTATAATAAAAATAAATGAATAAAGAAAAAAAAGACCATGTCTTGAAAAGGATAAATATACTCTCAAAATATAGGCTCTTAGAGAAAGGAAAGGAGAGACAGACAGACAGAGAAGACAGATGGATTGATAGATAGGCAAGCAGACAGACAGACAGACAGACAGAATGCAGCCCATTAGATGTACCACCTGTTCAGGCAGGCTTTTTTTTTTCTTTTTTCTTTTAATTGCTAATATAGCTTTGGGTTTTCTTTTTCTTTTCTTTTTTATTTAAATTAAAAATATTCTGCATGTCGATCTATCCCAGTTTCCTCTTCCTCCCATCCTCCCATGCCCCTGACACTCCCCTCATCCCATTCCCCATCCACTCCCCAGGAAGGGAGAGGCCTCCCAGAAGGGATCGTCAAAATCTGTCATTTGGGGTAGGGCCTAGGCCCTCCTCCTGTCTCTAGGTTAAGGGAGTATCCCTCCATGGGGAATGTGCCCCCAAAGTCCTTTTTTTGCACCAGGGATGCTTCCTGGTGCCACCGTCAGAGGTCCCATAGACTGCCCAGGCCTTCTAACTGAGACCCATGTTCAGGGGGTCTGGGTTGGTCCTATGCTGGGTTTCCAGCTATCAGTCTGGGGTCCATGAGCTTCCCCGCCCTGTTCAGGTCAGCAGTTTCTGTGGGTTTCTCCAGCCAGGTCTTGACCCCTTTGCTCATCACTCCTCCCTCTCTGCAACTGGATTCCAGGAGTTTGTCTCATTGTTTAGTTGTGGCTATCTGCTTTTGTTTCCATCAGCTACTGGATGAAGGCTCTAGGATGGCATGCAAATCAAAGAAATTCTGAGGTACCATCTTACTCCTGTCAGGATGGCTAAAATCAGAAACACCAATGACAGTTTATGCTTGAGAGGATGTGGAGAGAGGGAAACACTCCTCCACTGCTGATGAGAGTGCAAACTTGTACAGCCATTTTGGAGATCAGTATGGCGGTTCCTCAAGAAAATGGGAATCAGTCTGCTTCAAGATCCAGTAATTCTACTCTTAGGCATATACCCAAAAGATGCACATTCATGCAACAAAGACATCTGTTCAACTATGTTCATAGCAGCATTATTTATAATAGCTAGAACCTGGAAACAACCTAGATGCCCCACAACTGAAAAAATAGATAAAGAAGATGTGGTATATTTACACAATGGAGTACTATTCAGCTGGGAACAAAACACAACAAACAAACAAACAACAACAAACCCCCCCCAAAACAATGAAATCTTGAAATTACAGGCAAGTGGATGGAACTAGAAGAAACTATCCTGAGAGAGGTAACCCAGTCACAAAAAGATGAACATGGTATGTACTCACTCATATATGGATTTTAGATGTAGAGCAAAGGATCACCAGCCTACAATTCACACCGCCAGAGAAGCTAGGATACAAGGAGAACCCTAAGAGAGTCATACCAGGTCCCCCACAGAAGGGGAAAGGCACAAGATCTCCTGAGCATATTGGGAGTTGGAGGGCAGTGAGTGGAGAGGGAATTAGGAGAAAGAGAATGGGAGAAGAGGAGGGGAGAGGAGAAAGTGAGGGACCAGGACGATTGAGTCAGGGGACAAATAGATGAGGGCAAGAAAAGAGATACCATAATAGAGAGAGCCATTATAGGTTTGAAGAGAAAACTGACACTAGGGAAATGTCCAGAGACCTACAAGGAATACCCCAACTAACAATCTGAACAATAGTGGAGAGGCTGCCTTAAATGCCCTTCCCTGATAATGAGCTTGATGACTAACTTATATGCCATCATAGAGCCCTCATCTAGTAGCTGATGGAAGCAGAAGCAGACAGCCACAGCGCAACAGTGAGACAAACTCCTGGAATCCAGTTTCAGAGAGGGAGGAGTGATGAGAAAAGGAGTCAAGACCTGGCTGGAGAAACCCACAGAGACAGCTGACCTGAATGGAGGTGGGGGAGCTCATAGACCCCAGACTGATAGCTGGGAAACCACCATAGGACCAACCCAGACCCCCTGAACATGGGTCTCAATTAGAAGGCCTGGGCAGTATAAGGGACCTCTGACAGTGGCACCAGGATGTATCCCTGGTGCACAAAAGGATTTTGGTGCACATTCCCATGTGCTTAGCCTAGACACAGGAGGGAGGGCCTAGGCCCTACTCCAAATGACTTGACAGATTTTGATGATCCCTCCTGGGAGGCCTCACCCTCCCTGGGGAAGTCGGTAGGTGGGGAATGGAATGGGAGGAATGGGTCAGGAGTCATGGGAGGATGGGAGGGAAGTGGAATTGATATATAAAATAAGAAAATAATAATAATAAAAAATGTAGTTATCAATCTCATAATCAGGGAAGGACATTAAAGGTAGCACCTCCACTATTGCTCAGATTGTAGGTCTCTGAACATTTCCCTAGTGCCAATTTTCTCTTTAAACCTATAATGGCTCCCTCTATTATGGTATCTCTTTTCTTGCTCTCCTTCGTTCCTCTCCTGAGTGAATCTTCCCAGGTAGGTCTTTTTAGCTAACTCCAGAAGCCCTCCACAGCACCCAGAATTGTGCTTTATTAATCTCCTGGGTTCTGCTCAAATGAAGTTGCCGATCAGAATTAATCGTTGTACATATGCTGAAAAGATAAACAATTTGTGAGAGACTATGGTGTGTATTCTTTCTGAGGATGGTGTTTTATTGATAGCCAGTTTCTTGCTTGTTTCATTTTTATGACTGTATTTGTTTCGCCAGCATCTATTTTGTGAGGACTATGCTTCCATCACTGTTAGCACTCAAACTTATATGGGGCACCTTCCTTTATAGTCCTAAGGTCTGACAATGTCCTTTTATTTTCCACCACCTTCTCTCTTTCTTTGCTGTAGGGCCTCACTTTGTAGTCCAGGCAGGTCTGGAACTCACTAGACAACCTAGAATAGCCTCAAAGTTGGCAATCTTCCTGTCCCAGTCCTGGTAGTGGGATTACAGGTGTGAGTCACCACATTCACTTCTATCTGTAAACAAACAATCAAAAAATAACCCAATAGCCAGCAGCAACAACAAAATATTTGTGTGTGTGTATGAGGTGTCTCTCTCTGTGTGTGTGATATGTGTGTGTGTATGAGATGTGTGTCTGTGTGTGAGATGTGTATGTGGTATATGTGTGGGATGAATGTGTGTTGTGTATATGATGTGTGGTGTATGATGTGTGTGATATGTGTGCAGTGTGTGTACAATATATGTGTGTGATCTGTGTGTAATATGTGTATGTGATGTATGTGTGTGTATGATGTTCTGAAGTGTGTGTGTGTGAAAATATGTGTCTCTGTGTGTATGTGTATGATCTGACGTGTATGTGTGATGTGTGTGTATTATGTTTATATCTGTGTGTGGGTTCATGTTCCATATCATCAGTGTGGTACTCAGAGGAATACCTGGAGCAGTCTTTTCTCTCACCTTCATGAGATTCTAGTGATGGAATTCAAGTTGCCAGACTTGTGCTGCAAATGCCTGCTTAGCCATTTTGCCAGTTACAGTTCTAGCTATAGCAATGCAGGAGGGTTTATGGTTCTGGAAGACAATGTCTAATTGACACACCCAGGAAGAATCCACATAACAAAGGCAATATGCAGTGTGTGTGTATGTGTGTGTGTGGGGGGCACAGATGTTTATTATTCCAGATAGAAACAAAATGAGAACAATATTTAAAGACAGCTTTCCCTAAGCATCATGGACAGGTCAAATGTTCAGACCTTTATTATCACCTTAAGCATCAGGCTCAGTTCAAATGTTCTGGCTGTTGCCATCACAGACAATTTTGCTGACCTGGTGAGATCTATTTCACAATGCTAAGAGAAAATTCATTTTGTAACCAGATTAGGCATGAAAATGCATTACAGGATCTTCAATTTTGCCATGGAAACCTTAACAACGGCATATGAATGCACTGCCTCTTGACTATAAAAGCCAGCATCTCAATATGGAGGCTCCTGGGAAATGATTCGAGTTGATGCTGGTAGCTCCTAGTTTTGAAATGGACTTGGGAAGTCTCTAGATTAAAAGCCCAGGGATTTGGGCCAAATAGTTTTGGACAGAAACAGCTAACATTGAATATTATCACTTAAAAACTGTTATTTTGAAATATGTTTTTCTATTTCTTGCCTACATTTTCACATGTATACCTGCAGTCAAGTCTTCTCACACTAGAACAAGGTCTCAAGGCCTAAACATATATACAGTTCTTTCCTCTGGGCTTGTGCATCCCCAAAGCAAGCTTTAATCAGCTTTGTGGTGTAGGTTGACACCTTTGAGACAGATTGTCTAGGAGCATCCACACTTTGTGACTAAAGTGTGGTTTACTTTTACTGCTTCCTAGAGCCTGAGTAATATGTTATCATTTCGTAGGTGACGGTCATAATACTATGAATATGTTAAAAAGAACAGTGTATGCAAACCCTTGGCATCACAAGCTAGAACCCAATTTTTCTTAAACAGAGGAAAAAGTTCACTTATAATTTTAAAATGACAAGGCATAGATCCAATAGATAGTAATTTGTGCTTCTTGTGTTTGCTTTCTCTGAAGAAAGAGATTAAAACAGCCTAAGTCATTGTTCAGGTCTTATTTTGGTATGCATGTTGATGAGACCTCATGGGTATAGCCTCTTTGACATTTCTAGGAGACACAATCTTATAGCAGAGTTCCTGTTTCTCTGGCTCTTCCAGTCTTTCTGCTCCTCCTTCAGCAATGATCCCTGAGCCTTAGTTGTGGAAATTATGTTGTAGACGTATCATCTGGGCCTGGGCACTGATGGACATGCTAACATGTAAGGGGCCTCAACCCTAGGCAAAGAATTATCTGCAGCTGGGGAATGCTGAGGGCCAGAAAAATGGTCTTCCCTGAAGAAGAGCCCTCCAGTCAATAAGGTGGTCAACCCTGAGATTACATACATACTGTCAATATTATATGGTTTGAGCAGATTGCATTTACATTTTTAGGAATAATATATGTAACAACAGTGAAAGGAAAAGAGACCAGGAATTTGAGAGAGAACAAGGGGGGAATGCATGAGAAGATGGAGAAAAGGGAAGGGAGGAAATGATATAACTTCAAAAAAATTCTTATTTAAAAAAACTCAGCCTAGGTAAAAAGGAGAAACTGGGACTGGGGAAACGACTCAGTTTGGCAATGTGCTTGCCATAGAAGTTCAAGGACCTAGGTTTGGATCCTAAGTGTCCATGTACAAAGCCAGGTATGATGGCTCTATTCCCGTCATTCTGGCACTGGAGGGGCAGGGATAAGAGGATCCCTGGGGCCTGTTGGCCAGCCTATCCAATCAGTGAGTCCCAGGCTTAGTGAGAACTTCTGTCTCAAGAAATAAGGTGGAGAGCAGTGTGAAGAAGACCATCTAGTGTTGACTTCTGACCTCTGCACACACATGCACTCAGGAACATGCCTACCTACATGCCCACCACCCCACACATATATACACACAGGCTGTACAACTTTAAGTCACTTGTTACTGCAGTCTAAGTTAAACTATGTGTTTGAATTTTGCATTGTATTTGTGATTTTTATTCTTCCATGCTTATAGACAGAAAAGCTTTGTTCCATTGAACCCATGACTCTGTAACTTAAACCTTGAATTATGACAGATAGAATTATCTGAATTGTTACACTGCTCTTTAATCACAAAGCCTCGTTTCTCTCTCTTTGAATGGAGACCATTCAAAGTGTTATTTATTATTTAGGAGATGCAAGAGGCAAGGAAAGTATATAAGCCAACACATATATTTTTAGGCGATTAAATGAGAAATAAATACTAAGCTGAAGTGTTTGGTAGTTCAAGAAGCAATTTATAACGAGGCTATGACAAGCTGTAGATGTTATTCCTGCTTTATACCACCAACATCCATGTAGCTCAGTCTTAAATTCTGTGGAAGGCTTTAAAATTTTTAAAGTTATTTTTGTCTCTCATCATGATCCTGCCTTTGGAAAGGAAATTCGGTTGCTTAGCATCTTTGCAAAACCACACATTTCTCTGTTCTTCCAGCAGAGGGGTCTTAATGAGATTTGTGAGATGCATTCCTGGATGTATAATCCAGAGGGCTGCTTACTGAAGCAGTGGAGATAGAACCGAGGACCTCATGTGTGCCAGACAAATGCTTTGCCACTGAGATGCATTCACAGGCATCTTGAGGCTCATGGTGCTGATTTAAGACCTGACTGCATGACAGAGTTGGAAGCTCCAAGGAGCTGCTCAAGAAGTTAGCATTCTAAGTGTATATAACTTCATATTCATGGATAGTGGAATCTATCTTAGAGGATTCTATGCACTGGGTAATGTTTTCATTTCTATCATGACCCTACTTCTCTCCTTTCTTTTCTCCCACACTCTGGTGCTCATCTTAGTTCAACTTCAGCTCTAAGACAGTGGTGACTTTCCAATTCATTTGCCTTCTATCACATTTTCCTGGAAAAATTCCAGTTGTTTCAATCTAGTTTTCCATCTTATTCAAGCCTACACCTGGATTGTTCTGATACTTCAAGAGTAATGGATGTTGGAGAGGTGGCTGTGCAGTTAAAGAGAGCTCCCTGCTCTTAGCAAAGGACCTGGGTTCAGTTCCCAGCACTCACACTGGGTGACTCACAACTATCTGTAATGCCAGTTTCAGGTGGGATCTGACACCTTCTCCTGGCCCTGAAGGCACCTGAACTCACATGCACATATTGCCCCCTCAACACATACACTTAATTTAAAATAAATGTTAAAAAGTGACAAGTGTTAATAGACATTGGTTAATAGTCTTCATTCTTATCAGAGGCAAAGAACCACATGCCAGTACTGCATTCATCTACTTTGCTCACTACAGCACCTATTAATGCCCCCCTCCTCCTCAAACACTCTTCTCCACCCCCACCAACCCACACTCAGCAGTGATCCATCTCTGATGCCAAAGGGAAAGTATTCCATCCCTGTAACCTTTTGCACTCATAGTACTGAGATCATGTGCTTAGTCTCTTGTCTCTCTTACTAAAAACTTTGATTGTTTGCTTACTACATGTAAGATAATTCCTCGCAGGTTCATCATGTACTTTGATCACATTCATCCATCAACCCCTCTCCTTCCTTTTCCTTCCCCTTCTTTCCACCACTTAGACACACACACACACACACACACACACACACACACACACACACACACACACACACAGGCCACAAGTCTATGAACAAATTTAAACATGGTATTTTTCTTTCTGAGTTTGGCTTAGTATGTTGATCTCAGGTTGTATTCTCTCACTTTCTAGCAAATGACAAAATCTCATTCTTCACAGGTGAATAAAGCTGCATTGTTTTATTTATCTGTCTGTCTGTATATCCATTCATCATTCATCTATATTACAATTTCTTTTTCCATTCATCTGTTAACAGACATCCAGGCTGTTTTACTATTCACATAGTTTAACTATTCACATTATTTTGTCTTGGTCTTTCCTGCCACAGGCAAGAACAGAACCAGTCCTCCATCTCTCCCTCCCTCCCTCCTTCTCCCTCCCTCCCTCCCTCCCTCTCTCCCTCCCTCCCTCCCTCCCTCCCTCCCTCCCTCCCTCCCTCCCTCCCTCCCTCTCTCCCTCCCTCCCTCCCTCCCTCTCTCCCTCCTTCTGTACCAGAGATCAAACTCAGGGCCTCATGCATGCTGGGCAAGTGCTATGTACTGAACTACATCCTTAGCCCTTTTGAAAAAAAAATATTTTGAGGCTGGGTCATTCTATATTGACTGAGTCAGCCTTGAACTTCTGATGCTCATGCCTTGGTTCACCAATCAGCTGAGATTAGAGATATGTGCCACCATCAAGCTATCGTTCTTTCATCTCACAGTTAAATCCTATGCCCATGCTCAGAAACCATGTCTTCCCCAGTAGACTTGATTTTGAATGTGTGGTACCCAACTGGTGGAAGGTTGTGGAACTTATAGGAAGTAGGACTTTGCTGGAGGAAGTGGGCATTTGAGTTTTTATTGCCCAGTACTATTTGTTACTCTTTACATTCTGACTGCAGACAGTGTTTCCAGCTATTTCATGGTCCTGCGTCTGGTCTTCCTCACCAGGACCAACTCTGTGGCTTTTAAAACTCTTCCTTTCTTACGTTGCTTTTGTCAGGTAATTTTTTTTTTTTGTGACAGTGAGGGGAATTTTATATTAATCTCGTGATTTTGTTATCAGTCTTCTCTGCTTGAAACTCTCTCTCTCTCCTATCTTCTTGAACTTGCTTCACATTTACTCTTATTCTTCTATCTACCAGACCTTTTATCAGAAGGCCACTGGTCCTACATCTTTATTCTATGATGTCTCCTTGATAGCCATCTACCTTCTGTTCTTTCTGAACCCACTCTTACTTTGCTCCATCATCAGTAAATTCTTCAGTGGTGAACCCCATTAAGTGGTGTTCTGTTATCTTTTAGCTTGAGTGGTAGCACTGGTCACAGGGCCATGGCTTTCTCATTTCAGTAGTTTTAGATTTTTTACTGCGTAGTTTTAACTTAAGTGCTTTCTAACTGCCTTGGCAAACTCTTTAAGATGCAGTTGTCTTTGTATAGTTTTCACATGCATCTTTTTGATTTCTGTTCTGAATTTTTCCTGTTTCATTTTGATGGTATCTTTTTAGGCAGTTTGATTATTTTCAGGGGTGTATCAAACATCTACATGTTCACTCTTCCCAAATCACAGTCTTAGCATTGAGCCCTTGAGTTTTAGGCAAAATTTACTTGTCACCTCAGTGTGACATTCCACAGAGAGTCTGAATAGTGTCTAAAATAGGAATCGTGCTCTTTGCCTGCTGAGTCTTGGCTTCCTCACAAATCTTCCATCCACGTTATGCAAATATCATCCACCAAGCTTTTCAAGACAGAAAACTAGATACCATGATCTAGCTGCTTTTCTTTTATACTTCAGCCCCAGAATTGAATCATAAATTAACTTTGGTTTTATTTTCTAACTCCTAAGTATCTTAAAAGTGTATCCACTTCTCTCTCTTCTTTTCTCCATTGACAATGGGAAAAATGTATTTCAGCATAGAACCTGCCTTGACATTTGATTCTTTTTGTTTTCTTGAATCCCCAGATCAGGCATAATGCTAATTGGAGCTGCTTCTTCATTCAGCCTGTCTTTGGACTTGGCCCCCCTCTGTGCAGACTATCGGCTGGATAATCTAAGATCCAAATATAATTATAAACTAATTTGTTATAAACCATTCTAGCTGTTGCATGCAAAGTGAAGTTCACATTTTCACAATGGCTTACAGGGTATTCAGGCATGATTATGTACCTCTATTTAGTTTCACATTTTGTTATTAGATTCTAACTATATGAGAATGCTCTTTAAATATTAAGATGCTCCATGTTCTAAGTTGGAATTGAGGTTTGGATATGAGACCCCCCTCCCAACTTTAAACTGATTGTCTGTCTGTCTGTCTGTCTGACTATCTATCTATCTATCTATCTATCTATCTATCTATCTATCTATCTATCTATTGTGTGTGTGTGTGTGTGTGTGTGTGTGTGTGTGTGTGTGTGTGTGTGGGTGGGTGGGTGTGTGTGTGTGTGTCTGTGTGTGTGTGCCATTTTGCACACAGGGCAGTCATAGAACAACTTGAAACTCTCCTTCCACCATGTGGATGCTATAGATTGAAACCATGTCATCAGGCAAACACCTTCACCTTCTGAGCCATCTCACTGGTACCTAAAATGAATCAATTCTCTACAAAGACCTTTCTATTTTTAGGAAACATCCAATAACCTTAGTCTCTTCAATTTATGATATTTAACATATCCTACATGCGTGCACACACATATATACATATACAAATTCTTATTTAAATATAGACCCACATATATATGACTTTTTGCCTATTATGCATTATATTTTTAAAAGTTTTAACTATTGCTGGGCTTGGCAGTGTATGCAGACTTGAGTGATGCAACATTGGTGATTTTTTTTAATCCAATTTGCAGTATAAGAACTCAGAAATGTATTATGAAAGACAAAATATACAATGAAGTAGGATAGATCATTCCAATGTAAACAATGTAATCTCTCTCTCTCTCTCTTTTTTTCCCCCACACAAAATGTCTTGCTTTTCAGTGACACCTAAGTCATTTTCTTTTTGAGACAATGTTTTACTATGTAGCCCTGGCTGGCCTAGAGCTTGCTATGTAGATCAGGTTGGCTTCTAACTCAGGAGATCAACCTGCCTCTACCTCCTGAGTGCTAGATTAAAGGCATGTAGCACTATGCCTGGCTTAAATAATTTGTTTGGCTTCACCCACAGCTCAAATATAAAAATTTCAGGATAATAATCCTACCACCTCACAATCAGTGTGTCTGACAGGAAGATGATGTATTTCATGGAGCTAAAGCTTTAGCAAGGTATCTGACCATCAGCATGTGACTTGTGTGTCCTGAACCAGTGACACAGGCAGGCAGCACAACCTTCTAATGAGAAAAGAACAAAACCTCAGTGATAATTGTAAAGTATGGGGAAGAGGTGCAAAGTATAAATTAAATATTACATAAGGCTCTATAATTGCTTAATATAGAACATGTCTTCTTATCACTAAATTGCCAAATGATAAAATAGCCCTACAGACTACGTCCTCGAATATCACCTCCCAAGGGAATTCTCTCAAGTACCAGATGTTTCATTACTGCAGTGTATTTTTGTAAAATGGAAATTCATTGATTGCCATCAGATGGAAATTAGAAAGAAAATCAACGATTTAAAATCATCTCATCAATTTTATTTGATATTTAAAAACATATATATACAAACTTGTATCCACTTAAATATAGATACATGTGCATATATGTATAACTTTGCTAAACACATTATGCAATGTACACAAAAGCTATGGGCATTTCTGAGCGCAGTGGCACAAGCCTATAATCCTGACATTTGGAGGTAGAACCAGGAGGATTAGGAGTTCAAGGCTGGCCTTGACTATAGCCTTAACAGAATGTAAGTTCAGTGCTAGCCTTGACTTTATAGTGAGTTCAAGGCTAGTCTTGACTGTGAGTTAAAGGCCAGTTTGACTTACATAAGACCATGTCTGAAAATGGAAATAAAGGTTACATTTAATCTCTATAACTTGTTTTAAGGTTTTTGTTTTGTTTTTCTAAGCAAAAATATGACACGTGACTATGTTAAGCATTTCATTGTAAACGAACTTGTAAAAGAAGTGAAAGGTAATGTCCATTTGAATTTCCTTTAAAAATAACGTCTCAACTGTGAGGTGTAGCAGTCCAGTGACAGATTCAGAGGTGGAGTTAAAGCATTGCTAGTTAATGGCTTTATCAGCCTTCTTTATTTTTTCATGAGGATTTGTTCCATTCTCCAGGACTCCCATTTCCACCAGGAGGACGACTCTATTATAGAGTGTTTCATGGCAGGTGGATCTGCTAGGAAGAATCTTACTTCCTGTTGATCAGGAAGTGTCTTAAGCTACCCACACGTAGTTGGCATTTTGTAATACTCACTAGCCTGCTTGGGCCATGTCTGTAGAGCCTCTGCTTTATACAGAGTTGAAGATCTAGAATATTTCTGGGTCTTTCTGGGTATTACAGAGGTCTCTATATATGGCCTTCTAGATGTACAGGAGTGCATTAGGTCTTTTCAGCACTGTTTGGACATGGCAGTCCCTAGCTTGCTTGCTTTTATTTTTAAGGTATTTATTGTTATTATGTTTAACTTGTGTGTTCTGTGTGTGGGTATGTTCATGTGAATGCAAGTACCCAGGGAAGGCAGAGGCATCAGATCCTCTGGAGCTGGAGTTACAGGTGGTTGTGGCTCACCCAAAGTGGGAGGTGGGATCTGTGTTAGGTCCTCTGCAAGAGCAATGCATGCTCTGACCTTCTGGGCCTGTTCTTCAACCCCCTAGCATTTCCTCTGAAATTTTACTATTAAGCAGCTGTTTCTCTCAACTGTTGCCTTCTACTTTGGTCATCCGTGATGTCAAACAACTGCTGGCAGTTGTTCCCACACATGTGTCCCTTTCTCTGTCTCCTTGGGAAAGCCTTCTTAGTGGCAAACTTAAAGGCAGCTTTGTGAGCAGAATCATCCAGGGAAGCTACAAGACCCGTCAGGCAACAGTTGCTGGTGTCTGCCATGCTACTGAGTTGCACCAAATGTGACACTGGTCTCATGACTGGCACAGGGGAGTAGGAGCAGGGCAAACCAGGCAAACGTAACAAAGCTCCTGGTTCTGCCCTAGAATTACTACCTTTTCTTGAAAACACTCTTGATTTGATCAATTCCAGACCTAGGAATGTGGACTTTTTTTTTTTTTTTAGACAGAACCTTATTATGTAGTGCTAAATATTGGCTTCGAACTTATAGAGATCTCTCGCTTCTGACTCCTGAGTGCTAGAATTAAGTAGCAGATATGTAGGCCTGAACTGATCATCTCCTGTGACCAGACTGATGCCTAACCCAATTGTCATCAGAGGGGCTTCATCCAGCACCTGGTGAAAACAGATGCAGACCCAGAGCCAAACATTAGGCAGAGTTCAGGGGATCCTACAAAAGAAGGGGAAGAAGGATTGTAGGAGCCAGAGGGGTCAAGGACATCCCAAGAAAACTCACATAACCAACTAACCTGGGCACATCGGAGCTCACGGGGACTGAACAGACAACCAGGGAGCCTTCATGGGACTGACATAGGCACTATGCATATTTGTTACAATTGTGTAGTGGGACTCCTAACAGTGGGATCAGGGACTGTCTCTGACTCTTTAACTGGGTTTTGGGACCCTACTCCTCATACTGGGTTACTTTGTCCAGCCTTAATACAAGGCGGATGCTTAGTCTTACTGCAACTTGATATGCCATACCTTGTTGATATCCATGGAAGACTAGCCCTTTCCTGAACAGAAACGGGGGTGGCGTGGGTTGGGGAGGGTGGGGACAAATGGGTGGGGGTGGAGAGGGACTGGGAGGAGAGGAGGGAGGGGAAACTGCAGCCAGACTGTAAAATAAACAAATAAACAAACAAACAAACAAATAAATTTATTTTAAAATGTATGTATACTACCATACCCAGTCCTGACAATATTTTAAAACCATTTTTCTAATTTTTTTGTGGAAATTTTCATTTCATGATGGGTTTATTAAAACTATTAGGTAGAAGCTAATCTTGTTTTCCCTAGTAAGTGTCCAGGTCACAGTTACTACACCAAACTATGATGACATGACACAGTGCTATGATAACTTTAGACCTTGTTAACATTGGTTCTAGGACTCATCCACAAAGAAGCAACAACAACCATGCAGAGAGAGTTAACATTGAGACTCTTAGACTAAGAAGATAGCTCAGTCTGGAAAGTGCTTGAGGATATGAGCTCAGTCCCCAGAACTCAGCTAAAGGAGTCAGGCACAGTGGCTTGTAATCCCAGCACTGGGGAGGTGGAGACAGACAGACTTCTGGTGCCGCTGGCCTGCCAGGCTAGCCTAATTGGGGAATTCGAGGTTAGTGAGAGACCCTGTCTCAGAAAACAAGGTGGGTGACTCCTGATGAAGAATGTGCAGGGATGTCCACATATATACAGGTACTCATGTGAAATCACACTCTTATACTGGGTACCCCCCATGTGTATCCCCCATCCACATCCTCACAAAGGAGAACCCACACCTATATTCATCAAAAGGATTATTTTCTTGCAAAATGAAATTGCTCTTTTGATTCCACAGTGAATGAGAAGACAGTGTCAAAAACAATGCATCCTAGTTAAGAAATTCCATGTCTGTCAAGCACCATGGGGAAAGTTAATTCCTCTACTTCCTCTTTTGAGTCCAAATCTCAAATACAACCATGGACCTCCAGCATTGCTCTGAGGATTAGCTACAGTGTAAATAAGAGTGTCAAATGACTGAGATTTAGTTCAAAGCAGCTATCAAACACAGGAAGGATGCCGATGAGGCTCTATTGTTTGTACTGCCATGCCTTAGGTAGCACATTTTATAAAAACCAAGTTAAAACACAGGAGCTGGCTGTGGTAAATTTTGTCTCTCAGTGTGTGTGTGTAAATTGTATAGATTTCTGGGAAATCACATTGAGGGGTTAGCAGTCAAATGGGAAAGGACATATTTTATATGTGTTTAAGTGTAGGGTGGATGAAGAAGGAAGGATAGCTTGGGGTGGCATCAAAATGAATCCATACATTTAGCATAAAGCAGATGGATGGTGGGGCTCAGGGATTTTAAGATAAACTACGAAGGGGAAAAGCCAGATATAGAACAGGTGAATTGAGGATAAGGCCGGGAGGGGAGTAAGAAGGGAGAAGGATGAGTGCTGATCAGATGTGGAATGAGGAGATGAGTTAAAGAAACCAAGAAAATCTGACGACAGCTCATTAGGAGCTCATCGAGTTCCGCTGAGAAGGAGACGGTGGAATTGATGGTGATTCTGGCTTCGGCTTTGAATGCATCTGATTTCTCCTCCCTCTTCCTTAGGATAGCACAGTAACCATAGCAAAATGCTTGTAAACATATGGTGTGTGTTAATGCGCTCATTCTCTTCCTCATTATAGATTTAGTATGACCATTAACACCTAACTGCCTAATTTCCCAATAACCATTGAAAAATTGGAACTACATCGTTCCCACCCCGGCACTTCCATAATAATTTTGTAATTTCTAAAAGCATTTAATCTTTGCAAAATGACTCAAGTCACTTTCCTTTTGTATCATCCTGACTTTGGACTTACGCTGGTAGGATTCATGCGAGAATCACATCTCATCTAGAATGAAGTACTATGGTTGATAATAATGTGTGCAATATGTAGATTATAGTCATCTCGTTTTCAGTATGTTTTCCTTTATGGTTAGTGTTTATTTACTTTACTTCTTGGTCCATGTCAAAAGTTTTAAAGAAATGATTATCTTCATATACATGGCAAGATGCCACCAAATTCTCTATGTGTCATTTAGTTTTTTTCATATATTGCCAAGGATCAATTCTTACTTTGTATACAGGTGTAATTCATGTTCAGTGGGAAAAAGTCCTATGAAGTTGAAGACTTTTGTGTTTGTGATTATGACCTTTGGGTGATTTTCTACATCATTAAAAAAACACATTAGGAATTACCCTTTGCACACATGTTCACACCCACATGCCTACTCATATAATTGTATGTAAACTAACTTTACCTATCTTTCTATACTCTCCCCCCTCTCTCTTCCTCTCTTTCTCTCTCTCTCTCTCTCTCTCTCTCTCTCTCTCTCTCTCTCTCTCTCTCTCTCACTATCCACACAAATCACACTCAACTTTATACATTCATATTTGCACACTTATAGTTATATATTCAAGCTTGGTGTTCATATCCTGTCACATACATATGCAGGTAAAAACAGCTACTTAAACTATTTTGTGTGATTTGATTTGGAATGTGAACAGTATACTTAAAGCGTTGAGTTTTTGTTGACACTGAGGGAGGGGAAGACCTTTTGCTCTCTGGCTGCTTCTCCACTTGGATATGAATAAACTGACCCACTTGTGTGCTTCCTTTTGAAATGTACTAAATGCCTCTATTAAGTTTCAGCCTTTAACTTTCTTATTAGCTATTTGATTATTCTTAAAAGTGTTTAAGGAAGTAAGCATACATGTGAAGTAATGACTTTAATCCTCCCTTTAAAGATGTAGTCAAGCAGGACCAATAAACCATGAAGTGTGCAGTGCTCAGTGCTTGGTAGCAAGCCACTGCATCTTTGGCTGTGGTGAGAACACACACACACACACACACACACACACACACACACACACACACACACACACACCCATTTATGTGCAATTGTTACCTGTGGATTTTATAGGTTGAATTTCAAAGATCCTTAAATCTGATGTGTTGATCTTCATTTTCTCCAAATATCTTTTAGAAATGAAATGAAGGAAGCCCAAGGAAGGACAACAGCTCACCCACGATTACATACACAAATAGTTTGTGTCAAGCCAAAACTATGATACTCTTATTCCTAATTGCAGAGTAGAAATGCCTTCCTTATCCTAGGGAGATTTTTGTTCACTCCTTACCGTAGGGACACATGTGAGACTGCCTCTTTTATTCCGCATAGGTTGTACATTATGGATGCCCAGATGGAATGAAACCGCCACGTGCAGCTGAAGAATCTGCTGTTCTCCTCTAAGTCCTAGTCTCATGAATCCTGGCCTGCATCTGATGGTGAGTGATTTGTCAATGCTCTGGTCTTAAGGAATCAAGACTAGATTTCTAGTATTTTTAATTATTGGTGATCTGCCTTCATTAGAAGTAGACCTGGAAGGTTGTAGACCTGGAAATTTTATTTAATTGTTCCTTTTTTTTTGAAAGTACTTTTTTCCTCCCCTCACATAATATATCCTGATCTTGGTTTTACCTCTCTCTACTCTTTACCACATCCTCTCCCATCTGGATATGCCACTTTCCTGTTTGCCATTAGAAAAAAAAAAAAAAAACAGACCCCTATAGGATAATGATAAAATAAGATAATACAAAGAATAGCACATTGAAATAGGACAAAACAAACAGACAAGCACACAAACAGATGGGACTGACTGAGGTCAAGAGGAAGAAAAAGAAGCAGACACAGAAGCAGGGACCCACTGGCTTGCACACAGGAATCCCATGAAGACTCTAAGCTGGAATCCATAGCATATATGCAAAAGCCAGTAGGGTAAAAAGACAGAATAAACCATAAAGTAAAATTTAAAAATAAGATAAAAAAGCCCTGATATGACATTATGAGACCAGTTTCTCCAAAGAGCCATTGAGTTTGTTTTCTGTTGGCCACCTGCTGCCGGACATGCAGCCTACACTTAAGAGTAGTTTGTTTCCCCAGTGAGACTCCCTTGGAGAAAACTAAATCCTCATTTGCAAGTGGTTATCAATTGGAGATAGCTTCTGGGGTAAGGATGGGGGGTGTATACCCACTTTCTCCTTTCAGCTTTAGGTCCCCATCTAGTGCAGACCTATGCAGAGCCTGTGCACGGTGCCTCAGTGTCTGTGAGTTCTTATGTGAATGAATCATGTTGATTTAGAGCGACTCATTTTTTCTTGTGTGTATGCGTCCTCCACCCTCTCTGACTACTATACTCTCTGTCTCCTCCTCTGCAGGGTTTCTTGAGGGGAGAAATTTGATAGAGACATCCCATTTAGGGCTGAGTGTTCCAAGTCTCTTACTTTCTGCATAATGTCTAGCTGTGGGTCTCTGTGTTTGTTCCCATTTATTGCAGGAGGAAGCTTCTCTGATAATGGATGAACAAGGCACTGATCTATGAGTATAGCAGAATGTCATTGAGAGTCACTGGATTTCCCCTAGGTTTCTGGGGTATCTAGTCTAATGTTCAAGCCGTGTCATGCGCGGGTTCCATTTTTATAAAGTGGGCCTTAAGTCAGATCAGACACTGGTTGGTTATTCCTGTAAGCTTCTTGCCACCACTGGACTCGCATAACTTGCAGGCAGGATGCCATTAGAGATCAAAGGTTTTTATAACTGGGTTGGTGTTTTCATCTCTCTATTGGTAGACTACCGTGTACCTTCCTGTACCAAAGATGCTAGCATGCTCAGGTGAAGGCTCTATGGAGGCACCAGTTTGACTGATTCAGGTTCAATGAGCTGTGAAGACATTGTCTTCAGCAATGGGATTTTGTCATCAGTTTATGGAGAGCAAATTTAGTTTGGTAACATCCTGGGTTCTTTGGAGGTTCCTCTGTGACCCCCCTGGGGAAAAACTCAGTTAGATATAACCCAATCCCAGTACTGGAACCTTCATTTCATGGCAAGAGATGTCTAGCTGGGGCTCTGCCTACCCTATTAGTTGGCAATTTCTTTAGATCACCCTCACATGCATATATATTTCAGGAAGCTTCTACTATGTTAGGTTTTCACACTAACCTTAAATGGCCCTTAATTTTAGCTGTCTCTCTCTGTATTCCCTCCCTTGTTCCCCCCTTCTCTCCCCTTCCCCATTTGATCCTCCCATTTCAGTTTCCTGTCCATTCACCCATTCATTACTATTTTATTTCTCCTTCCTAGGGAGATCTACCTGTTGCCTGCCCCATCCATTTACTCTACACCTAACCTCTGTGGCTCTATGGATTGACTTATCATTGACTTATCATCTAATATCCACATATAAGCAAATGCATATCACATTTGTCTTCTGGGTCTGGGTTACCTCACGCAGGATGATATTTTCTAGTTCTATCCATTTACCTGTGGATTTAACTTTTAACAGATAATGTTTCCATTGCATAAATGAATATGCTTTCTTTATCCATTCATCTGTTGAGGAACATCTATGCTGTTTCCAATTTCTGGCTATTATGAATAGAACAGCAATGAGTATGCTTGAGCAAGTGTCTCCGAGGTAGGATGAAGTGTCCTTACTTTAAAATGTGAGAAGGAGAGATTTTGGAAAGGCCTCTTCCCATTTTGAAACCATCTGAAAGACAATCCTGATCCCAAATAAATGTGAGCTACTTACTGCTCAGCACAGTATAGTAACTTCAGAGTTATCAGAGAAGAGAGCGCTTGCTCAAAATTGTTATATGTTGTGAGTCTTATAAGTAACTTTACTGGATTGTGTTGGCTTATAACTTTAATCCAAAGGGATAGTTGAACAGGTGATGATGTCCAAAAAAAAAAAAAAAAAGTTCATGTTGTCACTTTTTTAATGGGACTCACTTAGTGGCAGAGTGATTCTACATGTTGGTTAATCATTCCACATGTAGGCTTTTTGTTTGGAGGTGCAAAGGATCCTGGGAGGTTTAGAAGATCATTGTGAAGGTGTGTGTACAATGTGAAGCAAATAAATGAATTAACTTTTATTTTTTACGTGTAGGGGTTGTGGCTCTTATTTAGCTATAGCTGTTTTATACTTGTTTCATTCTTCCTTTTGGTTTTACTGAAGAGGTTGTAGGATGTGGGAAGGAGGTGAAAAAATTCCCAAGATCAAACACTATTTCCAGGTAGCAACTTGCTTTTCCTCAAATCCACCGTTAATCCTCTTAGCCATAATCTGTCCAATGAATACAGAGCCCTGATCTCCTGGCTGAGACATTAAATATCATTTCAAAGTGATTAAAATCCAGGTGATAACATTTGCCCAATAACATTTCTCACTTTATGACCATTTCTGTGGACGGTCTCCTGAAGATGATGTGTGGGCTTTTGGCATTAAGTATTTAGAGACTTTAATAACTTGAGATTAATATTTATAAAACATGTATGGGCAGGAGAGTTAATGCTTAATGAAAATGACTCAAATTACATTAGTTTTATTAGATTGACCCATATAGTAGCAAGATATAAATTATGTATTTTCTCATTGATCCTTGACAAGTTTTTATATGGAAATATGATTGATGGGATGTTTGTAGACTTTAGAAACATTCTATGAGGCATTTAATGGAGCTGGGGGACTTATCATCAGCTGGAGGTTCAGCAGATTAATTTTTCTCAGATAACTCTTCCTTATCAATGACACGACAGTCCTAGTTCTTGTCTTGTCTTACTATTCTTTAAAATATTCTTTAAAATAGTAATAATACAGTACGTAATTTTCTTACCATAATAGCAATAATAGTTACAATAAGATACACATTATAAGGCATAAACAAAATATAATATGAAACAGCTAATATTGACCTTCTAAAAAATGTGGTTTCTAGCTGCAAGATATCCAAGTATTTTTCTCAGTAATGACCAAGGTGTTTAAGTGGGCATTGCTTTACGTTCTAGGAATTAAGATGGTGCTGGAGATGAAGTTGCATTCAAACAAAAGGGCTAACGAGTATTTCTCGAAACCTTTATAAAAATTGCACAGTTAATAAGGTGGCTTAATTTCATTGCTAGAGGCGTTGTTGCATATTTCATTCATTTTAAGTGTTTCCTTTTTTAGAGCCAGAATGAAAATACAATAATTGCAGAGTCCACGATTAGCCAGCTGCCTAGCAATTCTGTCCTACTAAGCAGTTGATGCTTTTTTTTTTTTCCTCCCAGAAATGGATAGCAAGCAGGCAATCTTGAGGATAGAGGATGCATTTTTGTGTTGACATAATCACTGCCCCTTTCTGGGAACATCAGGGCTCCTGGCAGCAATGGCTACCCATGTGTTTTAAAGGTCTGAGGACAACAGAACCTCCCACCCACGATACAGAGAACGGTCTCCCCCTTTCCCTTTTGGTAGAGACATAGCCAGTTTTATTCGATGGATTTTTGCTACTGTTTCCCTTTAGCTCTAAGTCTGAAACCTTTATTGAAAGACCAAACACATGTTTATCAAAATCTGTCTCTGTGCCCAGTTCCTCCTCTTCGCAGTGGAGATTAAAGCGATAGCAGTGATTCAGAATGGCACCTCCCATCCCTGCTCCCTACCGTACTGTAGCCAAGCACTGTCAGGCAGGTAAATATTTTGAAAAGAGATATTTGACAGAATGGTCAGGCTCAGGGTTGGAAGGCCTTATGGATTTCTGTAAAGTAACACGTCTGACACTCGGGCTGCGCAGTCATTCCTTCTCATGGCCAGCTGGCTAGAAAGATTGCTCTGGAAGTCATCATGCCTGTGGCCGAAAGCGAGGCACGGTTTTCAATGAGATGACTGGAGAAGGAGGTTCTGTTTTATTCAGTTTCCAGCTTTTCAATTTCTGACAGACTGGTGGATCTGAAATGTTTTGGAGAATCAGCCAGTGATCTCCAACCAGTACCAGCGAAAGGCCCACAAAAGGGGGGTTTAGACCTGTTTGCAACACCAGCGGGCCATGTAGACCAGCCTGTCACCCCCAAGTAAGCAACACATGTCCAGCGCAGCATCATTTGGCAGCAGGGTCTAGCATTTTCCTCGACTCCCCACAGCCCTCCTCACCTTTGTCTGCCCTTATCTCTTATTCTTGTGCACAAGATGTACATGTAGGCACCCCCCCAAAGAGGATTTTTCTGCAAAAAGGCCATCTCTTTTCTCTGATCCCATGATTGAGTCTGTAGCCCGTGAACACCATTTGCATTTTTCAGTACCGAGTCTCCAGCTTCCCAAGATCTTGAACTGCATTCTGCCTAGTAATGATCAAGTTTGCCTTTGAGTTATCTTTGTTCTTTATTCTGAAAACAATGAGTGTAAGCTTTAATCAGTCTCCCTGCAATCAAACTATCTTCTGTGTTCATGCTTTTGGGAGGGATTTGAGTTTCTCTGCCATACCTCTATTTGGTGGCACCTTCAGGTACTTCTTCTTTCTTCTTTCTTCTTCTTCTTCTTCTTCTTCTTCTTCTTCTTCTTCTTCTTCTTCTTCTTCTTCTTCTTCTTCTTTTTTGTTATCTGGAGTGTGCATTTGTCTTTTATGTTTTTACAGAAGAGATTTGTCCTATTCAAGGGAGGCTTTGAAAGTTGGCCTGAGAGGTTGAACTGGAAACAGCCAAACACTCCTGAGTTCTCCCACACATAACTCATTATGCACTGGGCATTGATGTGGGTAACTTAACATGACCAACAAAGGCATCAGCTCACTGCTGCCCTAGTGCAGGCCTTGTCTGCACTTATGCTCAGTTTTGGATTTATAATGTGTATATTTAACCCCAGAATCACACACCGGGATTGCAGGCAGAAAGATGGGCTGAAGAAACAGCAGATTCCGTTGCCTGTGTTGTTTATCTTGTGACTTGTGTTCACTGGAGGAGTGGAGAGTAGATAATTTTTGCTCACTGTCCCTTTCAAATTACTACACCTGAATTTTCATCAGTCACATACACAAGTGACGGCATTCCATTGTTCCTTTGCCTGGTACAGGCCCTGTCCTCAGGATTTCGTATGGCTGTAATGACATTAGGAACCAATAGCCATGATTAACAGTGAAAACCATTTATTAAGATATTTTACTAAATGTTCAAGGCACAGAATCTTGTCTTTTATGTATTTCTGTATAGCAACTCTAAGTTCTGCATTGTTCGTTCCCATTTTCTGTGTGTGTATGCATATTCATGTGTGTGCAGGTACATATGTGTGCTGCTCTGCACGTGTATCAGCATATGTTTGTACATGGTGCACATTCCATATAATTTTAATTTCAACGTTTTCTTTGTTTGATATCTTATCCTATGTTGTTTTGTCTTCTTTGTCCCTTCATTCAGAAAACTTTCAATAAATATTTTATTTTAGTGTCAACTGTTACATTATGACCAGGTACACTAAGAAGGCATTGTATTATCTGCATATTTATTTACTGCTCATTGATTTAACTTTAAATGAAAAGAAATTATTGGCAGACATCACATGGAAATTTCCAGTTCATCAGTTTTATAGGCAAACATGCTTTGGTGTGCTAGTCAATTCATTATTGGATAACATGAATAATCTCTCTGTTTGTCCCTGTCTTTCTCTGTCCTACTCCTTTACTATGTAGCCCCGGATAGCCTTAAACTTAGGATTTTCCTGCCTCTGTCCTCCAAATGTAGATGTTACAGCACTGGCTTAGAGTCACCTGGGAAGATGGAACCTCAACTAATAAACTGCCCAGATCAGATTGGCCTGGGAGGCATTTCCTTTTCCTCCCCCCTTATTTTGGTAGCCTTGGCTGTACTGTCTATTTGCTTTGAATCTGCCTGCCTCTGCCTTCCCTCCCCAGTGCTTTCCTTAATGACAGGCTGTAGCCTGTAAATTGAAATAACCTTTTTCTCCATCAAGTTGGTTTTGGTCATAGTGCTTACCACAGCAACAAAGAAGACAGGCTACTATCCCAGTTTGGAATATAGTTTCATGGTCTTTTCAATACACATCCTTAAGAGTTTCCTGAATAAACTGATTTCTATTAAACTATTTTCAGTAACACTGATTTTGAAATAATGAATACTTTTAAAAAGTGGTATCTTAGTGTTTGTTAGACCTACTCAGAGTGCCGAGGATGATGGACTGGGTGCCCCACCCTAAATGGGACATCTACATTTACCCTGAAATCAAGACTAGGAGATTGTCAAAGAAGGGTCAGAAAGAATGCAGCATCTGGGGGATAGGTAGAGGGGTATGAAATTCAGCCTTGTAGACATTACTGTGTAATGTGTACTCACAGCAGCTGTGGTAACTTCACAAGGTTAAGTTAGCCAATCCAAGGATAGATGATCTTCAGGTTCCAACCTTTATTGAGGAGCTATTAGCAGTGAATGGCTGATGGGGGAGGGAGAATCACTCTTATTTGAGGATGTGGCCACTGTTAGGTTTTCCTTGATCCAGTAGATGGCTTCACACCCGTGCATATATGAGCAGCATTAACTAGACCTTGTGGAAAAAACTATATATGAGTTCATATATAATATATGTACATATATAAATATGACATGGAATTGGGGTGTGTTGACATTTATGGGAAAACTGGTGTATATTATTATATTTAATTATATAAATGCATGAATTCTCAAGAGTAGAGAATAATTTCAAAAGCAGTAAACACCTTTCTAAATGTGGTTAGCAAACAACCTCCAGCCAACAACAAAATTTAGTATAAAGCCACAGGCTGTTGTATGCTTACAGTGATTGATTTACATTCTGATTCTTTAAGTACTTAAAAATGCACGCTCCCCTTTCTTTATAGCCATCGGGGGGCATTTAACACATCACAGCAATGGCTTACTAAATATCAGGTATGGGATGTTCCAGGAAGGTGTTTTATAATAAGATAACACCACAAGCAGCTTTGTAGGCATGAGAAGTGTGTTACAGTGAACACCATGAAAATTTACACTGCTTATAAAATGGAAATGGGGGGGCTGGAGAGATGGTTCAGTGGTTAGAAACACTTACTGATCTTGTAGAGGAACTGATCTTGAGGAACCTTCAGTTCCCAGCATCTACATGATAGCTCAAAAACACTTGGTAACTCCAGTTCTAGGGGATTCAGTGTCCTCTTTTAGCTTCCCCATGCTCCTGCACACGTGGTACATATATACTCATGTAGGCATAAACACACACACACACACATAAATAAAAAATCTAATTATGCATTCAAGTGTACACTGATATGTGCGCATGAGTATGTATTTATACATATGTTTACATATATTTGTATGTACAGAGCATATGGGTATCATTTGGTCATATAATAATGAACAATTGTCAAAAAACCAGTAAAGTCCCATAACAAATGGACAGATACTCAACAATATGAATCTCAACCAAGGTCAGAGGGAACATTCTGTATTTTGAAGGGACAATGTTATAATTAAATCTTTAAAGGAAGTGTCCCATTCTTTCTTAAATTAGGCCATTCACCTTTTCTGGAATATAAATGATAAGTGAGGAATGTAATCTGTGATATGGAAAATGTGTGTGTGTGTGTGTGTGTGTATCCTTGTATTTCAGTTTATTATTTATTTATTTATTTATTTATTTATTTATTTATTTATTTATGTGCATGCACATATGTGCATCCTTATATTTAAAGGTTTATCATTTGTTTATTTATTTGTGTGTATGTATGTGGGTGCCCATGGAAGCCAGAAGAGGGCATTGAATCATTGGATCCCCTGGAGCTGGAGTTACAGGTAGTTGTGAACCACCCAGTACAGCTGCTGGGAACTAAACTTGGGTCCTCCAGAAGAGCTCTAAGTACTCTTAATTGCCTAGCTAGCTCTCCTGTATCCCTGTATTTTTATCTGCAAAGCAAAAGTAAATGATCCTTTGACATTTTCTCCCACTTAACTAATTCTTGCCACAACACTGACTGCTATGACATGAGTCACATAAGCCAGGCAGTGGTAGGGAGATGCCCACCTGCATCAGAGGATAAAAGCCACTCCTCTTGTATCTTTGCTTGGCTCTGCTGTGCTACGTGTACCTTTCCTTGGTAACATGATGGTCTTCTCTCTGCACCCAGCATCTACTCTGCAAGAGAAACAATGCTTTTTTTCCTGTAGGCAAAAGTTCAGCCTTCAAGAGACTCATAGGTGAAGTTAAAAAACATACAAAAATATCTGCAACAGCAAGCTAAGGGCAATCAAGCATAACCATATCTAGGAAGCCCAAAGAAGAAATAAATTTTTCCTGGCTCAGCCAAAGAAATCTTCACAGAGTGTTTTCTATTTATCTCAAGGACTGAACAAAGATTTTTTTTTTTTTTTTGTAAAGAGATGGACAAAAGTTGTGCCAAGAAATGTGGGAACTAACGGGGTAGCTTCTGAGAGCCCAACTTGGATAATCGCCAAGAATGTGAAGAGGTGTTCTGAGAGAACGGAACAGGCAGCTCCATGTTACTAACCTGAGCTTCCTCAAGAGAATTCACCATTACATGGAGCAAATGCGGTAATTGCTTCCCTAACCAGAAAGTTGGTATGTAGCTATCCTCAGTCTAGATGCACAAGAGGGGAGTGAGTTCACTGGTATAGGAATTGACTAGGGTTGTCTCCAATCTCTTCTGAGAACCCAGACTGAGAAAGGATGGGCTGTACCCAAGAAGAGGAGGATAAGGAGAAAAGGTGTGAGTTGAAGCATGGTTTTCAGAAAACAGAGATCTCTTTTTGTCTTAGTCTCTGAAGGACTCTAGTAGGCCCAAGCATGGTGAACATGGCTCTGACAGGCTTTGACCTCCCCCATGCCCTCTGCTTTGCTAAAAATTGTCAGATTATATCCCTAAAGCTAGCCACCAAGGTCCATTCCTTTATTTGGCCACTTACTCCAACTGAGGCTGACTGCCAAGGTCCAGCTATCAAAATATTGAAAGCCAGCAGTCAGAAATGGCTGTCCTAACTAACATGCCCAACCAAAATAAACCAACTCATCCTAACACAGGTTTCCCCCCCTTTCCCTTTGTAAACCACCATTTTCCTACAGGCCTTGTCTGTCTCCTTTCTAGTCAGATGCAGTCCTTTGTTCTGGAGCAAATATCCACTCCTCTTTACCTTGTTCCGTCTTTCTTCTTTGTCCTCTGTCTCCTGTCTTTCTCTCTTATTCCCTGCCCTTTGTCCCTCTGGGGCAAATAAATCTTCTTTGTGCCGAGAACTTGGTCTTGGGGTATTTTGTGCTCACACCAATCCTTCTAGTCTCATTAATAAAATAATTTAAGATTAGACTCAAAAGGGAGCCTGGGGACAATTTTATTTATAGCTTGAGAAACAACAACCAAACCAAACCAAACAAACAAAATCAAAAGGACAGGAAAGCTGAAAATTCCAGCAGCTGCCAGGAGGATAGAGGTAGTGATGGGAGATGTCATGTCTTAAAAGGCAGATGTGGAGGTCAGAGAAAAAGTCCAGAGTGTCGGAGAAAGCATACATAGACTTCTGGCTAGTATATAGAACAAGAAGAAAGAGAAGTGAAAGGGAGACCATGCTTAGTGCCAGGCTATGGATATGAATTCAGAGGGCATCCCATTCCAGGATCTTGTGTTCTAGGACAAAGGATTACACTAGGGACACATGGTGAGAAAGAGAAATAGAGACAGCTTTGTAAGAAAGAGAAGCCTGCTAGTGAGATGGCTCAGTGTTTGCTGTCCCTGAGCTTGAGAACCTGAGTTCAGTCCCTGGGACCCATGTAGGGCTAGGCCATACCTGTGTAACTACATTTGATCTACACCACCTAGAATTGAGATCCTCCCATTTACTGTAGGAAAGATTCTCATTGGGCACACCTGTGTGAGCTTTCCTCATTTGAGGAAGAAGACTCACTACAGCTGAAGTCAAAATAAACATAAAGAAGCAAACAGGAAAGAAAAATGTTTTGTTAAGTGTAAAAATTACAGAGAGGAAAAGCATCCCCCCCAAATGGGAGGGAGGGTAGTGAGCTGAGGATGGGCCCTGAAGAACCAGGCTATGGGGTGGATAGCCCTTTGTGGGGCCTTGACTTTGCACCCACCATTTTTACGGCTGTAGAGTTTGGCTTCTCTTGCGCCTGCTCTGTTTCTCAGATGAAGCCCAAGTGGAGGAGAGTTTCCAGGCTTTTGCCATCTGGCTTCTTCAATGTGTCAATCTTTAATTTTTGGACTCCAGCCCCTACATTACCCTTCATATTGTGACACTGACACATTTTTTAGATGTTGTAAAAAGTATATAAGGCAGTGAAGGAAGGAACGTGGCAACAGAAGGCAATGATTACATGCCATTCATTCATTCATTTGTTCTTCCACTCATTCGTTCAGTTAAGGTAAACACTGTGCACTGGCTATCTACTGGATGTACATTATGGTGGCTATTTTGATGAGCCATTAACTTCCTAATGAGGAACCAGACATTAAACAAATAAACACAAGTCCATGTAGATTCCCCAAATGATAAATGCTGTGTAAGTTTCTCAAAGGATGTAACAGAAACAAATTGTTTTCAAGCAAAATTTTTCCTCCTTAGAGCAGTTGGTGATGGTTGTATTTGTATATGGCAAGATGGGAATTTCCCTTATTGTTTAGTGGCAAAATAGCAGCTATTTTAAATGATGAGCTAAGATTATATTTACAATCTCCCCTTCTTCTGAATCACCACCCGGTCTTAATTTAAGAGATGCTGGTTATTGACTACAAAGTATAATCCTGCAGCCAAGGTACAGCAGTTATTAATATCTCTGCATTGTTCTTCTATTCCATTTCTTACTGAAGAATGTTTTTCTAAAACTTGTAAGGAAGCCAAACACAAACAGGATTTTCCCTCCTGGTAGGTCTGGTGAGCATAATTGCTATGTTTCATGTACTCTGCCTACATCCTTTTGTTCACTGTGGAAAAGATTCTCTTTGGGCAGGCCTGTGTGAATTTTCTTCACTGGAGGAAGAGGAACACTACAGCTGGAAGTCAAATTAAACACAAATAAGTGAATAGAAGCCAAGAAGAAAGGGACCTGATTTGTTAAAAAGTTGAAATAGTTATTATGAATCTGCTCTTGAAGATAATGGTGGGAATGTTATTCGTCTTTTAATCTGTTTAGCTCTTATGTGGGCACTTTCACTAAAATTTTGTTAACAAGATAAAAATCTCATTAAGGAGCTTCTGTAGCGTCTCAGTTTTAAAATGGAAACTTCTATCGTGACTTCAAAGAAGTTTGGGAACAATTTTGATGATAAAGCGTAATTAGTTGCATTTCTTGGATTGGAGGGCCAGATTTCTTCTGTTTTATTGACCAGACTGTTCTCAGTGCTCCATTCTGTTTGCTACTTCACATAGAAAACTCTAGGCCAGGCACGGTGGTGCACACTTATGATCTCAGCACAAAGAGTCTGAAGCAGGAGGATGGCTGTGAGTATGAGGGTATCTTTTTCTACATAAATTTCAGACTAGTCATGGCTACATAGTAAGACTCTATAAACAAATGAACAAACATACACAATGAGGAGCCAAAATAAAACAAAAATAGAAGTTTTAAGTCAATAAATCATTGAGATTAATCAAATCTCTAATTTCTTAGTGTCTTATTATGTGATACTTCACATGACGCCAGATAGTGCTACCTAGTAACCAAAGGTTATTTGCCTTTACAGAGCAGAACTCATTGTAAACAGGCTTCACGGGAAAGAGGTTTTCTGGGGACCATGAGTGCCAAGCATTCCTGTTCTTCAGATTTTCTATTAAAGTGTGAGCGTGACTTTGGGGAGAATCAAGAAAAACCATTGTGAAGGCTCTGAAACTGTGGAAGGTGACATGAAATCAAAGATGGACATATGTATAGGTAGATTTGGACCTGGGCGTGGAAACTGGGTTGTTACTTTCTGTCTTGTAGTTTTTACATTTTTTAAAATTATTTTTATTTGTGTGTGTGTGTGTGTGTGTTTGTGTGTGTGTGTGTGTGTATGTGTGTGTGTACACATGAGTGCAGGTGCCCACAGAGTCCAGAAGAGGGCACAAGATCCCATGGAGCTGAAGTTACAGGTGGTTGTGAACTACCCTAAGTGGATGCTAGAAGATGAACTTGGGTTCTTTGGAAGAGTAGTAAGTGCCCTTAGTAGCTGAGGCTAGTGCCAGAGTCTTGGGAAGACAAGCTGCTCTAAAGGCCACAAAACATAGAGAGATATGGGCTGTCCACTCTTGGAAGGCCTTGATGCTTCAGTTACTTTGCTGTCTTCATGAACATTGCTCCAGAGGGCAGAGAGACAAACCTTATCTTTTACTCTAGCTTCCTCAAGAAGGGAGTCTGCCTTGATTTCTTTCCTTTAAATCCCAACAGGATTTCAGTCTCCATATCTCTTTACCACTTCACCAGTAGCATTCTCCTTGTGGTCCATCATTTACTCTAGACAGGATGCTGGGAATGAGATTGTATAGGGAAATGTGATAACTGGGCCACTATCATACAGTCCTATAGATATCACTAAAGTATTTAGATGTAGGTATTAAGACAAATTATTTGTGGTAGTTTTAACAAAAATTTACCTTTGAATACGTTATAGAATCAAATGCAGCCAAATTTAAGTGCTTGCCTCTTAGAAGTGCATAAAATATAAATTAGAAAAGAAAGGGAATATTCTCTTGCAAGGAAGTTTAGGATTTAAAAAAAATCTACCCATTTAGATTTTGATTTCTTTTGTTTTAAGGCCTTTTCTTTTTGAGACAGGGTTTCTCTGTATTTTTGTATGTGTGTTTCTGTGTATCCATGTGAGTGTGGGTGACCATGCGGGCCAGAAGAGGGCGCTGGATCCCCTGGAGCTGGAGTTATAGGTGATTGTGAGTCACTTGATGTCTGTGATGGGAACAGCACTCAGACCCTCTGCAAGAGCAGCAAGTGCTCTTAATCATGGGGCCATCTCTCCAGCCCTATTTTAATTTCTTAATGATCTTAATTTTGTGTGGCTTTCCTGCTATGTCTCTGCTATGAGTCACATGAGAACCTTTTTTGCTGTTCTATGTTCTGATGGTCCTGTATATAGTTTCACTCTAGCGGAGGTGATGTCTGGAGCTCTGGGCTCCTCATAATATTCTCCATCCTTTTGCACGTCTGTCTCCTAAGCATCGCCACTGTGCTCAGTGCCGTCATTTCCCTGGCTCCATCTGCAGACTGATATTTTGTGGAGGAATTTGTATAGATTCCAAGTAAGAATTCAGCCTATTTAGTTAAGAGAAATGAAAAAAAATCGATCAATTCCTATTCTAGTCCACTCCCTCAGCCCCTAGTTCCCTCCCACTTACCCTCACGTGGAGATATTCCTACAGCTTTGAAGCAGAATCAGGCTTCCAGGCTTCACCATTAAGTTTCAGCCAAAAACTGCACTTACCAGAATGCTCACAATACTAATAGTTGTGAGAAATAAGACACTTGATTAAAAGGCGGCACACTTGTCTATATCTTTAATGTGCATTCCTAATGAGTCTTAGCAGGAGGCTGATTCACATGAAAACGCACAATTAGCCCATCCAAGTTTAACACACTATTATCTACACCCAGGCCCTCTCTTCATTACCATCTGAATGCACTGTTTTCTTTGGAGTTTTGTGCAGGAAACAAATCCCTATATATGGCACAGCAGTTCTAAATTCCTATTTATCTGCACTTGCCCTTTAGACAAAAGGCCCAAACAACGTGCTCTTTGATGCATTAATTTTCAATCTCAGACTATGTTTGAAATTGTAATGTAGCTCGTTTCCCTTTTCCAAGAGACTCGAGTCACCGCACAGCGTGGAAGTGGATGTAGTCAAGGGGGCTGCCATACCCAGTGGAGGCACACCATCTTTTCCAGTGCTCTCCAGCGCAAATCTGTCTGAAAGAGCTGTTGAAATGCAGCACAGCATCCCCTGGATTTGAAGTCACTACCTCACAGCCTCTTACTGTCTAGAGTTTTGAACTAGGGGACTAACTAGACTTCTGAAATAAAACTCGAGGGAATGAAAGTTTTATTTAATTCTCATTCTGGATCCTCTTTGACCTTTCATTAATCATCAACATTTTTGTTTTGCTACGCCCCACAGTTCTGTCAGCTGCTCTAATATGCCAGACTCCATCTAATCTGAAGCAAGTGTAAACAAAAGGCTGGAGAGACACTGAGTGTGCTTCAGGATATAGACTGTAGGTAGCTCTTAACTGCCTGTAACTCCAGCTCCAAGGGACCCTGCTCTCTCTTCTGGCCTCTGAGGGCACCTGCACACATGTGCACAAACCCACGCACAGACATATAAGTAAAAAATAAAAAACATTAAAAAGTATTTTAGAACTATGCAAATGTTTAATAATTCCTTCCCTTTTCACCTCACTCAGGCACCACCTTTAGTTGACCTTTCAAAGGAAGAAGTTAAAAGGAAAAAAATAATGTTTTTTTCTCATGATAAATGTAGCTAGCAGTTTTTACTTTTGTGTACACATATATATATCCATGCACATGTATGTGGAGGCCAGAGACCTATGTCCAGTGTCTTCCTCTACTCCTCTACTGCTCTATTGTTCATTTTTGGAAACAAAGTCAAGTGTTGATCCCAGACATCAGTGATTGGATAGACTGATTTAACAGGGAGCCTTGTCATCTTGGGATTACAGGCACACAGGCACACACAGGCACAGACTATCATGCTTTTTTTTTTTTTTTTTTTTTTTTTTTTTTGTACAGGGGATCTGAATTCAGGGGTTCATGTTTATGCAGCAAGCCTTTTACTCATGGAATCATGTTTGTACCCTGTAGTATTTTGCTTTTGGAAAGTGAATTGCATAGTGCATTATGAAGTAATCTTAGGACTATTTGAATGATAGGAATTTTGCATATCGATACAGTTACACAGACAGATGTGACATGTGATGCACAAATAGCTAAAACTGTAAGCTGCTGATTGGTAATTCTAAGAATAATTTGGTAAGCATAAGGAGAAAAAGACCAGAACCTGAGTTATTTATTTCTACTGTACAATTGTCTGCCTATGATTTTTTTTCTCACTTTCTGCAAGTGTAATAATTCCTCTTTCTTATTTTTGGCATCATCTATAAGAACACTGTAGCAGTGTTGTCTGTGCCCCATTCTTTTGAAGACTACTGGTAAAATTACAAAGCCTGTAGCAGTATGTACAAACAAGATCATCAAGGTTGCAGAATGTAAGATCAATGAGAAAGGCACATATTCATTTGAGTGAGAGAAATATTGTGAACTAGATATTGAAAGATATAATAAAAATAATGACAAAAGGATAAATACTTCAGAATAAATTAAAAACAAGGCATGAAACATTTATGCTATGAACTACAGGGCTGGGGATATAGTTCAGTAGTTCAGAGCCTAAGAAGTGACAGTTTTCTAGACAGACATCTAGAACAATGAAGAAGATAAAGAGACATGAAATAAACACCTGTGTCCACATTCTAGTCCTTTAAATGTTCTAAAATTGCATTTTAATCTCTTATGACTTTTATTTTTGCATATGTGTGTGTGCACAAATGTATGTGTATTCCCAAGAGTGTGGATGCATGTGAGTATGTATATGTATGAGCACACATATGTGAACGGAGGCCTTTGGTTGATGTCTTTTTCTTTATCAATTGCTTTCCACTTTACATACTGACGCAGGGCTCTTGCTAAACCCAGACCTAGCCATTTCAGCTAATCTGGCTGGTCAGTTTGCTCTGGGGAGTACCTGTCTCTCACTTCCTTGTGCTGGGATTACAGGCAGGTGGCCATGCCCATCCAGATTCTTATGTGTGCCTGGGGATCTGAATCCAGTAGTCAAGCTTGCACAGTAAGCACTTTTTCCCATGGAGACATCTTCCTAGCCCCTTGATTTTTTGTTTTTTTTTGATGAAGTCAAGAAAACTCAATGGAGAAAGGATAATATATTCAATAAATTGTTAGACAGTTGGATATTCATATGTAAAAGAGTTAATTCAAATCCTTACCCCCTACCACACCCAAAACATAAAATGTGTTCTAAATCTAAATGTGGGAGCTGAAACTATAACATACTTAAAGAAAATCAGTAAGAAGTCTCTGTGACTTTGGATGAAGCAATAACATAAATAATGATACTAGAAATACAAGCAAGAGAAGTTGAGCCTTGTTTTGAGCACGTCTTCCCCGCTGCCGCCACTGCTGCTGGTCTGGTCCTGCGGTCAAGCCAGCCCCCAATAACACGCTGAGACTCTGTATTTGATATAAATCTGTTGGCCAGTTCCTAATTCCTTATTGGCAAGCTTTTTCTTAATAATTAACCCATTTCTACTATTCTAAGTATTTCCACGTGTCTCATCTTATGGGAGAGCGGCTGGCCGGCATCTTGCTTTCTCCACGTTCTACATGCGGACTCCTCCTTCCTACTTCCTCTTTCCTCCTTGTCTCCTAGCCCCGCCTATCTTGCCTTCCCTTTGGCCCAACAGTGCTTTATTCATTAATCAGTATGAGAAACATATTTACAGAATAACATCTCCCATCATCTCCTCTTTTCTGTCTAAAATAAAGAGAAGGGTTTTAACCTTAACTTAGCAAAATATACCATACAACAGTTAGCAAATAAGAATCACAGTTAACAATACTTAGTCCATTAACATTTAGTAAGACTTAAAGAAAATATTCTATCATCTATCCTATCTTTATGAGTCCAAAGTCTTATATGTAACTTATCTTCAATCCTAACTAAGGAAAACTATAACCGTAACTATCTGTCTTCAACTCCATCAAAGACCACAGAAGGATAATATATAAACTCTAGAAATGACAGAGACAATTAACTCACTGCCTGCTCAGTCACCTGAAGTTCTTCTGTAATGTTCCATCTTATGCCCATAGGCCATAGTGTGTCTGGCAGACTCCTCAGCAAAGCAGGAAACTAAACTGTCCATCTGTATCAACAGTTTGTCAGTCACTTTTTTCTGTGTCCTGCAGAATGTCTGGCAGACTCTTCCATGAAGCAGGAATCATGTAGCAATGCCCATCTTGTTTCAGCAGTCAATTTTCTGTGGGTCCTGCACGTCCAGTTTATATAGCATATAGTTAAACACTCCAGACAAGAGCAGTATCTTGTCCAAATGGCTAGTCTTGCCATATTAGAAGCAAACTCCTTAATGTGTTTCTTCGATGTCCATCTTCCTTTCTGATGCAGGTGGTGTTACCAGGAGCAGTTGTGCCTCACTGTCAAGAAAAACCCTAAACCATTTTAAATGCCATATTCTGTAGGTCTTTGAAAGGTTTGAAGAATGCCCATTCATCTCAAATACATTTCTGTATATCTAGAAATCCTAACTAACTTAACTCTAAGTTTTGATTATCATAGGTAACTCTCTATAATCTGTACTAAATTATACATTACATTTTCCAATGAGCTATATAAACACAATACCTAAACAAGAGGAAAAATATACATATCACAAAATTGACCTTAAATTTGTATCAATAAATGAAAATCCATTCCAAGGCAAAGTATTCACATCTATACCATAATTTCCTTTTTACCTTTAAAAAGATTGCTTGTAGTCATTAACCATTTATTACTAAGCTCACTTAAATGAAGACAAACATTTATAAACAATATTTGGGAATTTGGGCGTCATTCTTTCCAAACTACTTCCTGCTGGTAGGGGGGACTGTCATGGGGGATCCTAAGAAGACCCAGAAATCCTGGCTGTAACGGTCTGCAAGGCTGCAGTGTCTTATTGACATTGCTTCAGGGGGTCTTGCTTGATCAAACCACATTAGTCTGGAAGGAATCCACAGCTTTTCATTTTCTGTGGAAACAAAAATAGAAATCCTTTTCCCCAGTAACTTGTCCTTAGACTTAAATTTTGGAGTCAAAGCATTTTTAACATATATAAATTGGATTAGTCCAGCAACATTTTTTTTTTATCAGTACTTGTTATTTCCTCAGCAGTCAAACAATTTAAAGATAACAGAACAGTGTACAATATCCAAAGTTTCTCTGTGCTTTCCATCTTTATGTGGCTTTTTTATATTACTCTTTTTTTTTTTTTTTTTTACTTCTATTGTTGCATATTTTGTGATAGGGTTTCTCTGTGTACCTTTTATCTGTCCTGGAATTTACTCTGCATACCAGGTTCACCTTGAAATCATAGAGATCTGCTTGCGTCTGTCTCCCGAGTGCTGGGATTAAAGGCGTGTGCCACCATACCCAGCCACACTCTGTCTTTTTAAAACCATTTTATTTCTTTTCTCTTTCTCTCCCAAGCCTACATATATTTTAAAACACAGTGTAAACCTTTAGCTCTTTTTTTAAAAAATGTGAATATTTCTTTACTTTAAATCTTTATCTTTTTCTGGCCATGAGTCTTTTATCTGGGAAACAACAACATTGTTAAAATGAAAGCCACAGTTTTAGCTACGGTCAACCCAAGATGGTGATGGCTATTTTACCATCAGCAGTGAGAGCTATGCTCACCGCCTTGGTCTACGCTGCATCCAGCAGTATGCTGCCGGGTTGGAGATATGGTCACTGCCATTGCCAGCTTTCATACACACCAATGAATTGTTAGCAGAGCTCTTTAAAAGCAATGCATTTTTTTTGCCACTTATGCAGAGTCAGGAAACCTCCCTTAAAGAAGCCGTGCAAATCTTTGCCTCTCAGAAAACAAAGTCCAACCCAGAAAAATGCTGCTACCAAGAAGTCTTGCTTGTCTTTGTTCCTTTGTTTCTAAAAACCTTTTTAAAGCTTTTGTTAAGTTTTAAGTGAAAGTTCTCAGTTCCACTCGTGACACCAGAGCCTCTTCAAAATTATATACTTTCCTGCTTCAAGGGCACAATTAAGAAAGATGAGCTGAATGATGTAGAAATTATTTGAGAATCATAACCTAATAAATTATTATTCTGAATACATAGATACCTTTAAATTTAAATGTAAAATTCCAATGATGAAGTTGCATCAGATATTATAAGAGGTGCTGGCAAGAACATGGACCAACATACATTCCCGGTGTGACTGGGGAATAATGCACCTGGTCAAAAAACTAGTTTAACAATTCTTTAAAATAAAGTTGCCATACGATCCAGTATGTTAATTCCCATGTATCTGGCTATTCAAGAGAAATAAAGATACTTGTCTGCACACAACCTATCACCAAGTTCTCTCCTAAAATGGAAATACCTATTCACTGAAGCAAAATTGGGCATAAACAGAGACTGAGAATTTTCAGCATTAAAATAAAGCACAGCTCAAGAAAACTACAAAAACATTATAAAAAGTTAAAGGAGCTTGTCACAAAAGATCCCATACTATATAATCTCACATACAAAATGTCTATGAAAGACAAATCTGTAGAGATGAAAAATGTATCAGTGGTTGCCTAGAACTGGAGGAAGTAGAGTAGATGAGACATGGATGCTAATGGACACAAAAGCTCATTTTAGGAAGGATAAAAATATTCTCAAGTGGGGCTGGAGAGATGGCTCCCTTGTTAAGAGCACTTGCTGGTCTTGCAGAGGACTGGAGCTTGGTTCCCAGCACTCATGTTAGATGACTCACTAGCACCTACAGCTCCTGCCTCAGGAGATCTGATACCTTTTTCTTGTTTCTATGGGCATTTGCTCTCCCCCGCCCAAACATCCAAAAATAGAAATAAAAGAAAATCATTGGAACAATTCTAAACTTAGGTTATAGTCACTGTTACACAATAAAAAAATGATATTATATGTTTTAAAAGGGTGAGCTTTGTGGTATATAAATTGTACTTCAATAAAACTCTTAAAAAGACTACAAATATCTATCAAAGCATTTTTGATATAATAGTTGTTAATAAATATGCAACTCATATTTCATTTTGTTGCACTGTGTCAGTGGTTCTCAACCTTCCTAATGCTGTTAAATACAGTTCCTTATGTTGTGGTGAACTCAACCATAAAATTATTAATTTTTGTTTTTTGAGACAGGGTTTCCCTGTATTGCTTTGGAGCCTGTTCTGGAACTAGCTCTTGTAGACCAGGTTGGTCTCAAACTAAAAGAGATCTGCCTGCCTCTGCCTTTCAAGTGCTGGGGTTAAAGGAATGTGCCACCACAGCCTGTATTGCTGCTTTATAACTGTAATTTTACTGTTGTTATGAATCATAACACAAATATCTGTGTTTTTCAGTGGTCTTGAGCAACACACCTATGAAAGTGTCATTTGATGCCCAAAGGGTCAAGACCTACAGGTTGGCAATTGCTGCTCTTTGTGAATCAACACCATTTATTGGGTGTGGCGTATGCATCACTTTTCTGAAGAGTGGACACACAGAAGAGCTTGGGACTGGAGAAATGCCTGTTACTTTGCTATCTTCATGGGATAGGAGATGAAAGCCAATAAAAATACAGCTGAAAAAATGAGATCTGGTTCTGTGATGGACAGTTCCTGGAGGAGGAGAGCCAGTTTAGGAAGGGTGGTCAGAGAAGTCTTGCTGAAGAAAAGGTTGCTACTTTATTTTTATTTTCTTGATAACTTTTTTAATTTAAATTTGAAACAAGCTTGTTTTACATGTCAATCCCAGTTCCTGCCCCTTCCCATCCTCCCTTGTTTCCCCCACCAACCCCCATCTCATCCCCTTTCTGCTCCCCAGGGAGCAGACTTCCATGCTGAATCTTCAAAGTCTGTCATATCATTTGGAGCAGGGCCTAGGCCCTCCCCCATGTATCTAGGATGGGAGAGTATCCCTGTATGTGGAATAGGCTCCCAAAGTCCCTTTATATACTAGAGATAAATACTGATCCATTACCAGAGTCCCCATAGCCTACCCAGTCCTCCTAACACCCATGTTCAGGGAGTCTGAGTCAGTCCTATGCTGGTTTCCCAGCATTCAGACTGGAGCCCATGAGCTTCCCCTTGTTCAGGTCAGCAGTTTCTGTGGGATTTCCTAGCCTGGTCTTGACCCCTTTGCTCATCACTCTTTCCTCTCTGCAACTGGATTACAGTAGTTTAGCTCAGTGTTTATCTGTGGTTGGCTGCTTCTGCTTTCATCAGTTACTGGATAAAGGCTCTAGGATAGCATATAAGATAGTCATCAATCTCATTATTGAGGAAGGGCATTTAAGATAGCCTCTCCACTATTGCTTAGATTGTTAGTTGGGGTCATCCTTGTAGGTCTCTGGACATTTCCCTAGTGCCAGATTTCTCTTAAAACTTATAATGGCTCCCTGTTATGGTATCATTTTTCTTGCTTTCTTTATTCTTTCCCTGACTCAATATTCCTGCTCCCTCATGCCCATCTCTCTCTCCCTCTTCATCTTAACTCCCTCTCCCCTCCATCCATGCTCCTAATTTGCTTTGGAGGTCTCGTCCCTTTCCCCTTCTCCAGGGGATCATGTATGTCTCTCTTAGAGTTCTCCTTGTTTCCTAGCTTTTCTGGTGGTGTGGATTGTAGGCTGGTAATCCTTTGCTCTATGTCTAAGAGCCATATATGAATGAGTACATGCCGTGTTTCTCTTTTAGTGACTGGGTTATCTCAATCAGGATGGTTTCATCTAGTTCCATCCATTTGCCTGTGAATTTCAAGATTCCATTTTTTTTTTTCTTGTGGAGTAGTACTCTATTGTGTAAATGTACCACATTTTCTTCATCCATCCTTCAGTTGAGGGGTATCTAGGTTGCTTCCAGGTTCTGGCTATTACAAATAATGCTGTTATGGACATAGTTGAACAGATGTCCTTGATATATGAATGTGCATCTTTTGGGCATATACCTAAGAGTGGAATTACTGGAACTTGAAGTAGACTGATTCCCATTTTCCTGAGGAACTGCCATACTGATTTCCAAAGTGGCTGTACGAGTTTGCATTCCCACCAGCAGTGGAGGAGTGTACCCCTTTTTCCACATCCTCTTCAGCATAAACTGTCTTTAGTGTTTTTGATTTTATTCATTCTGACTTAAGTTTTGTGCATTCCCTCAGACTGTGCATTTTTTCTATTGTCTCTATTTCAGATTTCAAAACTTTTACTGTTTGAATTGTTTCTTGTAATTTTTGTTTTTTCTTTTCTTCCACTTACTTAAATTATTTTCTCATTTCCTCTTTTAGGGTCTCTATCATCTTCATGAAGTTGTTTTTAGGATCATTCTTTTCTGCTTCATCTGTGTTGGGATGTTTAGGTCTTGCTTGTTCCTAGGCTCTGGTGTTGTCATATTGATCTTTCTGTTGTTGACTGTCTTCTTATACTGATAACTAGCCATCCCTTCTTCCAGTGTATACCAGTCAGGTCTCTCTTCCTGGTGGGTACTGGACCAAGGTTCTCTTCTTGTGGGTGCAAGCAGGTCCAATACTCTGATGGTTCTCTTCTTCCAGTGGGTGGAGGTGGGACTAGGGCACTGGCAGACTCTGGATGGGCTGGTTCTCTGGGATGGGTTACCCTGTGCACATTCCCCAGTTCTCAGGAGGCTCCAAGCAGGGTCCAGGAAGGTAGGCTGGACACAGGCCCAAGCTTATCTCCTACTGTGGTGGAACCAGGATGCTGGCAGACTCTGGATAGGCCAGTCTGGATAGGACAGGCTCCCCATGTAAGCAGTTCCCAGTCCTCAGAAAATAGGCCCATGCTTACCCCCTCCCATGAGTGGAGGTGGGACTGGGACTAGGACCCAGGTAGAGTCTGGATAGGTCAGTCCATAGGGATGGACTCTCCAGCACACAGTCCCCAATCCTCAGGAGGCTCTGAGCAGGGCACCAGAATGCAGACTGGAAAAATCAGTTGCTACTTTTAAGATGACTTCCTTGCTACAACTTTGGTGAGTTTTGTTTTTTTTTCCTTTCAAATTCTTGATAGCACCGAAGTCTTCACGTGTCCAATATGAGAATGAAAATGAGCTTGTGCAGCCGACCAAAGTCCTATAGTGGTATTTTTAGAGTAGAGGGATAATAATGAAAAAGTAGACATCAGATTAGAGAAGGTTATGGACGGTATTAAGGAATCTGGGGCTGAGAAGTCAGCTCAGTAGCTAACTGAGCATGAGGACTTTAGCACCCACATAAAGCCTGGTGATGCAAAACTGGGCAGGAAGTGCAGTAAGAAATGGGTCACTGTAGTTCATTGGTCAGCCAGTCTAGCTTAGTTGGTAAGTTCTAGAGTCAGTGAGAAACACTGTGTCAAAAAAGGTGGCGAGCTATTGAGGAACGCACATGATGTTGACTTCTGCTCTCTATATACTGGAAATAACTACCACAGTGCAAATGGGTACACATGTAGCCTACACACACTCACCAGAGAGAGTGGGGGGTGAGGTTTAAGGGATCTTAAATAGGAACTGTATTTCCTACTCAATTTCTGAACAGATTCAACAGTAAGTGAAAAATGACTGCAAGTGGCGGCTATGATTCCATCTTTATTTTTGACAAATTGATACTGCTTTTGGAACTTGCATTGATGAGCATGTGTTCCTTATTACTGAATTCCCAAACTAGATCAGTAGCATACCCAACTGCAAAAATTCTAAACCACCAAAGGGCTTGCCGCAGGCCAGATCATCTGTGAAGTAGGAGGGAAATCTAATAAAGGGTCTAACAGAGTATGTGGGTGGCACACAGGTGTGAGATTAGAAGAGTTCCAAAGAGGGGTGAATGACCACATAGAATGTCAGATGCTACTGTGAGAAGCCATGCAGTCCTTCTGTCCTTAAGGGTTCTGACAGGAGTCTCATGTCACAGAATTTTTTTCTGATCATTTTGTGGGTAACAAGGTCAACTGTTATACAATTCAAAAAGGAGAGGGAAGAGGTTGAAAATGTCTAACGAGCTCTAAAAATTATAGATCTTATTCAAGGATTTTAGAATTGGCTGCAACTTATTGCTCTGGATGAACATAATTTTGGTACTGGGAAAGATTACTTAGTTCATTAGCCACATAGCTTGGTTGTCTATGGGTTCTAGTCAGAACACTGTGGAGTGAGATTCTAGAGTAGTGGTTCTCAACCTGTGGGTTATGACTCCTTTAATGTGTATCACACATCTTGCATATCAATTATTTAAATTGCAAATCATAACAGTAGAAAAATTACAGTTATGAAGTAGCAATCAAATGATTTTATGGTGAGGGGATCGGCACAATATGAAGAATTGTATTAAAGAGTCACAGCATTAGGAATGTTGAGAAGCACTGCTCTAGAAGACATATACAGGGGATAGGATGATTAAGAGCATGTCTATACTGATAAAAGGAACTTTAAAACAGTTCTTGCATATGTTCCTACTGTAAGTGTCCACCCAGGGTAAAGAAAAATTCTGATTTTAGAAAGGGTAAGAAAAAACATAGTTAAAATTCAAGAACAAGAAACATAGATTAAAGAATTTTGTTTATGTTTCTTAGAATTTTCATAAACATATGTTGTGTGATGCTATTCTCAGAGAGACATGAACAAATGTCTAGTCATCCCAGATAGGGAACTGATGACAGGTCAAAGTAAGGACACTACCTAAGTCCAACTTGGTTGAGCCAATGATGATTATTGGGGTTGCTTACATTAATATGACTGAGGGGTTATCTACAGAAGCAAAAATGATTCAAAGACAGTCACATCATTAAACACACCCCAGCATGGTTTGACAGCACATAAAAGCTGGACACTTGGAACACACTGCACAGTCTGCAGGAAACTCAACAGGTTAGAGGTGGTCTCTTTCAGGCAGCTCATCTTGTCTTGGTCTCTTCCTGGCAGCTGGGCTTGTCTGAGAATGTTTCTCTGTAGTCTTTACTGCTTATATATGCTTGAGGAAAAAGTATCTTAATGAATCTGCTCAGTTTCAGGGACTTCCTGAAGGCTGTGTGTTGTTCACTTCCTAAGCTTGAGGAGCTTTTCTGCAGGATGAATGTTTCACCTCCCCTAGAGGTTGTTTCATCTCCCTTCTAATATCCCGTATCTTGCTGAATTTCACTCCAAGGTAGAAGGTTTTATCTCTGAGGAAACTTATACAACAGCAAAAGACTTCCTAATATATTATTATAAGATAGAGATTACTATGTGATAATGACTAGAAGTCAATGAATTAAGTGTGGTGATAGATGTTTTAGTAGATTATTCATGATTATAGCATGTACTACCACTTAGTTAAGAAAGATTTGTTCATTTGTTTTTATTTTAATGTGTCCAAGTGTTTCTCATGTGTGTGTGTGTGAATGCACTGCATATGTGCTTGGTACATAAGGAGGCCAGAAAAGACGACTGGATCCCCTGGAACTGGAGTTATGGAGAGTTCTAAGCCTCCATATGAGTTTGGGAAACAAACTCAGGTCCTCTGTAATAGTAGCTAGTTCTTTTATCCATGGAGCCATCTTTCCAGGCCCTGCATGCAGTCCCACTTTGAATAGAGAAAGTTCAAGCCATGAGGGTAGTGGATTAATTTATGTGACATAGAGACAGAAGGAGAACTGTTTTGGCTAAGAAAGAGGAGACAGGGATGGGTGGTAAAGTGGGAAAAATATAATGATAAATGCACGAAAATATCACCATGAAAATCATCACTTTATATGCTTTGTATGCTAACTTAAAATTAATTAAAATAGATTTTTTGGGGTTTTTTTAAACATTTATTTATTTATTTTATGCTGGACATAATTATACATGCCTTTTTTTTAATGAAAACAAACATTTATAAACAATATTTGGGAATTTGGGCGTTGTTCTTTCCAAGTTGCTTCCTGCTGGTAGGGGGCGCTGTCATGGGGGAATCCTAAGAAGACCCAGAAATCCTGGCTGTAGTGGTCTGCAAGGCTGCATTGTCCCATTGACGTTGCTTCAGGGGTTCTTGCTCAATCAAACCACATTATTCTGGAAGAGAGCCAGAGCTTTTCATTTTCTGTGGAAACAAAATTAGAAATTCTTTTCCCCAGTAACTTGTCCTTAGGCTTAAATTTTGAAGTCAAAGCATTTTAAATATATATATATATATATATATATATATATATATATATAATTAATACAGCAGCATTTTTCCTTCTTCTTTTAATAATAACATAATTTAAAAAATTTTACATGTGGATCCCAGTTTCCTCTCCCTTCCTTCCTCCAACACTTCCTTACTCCCTCCATCCTTCCTTCTCTCCCTCCCTCTTATTCTCTTTCCCCTGTGACATGCACCCTGGCTACCCTCCCCTCCCATACCCCCACCCCCATTCCACTTGTAGGGCTAAGCTATCCAGGTTGGGTCATGTAAGTCTGTCAAGTCATTTGAAGTAGGGACTAGGACTTTTCTCCTGTCTCTAGGTTAAGGGGGTGTCCCTCCATGGGGGATGTGTCTGCAAGGTCCTTTTGTGCACCAGAAATAGATCCTGTTTCTACTGTCTGAGGTCCCCTAGACTGTTCAGTCCTTCTAGCTGAGACCCATATTCAGGGGGTCTGAGTCAGTCCCTTGCTGGGTTCCTAGCCATCAGTGTGGGAGGCCCAAGCTCATCCTTGTTCAGGTCAGCTGTCTTTGTGAGTTTCTGCAACCTGGTCTTGTCCCCTCTCTCTGCATCTGGATTCTAGTTCAACTCAGTGTTTGGTTATGGGTGTTTGCTTCTGTTTCCAACAGGTACTAGATGAGGACTCCATGATGGTGGATAATTTAGTTGATGATCTCACTATCAGGGAAGGGCATTTATGGTAGCCTTTCCATGGTTGCTTGAATTATTAGTTGGAGTCAGTCTTGTAGTTCTCTAGACCTTTATTTAGGTTCAGTTTTCTCTTCAAACTAGTAATGGCTCCCTCTTTTATGCCCCCCCCTCTCACCCTGACGCAATCTATCTAGTGTTTTCCTCTCCTCCCCTTCTCTTTCTCCTAGTTCTCTCTCCATTCACTGCCCCCCTAATTTCTCATGTGCTCTGGGGAACTTGTCCCTTCCCCATTTTGTGAGGGACCATATATGACTCTCTTAGAATACACCTTGTATCCCAGTTCGTCTGGTGGTATGTATTATAGGCTGGTGATCCTTTGCTCTAGGTCTAAAATCCATATATGAGTGAGTACATACCCTGTTCCTCTTTTTGTGACTGGGTTACCTCATTCAGGATGGTTTCTTCAAGTTCCATCCACTTGCCTGTGAATTTCAAGATTCCGTTATTTTTTTCTGTAGAGTAGTAGTCCGTTGTGTAGATGTGCCACATCTTCTTTATCCATTCTTCAGTTGAGGGGCATCTAGGTTGCTTCCAGGTTCTTGCTATTACAAATAATGCTGCTATGAACATAGTTGAGCACATGTCTTTGTTGCATGGATGTGAGTCATTTGGGTATATACCTAAGAGTGGAATTGCTGGGTTCTGTGGTAAGCTAATTCCCATTTTCCTGGGGAACCACCATACTGATCTCCAAAATGGCTGTATGAGTTTACACTCCCACCAGCAGTGAAGGAGTGTTCCCCTTTTTCCACATCCTCTCAAGCATTGGTGTTTCTAATTTTAGCCATTCTGGCAGGAGTAAGATGGTATCTCAAAGTTGTTTTCATTTGCATTTGCATTTCATTTGTTTTCATTTCCCTGATAACTAAGGATGTTGAACATTTTCTTAAGTGTCTTTCAGCCTCTTTGATTTCCTCTATTGAGAATTCTTTCTTCAATTCTGTACCCCATAGGTACAGAATAGGTACCGCAAATAGGGCTATTTGGTGTTTTGTTGACTAGTTTCTTGAATTCTTTGTATATTTTTGGGGATCAGCCCTTTGTCAGATGTAGGATTGGTAAAACTTTTTTCGCAGTCTTTGGGCTGCCGTTTGGTCTTGTCAACTGTGTCCTTTGCCTTAAAGAAGCTTCTAAGTTTGAGGAAGTCCCATTTATTGTTGATCTCAGTGTCTGTGCTACTGGAGTTATGTTCAGGAAGCAGTCTCCTATACCAATTTGTTCAAGGGTACCTCCTACTTTTTCTTCTAAGAGGTTCAGTGTGACTGGATTTATGTTGAGGTCTTTGATCCATTTGGACTTGTGTTTTGTGCATGGTGATAGACATTGGTCTATCTGCAGTCTTCTACACACCATCATCCAATTGTACCAGCACCATTTGTTGAAGATACTTTCTTCCCCCCATTGTATTTTTTAGCTGTTTTGTCAAAAATTAGGTGTTTGTAGGTGTGTGGATTAATATTAGAATTTTCGATTCAATTCCATTGGTCTACCTGTCTATTTTTGTGCCAATACCAGGCTGTTTTCAGGACTATAGCTCTGTAGTAGAGCTTAAAGTCAGGAATGATGAAGCCTCCTGAAGTTCTTTTATTATACAGTGTTGTCTTGGCTATCCTGGGTCTTTTGTTTTTCCATACAAAGTTGATTATTATCCTTTCAAGGTCAGTGAAGAATTGTGCTGGAATTTTAATGGGGATTGCATTGAATGTATAGGTTGCTTTTGGCAAGATTGCCCATTTTACTATATTTATCCTTCCAATCCGAGAGCATGGGAGATCTTTCCATTTTCTGGCATCTTCTTTAATTTCTTTCTTTAAAGACACAAAGTTCTTATTGTATAGGTCTTTCACATGCTTGGTAAGCATTACCCCGAGATATTTTATGTTGTTTGTGGCTATTGTAAAGGGTGATCTTTCTCTGATTTCTTCCTCAGCCTCTTTGTCATCTGAATAATGTAGGGCTACTGATTTTTTTGAGTTTATATTGTATCCTGCTAGTTTGCTGAAGGTGTTTATCAGCTGTAGGAGTTCCCTAGTAGAATTTATTGGGTCACTTATGTAAATTATATCATCTGCAAATAGAGACAGTTTGACTTCTTCCTTTCCAATTTGGATCCCCTTGATCTTCTTTTGTTGTCTTATAGCTTTAGCTAAATAGAACTTCAAGTACAATATTGAAGAGATATGGAGAGAGAGGACAGCCTTGTCTTGTTCCTGATTTTAGAGGAATTGCCTTAAGCTTCTCTCCATTCAGTTTGATGTTGGCTGTTGGTTTACTGTATATTGCTCTTATTATGTTTAGGTATGTTCCTGTTATCCCTGATCTCTCCAAGACCTTTATCATGAAAGGGTGTTGAATTTTGTCGAAGGCTTTTTCAGCATCTAGGGAGATGATCATATGGTTTTTCTTTTTCAGTTTGTTTATATGGTGGATCACGTTGATAGATTTTTGTATGTTAAACCATCCTTGCAACCCAGGGATGAAGCTTACTTGGTCATAGTGGATGATTTCTCTGATGTATTCTTGGATTCGGTTTGCCAGTATTTTATTGAGTATTTTTGCGTCGATGTTCAACAGGGATATTGGTCTGTAGTTTTTTTTTTCTTAGTTGTATCTTTGTGAGGCTTGGGTACCAAGGTGATTGTGGCCTCGTAGAAAGAGTTTGGTAATGTGCCTTCTGCCTCTATTGTGTGGAACAATTTGAGGAGTATTGGAATTAGCTCTTCCTTGAATTTCTGATAGAATTCTGCACTGAAGCCATCTGGCCCTGGGCTTTTTTTGGTTGGAAGGCTTTTGTTGAGTGTTTCAATTTCATTGGGGGTTATAGGTCTATTTAAATTGTTTGTCTGTTCTTAGTTTAATTTTGGTAAGTGATAGTTGTCCAGAAAGTTGTCCACTTCCTTTGAATTTTAAAATTTTGTAGAGTACAGGTTTTCAAAGTATGACCTGAAAGTTGTCTGGATTTCCTCTGTGTCTGTTGTTATGTCCCCCTTTTCATTTCTGATGTTGTTAATTTGCATGATCTCGCTCTGTTTATTCGTTAGTTTGGATAAAGGTTTGTCTATCTTGTTGATTTTCTTGAAAAACCAACTCTTTGTTGCATTGATTTTTTTTGTATTGTTTTCGTGGTTTCTATTTCATTGATTTCAGCCCTCAAATTGATTATTTCCTGGCATCTACTCCTCCGGGGTGAGTTTGCTTCTTTTTGTTCTAAGGCTTTCAGTTGTGCTGTTAATTCTCTAATGTGACTATCCTCTGTTTTCTTCATATGGGCACTCAATGCAATGAACTTCCCTCATAACACTGCTTTCAAGGTGTCCCATAAGTTCGAATATGTCGTGTCCTCATTCTCACTGAATTTTAGGAAGTCCTTAATTTTTTTTTTTTATTTCTTCTTTGACCCAGGTGTGGTGCAATTGCCTATTGTTCAGTTTCCATGAGTTTGTAGGGTTTCTGCGATTTGTGTTGTTGAATTTCAATTTTAAAGCTTGGTGGTCTGGTAAGATACAGGGGACTATTCCAATTCTTTTGTATCTGTTGAGGTTTGTTATGCCACCTAGTATGTGGTCGATTTTAGAGAAGGTTCCATGTGGAGCAGAGAAGAAGGTATATTCTTTTGTGTTTGGATGGAATCTTCTATAGATGTTTGTTAGACCCAGTTGAGACATAACTTCTGTTAGTTCTTTTGTTTCTTTGTCGAGTTTCTGATTGGTGGCCCCATCTAGTGGTGAGAGTAGTGTGTTGAAGTCTCCCACTATAAGTGTGTGAGGTTTTATATGAGCTTTGAGTTTTAGTAGTGTTTCTTTTACGAATGTGGGTGCCTTTGTATTTGGGGCATAGATGTTCAGAATCAAGACTTTTTGTTGATGGATTTCTCCTGCGATGAATATGAAATGACCATCTTCATCTCTTTTGATTAATTTTGGTTTGAAGTCTAACTTGTTAGATATTAGGATAGACACACCTGCTTGCTTCTTGGGTCAATTTGATTGGAAGATCTTTTCCCAGACCTTTACCCTGAGGTGATGTCTATCTTTGTAGCTCAGGTGTGTTTCTTGTATGCAGTAGAAGGATGAATTCTGTCTTTGTATCCATTCTGTTAGCCTGTGTCTTTTTATAGGCGAGTTTAGACCATTAATGTTGAGGGAGAGTAAGGACCATTGATTGTTAATGTTTGTTTGTTTTAGATTTGCTTTTGGCAGTGCTATTGTGAATTTATCTGTTCTTCTTTACCCTTGGTTTCTGGTGAAGTGGGATTATCTGTTGCCTAATTCTTTGTGAGCATAGTAAACTTCCTTGGGTTGGAGTTTTCTTTCCAAAGCTTTCTGTAGGGCTGAATTTGTAGATACGTATTGTGAAAATCTGGCTTTGTCATTAAATATCTTGTTTTCTCCATCTATAGTGATTGAGAGTTTTGCTGGGTATAGTAGCCTGGGCTGGCATCGGTGGACTCTTAGTACTTGTAGAACATCTATCCAGGACCTTCTGGCCTTGAGGGTTTCCATGGAGAAGTCAGGCATAACTTTGATAGGTCTGCCTTTATATGTTACCTGTCCTGTCCTTTTTCCTTCGCTGCTGTTAATATTTTTTCTTTTATTCTGTATGTTAGGTGTTTTGCTTATTATATATCGAGGGGTCTTTTTTCTTTGGTCCAGCCTATTTGGTGTTCGGTATGCTTGTTCTTTCATGGGCATGTCCTCCTTCAGATTGGGAAAGTTTTCCTCAATGATTTTGCTGAATATGTTTTCGGCCCCTTTGAGCTGGGCTTCCTCACCTTCCTCTATGCCTATTATTCTTAGGTTTGGCCTTTTCACAGTGTCCCACATTTCCTGGATGTTTTGTGTTAAGGATTTGTTGGATTTACGATTTTCTTTGGTTGATGAATCTATTTCTTCTAGTTTATCTTCAGCACCTGAGAGTCTCTCTTCCATCTCTTGAATTGTGTTGGTTATGCTTGTGTCTGCAGTTCCTGATTGTTTGCCCAGTTTTTCTATTTCCAACATTCCTTCTGTTTGTGTTTTCTTTATTGTCTCCATTTCTGTTTTCAAGTCTTGAACCTATTTAATTTTTTTTTCTTTCTGTACTTTCTTTAAGAAATTTATTCATTTCTTCAAATTTTTTTGTTTGTTTTATCTTCCATTTCTTGAAGGGGTTTTCTCAGATCTTCTTTCAGGGCCTCTATCATTTTTATGGCAGTAATTTTTAGGTTGTTCTCTTCTGATTCATTTGCTTTGTTGTGTTCTGGTCAGTTGGTAGCTTCCCTGGATTCTTGTGGTGTTGTGCTTGTCTTTCTGATGTTAGGTGTTTTCTTGTATTGCAGTCTTTCCATAGCTTCTTCCAGTAGGTGTTGGTGTGGTCTCTCCCTCTCTCTATGGTTTTAGGTGGGTCAAAGGTTCAACATCTGTAGTTCTGGGTGGTCCAAGCTCTCTAGGAGGTCTCTCCGTAGGCAGGGGCTCGAAGATGGGGGTCAAATTTCAGGCTCCAGCAGAGGAGAGCTGAGGTCTCTTTGGCAGAGACTAGCCTGCAGGATGCTTCCTCAGGGATAGTTGGGTCTAGCTCTAGCCAAGGCCTCTAGGCAAGGCCTGGTGTTGGGGGACAAAGGCTGGGCTGATACTCAGGATGTTTCTGCACTGATAGGCTGGTCTAGCTTGCACTCTCCAGCAGGCCTCTGCTAAAGAGGCCTGCGATGGGGGTTAATGATCCAGCCTGCTGCAGGAACTCAGGGTGGACCCGCAGAGATAGGGAGATCTCTGGGAGGTGCCCATAACTCCAGTAGAAGACCGGTGGTGGGGTCAGAGCTTAAAATAGATTTTAATAAAAATGTATGTAGATAGACTATAATTCCTAAACATGAAGTATGGCTAACTTGTTTACATCCTCTAGGGTGTAAGTTAAGATAGGCAACTGCATCTGTTCAAGTAAAATATGGACTTATAAGTGAAAATTAAATTATAAAATATGAAGCAAGAGATTAAAAATATGAAATTAAAGGTTGTATCTGTAGCTTAGTGGTAGAGTTACTGTCTGCCTGCATAAGATTCTAGGTTCAGTCCTCAGAACTGTCAGGAAAAAATATAATTAGGAAAACTTTATTACCAAGTTAAAAATTTGGGGACAATGGAAAATGTTCTACACCTAGAGATACAGGAAGAAAAACAATGGAGTTTTGGACATCATAGAAGGTAGATGTCTGGCAGGATGAACTCTCAAAGGTTTTCAGAGTCCAGTGATTTTTTTTTTTTGTAAAGTATGGCCAGACAAAAACAGGAGATTCTTTCTCAAGACTACCTGGCAGAACCATTTGGAATTGACTGTGTGCATAGCAGAGTGTCATTTATTGCAAAAATATTATCAATCACTGGAGGTAATTATTCACTTTTGTGTATTACTTGACAGTTGTACAGTGTCCTGAGACATATTTATCTTCAGTAAATCATAGAGAATGATACTAATTATCCTCACTTATCATCTCACTTTCCTGAATACATAAAGGACAGAACTGTAAACATCAAAATGACGTAAGCAAACTTGCACTTTAGCAAACAGTAGAAAGCCAGTTTTACATTAAATATTACCATGGGGAGGTGAAGAGATAGCTCAGCAGTTAAAAGTATGTTCTATCCCTACAGAGGACCAGAGTTCAGTTCCCATTTCTCTCATTAGGTGACTTACAGCTGTTTGTGACTCCAGATCTAAGGGATCTGATGTCCCCTTCTGGCTTCTGTGGGCTCTACACTCGTGCACATAACCCATTCTCTCTCTCTCTCTCTCTCTCTCTCTCTCTCTCTCTCTCTCTCTCTCTCCAGACAAGGAGAGAAAGGGAAGGAGTGAGGCAGGGAGGGAGAGAGAGAGATTTAAAAAATGTTACTGTAGAGAGCTACTTTTGATGAGGATTTAGAGGATTGAGAAACATTTTTCTCCTTTTCTATTATCAAGAAAATAGCCAGGTGAGTTGACAACCAACTCCATTTCCACATCCCCCTTAAAAATCCTTTATTGAATATTAGGTCAAAAGTGTAAACACATATTAAATCCTAGAGAAAGGTAAGTACTTCAGAGTTGAGTGATGCTAAGAAGGTGTCTGTGTATCTTTGGTCAATCACTCATTCTGGAGTGGAGTTCTGGGCAGGGAATCTGCCACAGGATTGCCTTTCACTGGGTGGAAGATTTTATTATACACCACACAAAGTTCAATATAAAACAACAAATTAATGCTCCCCAAGAAGCTAGTGACCCCAAATTAAGACTTCTTCCCCAACAGCCATTCAAACAAAATATGGAAAGAACAAACAATAGCAATAGTTGTCATGACAGTAATAAAAACAAACAGTCACATTGGTGCATGCCTGTAACATGAGCATGTGAGAGGCTGAAGCAAGAGGATTGCTACAAATTTTCAGCTAGCTTAGACTACAAACAAGGCCCTGCCTCAAAAAGATACAGAAAAATAATAAAATTGATAAATCCCTGACGATACAGTTTGAGAAAAAGAAAATGAAATCACTAAACATTAGAAAGTCAATAAAGGTTATAAAAATAAATTCTCTCATTAGAAATGTAATGAATGTTTAAACATTATAAACAATTCCCAACACAGTTCACCAAAAGCAGAAACAGGAATGATATATAGATTACTAGAGACTTTTAAAGCCAACTTGGTAATGTTCCTGAGTAAAAGTCAATTAAAATACATTTACATGTATTTGGTAATAATAAATAGAAAATCAAAAGTATCATTGACACCTAACTAAAAGATTTTAAATGTTCCTGAAAGAAACTGCATAAAACCCAAATTGGTGGTGAGATACATCCCACCAAGAGATGGAAAGATTCAATGGTATAAAGGGGTACTAAAAAAAATGATGTACAGATATAGCCAACTCATTCTGAAAGTTAGTAGAAGGGTTTGAAAGGTTGATTTCAAAAGATAGCCAGAACTACAAACTATCATAAGTAGTTAAGAGAGTTTGAAGACGGGAAAAGTGGAAGGAATCACTCTCATACAACAGCAACAAAACTGAACAATCTCTAACTACTGTGATGTGTCACTGATACTAACATAGACCACTAAATCACAAGTATAGAGACTGCAAATGAACCTGCACATAATATAACAGTCAAATTTATACTTAACATTGGTGAAGGGAAATTTCCTCAGACAATGCTGGGTCAATTGTGTGCCCAATTGGAAAAATAATAATAATGCCCCGTCTTCATCACAGTCTAAAGTACTGTTGGGTGGATCTCAGATCTTAATATAAAGACACAAACAGTAAAAACTGTATGGTGGATTACATGAAAATGTCCCTGTGAATGTCTATAGAAACATTTTCTTCACGGTAATACAAAGGCATCAACCACCAAGGATCTAAATGATATTTTGCTGATCACTAAATTAAAGAATGAAGTTTAGACAATGTGATGGTTAATCTTCACTGTGAACTTGAAGGGAGTTAGAACCACCCAGGAAACAGTTCTGGGCATGTGCCTGACAGTGTGCCCAGAGAGGTTTAAATGAGGAGGGAAGACTCTCTCAATAGGGCTGGTACCATTCTGTGGGCTGGGGATGCTGGACTGGATGAAATGGGGAAGGACACAAAACACCAGTGTTCATTTTTCTCTGCTTCCTGACTGCAGATGAAATGTGACCCCAGCATCATCATCATGCTCCTCACACTATGACATCACTGCCATGATGGGAGCCAAAAACCTCTTTTCTACATGAGTCAAAATAAACTCTCTTTTTTTGGGGGGGGTGGGTGGGCAGGGGAACTGAGAAGAGGGGAGGCAGGGGAAGCTTTGGCTAGGATGTAAAAATAAGAAAATAACTAAATAAATGAATGAATAAGCTCTTTGCTCTTTAAGTTGCTTTTCTCAGGCTTTTTGTGACAGCAAGGAAAGGAATGCAGTCATTGATGCTATAAAATAGTGGAAGTCAAGTTGTAGAGAGTAGGGGGGGCTTGCTGGACTACGAGTAGAGCAAAAACAGTGAACCTCCAGGTTCAGTGAGAGGCTCTTACTCAAAAACTGAGGTGGGAAGGGAATAGGAAGATAACCAAAATCAGTATCTGGCTTCAACATACACAGGCAATTGTGCCTGCACACAGACACACATAGACATACAGTACACAGAGGCAGAGACAGACATATACACAGACATGTAAAAGCATTTAGTCTTTTCTATTAAATTTGACCACATCCAATTAATTACCTAAACATTCCACTGTAGTTAGACATCCAGCCAAATGTTTATATATGTGTCAGACATAAATACTCCTGCACTGGAAGATTCTGCTCAGGTAGCTTGAAGTAGATACAATCCACATGTTCATTATCTGTGGAGCAGACAGAACAAATTGTTGTGGTATTTTCAACCCATGCAGTAATCTACATAAATGAAAAAAGAGTATCTATGTAACAGATGTTTACATGCCCCCCCCATGAATAGTAGGTTTTTGCCTATTTATTTATATTTTTTCCTTGCAATAATTCTTGTTTGTGTATTAGAACATATTTATTCTAAATGCCACCAGTGCTACTTCCCCAGCGAAAGCCATGCACTTTGTTATGTCTCTGCAGCATCATAATCTAGGGTATTTTTATCTTGCTTTGAAGATTGCTAAAATAAGGACAATTACTTTGGTATTTCCCAGTTGTTATGCAAATACTTGAGGAAGTGACATCAAAATACATTTTTTTTTGTTTGTTTGTTGGGGGAGAGGCATTGATAGGCTGGAGGCAAACATTTACTTTATAACCCAGCATTTATGTTTCTTTTCTTAGTTGTGCCATTGTGGGATGAAAGAGGAGGAGATGGTCTGAGATCCAAGATGTGTCACAGAATAACCATTTCCTTAGGTTATCAGATCACCTTTGATGTTGGAACCAAGAAAATGAGCCAAAAAAAAAAAAAAAAAAAAAAAAAAAACCAGATGGCTTATCAACAGGCCTTGGAAGGAGATGACTGAGAAACTACATGATCTTAGCTCTGTCCGCTTATTAATATTTCCTTACCCATAGCCTGAGCCGGTGGTAAACTATTTATTTTAAGTGCAAGTGTGTCTGCATTACTAGAAAAAAGGGGGACCCGATCTTAGCCTGAGGATAGCTGGTCCCAAGGAGGGATATTATGGCATCTTTTCCATGTACTTTGAAAAAAATGAGTTAAAAAAAAAACAAACCAGCCAACGGGGTCCTAACACCACACTCTCCACTCCTACAGAGGAAGAAGCTGTATTGTGAGGCATTAGAGAGTGAACAAGAAGCTTGGCAGATGTGGGGTTTGAGCAGCAAAGAATGTTATTTATGGGTGATGCTTAGCTGAAACAATATACACAATGTGCCACTTCACCACACCTGTTGTCACCTGAACATCACACTTTGCCTGGGCTCAAGATCTTATGATACATGTTAACATTGTATAAAATTTCATGGTTCCATAAAATCCCCATGTTATCTCAGATGAGGGCAGTGTCTCAGACAGTAGACAGTAAGTAGTAAATACATTGTTTAACCAGTAGACATATCCTCTAAGGAAGGTAGATAGGCTTCCTAGGGAAGAACCACTGGGTACTTCTGGGCCAGAAGTACTTGGCATTTCAGCTTTCTGTGACGTCACACAATTGTGTGTAAACTCTTTGACCTTAGAGGTAATATAAATTAAAGAAAAAAGTGAATATTCTTGATATAGTAAAAACCATGGAAGAATGTTTTTCTTTAGTTTTAGTTTTTCAAATTGATGGATAAAATGTGCAGTATTAGTTGTGCATATCTTGCTGCTCTGAGGCACATGCACATTACGGGATGACTAAGGTAGTCAATAGATTATCAACTCACACAGTTACTTTTTAAAAATTCAGGTATTTGTCTCTGTGCTTTGTGGTCTCTGTCTCTTTTTCTGTCTCTCTGTCTTTCCCTGCCCCTCTGTCTCTCTCCGTGTGTTCTCACATGGTGGCATGTAAGTGGAGGTCAGAGGACAAGTTGCAGGATCAATTCGTCTTCCATCATGTGGATTCTGGGGATGGAACTCATTGGTGATGCGGTATCTTTTGATAAGCTTACTCCCTCTTGTCCCACAGAGCTATAAAAAGATGATCCTGCCTGGGAACTCTTACTTAAAGGATGAACCATGGTTGTTTATCTCACACCACGATAAGCACAGTGGCTATCTCAGGCTGCCCTTTATCTGGGCTTTTCTACAATGTGTTTTAGAGGTGGGATGTAATGAATAGAGCTGATTGTTGTATAGGAGGCATACAAAAGAGCAGAGAGGTAACAGGCCAGGCAGGCAGACATGTGCTATTGGGAAATTGAATAATAAAAATAGTCATTGGAATAATTGAAACAGATGGGCTTGACATGAAACAGAATGGTGCTAGTGTAAAGAAGGCTGCATTTTTAAAAGCAGTATATAGAACTGTATTTATTTACCTAAAACATCCCATTTATATGTAGATACACACAGGTGCAGCCAAGTTCATTTTTCAGCTATACTTACAACAACCTGATTTGTGAGTACACTTGAAAAATAAACATTGCTATAAAAGTAGCATATAACATATATACTTGTTATGTAAGTAATCATTACAAAAGAATTGACAAGTTAAAAGATCTTATCTTTTCAAAAGGTTAAATATATATACATACATATATATGTATACATATATATATGTATGTATATACATGTGAATACAGAAAGATGTCATCAAGGGCAAATGACCTTCCATGTCTGTGTCAAATTATGTCCCTGGATTCTGAAGAATGACTCAATGGGCTGAGCTTCTTTTTATTAGTCTATGTGTTGGGGTGGGTGTATGCATGCCATAGTAGACGTGTGGAGATCAAAGAACAACATGAAAGAGTTAGTTTTCACTTTCTACCATGTGTATCCCAGGCATCAGACCTCAGGCTATCAGGTTTGGCAGCAGGCACTCTTACCTGCTGAGCCATCTTGCCATCCATGGACTTAGTTTTCTTATTGTAAACCTGCTTGTCTCTGATTCATTCTGCTTTTTTTCTTCATCATACACTTCTGCCTTTGGCTCAGGTCTTGTATTGGCAGTCACATTGGACTTCCATATTCCTGCTCCCTTGTCTGGATCAGAGCACCTTCTGTCTTCTCTCTGTTGTGGGTTAACTACTAATTTGTTCCCTTAGACTGTTGTTGATGAATATTCTGTCCTGCCCAGTCCCACAGCCATTTAGTCCCAAATAAACAAACAGAGGTTTATATTAATTATAAACTGTTTGGCTGATGACTCAGGCTTCTATTGGATAGCTCTCTCTTAATGATTAACATATTTTTATTAACCTATATATCTCCACATGGTCTTGGCTTACTGGAGGATGCTTGGACATCCTACTTTTCCAGTAGCTACATGGCATCTCTCTGAGGACTCACTCTCTGTATTCCTCTTGCCCCAATTCTCTTAGTCTAGTAGCCCTAACTATACTTCCTGCCTGGCTAATCCTGTCTCTTGGCTGAAACAGTTTTATTCATCAACCAATAAGAGAAACATAAATTTGCAGCATACAGAAGAACATCCCCCATCAGACTGTAATTTTTTGGATGATTGCTAAGAATGGTTCACTTGGCAACTAAAGCACAAGAAGCTTCCCATTTGTTGCTTGTTGGGTTGACTCTGAAACTTAACTTCTTTAGGACTTTAGTTGCCATTTTGTCTTCAACTCTAGTTGCTATGTGAGTAACATGACTATTTGAGAAGAGTCTGGGGTCAGAAACCTTCTCCACATACTGTATTTATGGCTGGGATGGTTAATTGGATGTACTAACTTGACTGGGCTAAGGGGTGCTCAGATATCTGGTACATACTTTCTGGAATGTTCTGTGAGTTTAATTAATGAAGATTACCTAGGGGGTTAGCAAAGAAGAGAGATGGAGTTGACATTATGGGAATAGAGTATTTAGCCCGAGAAAGAATGAGTTCTGGGGCTCAGAGCAAAGTGGAGTGTGGAGTAGAGAAGGCTTAGACAGCCATGAGGATGCCTGCATCCTGTGGACAGGTGTGCTGTGTAGCTTGTTGTTTTCTGCCAGCCTGCCAGCCCGCCAGCCGCTAGTCTGGCCCGCTGGCCCCAAATAACACTCAGGAGACTCTGTATTTGATACAATCCTGTGGGCCAGTGACTATCATTGTTAATGGGCTAGTCTGTCTTAATTATTAACCCATTTCTACTTATCTAAGTATTTCAACGTGGCTCATCTTATCGGAGAGCTGTGGCCGGCATCTTTCTTCCTCTCGGGTCTACATCCTGACTCCTCCTAACTACTTCCTCTTTCCTCCTCCTAGTCTCCTATCCCCACCTATCTAGTTTCCTATTGGCCAACAGGGATTTATTAATTAACCAGTATGAGAAACATATTTACAGAATAACATCTCTCATCATCTCCTTTTTTCTGTCTAAAATAAAAAGAAGGGTTTTAACCTTAACATAGTTTGGTAATAGCTGTCAGTAGGGAATGCTGCAAAAAAGTTCCAGAAGGGAATGTGTTTCAGGAAAGGAAAAAAAGGCAAGGAAAACATTTCAAAAATCACAGTGCAAGGAGGGGAGGGTGAAAGGAAGTGGGAGGGCAGATCATGTGGGCAGTCTGGCAAGAAAAGCTAAACTAAGAATCAGATTGGGGCAAGGTCAATGTGTTCCATTTTTTTTCTCCACAATCTTTGCCCATTTAGCTGCAAAGTACCTAGTCCAGCTAGGTGCTTAGTAAGCAAAAGGAAGTGCTATTTTTCATACTGGACCCTGGCTCCTTTGTAAGAAGTTGGGAGGGGGGTGCTAAATGTGTGCTCAGTAATAATCTGTGTTCTGATAATTCTATTAGAAAATCCATTTCTTCAAATTCCTAGAAAACACACTTAAAGCTGCCATTGTGCACTGAGAACAAACATCCACTGAGAGGCTTTAAATACACACTTGCACAAGCTATCTCCAACCTTGCACATTGCTTCAGTTTCTGTAATTGGAAAGGAATTCCAGTCTGGAACACTTTTTATCAGCATGGGGGCAGAAGGCATCATAAGGATTTCATGGCAACATGTAGGATCGATACCGCAGAGAGTAACACGACCAGCAGACTGAATGCCTGTGTCTCTATCAAGTTCATATATTGAAATCCTTGACCTCCAGTGTGGTGGTGTTAGGAGACCAGCTGTTCAGAGGCAATCAGGTATGAGAATTAGATACAATTTGTAGGAGGTCATAGATTTAGACTGCATACCTGCCCTGACTCCCACAGACAAACCAATGTAGAATTGAAATGCAGTAGATGAGCTTTGATTGGTTGTCACAGAGCTTCTAACCAATTAGCCAGTTAAGCTCTAACCAACTGGCTGATTGACTACAGGTATAGCTGCTTAGCTTATCTCCATAGTTTATTTCCAAGTGTCTGAAAACACTGCTCTTGTTGGCTGGAGCTCTCAGACCCTGCTGTGGTTCTGGAAGCTACTTGATGTGTGAATTGCATTTGGTTTGATTTTGCTTTGACTGTGTAAACACTATTAAGTTTGACTGATGTAAGAAAATTTCCCTTAGATATGAGGTCAGAGACCTCATGGATGAATTAATGCTCTTCTAAAAGGAAGCCAGATAACTGGCTAGTTCTCTCTCTACTCTGTGAGGATGTATCAGGGAGGCAGAACTTTGCAATAGGCACAAGGTTTTCATGAGAACTGATGGAGATGTCAGGAGGAATGAATCTCTGGTGGTTATGGCAACACTTATCTATGCTGCTTGTTGTAGAACTCAAACCAAGACAATGCCTAAAGATAGTCTATGTATCAGTACGCGCCATAAACATGCTTAAGTAAGCACTAAATTTTAATTTAACTTTTTCTTCTTCTTGGCATTTTATTTAGTCAGTAGCTATGGGCATATACAATTTTGTGTTTGCACTGTGTGTCTTGAACACTGAGTAGGGGTAGTAAGTTAAAGCTAAAATTAAGTATGTTCATTACAATTTAATTTTTCTCTTTACCACCCCTGTAACTTTCTAATATAAACAGAGAAAGGAAAATAGTACTGACACTATGCCAAGCAAGAAAAAATGATCAGATCTGTGCATAAAGCAGAGAGAGGCATTTAAAAGAACTGATGTCAATAAAAATGAAAGTAAATTAATTACTATTATTATTGTGTGTGCATGGTGTGTGTGTGTGTGTGTGTGTGTGTGTGTGTGTGTGTGTGTGTGTGGAGTGAGAGCTCCCGTTAGAGGCCAGAGAACAATGTCAGGAGCCGGTTACCTCCTATGACCATGGTTTCTGGGATAGAACTCAAGCTTTGCAAATTACCCACTGATAGCTGATCTTGGTTGCCAACTTGACACACTACAGAAGAAGGAGCCTGCATTGAAGAATTGTCTTTACTTCATTGGTCTGTGGGAATGTCTGCAGGTGTGTTTTCTTGATTACTAGTTGATGTAGGAGAGCTCATGCCATTGTGGATGGCACCACCCCTAGGCAGCTGCCTTTGCTATATTAGGGAGCTAGCTTGGGAACAAGACAGTAAGAACACTTCTACATGGTTTCTTCTTCAAGCTTCTGTCTTGGGTTCCTGCCTTGGTGTCCCTTGATGATGGCCTATCACCTGTAAGCAGAAATAGACCCTTTCCTCTTCCAGTCACTTTTGGTTATAGTGTTTATCATGGCAACAGAAATCAAAATTAGATTAGCCACCATCTGAACCATCTTACTGGCCCTGATGCCTTTGTACTACTTTTAAATTTGTTTCATTAGAAAAAGTGTCTTGCCCAGGCCAGAGAAACCCACAGAAACTGCTGACCTGAACAAAGGGGAGCTCATGGACTCCAGTCTGATAGCTGGGAAACCAGCACAGGACCAACCCAGATCCCCTGAATGTGGGTGGCAGTTAGGAGGACTAGACAGTCTATGGGACCTATGGTAGTAGATCAGTATTTATCCCTAGTATACAAATGGACTTTAGGAGCTCATTCCACATAGAGGGATACTCCCTCAGCCTAGACACACAGGGAGGGCCTAGGCCCTGCTCCAAATGATATGACAGACTTTGAAGACTCCCCATGGAAGGCCTCACTCTCCTTGGGGAGCAGAAAGGAGATGGGATGGGGGTTGGTGGGGGAAAAAGGGGAGGATGGGAGGGTGTGGGAATGGGGATTAAAATGTAAAACAAGCTTTTAAAAAATTTAAATAAAAAATTAACCAAAAACAAAAACAGTGTTCAAATATTCATAGAAAAAAAAAAAAAAGAAAAAGAAAAAGAAAAAGAAAAAGTGTCTTGCACTGTAGATCTACAGGATAAAGGTCACATTTATTCAGGGTAAATGAATAGGTATTTTGTAAATAAGGTGCATAAAGTTTTGAATATTTTTTTCCAAAATATTCTTTCTCTATATTATATCAGATTAAATAAATTACACTAAAAAAGAAAATAACTGTTATTTGAATGATAGGCATACAGACTCTTACATGTAATTCAAGCATTTGTGAGGTGGAGGTGGGAGGATCATGTGCTTAGCTTTGGTTACATAGTGAATTCTAGCTTGGGTTAAACATGAGTTTTTGTCTAAAAAATGGTTGTTTGATTTGTTTATAGTTACAATTCAGAAGCTGGCCACTATGCATAAACTATACAGGGTCTTTTGCCTCAGTTTGTATGTTTTATAATAGCTCCCACAATTTTATATCTTTATACCTTCAGTATATAAACTCTACTTTAAAAAAAATCTCTCTCTCTGGTGACAGGTTCCAAGTATCCCATGGATAGTGTCTTTCCCACAGGCACTTCTTTCTTCCTGCCTGACCTTGGCAGCAACTCATTAACTTCTGTTGGGCTACCTGTGCAGAGTCCTAGCTATCCTGATGCAGTGAATGGTCCCAAGCACACACATACCCACACAGACATAGCTGAAATTGAAATTATAGAATGAAGCCCGTAATGTTTAACATGAAAATAGCCTTACAGCAAAAGAATCTGGATCAGAATTGATGGCTTAGCCCTTAAGATCCCTGAAGGCTCTTCAAGAAGACCTGGGTTTGATTCCCAGCACCCACATAGCCACTCAGTCATCTTTAATTCCAGTTCCAGAGGCTCTGACTCCCCCTTCTGTCCTTCACAGGCAACAGGCAAGCAAGTGGTGCACAGACACACATTCAGGCAAACACTCACATGGATAAAGCAAAGGAAAAAACAAAGAGCCCAAATAAGGTTTAATTTTTGTTATTTAAAGTAAAACCATGGTGTAATAATTTGAATCTATTAACAATGCAAGATTGAGAAGGCCTTTCTGAGAGGGGAAATATATCTGAGGGAAGTCACTACAATTTCATATCTGTATAGAAGCATAAATGCTTTTGAAATCAAAATTCGTATTTGGAAGAACACTGTGAGATATGAAGATGATTTTTTGCATGTTTGCATCTAGCCTGAGACATATGTGTAAGATTTTTGAATTTCTTCAACATGCTCTAAATACAGAGCTTCTTCAAAATGTTTGTTTCAGTTCTCTCTTATTAGTGATTATATTCCAAATAAACCAATAACTTTTAAAGTATATTTTTATTAATTTTCTTCTTTGACAATTTCAAGCCCACCATCTTTAGCAGTTCCTGCTCACAATCATGGCTTTGACATTTGTCTTGAGACCCACTGAGTTTAACCAGGGCTATCTGTGTGCCTATGAGTCCTGAACTGTCCCCTGGATCCTGTTGGCTCACTTTCAGGTACAGGAGTGTAGACAACAGTGACTTCTCTTCCAGATTCCAACAGCAGGCAAAGGGTGCTTGTTGGGATGTGGGCTGGAGAGCGAGTCTCTCCCTCTTCACTGGTGACAGGCCCAATTTTGTGCAGGGTTCATGCAGGCAATGGTAACTGAGTGAGATCATGAAGGCAATGGCCATGTCATGCCCTGAATATCAGATTTCATAGCCCTTCTCCCTATTTTATGGCTTCTATGTTCTTTCAGCCTCCACTTCCACACTGAAACAAGATGTTTTTTTCTTTTTTCGGTGATCCAATGAGCTTTATTGGGATTACTCACAGGAATGTGGGCTGGGAACCAGGAGCACACTGTTCAGCCTGCAGATATCTCTACAGGTTAGAGATTGTCCTTTTCAAGTACCAGAGTTGGTCTAAACCTCTTCCAGGCATCTCAACTAGTTTCAAAGCAAGGCTTCTTAACATTCAAATGTTGTGCTAGAAGTCTAATGGTGGAGAGAGGATGCCCTATTCCCTTGGGCTCAAAGCTTGCCATTCAGCACAATTTTGGCTCCACCATGGTCTTATGACTCTTCTGGAAGTACTGATTATAATGCTTTAAGCTTAAAATTGTATTTTTGTTGGTGTGTGTATGTGTATGTGTACGTGTGTGTGTACGTGTGTGTGTGTGTGTGTGTGTGTGTGTGTGTGTGTGTGTGTGTGTGTGTGTGTGTGTGTGTGTGTGTGGTGTATGCTTATGCATGAAGACAAACTCCCCTGCCCTTTTTTGAGATAGTCATTCACTGTCTTGGAGCTGCCAATCAAGCTAGGGAGGCTGCTAGGAATCCCAAGAATATTCCTGCCTCTAACTCTCTAGTGCTGAGGTTATAAGAGCTTATCTCCAGGTGTAACTTTTGACATCAGTGCTGGTCATTGAACTCAGGTCCTCATGTTTGTAAGGCAAGCACTTAACCAACCTAGTACCACCTAAATCTTGAGGGAATGAACAGAGAAACTTTCTGATTATGTCTCTATATAGCTACAAATCCAGGAAAAGCTCTTGGAGTCTGGGATGGACTCTGTAGAAGAAAGAACTGAGAACTAAGCTTATACACAGCAAGCACATTCTACCTTAGAGTTAAACTGGAGCTTTCTAATGAAAACAGTTTAGTGTTCAAACTCCATCCCACTGTGGCTGAGTTAACTCTACAGCAAAGGCAGGGAGAGAGAGAGAGGGCTATTGTTGCCTAGAGCTTTGGAAGTAAATTTACAGGGTCTCTGAGGAGACCCTTCCATGAGTGACGTGTTCTCATCTGTGCTCTTCTCTGTTGTTATTTTGAGACCCTGTCTTGTTACTGCTAACAGCCCTTGCAAAGCTGATCAACAGACGTTCCTCAAGAGGATGTGACTGTGCTCTTTATCTTTGGAATTGTTCTGTTCATCTTGAACTTTAAACTGTCTCTGAGTAATTAACTTGATTTGCTGTTTTACCAGAAGGTAAGCCTCAAAACACTTAACAGAGCAGAAACCGATAACAGAGGAGAGGAAAGATAATGAACAATCACTGTTAATTTTCTCATATTTTACAGAGTGCAAAGTGATAAGATTGACTTACTCCTACTGTAGTTATCTGTCTATACAATAAATAAACAGGAGAGGAAAAATAACAATAATATTCAAACATAATATAGTTTTATGTGGCCTGAAAAGGTTAATCTTTTAGCTTATGGCTTTTATTATTATTATTATTTTTGAGATGGTCTCATGTATCCCACATTGGCATTGAACTGCCTATGTAACTAAGGATGACCTTGACTACTTCTGGCTCCACCTCCACAGTGCTGGGATTACAATTGTGCACTACCCACCTGGGCTAGGCTCAGGGGTTTTTAAAAGCAATTTAAATGGTTTTATTCATGCTTATTCTTTCAGTGTCAATGATTGTGCAAACTGTACCTTGGGAGTATGTCTGATAAGAGATAGAAACAATAATTTGTAGATGACTATAAAGAAATCTCTGGTATTTACTAATGTGAAATAGAAAAATTCAAGTCACATCAAACGCTTTTTATCAAAGTTCTACATAATTTGTTATTCAGATAAGGGTTTGTGGTGTTGATTTCTGAGAAGCCAGGAGAGTAGAGGAGCAGACTCCCACCCTTGTTCCTGTTTCTGGCTTTGGCCAGGTTCATATCTGGCCACTGATCATTTTTAAAGACTGGAATCTGGGCAGTGATAGGGCATGCCTTTAACCCCAGCACTAGGGAGGCAGATCTCTTTGAGTTCAAGAACAGCCTGGCCTACAAAGATAGTTTCAGGACAGCCACAGTTGTATAGAGACTCCTTGCTTCGAAAAAACAATGCTGCTTTCCATTCTCAGGTTGGAATTTGAGGGTACACACAGCTCCTTGAGATCACTCTGAGGGTAGAGAGAAATGGCTAGATTTCCCTCCTACCTCATCAACTATGCCACATATAAGTAATTTATTTGCTTATTGCAGTCTTGGTAAGATATTAGTCTGATAAAGTTTTTAAAGGACAATGCAACTTAAAAAATGTTGATCTAAAAGAAAACATTCAATGTAGTTGACATGTCCCTGGTTACAATGTAGTCCACAGCAGAATCAAGAGTGGATATTCACCTGTGTGCTCATTTCCTTCATTTCCTTTCTGTCCCTCCTTCCTTCTACTCTCTTCCTCCACCAAATAGATACACACACCCCCGTCTGGTGTTCCCTGCCTTAGGAAGCACACAGACCTTCAGGGAAAATACACGCATTAACAAATGAATCACAACAGTGAGATGAGTATTAAAATGAAGTCTGAAAGGAAGGTCTCACACACGGATGAATAGATTATTGTCAGACAGCAAAGTCCTTTTCCTCATTGCTTGCATCACAGTGGTTATGCATCTGAACTTTGCAATCAGACTTGCCTATGAATCTCTTCACCACTGATTAGCTGTGTGACCCACGAGTAGCTCCCTTCTTAAGGAAGGAACACTTACAAATTCATGAGATGTCTCGCTGCTTACTTGGGCTGCTTCTCCTGTGACGCCTCCAAGATCGTCTTCCTTTGCTCATGTCTTTTCTTTTCTGCCTCCTTTGTTTTATTCTTTTCTTCCACCCCCTGTATTCTTGTTGGCAAAAGTGTCTTCACATCATCCACTTTAAACTCCCTCAGATTCCTCTCTTTATCTCTCTTCAGCTCCTCAGAGTTTCATTGCTCATTCTCCTTCTGGCACTATTCCTGAAAATATGCTGAAGATGGAGACTCGGGGACCACACTTTCTCATTTCACATCTCTTTTAAAAACTTAGTTGGGGTAATGACTAACGTGCTCACTGCACAAGCCCCAGGGAACAGAATTTGGGTCCCTAGAACTCATGGAAATGTCAGGTAGGCTTTTAATTACAGCCTCGGAAGGTTGAAACTGGAGACCTCTAGAGCAAGCTGGCTCGTGAGACTAGTCATGCTGGTGAGCTCTTGGTGAGAGACCTGGCTCAGTGCATGATGTGTGAGAGAGACTGACAGACTCTGATTCCAGACACCAATCTCAGGCCTTCACAAAAACATGAAGTTGTGCTCAACTTTGCACCCACACACATGAAAACATACACAGACACATGTGCACCACACACATGGAAATGGAAAAAAAAACAATAAAAATCTTAGTATGCCAGGAAAAACAGACATCTTATTTATCATTGCAATCCAATGATTTGTCATTATTGACTTAAGGTAAGTTGGTTTTGTAGTAATTCAAACAAGAACAAGAGAATAGAAAAATAATGTCATCCAAATTGTCATGAGCATTAAAGAAAGTGGGTTTCTCTTTATCAAATAACTTTTATTTTACATATTGGTCCCAGTTTCTTCTCCCTCCCTCTCTCCCTCCCTCCCTCTCTCCCTCCCTCCCTCCTTCCCTCCCTCCCTCCCTCCCTCCCTCCCTCTCTCTTTCCCTCTCTTTCACCCTCCCATGCCCCCGACCACCCTCCCCTCCCACTCCACATGTAGGGTGATACCTTCCAGGAGGGATCAACAAAATCTGTCAAGTCATTTGGAGTCGAGACTAGGCCTTCTCTCCTGCCCCTAGGTTAAGGGAGTATCCCTCCATGGGGAATGTGCTCCCAAAGTCCTTTTGTGCACCAGGGATACACCCTGGTTCCACTGTCCGAGGTCCCTTAGTCTGCTCAGGCCTTCCAGCTGAGACCCATGTTCAGGGGGTCTGAGTCAGTCCCATGATGGATTCCCAGCTATCAGTCTGGGGGCCTGTTAGCTCCTCCTTGTTCAGGTCAGCCGTCTCTATGTGTTTCTGCAGCCTGGTCTTGTCCTCCCTCTCTGCATCTGGATTCCAGTTCAGCTCAGTGTTTAGTTGTGGGTGTCTGCTCTTGTTTCCATCAACTACTAGATGATGGCTCTATGATGGTGGATAACTTTTAATACAAGTGTTTTAGTGAAGGTAAAGTGGTGTCCTGTGCGCTTTCAGCAGAAAGGCCCTCTTTGTTTGGAGGCTGAATCATGACCTCTCATTTCTTTAGGGAAAACCTCACATTTAGGTCTATAGCCAAACTTGAACATGACCAGCCTGTAACATCATTCTTCTCCAGAGAAGTGAGACTTGGAGGGTCTCACTTGGAGGCTTGGAGACCTGCAATTATTTAAAGCACCTGTCTATGCCCGCTCTAACTTAAAGTGCCTGTTATACATGGTTCATGCAGAGTGAAAACTGTGTAGAAGGCAAATACCACTTACCATTGGCTACAAAGCCCTGCTTCCCCAGTGAAGCCTTAAAGGGAAAAACAAAGATCATTGTATACCAGTGTTTAACATTTTGGTTTGACTATATCATAAGAAACGTATTTCATTGTATCCTCAGTCCCCAGAGACAGGCTGCATATGCAGTTTCAACAAAACTTCACAAACTATAACTTTACATGTGATGTTCTCTGACATTTTCTGTGCTGTTCTTGTTATTTCCATTACAAATGTAATTCTGGCTATAATGCACTGCGTTGGTCTCATGTCACAATCTGCAATTGGAAAAACAACGAGTGTTGTCTGTAAACTACAGAAAGCAATGCAAAACAAGGATATGGATCGGCTTGGGATGAGGGTAATGGGACAAAAGCAGGGCAGGCAAAAGGGGTTTTTCACTGGACTTCACATCCTCTTGGAAACAGAGAGTATCCACAATATTGAAAGCAAAATTTTGTGTAAAATTTGTGATATACCGAAACAGACTTGAAGAAGTTTGTCTTGGTTGCTTTTCTCATTGCTGAGCTAAACACTGACAAGATGCAACCTGAGGGAGGGCGGGTTTGTTTGGACTTGTGGTTGAAGGCACAATCCATCACAGAGGGGAAGAAAGGGCACCATGTGAGGTGTTTGCTTCCATCTTAGCTGCAATCAGAGAGAGGACAGGAAGCAGGGTTAGGCTGTTAACTACCAAGGCCCACTTCCAGGGACTCACTTCCTCCAGGAACCTGCACCTCCCCAGACAGCACCAGCTGGCCTGGGGAAGTCATCAAAGGCAGGAGCCTATGAAGGACATCTCACATTCCAACCACAACAACATTGAAATAAACCATAGAGAAAATGAGAGAGCGAATGAACAAAAGACTAGCTCAGGATGTAGCTAAAAAGAATACAAGCCACATACATTTTCCACTAACTTAAATTAGGTCATATTTCTGGACAAATTTCATTTTTGTCTATAGAAAGTATGTATCTAGTGTGTAAGCATCTGCCCTGTACTTATGGAGTGACCTAAAATCCCAGAAATACTCTGTATTTGAAATATGCTATTATTTAGTATTTACACATTATTATTTCAACACTACTGAAGCACTAAACCTGGGAAGTGAGTGTGCCCTCCCCTCTGTCTCTGTTTGGGAGCAGTCCTCAGCAAGTGTGTGGGGTTGCTCACTGTGGAACTGAACAGGGCTGTGATGAGTTGGTCCACTCACATGCTGGGGTGCTTAATAACTTCCCTATAAATGATGCTTGAAATAATCTAGTGGGAAAAAGCTGAAATACTGACATGCTCAGATAGTAAAGCTTGTCCTAGGCAAAATAATGAGCCCACTTTAACAGCCCCTTTGTGGCAGGTTTAGCGTTTCCTTCTCATACGGGGTTTGAGATGTTCAGTTTTATTTTTATGTCTTTATTAAGGTCTAGGAGAGTGGACTGGTTTTTAGCAATTGCTGTACACATCTTTCCCATTCAAAAAATTTTTTTAAGTTTTTTTTTGGGGGGGGGTGCAGTTCTCTTTAGAGATCACATAATTAGAACAACATGATGGAAACAGCTCTATGTGCTTGTCAATTAGAATGAGTGCTCATTATAGGAGGGGTGCTCCCTTGTGTGGCATAACTTTAAGTGGGCTTCTTAGGGCAGAGGCTTGAGCCTCCAGGGCTGAGATCTACCTCTGTCCAGCGCTTCCAGCCACAGATTTTTCTTTTCTTTTCTTTTTTCAATTGAATGATGTTGAAGGAATGTGATTTTCAGAGAAGAAGCCAGTGAAGCCAGGGACAGGACTCAGAAAACAAACGGGAGAGAAGGGCACAAAAGGGAGGAAGCAGACTGTGACTGTCTGTCTGAAAATGCCCTCATCCATCTCTCTCTTCAGACCTACAGGTGGGAGAGCATTCTTTTCATCCTGTCAATCATCCCTTTACTTTCCCAGTAAACATCTGGTGAGTGTTTCCTGCAACGGAAGTCCGGGGTACCAAGTTTGAACCTCTCACCTTAACCTAGGAGAGAAAAGCCCAACAGTCAATTTTCTCATCAATTTACTACCCCCCTGCTCACCGTGGCCAGTATCAATGGGAAAAACTGACATGCGGCTATATAGATGTTGGGAGCAAAATGAAATAATAAATGAAACTTGCTTAGTGAACGGCCTTTGTGATTGCAGCTCATGTGCTAGCTCTGCCGGTTCATTGGTTCATCTTCTAGCTTTCCATTATAAAGAATGACACATGGGTTGCAGGACCATGTTAGGAATAACAATAGTAACAACATTAAGAGGCAAAGAGGAAGAAAGAGCTATAGATGATAGTGCCCAGGAAGACTTGGCCTAATCCTCACTGGCCATAGAGAAGTAGTTTCAGGTAAGGACTGACTTCCCCCAGCTGCAGGTGTCAAGCCAATCTACGAATATCTTCTTTAATAATAGCTAGATTATTTACAATTCACAGTGCTATGTAGTTGCCAAGTTGGCATTGGATGTTTTCCCCAATATTCTCTGTTTCTTGAGACAGGGTCTCTCCTTCAATATGGAGCTAACCAATTGCACAAGACTAGCTGGTCAGGGAGCCCAGATATTCTGCTGGCTCTCATTCACCACTGCCAACTTTACAGGTTTGAGCTGCCATGCCTGGTTATTTTTGTGTGTTCTGGGGATCTGAACTTGAGTCTTCATGCTTGTGTACCAAACACTTTACTGACCAAGCCTTCTCCTCAGCCATAGCATAAGAAAAAATTGTACATATTTAGCACAGATTCTGTTTATAAAAAGCAGCCAAGACCCATTAGATTTTCTTTATCTTTTAATTCAGTACCCTCCAGGTACCAAACAGCCTACATTTTAAATTTTAGTTTTGCCATCAACAAATCATGTGACCTTAGGCTAGTACTCATTTTTTTTTCAGTCAGTAATAATTTGAGTGGAGTTTAAAAACCATAAAAAGTTTTAGAAATATTAAGTTTTAAAAAGTGTACATCAAGTCTCCAGACATGAAGGAATTGCTTTATACAGGTGAGTGTCCTTCCCACTCATCCACCCTTCTGCACACAGCTCCTGGAGCTGCTGCACTCAACTCTCCAGTGAGGCGATCATGTTGGAGTCCAGGGCTCAGAGTCAGTGTAAGCATCAGCCTTACCTCTGCTCTCATTGCTTCTTCAAGAGCTGTTGGGTGTGGCTGCTTATAGTTCCATATGGACACCTTCCTTTTCTACAAGCATTCAGGCTTTCCCTCTAGATCCTACCGCTACTAAACAATTTATTCACTTTATCATTGTATTGTTATTATTAACGTGTGTGTAGTGTGCATGTGTGCATGTGTGTATGTGTGTGTGTGCATGTGTGTATGTATGTGTATGTGTGTGTGTGCATGTGTGTATGTGTAGTGCGCGTGTGTGTGCATGTGTATAGTGTGTGTATATGCGTGTGCGTGTGTGTAGTGTGCATGTGTGTATGTGTAGTGTGCGTGAGTGCATGAATCCATGTGCGTGCGTGTGTGCGTGTGTATGTGTGTGTGCGTGTGTGTATGTGTAGTGTGCATGTGTGTGCGTGTGTGTGCGTGTGTGTATGTGTGTGTGTGTGCGTGTGTGTATGTGTAGTGTGCATGTGCGTGCGTGCATGTGTGTAGTGTGTATGTATATGCGTGTGCATGTGTGTAGTGTGCATGTGTGTATGTGTAGTGTGCGTGTGTGCATGAATGTGTGTGTGTGTGTGTTAATACACTTGTGCTGGGTCAGAGGACAACAGTGTGGAGTCAGTTCTCTTCTTTCCCTTTTCCGTGAATGAGTTCTGGGGATCAATCTCAGGTTTTCAGGCTTACATGGCAAGCACCTTCACTTGCTGAGTCGTCTCTCTGATGTTCTATGTCTTTTACATACTACTTAATATTTTTTCTCCCCTCCTCTACCTCATTGTTAGGTCTCAAATGCCAAATCCCCCACAATGGCAGTGTCACTGACGTTGTCTAAAATGACAGTCTAGGCTCAGCTCAGGCTGCATCATAGAAGGATTGGTGGAGGACAGACAAAAGCTTACATATAATATTCCCTAGTAAGATTTCTGTCTGTCGGAAAGAGCTACTTCCCTTATCTCTTCCTACCTCTGGGAAATGAGGCATCTGGTTTTCTACTGGCATGTACTAATTGTTATATATCAAAGCCCACAAAAACCTTCAGGTTCTTTTCATCCCTGTTAACATATACTTCTTACATAAGCCAAAGGCCCCCGTGCTAGCCTGTTGCCTCTTCTTACCTCCCCTGCTCCAGCTTCCTGATTCTTCTCCACATACTGCCCCAGAGCTACCTGGCTCCACCCAACCCATGCCAACTCTCTTCTCTCTGATTACATCCAACCCACTCCTCTCTCTGTCCCCCAGATGCCTCTGGCTATCCTCTTTTTCATATTGACAACAAACCTTTCTTCTCTCCACTCATGGAGTGGTCCAGTTTGGTGGCTTCACTGTGCCTTCCCTAAAACTCATAATGTCTGTAACCCTGAGGACTGGTTCAAGGCCACCTCTCCTGCCCCAAGGGTATCAAATACCTCTTTTATCTTTTTTTTTTGGAAGCTGAACTCACTATCTGTTTTACCTTTTGGACAGAGACATTGATAAAGAAATAAAAATATATCCCAAAGCAGTCTAATCCCAGTGACTCTCAGAATTCATTTTGAACTTCTTGTCCAGGGGCATTTTTCTAAATGGCTTGGAACACAGGTTGCAAAGGATACCATGAGGAAAATCAATGTTGAAAAGGAGCCAGCAAGTAGAGAAGGCAGCCAAGAGCACTCCAGAGGAACACAATCAAGGAGGCCAGCTTTGTTCTCTACCCTTCCCATCAAGTTCTGGCAATGTGAGTTTGTAAATTTTCTTCCTGGAGCAAAACCATCCTGGGTGTCTTAGTTGCTATGAACTGGGGGAAAGAACCTGTTGTCAGAAAAAAAAAATGAGTGTTATTTTTTTTAAATGTTATTTTGACAAAATAAAACATTTCTAATGGTAATGACTTAAATGTGTATAAAAGTTACACAAGGCAACCCGTGTTATAGGAATTACTCTGTATTTATTAACATGATTGAATTTAGCAAACATTAGGAAGACATGTTGGTGAATATTATTTTTTCATGACCTAATGATAAGAAGGTGCATATAACGCAGAACTCCATGCTGGTTGAGAATAGAAAGACATATTTTCAGGATACTAGAGAGATAGTTCAGTGGCTAAGGGCATTGAATGCTCTTCCAGAGGATATGATTTCAATTCCCAGAACCCCTAGGGCAGTCCACAACTGTCTGTAATTCCAGTTCCAGTCCCAGTGCCCTCTTTTGCCTTCATGGACACTGACTCAGGTGGTACACGGACACATGCAGACACATGCACATAAAGAAATAAAATAAAAAAGGAAAGCCTATTTTCTTTACTTTCACATGTCAGATACTTGATAACTCTGGAAGTCTCACAGTGCACAATCTTAGCACTTTCTCCATCACTTAAAAGCAACATTTAGCATTAAAACACACAGATTATGGGGAAGATCACACGCCATGATAAAGCCTGCCTCTTCACCTTTCCTGCTTTCAGTATTGTTTAACAGGGTCATAAAAAACAGATTATAAATTAAATAGATGAGGTTTAAAACTGAGCTCTGTGGCATGGTCCAACTAATGGTGTATCATAAAGGTGATGCTGACAGGCCTATTTCTGCTTGGTACTAACAGCCAACTGGGTGTGGTACTGAGTGGAAGAGAGGACACAGGTTGTTATGCATGATGACCTCATGGCATTCTTTGGCTGAGGGGCATCTACGTTGTTTCCTGCTTCTGGCTACAACAAATAATAGTTGAGTAAATGTCCATGTAGTGTGAGTGTGCCTTTTTTGGGTATATGCCCAAAAGTGGCATTGCTGGGTCTTGAGGTAGATTGATTCCCAGTTTTCTGAGAAACTGACATACTGATTTACAAAATGACTGTACAAGTTTGTACTCCCACCAGCAATGGAGGAATGTTCACCTTCCTCCCACATCCTGAGAGGTGTGAGATGGTATCTCAGAGTTGTTTTGATTTGCTTTTCTCTGATGACTAAGGATGCATTCAAGGGTACTTCCCACTTTCTTTTCTATGAGGTTCAGTGTGGTTGTCTTTATTTTGAGGCCTTTGATCCATTTGGACTTGAGTTTTGTGCATGGTGATAGACATGGATCTATTTGTGTTCTTCTACATTTTGACATTCAGTTATGCTAGAATCATTTGCTGAAGATTCTTTTTTTATTCTATTTTGTAATTTTAGCTTCTTTGTCAAAATCAGTTGTTCATAGCTATGTGGATTGGTATCAGAGTCTTTGATTGGATTCCATTGGTCCACCAATACCAAGGAGATTTCATTACTGTAGCTCTATAGTAGAGTTTGAAGTATGGTGATGCCTCTAGAAATTCCTTTATTGTACAGGATTGTTTTGGCTGTTCTGGGTTTTTTGTTTTCCATATGAAGTTGAGTCCTTTAGAGGTCTGTGAAGAATTATGCTGGGCATTTGATGGGGATTGCACTGAATCTATAGCTTGCTTTTGGTAGGATTGCCATTTTCATTATGTTAATCCTACCTATCCAAGCTCATGGGAGATCTCTCCATTTTCTGATGTCTTCTTCAATTTCTTTCTTCAAAGTTTTAAAGCTCTTGTCATGCAAATCTTTCACTTGTTTGGTTAGGGTTACCCCAAGATACTTTATGTTATTTTTGGCTATTGTTAAGGGTGATGTTTCTCTGATTTCTTTCTCATCCTGTTTGTTTAACACACACACACACACACACACACACACACACGCATGCATACATACATACATGCATACATATATGAGGGCTACTGATTTCTTTTTAGTTAATCTTGTGCTACATTACTGAAGGTGTTTATCAGTTGTAGTAGTTCCCTAGTAGAATTTTTGGGGTCACTTATGTATATATTATATCATCAGCAAATAGTTTTACTTATTTTCTAATTTGTATCCCCTTGGTCCTCTTTTGTTGTCTTATTGCTCTAGCTAGAACTTTGAGTACTATAATGAATAGATATGAAGAAAGTTGATGGCCTTGTTTTGTTCCTGATTTCAGTGGGAACGCTCTGAGTTTCTCTCCATTTAATTTGATGTTGGCTTTTTGGCTTGCTGTATATTGCCTTTATTATGTTTAGGTATGTTTCTTGTTTTTTTTTTTTGTTGTTGTTTTGTTTTGTATTTTATTTTTGGTTTTTTGAGGCAGGATTTCTCTGTATTGCTTTGGAGCCTGTCCTAGAACATTCTGTAGACCAGGCTGGGATCAAACTCACAGTGCCTCTTGTGTGCTGGGATTAAAGGCATGCACCACCAAGGGCTGGCCTCAGGTATGTTCCTTGTATCTCTGTTCTCTCCAAGACCTTTATCATAAAAGGGTGTTGGTGTTGAATTTCGTTGAAGGCTTTATTAGCATCTGATGAGATTATCATGTGTTTTTTCTTTATTTTAGTTTGTTTATATGGTGGATTACATTGACAGATTTTCCTATGTTTGTGGGAAGCCACAACCCCAAGATGGTGCCTGGCTGGATGCCAGGTAGTTCAAGCTTAGCTGTATACAAGCCTTATTTGGAAGTGCTTGATGGATCTGGTGTGCTTCCTCCTTCTGTGGTCTATCCGGATCGCCAGGTAGCATGAGCTGATTGGGCTGAGAGAACACATTTAAGGGCTTGCCAGAGCTGGGAGAGGCAGAAGCTGATGTACAAGGTTCCTGAATAAACTGCTTGAAGAAGAGCCGTGGTCGTGTTTCATTGTTGGCCGAGGTAGGCGCGCACATATGTTGAACCATCACTGCATCTCTGGGATGAAGCCTACTTGGTCATGGTGACCATGATTTTTCTGATATGTTCGTGGATCTGGTTTGCCAGTATTTTTATTGAGTATTTTTGCATCAATGTTCATAAGGGAGACTGGTCTGTAATTCTCTATCTTAATTGTGCCTTTTTGTGGATTAGGTATTAGGGCAATTGTAGCCTCATAAAGAGAGTTTGGCAATGTTCCTTCTATTTCTATTGTGTGAAACAATTTGAGGAGTACTGGTAATAGCTTTTTTTTGAAATTCTGGTAGAATTCTGCACTGAAACCATATACCCAGGGCTTTTTTGGGTTGGGAGGCTTTTGATGACTGTTTCTCTCTCCACAGGGTATTATAGCTCTATTTAATTTGCTTATCTGATTTTGATTTAATTTTGGTATGTGGTGCTTATCCATACAATTGTCCATTTCCTTTAAGCTTTTCAATCTTGTGTTTTTGAAGTATGACCTGATGATTCTTTGGATTTCCTCAGTGTTTGCTTTTTCATTTCTGATTTTGTAAATTTGGATATTCTCTCTCTCTCTCTGGCTTTTGGTTAGTTTTTATAGAGGTTTGTATATCTTGCTGATTTTCTGAAGAACCAACTCCTTGTCTCATTGATTCTTTGCATTGTTTTCTTTGTTTCTCTTTTGTTGATTTCAGTCCTCAATTTGGTTATTTTCTGCTGTCTACTCCTCCTGGGTGAGTTTGCTTCTTTTTGTTCTAGAGTGTTTAGTTTTCTGTGAATTTGATAGTGTGAGATTTTTCCAAATTTTTAATGTAGGCATTTAGTGCTATGAACTTTCCTTTTAGCACTGTTTTTATTGTGTCCCACAAGTTTGGGTATGTTGTTTTAATTTAAAGAATTGAATTTCTTTATTTCTTCCTTGGCCTAGGGGTGATTCAGTTGACCATTGTTCAATTTACATCAGTTTATGGGCTTACTTTAATTAGTGGTGTTGTTGAATTCTAATTTTAAGCCATGATGATCTGATAAGATACAGGTGAGTATTCCATTTTTTTTTTTTGTATCTATTGAGGTTTGCTTTGTTACCAAGTATGTGGTCAGATTTTAGAGAAGGATCCATGAGGTTCGGAGGTCCTGAGAAGTTATATTCTTTTGTGTTTGGGTGAAATGTTCTATAGTTGTCTGTTGGGCCAATTGAGTCATAATATCTGTTAGTTCCTTTATTTCTGTGTTAAGTTTTGGTCTGACATATCTGTTTATTGGTAAGAGTGGGGTGTTGAGGTCTCCCAGTATTGTGTGTGGGGGTGCTGGTGTGTGATTTAACCTTTAGTGATTTTCTTTTACAAATGAGGGTGCCCTTGTATTTTCTTGTATTTGGAGAACTGGAACGTTTTCTTGAGGTAATTTTTATTCCTGTGATGAATATGAATGTTCTTCTTCATATCTTTTGACTAATTTTAGTTTAAAGTCTAATTTGTCAGATATCAGGATAGCTACACCAATTTGTTTCTTAGGTCCATTTTATTGGAATATCTTTTCTCAATCCTTTACTCTGAGGTAATATCTATTACAGAAAAATGGATCCTGTTTTCTTTATCCATTCTGTTAGCTTGTGTCTTTTTATAGGTGAATTGAGTTCATTGATACTAACTGATATTAATGATCAGTGGTTGTTAGTTCCTGTTACTTTTGTTTTTGTTGGTGGTGGTTGTATTGTGTGTATTTCCCTTCTTTTGGGTTTGCTGGTGTGAGATTATCTATTGCCTGTGTTCTTGTGGATGTAGCTAACTTCCTTGGATTGGAGTTTTCCTTCTAATAATTTCTATAGGGTTAAGTTTGTGGGTAGGTCTTGTTTAATTCTGGAATATCTTGTTTTCTTCATCTATGGTGATTGAAAGCATTGCTGAGTATACTAGTCTGGGCTGGCATCTGTGGTTTCTCAGTGTCTGAAAAATGCCTGACCAGGACCTTCTGGTTTTCATTGTTTCCATCGAGAAGTCAGGTATAATTCTGATAGGTGTGTGACTTTATAGGTTACTTGATCTATTTCCTCACAGCTCTTAGTATTTTTTCTTTATCCTGTATGTTTAGTGTTTTGATAATTATGTGGTGAGTAGATTTCTTTTGGTCCACTCTATTTGGTGTTCTGTAGGCTTCTTGCACTTTCATAGGCATGTCCTTCTTTAGGTTGGGAAAGTTATCTTCTATGATTTTGTTAAATATATTTTCTGTGCCTGCTTTTCTTCTTGTATTCCTATTATTCTTAGATTCAGTCTTTTCATGGCATCCTAGATTTCCTGCATGTTTTGTGTTACAAATTTGTTGTATTTAACATTTTCATTGACCAATTAGTCTATTTCCTTTATCGTGTCTTCAATGCCTGAGATTCTCTCTTTTATCTCTTACATTCTGTTGTTTATGCTTGGATTTGTAGTTCCTGATTTTTTACCCAGATTTTTATTTCCAGAATTCCTTTTGTTTGTATTTTCTTTATTGCCTCTGTTTCAGCTTTCAAGTTTTGAACTGTTTCCTTCAAGCACTTGGTTGCTTTTTCTTGGTTCTCTTTAAGGGATTTGTTGATTTCTCCCAATTTTTTTGTTCATCTTTCTTTCACTTCTTTAAGGGGATTTTTTAATTTCCTCTTTAAAGACCTTAATCATCGTCATAAGGTTATTTTTAAGGTCATTTTCTTCTGATTCATCTGCATTGGGATGTTCAAGTATTGCTGTTGTAGAACTACTGGTTTCTGATGGTGTTGTATTGCTCGTTGTGTTGTTGACTGTGGTCTCACACTGTTGTCCAATTGATACAGGTGAAGCCTCTTTTCAGGGGGTTCCTCTTCCTCCAATTGGTGCAGTTGGGGGATGTGGCTTCATTGAACTCTCCTTCAGGCACAAACAGGACAGAGACTATGGTGATTGCGTCTCTATGTGCAGATGGGACAGAGACTAAGGTTCCAATGATCAGACAGTTTCTAATGGCCATTGCTGTTGTCCAGACTGCCACAGTGGTGCTTTTGTGGTCCTGGTGGCTTGGCCTGCCTTGCTCATACTCTTCTGGTCCAGCTGCGAGGCCCACTGCATTTACTCTCTCTGCGTTGTGTGATCTTAACCACTGAGCCATCTCTCCAGCCACCCCCCCCATGCAAGGCTTTTATAATAATGTCAATTAATGATAAGATACTGAATTTATATAGTTCAGAGCATCATTGTATAGAATTTATTTGGGGGACTTGAGTATTAATTCATACAGTGTTGCAGAATATTATGGCAACTACATAAAGACGTGTTACATTTGTTTATGCTGCATTTGTTTAATGATATAAATATGTGTTGCTTTGCCTGCCTGAGGCACTTTATTGGTCTAATAAAAAGCTGCATGTCCAATAGCTAGGAAGTAGAAGAATAGGCAGGGTTGGCAGACGGAGACTATAAGTAGAAGGAGGAATCTAGGCTCAAGAGAGAATGAGAGAGAGGAAAGAATGAGGGAAGAAGAGAAGGAGATGCCTGGGGCCAGCCAACCAGACACAGAAGAAGCAGGAAAAGCAGGACATATAAAATCAGTCTTCATGTCATGATTTGGGTTACCAACCAGCTCCCAAATCATAACATGGAGACTTAATATTAATTATAAATGCTAGGCCTTATCTTATGCTTGTACTATTAGCTCTTATAAATTAATTTAATTTGTTTCTCTTCATCTACATGTTGTCTCTGGGCTTTTTACCTTTCTTTGATTCTGCATGTCTTACCTTTCCTGCTTCGTCCGTGGCTGGTTGGATGGTGCCTGCCTGGTGCTAATTTATATGATTAGTGCTGTTAACTATGTGCATAGTGTTTTGCATCCTGTTTCTAGAACTTTCATTCCCCAGAAACTATAAATCCATTTAGCAACTTCTAGCAGTAGTATTCCAGGCAGCTCTTTTTTTACTCACTCCTCTCCCACCCCTGTGTGTTTGCGCATGTGTGTAGTATATATGTATATGTGTATACTTGCATACAGATACACGTGGAGCCCAGAGGTAATGTTTAGTGTTGATATGGGATACCCTTCTGTATGCTGAGAATATGCTTTATTCCATTGCTTAATGGAAGCTGATTTCGCCAATAGCCAGGCAGAAGAGAGCTGGGCTGGAAATCCAAGCAAAGATACAGGGAAAAAGAAAGCAGAGTCTGGGAAATGGCAGCAGATGCCACAGAAGCAAAATGTGAGGAAATAAGGCACGAGCCTCATGATGATACACAGTTTAATAGAAATGGTTAATTTAAGTTGTAAGAGCTAGTTAGTAAAAGCCTGAGCCATTGGTAAAATATTAGTATAAACCTCTGAAAGATTATTCAGGAATTGGTGGGTGAGAAATATCCAGTTACAGAGTATCTTTTTCTTTTTAAAAATTTAAAATCACTTTTTTCCTCACCTGTATATCCTAGTTACTGTTGCCCATCTTTCTACTCCTCCCAGTTCATCTCTACCTCCCCTCCCATCTAGATCCACTCCCCACCTTTTTCAGTATTCCATTAGTAAAAAAAAAAATGGTTTCTAAGGGTTAATAGTAAGATAAAATAATAAAATAAACTACAATAAACAAAAACTAGTACAGTGGAACTGTACAAATCAAATAAACAGAAGGAAAAGAGCCCAAGAGAAGATGCAAGAATCAGAGATCCAGAGAGTTCTTTATATGCACACTCAGTAATTCCATAAAAATACTCAACTGGAAGCTGTAATACCTAGGTAAAGGACCTGTATAATAAACAAGTGTCTTTCTCAATTATTCTACATTCTGTCTTTTGAGACATGGTCTCTCATTGAACTCTCAGTCACTGATTGCTTAGACTGACCAATAAGCTCCAGAGATCTGGGTTAAAGACTTATGGATGTGCCCAGGTTTTCTATGTGTGTTTTGGGATCATAATGTAAGGCTCCGGTTTACAAGGTGGACACTTTACTGATTGAACCCTCTCCCAATCTCTGCTTGTCTTTTGTTTGATCTTCCCATTATTGAGAGTGGCATATGAATCCTACTGTTACTGTGTTGCTTTCTCCTCTGTAAGTTCCATCAACGTGTGCTCCACACATTTGGGACTTGTGATGTTAGGCACATATATGTTTACACTTCTTATATTATTCTGGTAAATTTACCCTTTTATTGTCCTATAATGGTAGTTTTGACTTGAAGTCTATTAGTCTGATATAAATATTACCTTTTTTGTCTGTTTATCTTTTGCATGTAACATCTTTTCCCATCATTTTATTTTCAGTTATATTATCATTATACTTAATTTTTTCTTTAAAATTCTTGGGGTAACACTTTCCAAACATGTGAAAGACTTATACAATAGGAACTTTGTGGCCTTAAAGAAAGAAATTAAAGAAGATAACAGAAAATGGAAAGATCTCCCATGCTCTTGGATAGGAAGGATAAATATAGTAAAAATGGCAATCTTTCCAAAAGCAATCTACAGATTCAATGCAATCCCCATCAAAATCCCAGCACAATTCTTCACCGATCTTGAAAGGACAATAACCAACTTTGTATGAAAAAACAAAAGACACAGGTTAGCCAAGACAACCCTGTACAATAAAAGAACTTCAGGAGGCATCACCATCCCTGACTTTAAGCTCTACTACAGAGCTATAGTTCTGAAAACAGCCTGATATTGGCACAAAAATAGACAGGTAGACCAATGGAATTGAATCAAAAACCCCGATATTAACCCACACACCTATGAACACCTGATTTTCGACAAAACAGCTAAAAGAGGAGGGAGGGAGGAGGGGGGGGGGAGGGAGGAAAGCATCTTCAACAAATGGTGCTGGCACAATTGGATGATGGTGTGTAGACGACTGCAGATAGACCCATTTCTATCACCATGCACAAAACACAAGTCCAAATGGATCAAAGACCTCAACATAAATCCAACCACACTGAACCTCTTAGAAGAGAAAGTAGGAGGTACCCTTGAACAAATTGGTATAGGAGACTGCTTCCTGAATATAAAACTCCAGTAGCACAGACACTGAGATAAACAATTATTAAGTGGGACCTCCTCAAACTTAGAAGCTTCTGTAAAGCAAAGGACACAGTAGACAAGACCAAGTGGTGGCCCACAGACTGGGAAAAGATTTTTTTACCAATCCTACATCTGGCAAAGGGCTGATCTCCAAAATATACAAAGAACTTAAGAAACTAGTCAACAAAACACCAAATAACCCTATTAAAAAATGGGGTATGGAATTGAAGAAAGAATTCTCAATAGAGGAAATCAAAGAGGCTGAAAGACACTCAAGAAAGTGCTCAACATCCTTAGCTATCAGGGAAATGCAAATCAAAGCAACTTTGAGATACCATCTTACTCCTGCCAGAATGGCTAAAATTAGAAACACCAGTGACAACCTATGCTGGAGAGGATGTGGAGAAAGGGGAACACTCCTCCACTGCTGGTGGGAGTGCAAACTCATACAACCATTTTGGAGATCAGTATGGCTGTTCCTCAGGAAAATGGGAATTAGTTTACCACAGGACCCAGCAATTCCACTCTTAGGTATATACCCAAATGACTCACATCCATGCAACAAAGACATGTGCTCAACTATGTTCATAGCAGCATTATTTGTAATAGCAAGAACTTGGAAGCAACCTAGATGCCCCTCAACTGAAGAATGGATAAAGAAGATGTGGCACATTTACACAATGGAATACTACTCTGCAGAAAAAAAAAAATAACGGAATCTTGAAATTTGCAGCAAGTGGATGGAACTTGAAGAAACCATCCTGAATGAGGTAACCCAGTCACAAAAAGAGGAACAGGGTATGTACTCGCTCATATATGGATTTTAGACATAGAGCAAAAGATCACCAGCCTATAATTCACACCACCAGATGAACTGGGATACAAGGTGTATTATAAGAGATGCATATATGGTCCCTCACAAAAGGGGAAAGGTACAAGTCCCCCAGGGCACATGGGAAGTGGGGGTCAGTGAATGGAGAGAGAACTAGGAGAAAGAGAAGGGGAGGAGAGGAAAGCACGTGCGACTAGGAAGATTGAGTCAGGGTAGGAATAGAAGACAGAAGAGAGAGAGAGAGAGAGAGAGAGAGAGAGAGAGAGAGAGAGAGAGAGAGAGAGAGAGAGAGAGAGAGAAGAGAGAGAGAGAGAGAACATAAAAGAGGGAGCCATTATTGGTTTGAAGAGAAAACTGAACCTAAAGAAAGGTCTAGAGATCTGCAAGACAGACTCCAACTAACAGTTCGAGCAACCGTGGAAAGGCCCTTCCCTGACAATGAGATCATCAACTAAATTATCCACCATCATGGAGCCCTCATCTAGTACCTGTTGGAAACAGAAGCAAACACCCAAAACTAAACACTGAGTTGAACTAGAATCCAGATGCAGAGAGAGGGGACAAGACCAGGTTACAGAAACACACAAAGACAGCTGACCTCAACTAGGAGGAGCTAATGCTCCCCCCCAGATTTATAGCTGGGAATCCATCATGGGACTGAGTCAGACCCCCTGAATATGGGTCTCAGATAGAAGGACTGAGCAGTCTGGGGGACCTCAGACACTAGAAACAGAATCTATTCCTGGTGCACAAAAAGACCTTGTGGACACATTCCCCCATGGAGGGATACCCTCTTAACCTAGAGACAGTAGAAAAGTCCTAGTCCCTACTTCAAATGACTTGACAGATTTACATCACCCAACCTGGATAGCATAGCCCTACAAGTGGAATGGGGATGGGGGAATGGGAGGGGAGGGTGGCCAGAGTGCATGTCACAGGGGAAAGAGGGTAAGAGGAAGGTAGGGAGGGAGAAAGGGAGGGAGTGAGGGAGGGAGAGGAAACTTGGATCAACATGTAAAATTTTATATTATTAATAAAAAATTAAAAAAGAAAAACACACACAAAGAAATTTATATTTAATCTTTAAAATTTCATGTGCATTGGTGTTTTGCCTGCATTTATATCTGTGTAAGAGTGTTAGATCCCCTGGAAGTAGAGTTACAGACAGTTGTGAACTGCCATGTGGGTGCTGGGAATTAAACCCTGGTCCTCTGGAAGAGTAGTCAGTGCTCTTAACTGCTGAGCCATATCTACAGTCTGATTTTTCCATTTAAAAATCATTTTACTTGTTTTATATATTTGAGTATTTTGTCCATATGTATATATGTGTACCACCTGAGTGGCCTGGTGTCAGCAGTGGCCAGAGAATGTTTCTGTTCTCTTAGAACAGGAGTTATAAACAACTGGACAGTTGGAAGCTTCCATGTGGAGGCTGAGAACTGAACCTGGGCCCCCCACCCCTTCTCCACTTCATATCCTCCTTTTTAAAAAAAAATAATACTTCACAAAGCTCAGTTTGTGCTGCCCATGTACTCATGGGTGTGGGTTCATACACCAGAACATAGTTGACCTACTAGAGGCTATACCCATAAAGAAGACTGACTCTCCCTTCCCCTAGAAGCCATAAATGTCAATAACCCTGCAGTTGGGCAGGGGTGGGGAACATGTTGACTTAGCCATGATTTCTTGAGCTCTTTGCTTTCTTTTCACTCTCTTCTTCTTGTGTCATATTTTGTCTTACTTAATGTTTTCTCATAAATACTTTAGCCTATCTTTACTTTTCTTCATTATTCTTTTCTTTTTATTAGTCTCGCTCTATGAATTTGAAGACCTGCCTTCAACTTTGCCAGTTCTTTCTTCTGCTTGGGAAAGTCTGCTGTTGAGACTCTCTGATGAATTTTCCAGTCAAGTTCCTACATTCTTAATCTCTAGAATCTCTGTTTGTTTTCCAAAGCAGTTTCTATCTCTTTGCTGATGTTCTCATTTTGTTCATGATTTCATACTTTATCTTTGTTCTCCTGAAGCTCATAGAGACTCTTCATGATGATTATTATAAGTTATTTGTCAGAAAATTCATCTTTATTTCCTTTATTGTTTCCTAGAGACTTAGTTTGTTGACACAACTACTTTCAATAAGGTCCCAACTTCACCAATGAGGCCAGCTGTGGCTTTTGGACAAAAGCCACACAAATCTCTTCTGAGTGTGTATCTTTTCTGGATACTGTGTGTATGTTTTGTGCATGTAGTTTCCCTTTTGGAAAGGTTCCCATGTTCCCTAGTATCACAATAGGCACCCAGAGCCTTTACATTCTCAGTGCCTTTCAGATATCCAGAGAAGTTCTACTAGAGTTTGGAGTCATGCAAGTTTAAACCAGTTTCTTCTGCAACTCTCTGAGAGGATGTAATGTTGGATGAATGCCCTGCACCTTTCTTTGTCTTCTCAAGGTGAAGCTGTAAGCTAGCTGTTTGCTTTTGATTAGGCTGAGCTGGGGTGGAATGCAGCAAGGACACATGTGTGTGAAATGAAACTGTCCTTATGATTTGTTTCAGGGCAGCCTTTCTTGACTTTGAGGTTGCCTGGGTCAGTGTGATGCCTTGATTGGTGTCTGAAGTCTTACGAAAGGCTTTTTGTATTCATGTTGGTAAGTCATTGCTTCTGTGATAGACATAGTATGGGGATTCCTGTGTTCCATCTTCTTGCTATCACTCTCTTCACCCATGAAAGAAAATTTATTTAAAAAAATGGCTAAATCTGATTTCTAAGGGGAGAATTAGTCTTCTCCAGGGAAAAGACCCTTGATAAGCTATCCAATCCCAAAGGTCATCTTTAAACACACATGAGCAGCACTAAATGATCTCAGTAAGTTCTATTCATATATATATATATATATATACATATATATATTTACATGTATATATACAAATTATAATGAAGCAGAAAGAAGTTGTGTATTTGAAGAGGGAGATGGGAGGAATAGAAGGAATGAGATGGGTTGGGGGAAGAATGATGAATATACAGTACTCGGGGGAAGAATGATGAATACACAGTACTCCTATATAAAATTCTCAAAACTGAATTTTAAAAAATTTAAAATGAAAAAAAATGGCTAAATCTCATTAAGACTAGAACTCTACTCCTGAGCCTATCAAATCAACATGCTGAAAACCCCAAACAAGAAGAGCCTACTGAGAACAGCAGGAGAGGCATTGCAAGGGTCTTCCATATGACTGGTAGTCATGTTCTCCTCATCTCATAGTTTTAAAGACATGTTCCTCTTACACGTGGTTGATATAATGCATTTAACAGCTGTTGTAGAATGACTGTGTTCTCAAAGCATCACTGAGGTTGAAATCATGGTGTGATTTTATAATTGTAATGTCTGCTGATGAGCACATGCAAGTAGGACTTGAAAGGTGTTATTAGTAGAGAGTACTAGCAAGAGAGCTGACACCTGTAAAATAAAATGGAAATGAGAGGAAAAAACAGAGAAGGGATTGCTAAAATTTCTGTCAAAGGAGAGCAGAAAGAGGGAACACGGGGGAGAAGGGAGATAAGCATGGAAATGGAGTCAGTATGTGAGAAGAGATGGTAAGTTCAGGACTCTGAGCCGAACTCCAGTAGCACCCATGAATAGAGGAGTTTGGGTATTCACCAGAGAAAGGGAGGGAACATCACTAGTTTCAGGATGATAAAGTGACTTTGAGGAGAGAGAAGGAAAGGGAGAGAAAATTAAGTATTTGGTATGTGGCAACAGAAATATTCACCACACAAGAAAATAACAAATGGTGGGCCAGAGATATTGAAAGGCCATTATCAACCACCATTATCATCTATTAAATGCTATCATACCATCCTGGGCATCAGGGTCAGCTTCCCCAATTTGCAGCAATTGTATCCATGATGATGGATGTAATTGCAGGACCAGAGAATAATTACTACTTTTCTTACTGTTATTACAGGAATTAAGGTGATGTTAATTTTGTAATTATTATGAAGTGGTGAAGAATTCGCTATATCTTTCCTATTTTTGCTTTCTTTTTATTTTTTTAATTAAGCAAATACCTTGAATTTAATGTCAAGGCATATTTTACAGTACAGCTTTGATTGTTCACAATTATATTTTATTTTCATTCATATTTATATTTTAGTGTATGACTGTTTGTATAATTTTTCCAAAACAGAATCTGTTGGGGGTTTTGATTCAAGATACATTTTTATTTTTACTTTTATATAGTCTGGTGTTCTATAGGATAATTGACATTAAAATGTTTCACTTAAAGTAGCACACACAGTTAGATTATTTAGTCTGAAACCACTACCTCTATTTTTGAAACTTTGATTGACTAAAATAATTCCTTTATTAAAAGAAAATTTATATGCATAAAATTCACCTAGAAATTTTCTATAGCAGTATTTTTTGAATTTCTACAAACATGTAATCCATGTGTAGTAACCTTGCAAGCAAGCAGAAAGTTCTCCCTACTGCTTTGTATTCGAAGTGATGTTTGTCACAGGTATCTCTCCAGGTATTGGCTTTCCATGACAGAAACAGGAGGGTAGTACTTTAGGCCTTGTGAGCCTTATGTAAGAGTAAAGAAAAGTGCAACAACAGGTCATTTGGGGCAATGTGAATCTAGTGACTAACTTGTTTTTCTGTATGTGAAGACCTTGTCTAGTTCTAATGCAAATGAGAATCACAGCCTTCTCAAGAAAACAAATGTGTCCAACCCACACTATATTGATGTAATGGATTTCTTTTTTTATGCATTTTACAAACACATAATTATTTTTGTGATTAAAAATTTTGAGGACATAAAAACATACCAAGAAAATAAAATATATACTATTTGCCTGGGTAGAAAGCTTAATATTTTAAAAATATTCCATCTCTGAGTTCATGTATAAATTTGGTGTAGTTCCAATAAAGAATCTAATGGATTTCAAACAGCCCCCCACAAGCTGTTTCTTCAGAAGAAGAGACATTGGTAAATTTGATTCCATTAAGATAAACAATATGTAGAAAGCAGTCCAACAGAGTTAAATATAAGTGACAACACAGGAAAAGATATTTCTTACTATGTGTTCCAGGCAAAGAAGCAATACCTAGGATTTTCAAAGACAAATATTTGAAATATTTAAGGATATTAATAACCCAATAAAAATGGAGAAAGGTAAAGAAAAAACAATTCACACAAAAGTGAAACATTGAAGTTCAATAAACACATATTCTGACATCAATTGCATATTGCATTAGCCAATGTTCTCCAGAGAAACAGAACCAATTGAACACACACACACACACACACACACACACACACACACACACACACACACACACCTCCTATTGGTTCTGTTTCTCACTCTGTTTCTATGTCTTTCTGTCTCTCTCTCTCTCTCTCTTTCTCTCTCTCTCTCTCTATATATATATATATACATATATGTATATATATTCGATATACTATATACTATATATAGTGATAAATTGTGTATATGCATATGATTCCTTATAAGGAAACATTTAATATATTTTGAAGCTGAGAATTGATAATCTTCTATATGCAAGCTGGATACTCAGGAAAGCTGGTGATGCCAATTTTAGTTTGAGTTAAAGCCCTGAGCCAGAACCACAACAGTCTAAGTCCTCGTGTCTGCCAAAATAGTCACACAACTGAGACAAACAGAGGGATAGGGCAATCTGCTTTACTTCAGGGGTCTCTGAAGGAATAGAATGGATATAATATATACATATACATATACATATATATATATATATACACACACATATCCAGAGGATGCCTAAAAAGTTGTTGGTCTTCAATCTATGCTGGAATTTTGAAGAAGTAGGTTTCAATATCAGTGAAGGAATGCTAATGAGGAGGAGAGCAAGAAGGCAAAAATCAAAATCCTCCCTTTTCCATGTCCTTTTATGTGGGCAGTCATCAGAAGGTGTGGCCTAGATTTAGGGTGGCTCTTCCCCACTCTAATGATCCAATCAATACTATCCCTCACAGCTGCTTGGGTTTCAGTCAATTCCTGATGTAGCTAAATCAACACCCAGGATTAGCCATCACACCATGCAGCAATTTATAACCTAATCTCTTCTAGAAAATACCCTTATGATGTTTAACCAGCTAACTGGGCACCCTGTGAGCCCACTAGAGTGATGAAGATTAACCTTCACATGTATTTTCATCCTAAGAACTTTTGCATTAAATGCTTTTTATTAAACAGAATGGTTATTTATGGAAATTGCTGTTAGTCAGTGTGGGTAATAGCCATACACTTTGATTTCTGGTGGATATTAAGTCATTGGTACTATGGAGGGAAATTGTGGCATGTGGTAAGTTTTAGTTATCTGTGCTTTACGATCCTGCTGTCCTTTGAGGTGTCACTCTGTGATCAGTGGTGGAGAGCAAGAAAATAAGGGAAAATTTTATGTTATTTTTGGAAGAATTACAGATATGATGCCCTGTCACAGAGTAATTTGCAAGACATAGTATGATATGCCAAGAACAAGCGGAAATATAGAGTATTACATTGAAATAAAAAAAAAAAGTATTAGCGTAGACTGTCGAGTGCATTTATAGATGCCGCAGGGTGTCTAGGAAGGACATCACAGACAACAGCATGTCCCTAGGCAGGGATCTGAGAGTGAGGGTTGATGGGAAAGAACTGAAGTGATTTATTTCCTTTAAAAATATTGTTCATTCACAATTACATACACTCACATGTGCATAATTACTTTGACCATAGCCACACCCCACCAAACTCTCTGACCCTTCCTCCTTTTCCACTGAATGCCTTCCTGTTCTCAACAAAACCCCTCATTTCATGTCTGTTTAAAACTTGAGTTTTCTTGATTAACAAATAATATTTGCATGTGTATATTAGGCAAAATGAAAACTTTCGGCTTATGTATTGGAGTGTAATAACTAATTTTGGGCTATTGGCAGTTCTATCACCTCAAACTTTTATTTCTTTATGGTAAATATACTCAAGATCCTCCCATAAATCATTATTCATCTTAACTTAAATATTGTGCAATATATTTAAAATTGGCTGTTTTATTAGGCATTTATTCTTTCAGTAAATGCTGGGGAGATGAGGTAGGGTGACCAAAGGGTCTGAGTGATGTAGAAACTCTTCATGAGGTGGCTTGCTGAAGTAAAATGCCACTTGAAGTTTAAAAGACGAGATGGTTGATTTCTACATAAATTTTCTAATTACAGATCTGACAAGCCTTAGGATAATTCTTGTCCAATCAATAAGGAGACACTCTCCTTTGTGGAGCTCACACTAAAGACTGATTTGCTCAACTCCCCTCCCACTCTTATCTAGTCCGTTGTCAGAATCAAGATCCAAATAGTGGGCATTAGACAAAGCCTGATATTACAGGATCGTCTATGAAAAGGCTTATCTATGGAAGGAAGTGCGACGTAAATGCACCAATCATAAACTCAAGAAGTCATTTCCCTGAACCAGGTTCAGGATTCTTGTGAGGAGGGCATGAGATGGGGTGGGGGTAGGGGGCGAGGATGACGACAGGAGGAGTGAACAAGCTTGCATTTTTATTTTGTGGAAATCAATATGTGGTCACTGATTCCTGAAGATATGGACTGAATGTTAATTTGAACACAGACATTTACATACACCCTGAGTTTACACACTGGGGAGAAGAATAAGGCGTGCTTTGAATCACCACTCCACCCACCCACCCACCCACCCACCCACCCACCCACCCACCCACCCACTCACTCACTCACTCACTCACTCACTCACTCACTCACTCACTCACTCACTCACTCACTCACTCACTCATTCACTCATCCAGGCAGGGTATTTTAGGAACAGGCATTGTTCTGAGTGATACTGAGATGAATGGGGGATGTGTTGAATGTCTCTTAAATTCTGGGTCATAGACTGACAGAAAGTAAATGTAACATAAAACGATTGTGAAGTTTAAAGGCTATGAATAAATTCATCAAGGCTTTAGATAGAGAACTCAGAAAAAAGAAAAATGCCAATCTCAGTGAAGAGTGGGAGAGAAGCATTCCAGACAAAGGGAGCCTCATGTTCCCATGCCCTAGGGAGGGTGGGAGGAAACTCGATATGAGCCCATGTCATTCAAAGAGGAAAAGAAGAGTTTAAATCTGTGTGTGCACTACCTGTGTGCATGTGCTCATGGAGGCCAGAAGAGGGTGTTGGATCTCCTGGAGCTGGGGTTACAGACAGTTGTGAGCTTCCCAGTGTGGGTGCTGAGAATTGAACTTGTGTTGGAACACAGTCTGGGGATGGAGTCATGTGGGGAGAATTCGGAGTGCTTGTGAGAAAACTCCAAGAAAACAAATTCGTGACCTCAGTGTCTTCAAACATGAGATTGTTCTTGAAATGCACGTTGTGCTCCTCACAGGGGTAGCAGGCAGGAGTGAGGTTACTTCAGATTTCTCATTTTCGCTTGCTGTTGGTCTTTCAGTTAGATGTTTAAACTATTCTTTATATTCCACCGAAGAAAAACATGTTTTTGTCACACGTGGCTTGCTTGTCCTTGTGATTGTATACAGTGTCAACTCTGAGCTCTGAATAAAGTTGCTTATTGCAGGAGGTTTTAGTCTGCCTCATAGATCTGCTCCCTTCTCCCAGGTCGCAGAGCCTTTAGATCAGTGACAAACTTTGGTCCTCTGGAATAGCAAGTGCTATTGATCTCTGAGCCATGGAATTTTGTTCCAATTTGGATTACATTTTTGAATACTGCCCATGAAAATATAGAAAGAAAAAAATACATGTTAATTATAAGTATTGTTAAAATTATCTTCTATAAGGGAGCCAGTCGGAGGAGGTAAAAAGAAGGGTGGAGGGCGTTAAATATGATTAAAGTCCTTTTCTTTCTTTCTATTTGAGACAGGGCCATTATGTGTTTTGGCTGTCCTGGAATTTAGTATGTTGAGTAGGAGGGCCTTGAATTCACAGAGATTATTCCCCTGACTCCATAGTACTGGGATTAAAGGTGTGTACCACCATACCTAACTTCAAAGTACATTTTATATGTGTATGGAACTCTTATAAAGAATCCTATTATCTGATGCAATTATTATGTGCTAATAAAAACCAAGCCATAATGTAGTGTTAATGGAAAAAAATGTCTTCTAGCTAGATAAATAGTAGTGAGAATGAACAGCTTTTATCTGTTTGGATTTTGGAATGGTTAGTCCAAGAGAGTAGTCACAAATGAAACATATTTTATTAATTTTGTACAGCTAAACTATGAGGAAAGAGACTCAAATCTTTGAGTAACTATTTTTTGTCTCCACCAGACTGTTGAGATTAAAATTCCTTCAATCTGGAACATATACCCTTAACTGGATTATCAAATGAATTGTCCCTTCTGTATTAATTTCCACAGTGGTGATTTCAATATTCAGGAAATGAAGGGTCCTTCTTTTGAGAAAACAATTGTATTCTCTGTTGACAGATAAACAGTTTAGCATAAGATCACTTGATAGCTCCCGTCTTAAGTTATTTGGTCTCCCAAGGCAGGAGTATTCTTTAGAGCCAGCCCTTTCTCCGTGCCATTGTAATGACACCGTAAAACAGTTCTTTTTATACTTTCCAATAAAACAGTGTGACACCTTAAATCTGAGTTGCTTTATTTTTTAAAGGGGGAAGAATGCACGATTCCTCCCCATTCGCCTCCCTCCAGCAAGGCAATCATCGGCTACAAAGAAAGAGGCTCAGGGGAAACGGCCTCAATCTATAAATATATTCAAGGTAACAGTATAGATAGAGGGGATTGTTCACAGTCAGAGAAGATAGGAAGACAAGGTGACAATAACTTAGAATTATTCAGATACAATTTAGGTTCTCAGTGGGAAAAGAATACAGTCACCATAAACACCCACTTGGAGGTTTGGGGAACTTCAGAGCCTAGGAAATTCGGGGCTAGATATGGCAAGTGTAATGAGGGTCCCTGTTTGGAAGTGGTGGGGAGGTCAGGTCCTGTAGTTCAAGGTAGACAGGTGAGATATCTGTCAGGGGATATGGGTAAGCAAAGGGCTTCAGCCCAGACTCTGAAGCCACAATATCCCCTTCCTCATTAAAACTTCTGGAGAGTCTAGAGAAATGGCTCAGCAGTTAATGACCCTGTCTGCTTTTCCATGGGACCCAGGTTCAATTCTGAGCATCCACAGGGCAGCTCACAAGCATCTGCAACTACAGTGATAGGGGGCTCCAACACCTTCCTCTGGCCTACTCAGGTGCTGGAGGCATGTGATTCCTAGACACACATGCAGGCAAATACACATATGCATGAAATAAAAAGAAATACATCCTTTAAAAAGTCCTTCAGTTTTGGAAACAAACATACAGTGAGGTACAAAATTCCTTATTTCTAGTGAATCTCTTTTTCCTTAATATAAAAATAACCAAATAAATGCAGACCCAGCAACTCACACACAGGATGGAGTGAGTCTGCACATGACAGTCCCTGTACTCATTCTTGGGAGGCGATAATGAGTTTAATTACTTACAGTGTTGCACAGTGTCATCTCCTTTGCTTCTTCCAAGTCATAATAACCAAGATCCGGCTCACCAGAAGGATAGAAGCCCATGCTCTATGTGAAGGCACTGGTTTTCCAGAGAGGAATTGCTGTTTCTAACACATGCTTCATCTTCTGGACCTTAGACTAGGATTTTAGGTAGATGGCGATTCTGAGCTTTACAGTGATTGTATTCTGAGGCCAGACTTGCTCAAGCCCATGATGGAATCCAGACTGTTGTTACTGGAAGATAATCATTGGACAAATGTGTTTTTTTCTAATTCATATTTGAGCTGGAATCTCCAGAATTTTTGACTGGTGGTGACATTTTTCAAATATTGGTTTAATATCTAACTTTAATTCATTATCTGCAGTGCTCAGTATCTGCAGGACTTGAGCTCACTCTTTAACATGTGTTTGCATAATGCAAACCGAAGATGGACTTCTGACTGCATACCAATGTGGAAACACTTCGGCTTCCATAGTTCCTGAAAGCTGAGTTTGTTGGATTCGTGAGGAACCAGGCTGTGTGTCTGCCACAGTGTGTCACCAGGTAGGATCTTTGACACATGGTCATTAGTGATGGAAAGAATTCTGTTTTAATTATAAAACCCCAAACCAATTTAAAGCTTAGAAGGATATAGAGGCAGCCAACTAGTCAGTTGGTCTGCAAATTGGTAAAACCAACGTTCCTTTTATTTATTTGTCTTCAAGGACTTTTTCTCCTCTGCCTGTGTGTAGGAGCAGACACACGTCCACTAGTGCAATAGTTTTTGTGTCCTTGCAGAAATCTCTGACCAGAAGCAACTTAAGAGAGAAAGTGTTTATTTTGATTGATGGTTTTAGGGGATGCAGCCCATCATGGTGGAGAAAAGTTGGCTGCAGGAGTGTGAAGTGTCTGGTTATGTTGGGTTATGTTGGAAACTGAGAGTAGATGGGAAGTAGGGATGGGCTATCAAGCTTCAAAGCACACTCCTAGTCATCAATTTCCCCTACCTCCTAAAGGCTGCACAGCCTTCCCAAACAGCCACACTAGCGGGAGGGGTGGGGGAGGGAAGGAAGGCAAGTTTTCAAATGCTTGAGCCTCTGAGAGACTTTTCACATGGAAACCATTACAGCCATGATGCGTAGGAAGAGTAGAGGATCACTGTAGTTCATGCCAGAAGGGCCCATGGGGCCTCACAGCTTCCTGGGGGATATTAACTTTCTCATTCTATTTTGGAGTGGGAAAGGAAGCATCAGCTCACCCCACATGAGGGAGAGCATCTTGGGGTCCAGCTACTCTTAGGTGTAGATTTCAAACAATATCTCCTTCCTACCTGGAACCTCCCCTTTCACAACTGCCCAGGGCGCTACAAAATCAACTGCATCTCTTCCCTTGATGCTTTGCGGGTCTAGAGTCTCCCACGTTCCCATTCTGCTCTCATCAACTTCTTTGTGCCTTTGATTTTAAAATCATTAATTTTTTTTTTAAAATAATGATTTGTTTCTCTTGCATCTCTGATTCTTTGTTTTGTCAAGTTCATCCCTCAAGACCCTGGCTCACACTCTTTGATTTTTATCTTTGTGTCCTCTCTTTTCCTTTCTCTCTGCCATTTCAAAGCAGAATCCCAATTATTCTTTTGAGAAGCTTGGTTAACAAACAAAAGAAGAGACAGTATGATGTTAAAAGAATTCTGTGAATTTGGAAGGTATGCTTTTTTTTTAAAAAAAAGGGACAATGTCTAGAGACACATTTGGGAGAAATATCACGAATCTGCCATAGGTAAAGATTCACGGGAGCTAATGGCGTGTTCTGCTCCAGTAAATGGCTTTTACTTACTCTTATGCCTTCAGATCTTTGCTACTATCATTGTTCAAATATATGCATTTCTTTTCTCTGAAAGGCACATCTACCTCAAACAGTTATTTTACTAGAAATATACACTATCTTTCTCCATGTCTCAACTTTGATGGTATGAACTAGATTTTCATACCACCTCCAAAATGCCTTCCAGTGCCAGTCATCACCCCCTGCACTCTCTCCCTACATCTCCCCTCACCTGATTGTTCCTGCTCCTGTCCCCTCTTGTCCCCAGTCTACCCACAGAATATATATATATATATATATATATACATATATATATATATATGTATGTATATATATGTATATATATATATATATATATAATCTTATTTTACATATTGATCCCAGTTTCATGTCCTTCCCTCCCTCCCTGCCTCCCATGACCCCTCCAAGACCACCCTCCCATCTCACCCCCCCACCCCACTCCACAGGGAGGGTATGCCTTCCAGGAGGGATCAACAAAATCTGTCAAGTCATTTGGAGTAGGGATTAGGCCCTCCCTCCTGCCTCTAGGTTAAGGGAGTATCCTTCCATGGGGAATGTGCTCCCAAAGTCCTTTTGTGCACCAGGGATACATCCTGGTTCTACTGTCAGAGGCCCCTTAGACTGCCCAGGCCTTCTAGCTGAGACCCAGGTTCAGGGGGTCTGAGTTGGTCCAATTCTGGTTTCCCAGCTATCAGTCTGGGGGTCCATGACCTCTCCCTTGTTCAGGTCAGCTGTTTCTGTGGGTTTCTGTAGCCTAGTCTTGTCCCCACTTTTTAAAATCACTCTTCCATCTCTGCATCTGGATTCCAGTTTGGCTCAGTGTTTAGCTGTGGGTGTCTGCTTCTGTTTCCATCAGCTACTAGATGAGGGCTCTATGATAGTAGACAAGTTAGTCATCAATCTCTTTATTAGGGAAGGGCATTTAAGGTAGCCTTTCCACTGTTACTCAGATTGTTAGTTGGGGTCATCTTTGTAGGTCTCTGGACATTTCTCTAGAGTCAGGTTTCTCTTCAAACCTATAATGACTCCCTCTTTTATGATATCTCTCTCCTTTTTTTTTTTGCTCACTCATATATGGATTTTAGACATAGAACAAAAGATCACCAGCTTATAATTCACACCGCTAGAGAAACTAGGATACAAGGAGGAAGCTAAGAGATTCATACAAAGTCCCTCACAGAAGGGTAAAGGAACAATATCTCCTGAGCATATTGGGAGTGAGGGAGGCAGTGAGTGGAGAGGGAGCTAGGAGAAAGAGGAGAGGGGAGGAAAGCATGTGGGACTAGGAAGATTGAGTCAGGGGAGGAACAGATGAGAGTACCACATTTTCTTTATCCATCTTCTGTCATTGAGGAATATCTAGGTTTTTTTTTTCCTGTTTCTGGCTTTTATGAATAAAGCCACAATGAACATAGCTGAGCAAGTGTCCTTGTAGTAGGATAAAATATCCTTTGGATATATGCCCAAGAGTGATATAGCTGGTTCTTAAGGTTGATGGATTCCCAATTTTCTAAGAAACTTTCATATTTATTTTTCTAGTGGTTGAATATGTTTGTCCTCCCACCAGCAATGGAGGAGTGTTCCCCTTGCTCCACATCCTTACCAGGATGGGCCTTTACTTGTGTTTTTGATCTTAGCCATTCTGATAAGTGTGAGATGGAATATCAGAATTGTTTTGATTTGCATTTCCCTGATGGCTTAGGATGTTGAATATTTTTTTTTAAAGTATATTTCAGCCATTGAGATACCTCTATTGAGAATTCTGTTTGGATTTGTACTTCATTTTTTAGTTTGATTATTTTTGATTGTCTGTTTTTTTAAATATCTGGTTTCTTGAATTCTTTATGTATTTCAGACATTATACCTCTATTCAAGGTGGAGTTGGTAAAAATCTTTCCCCATTCTGTAGGTCATCTCTTTGTCTGATTGACGGTATCGTTTGCCTAACAGTAGCCTTTTGGTTTCATGAGGTCCCATGTATTAATTGTTGATCTCAGTGCCTGCACTATTGGTATTCTTTTCAGGAGCAGTCTCTTGTGCTGGTGTGCTAAGGCTGTTCCCTACTTTATCTTCTGTCAGGTTCAGTGTAACTGGATTTATGTTGAGGTCTTTGACCCACTTGGACTTGAGTTTTGTGCAGGTGATAAATATGGATTTATTTTCATTCTTCTACATGCTGACACCCAGTTTGAGCAGCACCATTTGCTGAAGATGGCCCATTTTCAAGGTAGCCACAAGAATTAAGATGAGCTCCTGAGTTGTGTCTCCTTGTCTTCATGATACTGACTAGTCAGACTGTCCACTGACAGCAACCTTAGGCCCCTTGGGCATTGTGCTTTATCATGTTGGGAAAAGAAGGCCATTTAAAAAAGAAGGTGGTAACTAGAATTTAAAAGTACATCAGGCTGGGCAGTGGTGGCTCATGCCTTTAATCCCAGCACTCAGGAGGCAGAGGCATGTGGATCTCTGTGAGTTAGAGACCGGCCTGGTCTATAAGAGCTAGTTCCAGGACAGTCTCTAATGCCAGAGAACCACTGTCTTGAAAAACAACAACAACAAAACAAAAACAAACAAGCAAACAAAAAAAGTACATCAGTTGGTCTGGGGAGATGGGTCAATTAGTAAGGTTTTGCCATGAAACCGTAAGAACCTCCATTAGAACCTCAGAACATAAGTAGCTTTTGCTTGTAAGCCCAGCAATAAGGAGATGGAAACATCCAGTTGAGTCAGTGAGCCCGGGCCAGTGAGAGTCCCTATATCAAGAGACAAGATGGATCTTTCCTGAGGAATTTCAACCTCTGACTTCCACATCTATGTGCATGTGTGAACACAAATTTTCTTTCTTTCCTCTCTCCCTCTCCACCCCCCCTCTCTCTCTCACACACACACACACACACACACACACATATCCACCAATAAAATTTAATGAAATTTTAGAATAAGTAGTTTTCATGGTGATTTTTGTCAAACTTGCTATTTCTGAGTTAACATGTAACTAAAAGTGATGCATTTTCTCTGTTGTCACCCAAAGTTCTCTCAGCCCACAAGCTGCTCCCTAGGGAGAAGCAACTCAGATGGGAACATAGGATAACTGTAACTAAATGGGACCTCAATGGCTCATAAAAGTTAATGTGTCTAAGACAATTAATGAAGCTTCTATGGCAAGGAATGTAAGCCCGGGGATAATTTATGCATTGGGACAATCAGGCTCATTATGAGCATTATTTAACATTCCCCAGGTACTCACCTAGAGTACGGATATACACATAAACACAGACATGAGTATATATCTCAGACTTCTCTAGGTAGGAAAATATCTCTCATTTGAAGACTCAAAAAGATCTCAATATGGAACATGATAGCCAGTTGGAAGAGTGGAAGGGAAGTCCTCCGTGAGGACTTACTTATGAGTAAGTACATAGCATAAGAAGACAGTTTTAAAACACATTGGGAACTCCAAATGAAATAATGGTTCCGGTCACAGTCCTCACTGAATCCTCAGACAAGGATTTGCAATAAGCAGCTTTACAGTGGGAAGCAGGTTAACATCATCTGAACCCGTTGGTGACTCCACATCATTAAACATAAGGCAGTCTGATGCTGCCTCTCTATGATGTCTGGTCGTTGGGAGTGCAGAAGACTGTACAGGAGAAGTGTATCTATAAAAAACATTTGAGCCTGGCCAGCCAGATAGCTTAGCAGGTAGAGGTGCTGACTGAGACCCTGGTGACCTGAGTTCAATCCCCGGAACTCATGGAAAGATGGGAGGAGAAACTAACTCTGCAAAGCCGCCCTCTGACTTCTAAATGTACACATGACATGTACATGTTTGTACCACATCATACACACACATACACAATGCACTAATCAGAAAATTTAAAACAAATTGAGACTTGTTTGTGTAAATAAGCCTGCCAGTTTATAGGCTATGCAGGGGATAAAGGAACACTAATATATACCTACCTATAGGAGAAATTAATCAAATGAAGAATGTGAGGTACTTATTTGTACATATTAATAGAGTAAATAAGCTAAGGACAACTATCATAAAATAAACAAGACTCACTGCATTACATGGGCTTTGGGGGCTCTTGATTCAAATAAATGTATATAAAATATTTTTATATACATATTAAGAAATTATGGACTTTGAGTTGGGCATTGGTGGCACATGCCTTTAATCCCAGAACTCAGGAGGCAGAGGCAGGTGAATCTTGTGAGGTCGAGGCCAGCCTGGTCTACAGAGCTAGTTCCATGACAGGCTCCAGCAATACAGAGAAACCCTGTCTCGAAAAACCAACCAACCAACCAAACAAACAAAAAGAAATTACTGACTTTGAGGGAATGTGGTTATTTAACATAGTCTTCTCAGAGGACACGCAGATAATCAAATGCTTATCATTGAGATACCATTTTGTGTAGAATTTGCTCTATAACACTCTGACTAAAAGACACAGGTCAATACAAAACTGGACAATGTCCATCCATGAGTGCAGGATTGACTAGAGTGCTCTGGTTATGTTTGAAATTTGCATAATTGGTCAGACTATTAATGTGTCCTGTGAGGAACAAACAGATGGTGAAAGAGTTACATCTTCTGAGGACGCAAGACCTAGTGCATCATCAGATCAAATCTGAGTGTTCTTTTGAGCTAATATTAACATTTTAGGTATTTTTCAAATACAGCAGAAAAAACATCTAGACTTTAAAAATGTTTAAAGATATTACCATCCATTTACAAATAAGTTGTGAGCCTCTTAATGGAAAAAATAAAAGTGTGTGTGTTTGTGTGTGTGTGTGTGTGTGTGAGAGAGAGAGAGAGGGGGGAGAGAGAGACAGAGAGAGAGAGAAAGAGAGAGACAGAGAGAGAGAGAGAGGGGGAGAGAGACAGAGAGGGAGAGAAAGAGAGAGACAGAGAGAGAGAGAGAGAAGTGGGGAGAAGCACATGGTGTTTCTGCATGCCTTTGCATGTGTTCAGAAGTCAGAGTAGAACATCAGGGGTCCTGCTCTGTCTCTTTATACCTTATTACCTTGAGACAGGGTCTCTCCTTGAACCTGGAGGTAAGGTGTTGTCCAACAAATCCAGTAATTCTCTGATCCTCTGTCTCTGCTCCTTACAGTACTGGGGGTTACAGGTGTGTGTGTGTGTGTGTGTGTGTGTGTGTGTGTGTGTGTGTGTGTGTGTGTGTGTGTGTGCTGTCTGTCTGCCTGTATGTCCATGCCTAGATTTTTTACATGGGTACCAGGGATCCAAACTTGGTTCCTGATGCTGAGTCACATTCCCAGATTCTGGAAAAAAAAACCCTGAAAACTTCTCTACATACATATGTTATTTACACTTCTTCATCTAATAAGCAGTAATGGCAATTATTATGCTTAAGTTATTTCTATTTATTTAAAACCATTTTTATAACACCTACTTTGAATATTGGATATGCAGATACATTATTTTCAATAATAGTACTGTAGATTATTTCAAGGGATCACACAAAATGCATTGTAAATAATCATGTGAGAGGTAGTTGGACTTGGTCAAGTGTCTGGAAAAAAGCTTCAATGAATTTGGGGAAACTGAGGCAATTCATAATATTTAAGCATCTGTAAAAACCTAGACTAACTTGAATATAATGATGTTTTGTAAGTGTGAGAGGAGCCACATTAAACATGAACATTTTAGTCACACATGCCTAACTCACAGGTTCCTCTCGGACCATCCAGTGCATAACTCTTTGGCTTTCTTCTTGACTCACCCTGGTTGCCTTACTCTTCTGAGGCTTAAGGATGTGAACGTGGGACAGTTGTGTTTATCCTGATGAGACCCAGGTATACAGTTGGCACTATTTCACTTAGATAGCTTGTCTTTTCTCATTTGCACTTTTCAGTTTTATTTTATTTTGGCCAGAACATTGGACGAGATATTTGCCCCTTGTGTGTGTAATCCTGTGGAGTCCAGAGGTCCACTTCCAATGCTGTTTCCCAGGAATTATCCACCTTGTTCTGTTTTGTACTGAGAGAGTTGTTCAGTGAGACCTGGGACTCCATGATTGGATTAGTCTGACTGGCCCACCAGCCCAGGAAAATACCTGTCTCTGCCTCCTCAGTGCTGGAGCTAAAGTGTGTCCCAGCATGCCTAGCTTTTATTGTTCTTCACTTCTTTTTTTATTATTAATTTATTTTTTACATTCCAATCCCAGTTCCTCTTTCCTGCTCCCCTCCTGCTCCCCCAACTCCTCCTACACCTCCCATCTGCTCCTTGGAGAGAGTAAGGCCTTTCTTAGGAAGTCTACTAAGTCTGTCCTATCTTCTCCTTGAGGCAGGACCAAGGCACCTCCCCACCCCTTACACCCCTGTGTCTAAGATGAGCAAGGTATCTTCCATATAGAATGGGATCTACTAAGTCAGTTTGTGTATTAGAGTTAGATCTTGAACCCACTGCCTGTGGGCATGCCCAACTTTTTAAGTGTGTTTTGAGGATCAAACCCATATCTTTATTTATTTATTTTTCTTATTTTATATATGGATACCAGTTCCCTTTCCCTCCCTGCCTCCCTCTCTCCCTCCCATCCCATGTCTGACTCCACAGGGAGGGTGATGCCTTCCAGGAGGGATCAACAAAATCTGTCAAATCATTTGGAGTAGGAACTAGGCTTAATGCTTCCATAGCAAGCACTTTTAACTGAGCTCTCTCTGGTGCATATTCTCTAAGAAAAGGTTAAGGTTGTAATACAATATTGTTGATTATAGGTGTGGCCTTATATAGCAAATCTCTAGACTTTCTTTGGTTTGCTCTGATTTGATTACTACTGCAACACTCTAGAGATCTGAAAGCCATCTTGTTGATGCTTCCCAATGACTCCTGATCTGGCCTGGTACAATTTTCTTGCATAACACATGTCCTATTGGATGCATCTCAGGAGGGACCCATCTCTTTCTGTGCAGTTGCACAGAATGCCAACCTAACTCAAGATACTGTGTCTTATGTCCCTCTTGAATTTCTTTCCCACTTATTGTTGACCTTAATAAGATTTTTGTTGCATCCATACCCTGTTGGAAGTTTGACACACTAAACATCAGGGGGAAAAAAGACAACTATTAGCATCTTGTGGATACCCTTGGTTTCTTTGTTTGGGTGGTTTCAATTGCAATGTTTTCCTGCTTTAATGAGACTCAGTGTTCATGGGAATAGGGCGTAGTATAAAAGCAATGATGCGAGCAGCTCTGAAAGGCCAAATGCTACAATAAAATTCACCTTCTGGGACTGTCTTAGAACTCTGAAGGAGGATTGTGGACCACTATTGTATTTAAACACGGCAGATCCCTGAGCAGCCATGAAAGAGAATGTGGATTTCTGGGTACTGGATCAGTCCTAACAAACATTTTACAGAAAATATTCAATTAAGTGTTTGCAAGCTTTCCATGTGGAAAATTATCACTTGCATTAAACTGACTCAGAGTTTCAGAGTGGGGAAAAATAATCACTCAGATGCTGTAAATGGGTTGACCCACAGGTGGGTCTATTCATCCATTTAATGCAGTGTTTTGCAGCATGGTCCTGGGAGGCAGGAAAAAAGGTCACATGGGGAGCTGTTGGGAAGGCAGATTTGGAGTTCCACCCCAGACCCCAGACAGGAACATTTAAAGGTGGTTCTCGACTTGTGTTTCCTCAAGTCTACCAGGAATTCTAATCAGTGCATAACTTTTAAGAATGGCTAGATTGTTTTTCAAAGATTGATTTTGAGATTTCTAATGTGATTCCTTTGAGATAGGATAAAGGTTCATTTTTTTGTAATGTAGTAAAGTCATTTGAATCAGATAGTCTATTACTGCCTAAGACATTTTTTAATAGAAGTGCAAAGGTTTAATATTAACTTGATAATTCTGCTTATTGATCACAATTAAGACAATGAACATTTATTATTATAACCATTACATCTTATTATTCATGTTCAGCAATGTAAATGACCAGATGTATAACTTTTATGCCTGCATATTTCTAAGGACAACAAGAAAGGTATTACTCTGTCCTTTTTGTTACTGTGATGAAATACTCATGGTTGAATATTTATGAAGAAAAGGTTATTTAGGTTCAAACTTAATAAAAATGATAATACTCCATATTTAAGAAGCTCAGAGATCTGCACAGACACAAATAATCTATTCAATCAAGATCAAAATAAGTATTAGAGAATGTTTTAAAGACTTATTTTAGAAGGTTAAGTATGTGTGTGTATGTATATGTTTGTGTCTGTGTGAATGTATGCTATGGACATATGTGTCTTTGAAGGCCAGAAGAGTGTTGAGTCCTCTGGGGTTGGAGTTACAGGCAGTTGTGAGCCATACAACGTGGACTCTGGGGACCTAACTTGGGTCCTGGGGAAAAGCAGCAAGTATCTGAACTATTGAGCCACCTCTCCAGTCCTAAGGAGATATTTTAATAGTAGTATAAATATATAAATAGAAGGAACAAAGATCAATATATTTTATTTTATTTTTTTAAAGTGCGATGGGTGTTTAGCTTTCATATATGTCTGCACCATATGTATGTAGTGCCTGCAGAGGCCAGAAGAGTCAGGTTGTCTGGGACTGGAGTTACTGATGGTTGTGAGCTGCCATTTGGGTGCTGGGAATTGAAACTGGATTTTTTTTGACTGCAGAGACATTATTTCCATCCCCAACAAAAGATAATATAACAACAGATTCTCATCGGAAATGATGCAAAAGAGGGAAAATTCTACCTTTATAGTATTGAAAGAAAACCAGCAACGTGCTAACATAGAATTCTAGGTACAGTGAAAACGCATTTCAGAAATGAACAAATAGAAATATTTTCAGACACATGAAAATCAAAAGAATGTAATACTGAGTGATGAGGTTTTATCTGCTACAAAACTGTTAATAAATAAAAAGGAGAACAAGCAGGCTCAAATTGTTGATATGAACAGGAAAAGATGTCTGATATAAGACAAGGAATGAAAACTGAATTATGATGAGATTTAGTTTAAAAATACTTATAACATTCACATTGTTTTTTGAGATGTTGTCATTAGCCTGACCTTGAACTCATGATTCTCCTGTCTCAATCTCTATCCTGCTAAAAATAATTGTAATTTTAAAGGCTAACCTTGTATTATTTCTTTGTGGCAAAAATATTCTGAATCCTTTCCTCCAGAATTTGGAATATAATAGTGAATAATCCCCATTGCACTAATGATCAAAAATGAAAACCTGACCTCCACAATTCAAGATCTAGGTTAACCCAATTTATACATTGATGTGACATATTCACATATTGAAGAAGCACATAATTTATAATCCACTAATATACAGTTTTTATGCTACCAGTTAAATAAATTTGTTTAATTAGTAAGTAAGAGACCATAGGTTTTGTGTATTGACAAATAAGAAAAAATGACATTTTCATATCACTTATTGTTATTTAAAAAGATTTAACCACTTTGAAACACAGGGTAACATTATCTATTAAGCAAAGTATGTACTCACTCTAGACAAGTATTTTCATTTCTAGATATGCATTCAGTGGAAATGAATTTCTTTCATTTGTAACATTTATTTTTGTGCAATGCATGTAGGATATATGTGCCTGTGTGCCTGTGTGTATGCGTGTGTGTGTGTGTGCATGTGTGTATGTATTTGTGTGCATGTATTATGCATGTGTGTATATATGTATGTATATATGTATGTATTGTGTGTGTGTTAAGAGAAATGTACAAATCTGTTGGTAGGCATTTGCTGATAGATCCAAGCTTAACTCAAATGACATGGCTTTCTCTTCTCCATTTTCCTCCTCCTGATGGTTGCTAAAATTTCCAAGTTGCTTGCCCTGTTGTTCTTTTAAAAGTCTTGGTAAAATTTGTTCTTAAGCTTCCTGTGGAGTCCATTCTTAAATTCTCTTATGAATGAGACTAAGAACTCTGAGGTGGGATCCAAGCTTCCCTGGTGGGTTGGTTAAATTTCATTATCTTGACATAACTTAACATCTCCTGGGAAGCGGGATCCTTGACTGAAGAATTGTCTCTATGAGATTAGCCTGTGGCCATGGCTGTGAAAGGTTATCTTGATTGACATTTGATGTGGGAGGGGCCCTCCCACTGTGGGTGGCACCATCTCTGGGCAGATAGGCTTGGGTTGTATAAGAAAGTTTGGTAAGTGTGAACTGGAGATGAGCCAGTCAGCAGTGTTCTATGGTTCCTGATGAGTTCCTGACTTCCCCCAATGACAAACTGTAACCTGGAAGTGAAAGCTGAAATAGTGTTTCCCTTCCCTTTCCCTTCACAGGAAAGCAAGTTAGATAACCAGGTAAGCTATGACAGTTGGCTTCCCCCAAATTTCTAACAACACTCTGTAGGGCTGGGGTACCAGTATGTTTTTCGAGCTTAGGCAACACTGAGAATCATGACTTGGAGCTTTTGGTCTGAGTGAAAATCCTGGGTGGTGAGGTGTGAGTAGGACAGCAAATATTTGCAAAGAAGAGTTCTCCTAGGAGAGGAAAACTAAGTCTGAGAGCAGCATGTCCAGGTTTTCCTTCAGGGTGATGCAAAAGCTGACTCAACTGGAAAAGGAATACCTGGCCCCTACCCTTAACCCTGCCTAGTTCCCAATTATGTTCTGTTTGTCACCAGTGCTAATAGATGCTTTGGGTTTAAAAAGCCCTTAGTAGTCGTACAGCTTCTTCCAGCTTTTCTCCCCCTTAGCCCCCTCCATCACTAGCAGTGATGGTTTCCCTCATTTCTTTACATCATTGAGCTCCACTGCACTTGTTTCATGTACATTTGTATTGACATTCCTATTTGGAATGACATTCAAATTTCCAGAAAGGAATACAGACCTGAGGACACCTTGATCTCAGCTCAGTTAGGGAGAGCATCTTGGCCTGAATTTGGAAGACCTCAATTTTAAAACTCCTCTGTCTTCAGAACTCTGGGAAAACACATTTCTGTTTCTTACCAATCACCCCACTCAGGCATTCTATTATGGCAGACTTTGATCGTTTAGAGGTGAATACAATAGATCTGTGTTAGTTTAGCTGCTAAGTATGGTGATTGATTCCAGTAGCAATGAAACTAATGCATTGTTAAAAAGGATAGAAATGTCAATAATGATGAATCTAGCAAAGGGTTAAAAAATTGCTTCATAACATTACCATTCAGAACTTGGTGAAATAGGTGTGTTTTTGAGAAAGAGGTTAACTGAAAAGTGAATTCTGGGTTCTTCAAGGTCTTTGCTTTTTCATTATGTACTGGGACAATCAGCTCAAAACCCAGACTTGTGGAACAAAGTTTACTTTTGGGGCTTGAAGTAGAGCCATTTCTATTTTTCTGACATAATGTGGTCAGAGCCATTTTATCCCATTTAGGCAAGTGTTAATAAGAGAGTTCTAGGAGGGAAGTGATATTCAGTTATCCTCCAGAAATGAGCTTTATGAGGAGAGAGGATATCACAACTATTAGAACTGTAATCAGACTGTGATGGGGGAAAGCACAGAAGACAGATTTTTAATGGAACCTCCTGAGCAAAGAAAATATTTGACTTTTATATCCTTTCTGGGGGTGGCTTCAAGTTCCACACCATGTGATTTAGTCTGTAATAGCCCATGTGACAAGGAGCACAGAGGAGCCAGGTATAGACGAGGCCATAAATTTGGGGCTGCAAAAGCATAGAACTCGGAGACAGTGAGCTGCAGAGGGACATGACCTGATCCCCCAGGCATATATGATATCTGGTCTGGTCTATCAAAGTGACTGGCATCTTAAAGGCCAAGCCCAGGATCTAACAGTAAGAATGTCTCACTAACAACATGCCATCACAGCTTGAAAATGCTTATTATTGTAAGGAAATGATGGAAAAGCAAACATTGAATCAACAATCAAGGTGTTTGTGGTTTTAATTTATTTTGTTGATTCTAATGTATTTTCCTATTTCATGAAAATACTTTTAAGGAAAAAAGTTTGGAAACAAAAGGAAGAGCACAATGACAGCATTTGTACCAGTAACAAAGGGAGCACCAAGAGGATGAGGTTATATCTGTCTATGAGCATAATGGTAAGTCATTAGGAGTTGCTTTAATGCTACCTAGTGATAGTCACAGATTTTCTCCTGGGCCTATGTTCTGTCTGGTCCAGGTTCGAGCCCCAGTAATGGTGTCAGTAATGGGTTTCAACTTAAAGAACAGGACTTAAATCCAATTAGAAAGTGGCTAATTACTTCTGTGACATTTGTGTCACTATTGCCAGATCAGTTATTATTATTAAAAAAAACATTGTGCTAGGAACCAGAGTGCAGCCAGTGACTTCATTATTTTCTTCTTGCATTTCATAAGACTGTTCAAACTTATTTGGTCAAATAGAAGTTCAGTTATTGCTGGAATTGTTTGCCCGACTGACAGAAAAATTATTTAAGACGTATTTGGGATAATAAAGAGTTTGAATGAAAGAAAACTATGAAATAGAATCTTTCTCTTTGAGGTCTATTGTAGTCACTTTTGAAGCCCTCACCTACACTTCAGCATCTTGTTTTGGATGTACTTGAAGAGAAAATGTTTCATTTCCGTGAAGAGCTGTCGGACACAAGGAAACTTCACCTTCAATAAGATTAGTCGCGAACATAAGAACAATTGAAGCATTGTTTCTTCAAAATTGCTAGCACACACTTCAGAGTCCCTCCTTGTGGAATATGCTTTAATTTCTGTCCCATCATTGCTTGTCATAGCCTTTGTGTCCACCCCTCTTTTGTCTCCCAGTGACAGGCAGATTTGGCACTATATAACAGTTCAGAGCGGTAGCCCACACTTGTCATTGTTTTGCAAGTTTTTATTTTTTTAGAGACAGAGAAAGAAAGATTTAGTAAAGGATGTCCCCCCACTTATACCTATTGACTGTGTTCTCTACCTGATGGTACCAGTGTTTTATGTGAGGGTGTTTTCTTTAAAGATTGAAGAGGTTCAATGATGAAGTTCAACATGTTTTGTTTGGGACAGTTTTGAAGTTGTCTATGAATAAAAATATGTCTAGAAAAAAGATTTCCTGCTTTTCTAAATTTTATAAACTCTTTTCTCTACAATTGTCAATGTCATTAAGATATATTAAAAAGTATTAATGATTCCTTATTTGTGATTCTTTCCTCAGTAAACCCCATGGACATTCCTGTAAAAACAGTAAACAGGGTACCTTCACTATTGACAGGTCATATGACCTCTTTGCCTAATGTCATTTGGCAGGAAGTGAGTTTTAGTCACAGGATAGTATTACAAAGCTATGTTTTTTAAAATCTTCTTGATTCATTAAGGAAAACAAAAGCATGTCTTCACAACAGTGTATGTCAATCTTTCATGGCATTTCCTCTGGCATTTTCATCTTTCCTCTCTCAACTGTTCCATTTCTCTCTTACATAACATTATTGTCTGTGTAGTGTGTACTTCTCATTTTTGCAGTTATGAACATGCACATTTTAGCTACCTTTGAAAACCTTTGTTTTGTACAATGGATTATTTTTGTTCATTTTTCTCTCTTTTGTAAAATTAAAATTGGAAAATGCATTATGATCCATTAAGTTCCAAAAGGACCAAAATCAAGATCTTGAAGGGAGGGGCCAGAAAGATGGCTCTGCTAGCTGTTAAGAGCTCATTTGTTTTCCTGCTCCCACTTTGGGCCACTCATAACTGCTTATAATTCCAGTCAGGGGATCTGATGGGCCTTCTGGCCTACATGGGCACTTCCATTCATGTGCAAATACACACAGATACATATAATTTTAAAATTAAAATAAACCTTTAGAAAAGTTACCGAAAGGGTATATATATGCCTGCCTGCCATGTTTGTTTCAGCATTAGTCACCATAGCCAAGATATAGAAGCAACCCAAATGTCTCTTGGTAGATGAATAGATTAAGATAATGGGATATTAGCAACAATGGGCTATTGTTCATCCTTAAAAATGAAGTAAATCCAGAGTGGTGTGATTGTGCACACCCAGCAACATCCCAGCACTTGAAAGATGAAAGCAGGAAGATTAGGAGGTCACAGTCATCCTTGGCTATTTAGTGAGTTCAAGACTATCCTGGGCTGTATGAAACCTCTGGAAAAACAAAGTAGAGCTGGGGATGTAGCCCAGTTAGTAGAATGCTTATCTAACCTTCATGAAGCCCTGAGTTTGATTCCCAGAACCATGTAAAACCAGGCAGGGTGGTTAGTTAGTACATTTATGGCCACCCTGGGTTACATGAAACCTCCTCAAAACAAAAGTCAAGAAAAAAAAAATAGGATAAAAACAGGGATTAAAACATCAGCAGTGTAAGTCACAACAATAACTGAAATAAATACTGCCATTTAACTGTCTGGGATGAACCTAGGAACAATGTGTTCCTTGAAACAAGCTGTTCACAAGAACAAAATCCCAGGTTTCCACAATTCCTTTCCTAAACTAACCAGATCCTCAGTGGTAGAGGAGAGAAAGAGCTGTGGTTGTCAGGGCCTGGGAGGAGGGCGAAACAGAAAGCTGTTTCTTAAAGAGCATAAAGTTTGTTGTACAAGTTCTAGAGAGCTCTTGTGTGACAGTGCTCTTGTCACCGTCACAGAGCAGTGCTATTTTTACTCTGTACTCTGTAAGCTCTATTAATGTCCATATTTTAACACATAGTTTCTTCCTTTAAAATTCTGTATATCTTTAAATACCAGTCACATGAGCCTATTTTTTTCCTAATTCATAGTGGTTTTTTTTTTTTTTTTTTTTAGTATTTATTTGTAGTTCATGTGTATTAGTGTTTTGCTTGCATGCATGTCTATGCATCATGCGTGTGCCTGGTATCTGTGGAGGACAAAAGAGGGCATCAGATTCCCTGGGATTGAAATGACAGACAGTTGTGGGCCACTATGTAGGTACTGGGAATCAAACCCTGGTCCTCTTGAAGAACCTCTTGAAGTTCTCATAAGTACCAAGCTACATTTCCAGCCCCAAGTGCACAGTATTTTAGAGAATGGTTGCTTAGTAGCATACTTACCTGCCTTCCAAGGGATGGCTGTTAGGAATGTCTCTGAGGGTCTCCGGTGCTGAATGTGTCTTCTTTTCTGCCTGGTGTCATCCTTGGGCAGTGGGTTTCTGTGTAAATCCATGTAAGTAGACTCACATGTTCAAATGGGCCATTTATTTAATGCTGCTTTTCATTTATTTTGCTTTTCTACTGTGATTGTTCCTTTTATTAATTTATTGTTTAAATTTTATTAATTTATTGTACAAAAAAATGAGTGTCACTGTGATATTTTCAAATGTGTATCATCATCGTGCTTTGTTTCCTGCCTTTCCCTACTTTCTCTCTTCACCTGTTGATCCTTTCTTTTCATCTTCTTCCTCCCCAAGGATAGTTCCCTTTTCTTCTTTTTTGATGCACATATTCTATCCCAATATTGATTTTTAAAAGGCACACAAATTCTCCTTTAGAATGCTGTACCAGATGATGGCAGCACACTTTTCTTTCCTGGAACATCTCAACTCCACTGACCTATGGCTTCCTAGAGAAGGGTGTGAGCCATAACACTGTCCTGCATTTAGCTTTGCTGGCTGGAGAGTATATATAAAGACTAGAGAAAGTTCTTGCTGAAAAATGAGACCCCAACCATCTGCATTCAGTTCTACAAATGCTTTCATATCTGTAATGTATTTTTAGGACGGAAAAACAGCATGGCCAGAAACCAGAGATCTGATTGCTTGCTTAACTGTGTCTGACCCTGTTTCATTTGACTGTCCATACACAAGAAGAGGTAGACTGCCTGTATCTTAGAGCATATTTGAAAAGAAAGTGATTTGCAAAACAAAACCCTAGCAATTCATCCATTTGGTGACATTTCTAGGGTATTTTCATAGTCATCATGTAAAGCTTATTTTTATCAAGTGAGATGCATGTGGTACTGAAATAATACACAATTAGCAACACTCACACCAACATAAGAATTACTTCATTTTTTACTTAAACATGATTTTCTCTATTTCTTCTGAGGGCATGCACATGACAGCACTCATCACATGGGCACACACACCCTTAACTTTATTCCAATGTCTAATTATTTTCAAGAATTTGAGTTTATGGGTAAGAACGAAGAGTTTCTTTTTCTGTCCCCATTTTGTCCTTGCAATCCCTGCCGAGTGAGTTCACACAGCAGATGGGCCCAATCACAGCACACGTCCATCATTTCACCCATATTCTTTTCATAAATTCGCTGCCTCCCTGGGTGCAAACAAATGATTTTCTTCTTCAGTTCACCTGGAAATTGCTTCTCAGGCCTTCATTTGGAACAAGTCAAGAATTGGGCGTTGTCAGCAGTGCAGGGACACATTTGAATAAAGTCAAACTCCCCAGATCTAGGGCAGTATCATTCATCACACATGTGTCAGGGATCTGTCTGGTGGCCCTATAAATCTTTGGCTTCAAGAGAGCCTGGTTCTCAGCCACACTTCACTATGTCTCTCTATCAACTTCCAGATGACTTGGGCACAGGCTTTCCCAGAAGTATGCCTGTGTGTTCATGGAATGTAAGGCTATTTCTTCCAGAACTTTTTCTCAGTAAAAGGTGATTTTTATTGAGAGAGCCAATATTCATGTCTACACAGAACTTATGGAGAATATTTCTTTTTCATGACAATAGGCATTTGAGAGGAGATTGGAGGAAGTTCCAGAATGAACAAAAGTTTCTGAGAAAGTAGGTTTGCTGTACATAAAAATAATTTCTATGAGAATTGAAAAGGCAAATACCACATTCCTAATACAATCTTTTTTAAATTATGAAGGTGATATAATAATCTACATAATAACAAGTGGAAATACAAAAAAGGAAAATTTATAGTAATTACCCCAAATCAAATGATCCATATTTCATCCATATTTATTAGTTGGACTATCCCCTTTCATTGTCGTTTATTTTTGTATGTTCATCTACATAAAATTTATTTGCATATATATAATAATGAAGAGTTTTATGGCTCACTTACATTCCAGTTTCTTCATTCAGTTTTAGTGAGAAATCTGTGCCCTATGTAATAAAGTGGATTTAAATGTATGTTGTAGATAGGGAAAGTTAGGTTTAATGGAGATGATTTTCCAGGGTACAGAGTTAGTCAGTGTGACCCTTTGCACAATTTTGCAGCATTGTCCCTGTTATTCTTTACTCTGCAATTAACACCGGTCATGTTGTGCTCATTGTCTGTGTGGCTGTATGGTCTTCGTAACAATAATTTCTAATGAGTATGTCCTTTCTTTTAAGTGCAAGCAACATGAAAAATGAAATTATTTGAGAGTCGAAAAGTAATAATTACATTAAAAAATTCAGCAGGGAGCTTTTAAACATACTTTTGCACCATGGTATTTTTGCCATTTTGGTTCTTGTCATAGAATATATGTCTGATTAAAAAATTATGCCAAAGAGAATAACAAGCACCTTTGTAGACATCTTTGATATAGATGTGTCTTTCCAAGATGGTTATATTTATCTAAAAATTTACTGGTGATTCTTGAGAACCGTGGCTTGCTGCATCTTTACTGGCATTACTGTAGTAATTTGGTTTTTATGAAAGGTTTGAAATATGACTATACTGGACAATCCAAATACTGAAATGAGAAAGAGATATGTGTTGGAGCTGCTCACCTAGTTCTCTCTCTCTCTGAATGAGTCAGGGTCTCCAGCTTTCTGCATTTGCCTCCAAGATATCTTCTGTGGTATGAATTAATTTGTATCTATTTATCAGCACTTAGCTATACAACCTAGTTTATAATCATCTGTATATACCGACAGATATATTAATATTTATGTATCTACATATATATGCATCTGTTGTCTATTTATATATCTATTATCTATTAATATCAATCACCTCTATTTATTATATTTATAAAATAAAATTAAATAAAATCTACATATGCATCTAACTATTGATACATATTATCTGTATATGCATATATTCATGTATTGTCATCTAAATCTATGTCTACTCTCTTTATCATCTTTCTTTTAATGGTTGTCATTTCTATGTATCTATCTCTATCAGCTACCATCTATCATCTGTATATCATTTTCTATGTATTTGCTATCATCATCTTTGCTATATTAATATCTATTTGTCATCTCTATCTATAATCATTGTATAATTCTTTATTTTTAATCTATTTACTCATTTATTGTATTCTATTCTAGTCTTCTCTCCTACCAGCCCTATTTGTCCTGGATTCCATGTGTCTGAAATAGCATTGCAGCCATCATTCTTATTTAGCTATATGAGTCATTTAAATAATGGTGACACATTGTCTCAGTGCATAGCATGTTTATTAGATAATCCAGAGATTCTGTTTACTTCTTGGAGCAGATTGATCATCCTGGTGCATGATACTTGGTTAGAGAAGCTCCTTGTCCAGGTCCAGCCTCAGTGCTGTGCAGATCCAGTACCCCTGGCTCTCAGGGTGGGGCTTTCTCAGTAACCCTGTGCTAGCCCTGTATTAGGACATATCGAAGGTACAGAGAGTAACTTCCTACTCCCTTTATTGGGAAATGTCAAACTGTTCCATGTTCCCAGACTTAGTGAGTCTCCTCTGCCTTCTGGCAAAGGCTTAGCTGCATTTCCTTGTCTGGTGGCCAGATCTCTCTCTGCTTAGGGAGAAGGCCCAGGGCCACTGTGCCCTTATGCAGAACCCGCTGCTCCTATTCTCTTGGCCTGCAGCTCCAGGCAGGTTATCACCTCTCCTGTCCCCACTTTTTTGTTCTATGTCCCTGACAGGGTAGAGCCTGTGAGTGGGTGCAAATTCCTTGTCACCTGCGACTTTTAGGGTCCTTTTAGTTGTTCACAGCAAGCATTTCACAGTTCATTAAAAGTCTGGCTGGATTCTTCCCATCTTTTTCTGTGAAGATCTTGTCCTTTCTTCTGCTGCTGTGTTAAGCCAGGCTGGTGACCTGCCTTCCCTTTGATATTATGGCAGGGGGCTGTTCTCTTTCCTTCTGCTTTTTGATGTTTTCAGGAAACATTACACTTTTGTAGATTAGGGTGCTGTTTCTCACCATTAGGGTGGGAGTGATGCTGACCAGCCTTTTACATCTCAGTAGTATCTAGGAGTCTGCCTCATGAAAGAAAAAATTGGAAAGATGCAGAAGTTTTGGTTAATAGGTTTTTGTTGCTTGTTTGTTTGGTCTCAGCATTTTAGAGGCATCCATTTTCTTTGTCCTCAGCTTTCTGATGCAAAGTCAGTGACCTTCAAACCAGTGTTTCGTCTATGTGAACTATCATTTTTTTCCTTATTTGCTTTTTTTCTGATTGCTTCTATTATTTATTTTTGACTGTTTTACTAGGTGCTTTTGGATATGTGCTTCTTGTAAATGGTGAATGTTTTCCAAGATTTCAGGTTTTTTTTTAGTCCCACTTGTCTTTTTAAGACATATGTTTAAATTATTTATACATATGCTATCTTTTGGATAGTTTTCATAGCCTCATCAGAAGAGGACACTAACAATTTTAGAAATAATTTTGTTTATTTTGAGAACTCTACCTATGAGCATCATATCTGTAACACTCCTACTACTCCTTCCCCGCAACTCCTTCTGTTTGCCCCCTCCAAGATTAATGATTTCATCTTTAATTATTATCATTGTATGTGTACATTTGTGTGTATCTATCTAGGTATGTAGATAAGCACACATGTATATTCAATCTTCTGAGTCTACTTAGCACTACTTTTAGGGATAATCTATTGGAACTGGACATCCTATGTGGAAGCTTGTTCATGGAAGAAACCAATTCTTCTTTCCAGAAGTCATTGACAACTTTTAACCCTTCATCTAGGAGTGGGTATCGATTGCTGTCTAATTGGACTTCAGGCCTGTTCAGTAGGAGGGGAATTCATGTCTAGCACCGCAAAGCTAGCTAACTACCCACAGGTGGAGAGGTCATAGACCTGAGTGGAGATCCTACTACTTCCACTTTCCCAAATCAATATAACCTACCTGTATTTTTTTAAAAGTGCATTGGTGTTTTAATGTGCATGGGTGTTGGACCCCATGGAACTGAAATTACAGACAATTGTGAGCTGCCATGAAGATGCTGGAAATTGAACCTGGGTCCTTTGGAAGAGCAGTCAGTGCTCTTAACCATTGAGCCATCTCTCCAGCCCCTAATGAAGTCTAGCTGTATTCTCAATACTTACCTTTACATCACAGGTAAGTATAGCTCTCACCACTCATCAAAGCAGCTTCTCATTGGAGTAGAGCACACCGACAATTTGCTTTTACTTTGTGTCTGTGACTGTTGTCATGCATGGGAGAGCTGCTATAATGATCTTAGTATCTATTTAGTGCTGTGGTCTGAGATTTCAGTCTATTAGCGCTTTAAAATGAGTCTGGCTTGGCCACAGATTTCTTTAAAGATTCATGGACTTCAGTTGTTCTAACTGCCTTGCATCACAGTCTCGGCAGACCTGACCCCAGTATTGGCTAATTTTAAAAGTTCCTTAGGTGAATCTAAAATCTGATCAATTCCAAAAGCCATTTAAAGAAGCTCTTACTCTATAGTTCCCATGACCTCACTCAGTAACAGAGCGTGGTGACAAATTGATTTTTGAAGGTGGGTAGCAGATTTGGAATTGGAGAAAATGAGAAAAATTTATTTTGAATACTGGAGGACTGTAATCAAAGACATAAGCAGGAAAGTGGGGTGCTCTCAGAATATTGAATTCCTGGATTACTATCTAGGATGCTTAGTGGAAATTAGCTTGAGGCTAGGTTTTGGATGGCCTTGGAGGTTAAATTAAGGATACCAAGATTCATTTTTTCACACAAGAGAAAAATCAATCAAGCTTTTTGATATGAAGAATAACATGCTTAAGCACTATCCACACACATACAGAGAATAACCATCTGCATGGCTCTGAAGGATGCTGAGGGAGTTGAAATGAACACACTCTGGTCTCTGTGTTCAAGGAGGGAGTTACTGAGGGCTTGAATATGAGGTTGGTCCTGGGATAGTGTGGTTGTGATAGATGAGAAGCTGAGGATGCTGATGATCAGTAGAAGAGAGGGGGTAGTTTCCAGGGGAGCCCTGAGACTTGAAATGCAAATGAGGAGAACAGGCTGCCATTTATAGTAACCAGGAACCAGAAGGATAAGCAGGTTTGTGTACAAGATAAAACTTTTAATTGCCATTAAAATTCTTTGAGGGGCTAGTGGCACTTCCAGTTGATGATATGGCAAACTACTTTATGAGTGCACATATACAAGTCTATCTGGGTCTACAGTTTCTGTTTCTAACAGAACTTCTATACATGAAGTTTTTCTCATTTAATCCAGAATACCCTATGGATATATTGAATTAATATTCTAGTGTATTTGGATTTAATGTGTAGCATTAGATTTTTCAGAGTCTTCAAAACTTTATTTAAATTATCAAAAAAGTCATGAAATTGGATTTATGTTCTCCTACAAGATCATGATAGCAATTATCCTCTGTTTTTCTTTGTGATAAATTTGATGTATTTTTATTTTAGCATTGTAATTTTTCATTTTGAATCTGCATTTAAAATATTTCTTAGCAAATTCTAATGCATTTAGGGAAGAAAGCAAAATTAATAAATCGTACACCTTGAAAGATGTTCACATTTATCCTGCTTGTGTTTTTTTCTGTCCCAACCTATTAGTTTCTTTTAAAAATTTATTATTTTTACCTTAATATGCATGTATAATATATGTGCATATGTGTACATGCATGTATTATGTTTGTACATGTAGGTGTGTGTATGAATGTAGGTGCAGGTATGATATAGTGTACATGCAAAGGTCAGAGAACAATCTCAGGTGTCAGTTTTTACCTTCATCCTTGTTTGAGGCAGGGCCTCACTCTTTACTGTGCCTCCTGTCTTACAGGAGTACTGGGATTTCAGATGCATGCTACTGCATCCCGCTTTGAACTCAGGTCATTACACTTGCATGGCAAGCATCCTTCCTAGCCAGCCTTCTCCCAGGCCCCACACCAGCCTACTCCCTTCTATAGATGCTAATTCTTTCACTGTGGGTTGGTTTTGCTTGAATGGAATCCTGCAGTTTGTACTGTTGCAGCATATACTGGCTTCTTCCAAAGGGTCTGTATGTGCTCTTCTTTTGTCGTGCTACACTAGAATCATTCATTTTTTTTTTTTTTAGTTCCACTACTCTCTATTGACATTTGCATTGTTTCTGTCTTGCTGCTGTTAGAGCAATGCTGTCATGATGTTATGTGCTCACTTGGGGTGTGTATACATTTTGTTTTCACTTAGAGCTGCAATGAGAGTGGGTCCCAAGACAAGTATATACCCAAAGTGAAAGTAATGACAGTTTTGCATTTTCTTATCCGCATTAATGCTTATTTCTAGTCTCTAAAAATTCCATGCATTGACTTATTAATGTATACAATTATCAATCAGGAATTAGTTCACAGTCTTCCAGTAATTAGCAAGCCTGGGAAGTCTCATATGTTTAGTGACTAAAACTCAAGTTTTCCTTTTGAAACAGGTTGTAAAATAAGTCATTTGGTGGTCTTTTTTTTTTTTTGTCTTAAAAGATTTACTTGCCGTGTGTGTGTGTGTGTGTGTGTGTGTGTGCGTGTACGTGTACATGCACATGCATGTGCATTGAGTACAGTGCTCATGGAGGCGTAAAGAAGGCATCAGATCCCCTGGAGCTCGAGTTGCAGTTGTGAGCCACCAGGTGGAAGCTGGGAACTGAACTGAGCTCCTCTAGAGGAGCACTCAGTGCTCTTATCTGAGCCATCTCTCCAGGCCCAGCCCGCTGTCTCTCACCTATTGACTGGTAGAATCTTTTCACGCATTCTGACAATGAAACTTTTATATATCAGATCTGTCGTCTATCTTCATGCTTTTTGGCATGTATTTTAGTTTCTTAGTAACTGCTTCTAAAGAGGATTCTTTATTTTATTACATTATTGATTTGTTTTATTTGTGCATGTGCCTGTGTGTACCTATCTACAGAGGTCAGAGGACAACTTGGGGTCAATTCTTTCCTTTTATTGTGTGGGTCTGGGAGGGGGGCATCAAACTCAGATTCCTTAGGTTGTTAGGTTTAGCTCTTTTATCTCTTGAGCCATCTAACAGAACCCTTCTTTATTTGTTACATTTTAACTTAACAATACTTTTTATTTTTAATTTCTCTATAAATTTTTTTTTCTATACTGTGGTGGTTTGAATAAAAATAGCCCTTGTAGACACATAGGTAGTGGATTATTGGAGATGTGGCCTTGTTGGAGTGTGTGTGGCCTTGTTGGAGGAAGTATTTCACTGGGGGGGGGGTAGGGGGAGATGGGTTTTGAGGCTTCCAAAGCTCAGGGGAAGCCTAGTGGCTGGCTGTCTCTTCCTGCTGCCCGTGGATCCAGATGTATCCAGATGTATCTCAATGCCTTCTCCAGCTCTTTATCTGCCTGCATGCCACCATGTTTCCAGCCATGATGATAATGGATTGAACCTCTGAACCTGTAAGCTAGCTTTGATTAATTGCTTTCCTTTATGAGAGTTGCCATGGTAATGGTGTCTCTTGACAGCAATGAAACCCTAAGGCACGTGTTGTAAACACAATCTATGTTGTGTTTGTATTCCTATTTGTATTTGCATTATTATTTTCTATGATGCTAGGTATTCTAATTCTAACTACTGAGATGTTACTGGTGTAGGTGTACAGAATGCCTGTCCCTGTTTGGAGACAAAGCTCAGTGTGCTGATGCTCATTCTTTCCCAGCTCACTTGTGGCTAATGAGGCCGCTTGTGTGTGATTCTGAGTCTGCTGGTTCCATCTCATCTGTTAGTCTGTACTCAGCTTAAGACAACAAAGTGTCATGCTGTCCCTTCATAATAAACATTGTTATCTTCTTATGACAGCCCCCCATGGTTGTGCTGGATAAAGATTGTCTTGGTTCTGCTTGGGTCCCTGGAACTCCTATGTACATTTAAAGAAAAGGTCACTGAAGAAAACAAATAACCTGGATTTTAATGGTAAGTGTAGAAAACCTATTGGTCAACTTCAGGGAAAAAAAAAAAAGGAATACGATTAAATCTTATCTAGAAGCAAACTTTAAATTTTAAAATTACTGATCTCAGAGTCCTTCATTACCTTGGCTATTCCTTTGTTTGCTGATTTTTTTTATTACTTGATACTTCTAATGCTACTGAAAACTATATGAGTTTAATATCTTTCTGTCTTTTGTCTTTAAGTGGAAGCATGATTAGCTTTAGATTGACCTTTTATGTGGTAAGACTCATAAAATAATCTAAAAATTCTTGCAGTAATTTAGTGTTATCCATTTAAAAGTCATCTGACAATTTTAATGTGGAAAATTTTATTTCTTATTATATCAATAGATATTAAGTTTTCTGCAAATTACTTATGACTATGTCAGTCTTTTAAAATTATATTTATTTTTTATTCTTTGACAGCTTCATACATGTGTATACTAAGTTTGGGCACTTTCACCCTCCTTTATGCTCCTTCATGCTCCCCTCTTCTTGCTGAAGCACACTTCCCCTTTCTACTTTAATGCATTCTTTCTTTATTTTTTTAATTTTTGACTCACTGAGTTTATTTAAGGTTGATTGTACAAGCAGGCGAGAGTGGGAGGTTATTTACTGGGACATTATTGGCAAATATACCAGCAAGGAAAATGACAGTCATTTTTCCAGTACCCAGTAACTTCTTATAGACCATCAGTCATGGGTGGGGCCCCACATACCCAAAGATGATGAAGTTGTGGCTGCTCCAGTGTTGTGCAAGTCTTTGTAGTAATCATAGATACAGCGAGCTTACAAGAGCAATGGCTGTGTCTTGTCTAGAACCACTCTGCAGTGCTCTCTATCAACCTCTGACTCTTCTATTCATGCTCTCCATAATACTTCTGAAAATGTGGAGGCAAGTGTTATACAGATGACCGAATTAGGGCCATGCACTACACAATCACCCATTCCCCACAATTCAATCAGTTCTATGTGTCTGTATGAACCACCACCCACTGCAAAAAGTAAATATTTAGAAGACAGTTTGACACCATGTCCATAAAATCAATTTTTAAGTCTGGAAAATTGTCTTCTGATTTAGGTAGGTTTTATAGCCAAATTTTAAGTCTTTTTGAAATTATTTTTAATCCATTATTCTTCTAGAATTTTACTTAGAAAAACACTGAACAGAATGCAATGAATATTTAGTTCTTATTCCTCATTTCATGGACAAATCTTTCAATAGTTCATTAATGATTATTGTATGTTTATGTCGAGTGTGAATTTGTGTGTGTGTGTGTTTATGTGTGAGCTTAAGAAAATCCTTCTGAGCAGGGTGGTAGAGGTACAGGCCTTCTATTCCATCACTTGAGAGACAGAGGCAGGAGAATCTCCATGAGTTTGAGGCCAGTCTAGTCTATAGAATGAGTTCCAGGACAGCCAGAGTTACACGGAGAGACCTATCTCAAATACACACACACACACACACACACACACACACACACACACACACACACACACACACACGAGAGAAAGAGAGAGAGAGGAAAATCATTCTCTTAGGATGATGGTAGATTTTACTTTTTACCATGGAACACCACACACATTGTACACATTCTTTGATACTTAGGATGGTATGTTTTTATTCTTTTTCTGAATAATGTAAGTATTAAATAACAGTAATTTATTTTCACATAAGTGATCAAACTGGTAGGTATTTCTTAGTTATCTTGCCAATATTGTGTATAGAATTTTGCATATAATTCATGTTTTGGTAAGATTTGTCATGAGCCCCTTCTTTCTACTCTCTGGAAGATTGTTTAACAGCTGATGGTAAGTCTTAAGTATTTGAAAGGACTCATTATGACATCTTGAGTTGTCTCTGAAGAGTTTCATGAGTATCAATTAAAATTTTCTTATTTATTAATTGGTTGGTTTCCTGAGATAGGGTTAGATAGGGTTTCATGTCTGGCTAACTTTGTTGCTGAAAAAGACAATACACTTCCTATCCTCCTCCCTCCCTACCAGTCCTGGGATTACAGTGTTTGTTACATCTGGATTCTCAGCAGCAGTTTTTTTTTTTAAACAGCTATGGCAATATCCATATCATTTATTTTTTATGTTGTCTTAGTAAATTCTGCTTTACTGTTAATCTTCATTTCATTTAAACTTTCATATTTATTGGTATGACGTTTTTATGTGTATAGGTTTTTGTTTTGTTTTGTTTGCATGTATATCTGTTCAACACATGTATGCCTGGTACCTATGGAAGAGGGCGTCAGATCATTTAGAACTGGAGTTACAGATCATTGTGGGTCACCATGTATATGTTAGGACTTGAACCTGATTCTTCTGGAAGCACAGCCCATGCTCTTAACTGCTAAACCATTACTCTAGCCAGATTTTAATTTTTTTTTGAAATGTAGTATGTGTTTTATTCTTGACACTTTTTATTTGCATTCCTTCTCTCTTAAAATTCTCACAGAATTAGTACTTTTACTACTTTTTAAATCGATTTTTGAATTGTTTTTATAGTGTACATGTTTGGTATTTCTTTAATTTCTGGTCTTAAGTTGCCCTCACATCCTTTCTTTTCACTGGAGAGATGGAGACTTCCATTCTGAGTGCCAGCATTGCTGTGGGCATGGTAGTGCATGTTTGTAATCCCAGCACTCAAAAGGGATAGGCAGAGGATTTCCATGGGTTTGAAACCAACTGGTATAGTAAGTTCTGGGTCATCTTGAGCTATATAGGAAAATCCTTATGATGGGCTGAAAGTGCCATCTTCCAGAGTGAATAAAATCATTGCAATCATGAACTTAGAACTGGGTTACAAGCACTGGGACCACACAAGACTGGCTCTGTCAATAGTCTGTCATAAAAGAGGGAGGGCCTCACAGGGCCCTACCCCTCACTGCTGAACTATTATTGGGTGCTGGTAAATTTAGAGAGAGAAAGACAGAGAGAGAGAGGGGGGGAATCATTGTCTTCATTTATGCATCCATTGATGAGCCTATCAGACTCCATATGTAGCCATGTCTGTGGTTACATAGACAGGTCTGGTTAAACTTAGTGGGTCACAGAAGAAAATGGATAGACATGAACATGGAAAAGGGATTTGTAGGGAAGGAGGTGGAGGTAGACATGGGCAGAGGGAGACAGGGGAGAGTGAGTTGTAAAGGTGGTTAGTATGCATTATGTACCTGTGTGAAATTGCCAAAAAACACATTTAATTAATAAAATCTCAAAGATCTCAGTTAAAAAACCAAAACTCTATAATTAAGATAAAAACAAGAGAATTGGTATTTATTCTTTCTTTAAACATTCCTCAAAGGATACCTTTTCTTCTGTTATATACAGCTATGTATACAGTTAGGGACAGAATTTACATTATATATAAATCTTTTATTTTGACCTGGGGGTCTCATTATATAGCCCAGTCTGGCCTTGAATTGATGATTTCCCTGTCTCTGCCTCCCAAGGGCTGATATGACAGATATGAACCACCAGCTAGGTTTTAATTATTAAAAATGTGCTTTGAAATACTCTTTATCCATATCTTATTAACTGGGCTTTATGTTATTTTAGGCAGTCTCACAAACTTTCTTTTAGGCATGATTTCATACATTTATATTTGACTAAGCTTTTGTTGTATATCTGATAATTTCTAACACCTTACTAATATTTTTTGGAACACAAGGTACTATTAATGCTTAGAACACTTTCATTAGTGCCGAATGTTCTTATTTGTTCTCCCGGAACTCATTTCCTTTTGGTTTTGAAGGATGCTTTTGTTTAGGTTTAGATACCTAGGCTGTAATAATTTTCATTCATCAGTCTGATAATATTCCATCAGTTTGTTTTTCTTTTTGCCTTCCATGGTTTCATTTAAGAGATAACTGTCAGTTGTGGGAGGAATGTGCTGCTTCCCCTCCTCTTCTTGACTGTAGGATTTACACCTTGATAGGTGCTGAGTTTCCTTGAAAATTTGTACAGCTCTACCATCCTTCTTTGATTCTTCACTTGATGCTCTTGGTGACTTACCTATATTTCTCCTCCACTGAGGACTAGATCACATGTATACATGTATGTCTACATATTTGTCTGGAAGTTTATCCAACCTGTTCATATGGTGACACTGGCTCAAGAGTTAAAAATCCTCCCGAGTAGTCCTTACCAGATGACTGGCAGTTATAAGTCTTTAAATATAATAGTTCTCCTTGGGTGGGATAATTATGTGTCTTAGACATTGTTTTAACCTCCCCAGTTTGTTCTATGTGATTAGCTACTCACCTATAATTGCCTTATTTGCATCATCTCCCCATGTTCCTTTCAAGAGGAAACCATTTGTGCTCATCCTCGTCCTAGAATCCTAGATTCCTTTAAACCCAAAAGACCAAATGTGCCTCTTTTCTAGAAAAGGAAAAATGGCTGTCAGATCACCAATGGAGTCCTATTCTATTTGTTGTCTCTGGTGAATCCAATGATCTTCCCTTATCACCCTGAGAAATCCTCTGGTACTTCATTATGCATGCAAGATATGCATATTCATCATTGGCAGACAGCTGGCATTTGTTATTTGCCTTGTGGAAAAGAAGTGGAAGTCCATACATTTTTCCTTTGGTCAAGAAATACCAAGAGTTAGTTGTTAGGATTTGAATATACAAAGTTCAAATATTTGAACATTTATTCCAAAGCTGGTGGTGCTCTTTGGAAGATTGTGGAAGACTTAGGAGATGGTTCCTTGATAGAGAAAGTAGGTCATTTGGGGTAAGCCTGGGGATTTTATACTTCAGTTCAAGTTTCTCTTTACTCTCTGCTTCCTGAGTAGGGCTGTGTCGTGACTAGCCAGCGTACTGCCCTTGTGCCTGGACCTTCTCCTGCTGGCATGTGTTCACCATGATGGACTATATCCCTTTAAACTGTAAGCCCAAAATAAACTCTTCCTCCTTTAAATTGCTGCCAGGTATTTTATTACATCAACAAGAAAAGTAGTTAATACAGTAGTAATGATGTACCTGAGGGAAATGGCAAGTTTATTGCCATCCCAATGGGCTTAAAGAATGAAGATTTGGTGGTCCCTGTCATATTTCTAGTCAACTCACTAGCCTTGATCCTGTACATACCAGATAAAACAGAAGACTTAGAGGTACTAACAAAACAACATCACCAGTTACCACTGTATCTGGGATCCATGTAAATGTCAACAGTGATAAAGGCAAATAACATCTTACTGTTATTATGACCATAATGATACTCTCACAGACATCCTGAAAGTGTCATCATGCCACCTCCTACAGTTTAGGACCACAAGTTGGAGAGGGAACAGCCACATTCACTGATATCTCCAATGACCCACTTGAGAAATTTGTACTTCAGCTCCCAGAAGAGAGATGCTTCTAACAGGCCACACAGCAAGCTCAAATTACAGCTCTCCATTAGTCATTCTGGGCTCTCAACAGGAGTACAGATGCATTTTGTGAAGTTACATCCTGTCAGTGGAAAATGGTCATTATTATCATGAGGGTATGGTGCCTGCTTCCTAATGAAGGCAGCAAGATTCACTGTGTGTCCATGCCTGGTGATTAAGCCAGAATGAATAGGAAAAAACATGCCCTGACAGAGTATGGTAACCAGGGAACCATAGCCCTTAAGGATAAGGATCATGTTGATGCCAGATCATTAGAAAAGCCGGCCAGTTATTAGGAGAATTTGTCTGAATGACAAAAGAGACAATATATGAACTGTAACTTTCAGGTGAAACTGCAGTTCATGTTTGGTGTTTTGAGGCAGGGCTTTTTATAGCCCAGATGGACCTTGAACTTCTTATGTAGCTGAGCTTGAACTTAATCTCCTGATTCTCCTGTCTCCTCCAAGCTGAGATCACAGTCGTGTTCCACCTCCACTTTGCTTGGCAAGACATACTTCTTACTCCACAAAATTGTTATTGCAGATGTCGGTTTTAAAAATTTTGACTTTGCAGAAGTACTGAGAGGATGGGACATGCATTGTTTCCAAGGGTTGGCTATGGCAGATGCTGTCAGTTGGCACTCATAAGCCCTACTGCTTACCATGTCAGTGTGCTCTAGACAATCAGTGATCATCAATATCTGCATTCTCATGTTTAAAAGGTTATGCTAGGAGTATACTCTCTTTGTATCTATAGGAGTGCTATGTGCTGTGGGATTAATGAACACCCCAAGGGATAGTCTCCGACTAATGCCCAATAGGAAAGGGTGCACAAATACCCAGTATTCTCAGCCCTTAGGTGGTACATAGCCAAGGTTGGTGCCTTGTGCCATTTTCCAGTTCCTCTGGCATTAAGCAAAAGTATTCCTCTGTTAACATGCTAAGTAAAAGGGAACCCTGTTACAGGCTGCCTCCTCTCCATCTGTTTTCACTTCCCGCTTGATGAACCTCACATATCTCAAATGAACTACTCAAAATCTTCTCGAAGTCTCTTTTCTGAGAAACCCAGCTAGGATAGATGGGTAGCCACTACTTGCCTTTTGCTCTGATTTTCATCCCAGTGGGCACTGCTTGGGAGTTAGAAGGTGCCTTCAGGGTAAAAGCACTCTTAAATACTCCCTGCTTCTTTCCTGGATTCTTGGTTCTTTGAATCCTTACTGATTTGATAGCTCTCTGAATCCTTCAAACAGACTTTTTAAAAATTGTATCCTGCTATGACAGTAGTTCTCAGTGGGAGAGTTGCTCCAAAGCAACTGATAGCCAAAATCAATTTCTTTCACAAATCCATTTGTGAATTAAAGAAACTTAAATGGGAACCAAAAGCAGTTACCACCCTCTTTCCTGGTATTTTGAAAACCCCTAAATCACTTAAAATGGAATGTTCAAATTTATAGTTGTGGGAAAAAACAACAACAAACCCCAAAATAAAACTCAGTCCAGGCTTTAAGGCTTCTCAGTGCTGTCACCCTGTCAATCACCTTTGACGTTTTGTGTGCTTGTGTGGTTTTTCTTTTACGTCTCTCTCTCTCTCTCTTTCTCTCCCTCTCTTTCTCTCCCTCCCCCCTCTCTCCTATGTATTTTGGGTTTCTCTGCTCCTGTTTTTTTGAGGGAGAATATACTTTCAGATTTACTATTGTTTTTGCTGAGTGCTCAGGGAGTAATTATCTGGCTTCCAAAAATCATTCCTTTGGGAAGGAGGGCATTATGAAACATTCATGCATCTTTTTGTTTTTCTGTCCAGTAAATACAGTTCAGGAGGGGCACAGCATAATATTTTGCAGAGAAAGTGAACCGTTAAGGGGATGAGAAAGTGGTTGTTTGAGGAGTTCATGATTAAGACTCATTTTGTAGATTAATAGAGGTATCACCAGTCTCCAAGGTTAGTAAGTCAACAATTTCACGGAAATTAAATTTACATAAAAATCTGGGGAAACGAATAACATTTCAATCTTTGTTGGGAGCAGGTCAAAAAGCCATGCCCTCATTGAATTTGGAACTTGGCTTTACAATGGCTTTTACTGTGACCTATTTTCCAGCTTTCAACTTATTGACTTGCTTAAGGCTTCTCTAAACACTGATAACTTTCTTTGTAGCCCATAGTTTCATATATTTGGAGAGCTGTGCCTATGAATGGAGTTATGGGCTTCATGTACCATGTGATGTGTCCATACTGGATGTTGCCAATTTTGGTTGTTTCTTGAGGGTGGTGAGTTCTAACAATTTGTTTCCAATGTTAAAGAAATGATTGCTTCCTTAAGATCATCTCATTTGTGGACATAAGGAACACTCTAACAATGCCTTGCAAATTAGAGAAGAATAAGGCAAGTGGGCACCTGCCTTATTTATCAAACAGACAACTCAAGGGTCTGGAGAGAAGGTTCAGGGATTAAGAACACTTACCGCCTTTTCAGAGGACCAGGGTTCAATTCCCAGCACTCACAGGGCATCTCATAATCATCTGTAACTCCAGTTTAGGGGATCTGGCATTCTCTTTGGGCCTCTGTGAACATCAGATGTACACATGGTTCACACACTTACACATTAATAAATATCCTCCTCTCCCAAAGTCAGAATCTAAATGTTTATCCCACAGAATCAAACTGATAACATGATCACTATGCCCCAATTTTATCTCTATGACAATTAAATAAAGGAAAAAAACTTTTTGAAAAGAAAAATTGCTGATATGCTATTCACGTCTTTCTCCTAGGAGATCCACTATGAAGTCTAGAGGCATAAAAATACCATCATGTTTCTCTGGATAAATTATCTCTAACACTATTAGGTAAATTTCTCATGCATACCAGGACAGTAGAGCAGGCTAGCCCATTGCTTTAAACCATAATCTCCCCTTTCTTCCTGACCCAATCCTGGCATTCAGTCTCTTGCTCCAAACTTTGTAATTTCCTGAAGAAAAACATAAGATATGAAGCAATGAGGCTTATTCTTCTTGTTCCTTGGGGCTTTTGTGTGCTTAACTGCCCACAAGCAAAACATCTGGAACTCCAAAGTAGTCCAAAGATTTAAAACATGTCTGTGAGATGGCTCTTCCCTTTCCTTGGTGTTGGGGTGGCCATTAAGTAACAGCAAACAGCTATCTAAGGGTGTGGTTTTGATAGATGGCCAGAATAGGGTTTATTATTATTTTTAATTACCACATAGGAACATAAAAATAGCACTATTTTATTATTTAGTAGAAGAGGCAACTTATACTCATCAGATATCTCATTTAAATATTTTCTAAAGTCTCAATAGATTTATTAACATTCACTTATCCACTCCTTTGTTCAACATGTGTATTCCTAAAATGCTAAGAATACCACTAAGTGGTTGTTTTAAAGAAGATTAAAATGATTTGCTTCGAAGGAGATGGTAGAACACTGATAATTTCATCTTCCAAATCACATGCACATTAAATCAGTTTGCCTTTTCAAAAATAAATGCCAGGCTAAGGGCTGGATACTTGTGCTACTCATTTATGGTTTTATTTAGGAATACTCTGCAAACTAACAGACTAATACTCAATATTTATTTCTATAAACTAATGCTCAATATTTATTTCTACAAACTAATGCTCAATATTTATTTCAAGATAATGCCAGAATAGGAAAACCCCTAACATGAGACCATGATAGATTTTCAATATCTTTACACAATATGGATCTGGAAGCAAGAATTAATGTGCTCCATACTAACTCTCATCCCAATCACAACACTTTTTTTCAGCAAACATTAGTAACACCCCCTAAAAGTATGTCCTTTAAATTTTACACCCTGTGACATGCTGCTGTTAAATTCTTACTTTACAACAAAGGACACAGAGGCTAGAGGGGTGGCCTGGATTCAATGTCTTCTTGTGTGGTACTTAACTGTACTTGCATGAGGGTTTTCTTTTCACTTATGTATGTGAGGGTGAATACTGATTGTCAACTGGACAAATCTAGACTCATCCAGGAGACAAGCATCTGGCATGTCTATGAGGGATTATTGAGAAGGGAAGGCTCTCCCTAATAACAGCAGCACCACTCTCTATGGGCTGAGGTCCTGAACTGAGATGGAAATAGATAGATAGATAGATAGATAGATAGATAGATAGATAGATAGATAGATAGAGATATAGGTAGATAAATAGAGATATAGGTAGATAGATAGAGATATAGGTAGGTAGATAGATAGACAGACAGACAGACAGATAGATAGAGACAGATAGATAGACAGAGAGAGGGGGGAGGAAGGGAGCTTTCTGAGTGACAGCATTCATTTCTCCCAGCACACTTTACTGGGCTGCATTGTGCTTCTATACTGTGCCTTCCTGACCTTGGTGAACTGAACCCTTAAACTGTAAGACAAAATAAATCCTTCCTTTCTGATTTTGTCAGGTGCTTTGATGTTTTGCTTGTAGCCTTATCCTATAACAGCTAAGCTATTTCTATAAGTCTTGTCAGGTATTTTGTCATAATGACCAGAAAGCTAATACTGGTGTCATCCATTTTTAGGCTGGGTCATCCCACATCAATTAACAGTCATGACACACACACAGACCAACCTGATCTAGATGGTCCCCCTCACAGAAATTCTCCTCATCTTAACCCTAATACATTCTATTAAGATGACAATTAAAACTAGTTATCATATCGAGAAAAAATAAGAAATTGAGTAGGTAAAAGTAAGAATTTTGCTACCTGTATGGAGACTGAGTCATACATTAAAAAAAAATATTGTAATGTCTACATAGTCATCCTTTTCTCCTGAGTACCCCATTCAGGCACCAATAAAATTCGAAATTATTTTTTCTCTGATTAACTTAAAGTAATGAAGAGGAGAGATGAAAGTGATTCATGAGCAAGGGAAAAAGAAGGAGCAGAGAGGCATGGTGTGGGGTGGGGGTGAGTGGCAGGGGAGGGAGACAGGTGCATAGGGAGAGACACACTACTGAGATACCAGAGTGGCTGACAGAGCTCTGGCAGGCTCTGGGCTGTCAATAAAGCCCCTGCTTTGGTGAGGAGGGAGAGAATGCATCATGGGCTCCTTTCCTTCTACTTCCCCATTGCTCTCTGGGGTTGGGAGAGGTGAGCGATTTGTTGCAAATGCATGATGGATTTCATTAAGTATGCGGAACTGCTGTTAACATCACTAGAGATCTGCAAAATAGAAGCCCAACATGCCCAGAGCAGGTTTGACACATGGAGCAGAGATGTGAAATTTGCCAGAAATTAAGAGCTGTGCTGGTAAATTCTGGTCCTTCACGATTCATTTTTTTTTTCTTTTTCTGAGCAGAACAAGATTTTATTGAAATAATGACAGTTGCATGCTTTATTAATGTGTTTTTCAGACAAGCTTTATAACATGATCTCATCATAAAATCCTGGAAGGTAATGGATTTATCATTTAGTGAGTTAATGCGGTAGAAAGTGCTTTGTAGCCTGGAAAGTTTGAAGTAAACATTAGTTGTTGTAATCATAATCCACATGGCATTTGGCTTATAGATTTTTTTTATTTTGAACTTTTTATTTTAGAACGGTTTTAGATTTATAGAAAATTGTGAAAGTGTACAGAGAGTTTGCACATCACCCACATTTAGTTTCTACTATTGATGCCTGTCATTGAGATGCTCAATTAATATAAATAACAGACAATATTAATATATTATTTAAAGTTCATATTTTATTCAGATTCTCATGTCTCTACCTGCCTCTTGCTCTGATGGATTCTCAGACTTGCCTTATTTCTAATGATGCTACTGGCCAGGAGTAGTCAGGCCAAGCATTTTGTAGGCTGCCCTCTTGGGGGACTAGTCTGGTGTTTTTGTGGTTGGAGTTGGTTGTGAGTTTTTGTCATGTATTACTTCTCCTCCTGAACCTCTGCAAGTTCCTGCTGTTGCTTTGTCAACTCTCCTTAGGTAACATCTCCCTTGATAGGGACACTCACAGTGAAGGTGTGTGTGTGTGTGTGTGTGTGTGTGTGTGTGTGTGTGTGTGTGTGTGTGTGTGTGTGTAGGTACCTGAAAGGGGTTTGATCTTCCTTGAACTGGAAATACAGGTTGTTGTTAACTTCCTGATGGAGATTTTGGGAATCTGGAAGAACAACGTAGATGGTTAACCACTGAGCCATCTCTTCAGTCTCTCCAAGTGTCTGTTAACTTCATTTTGTGGTTCATATTATTTTAGCTTTGGGAAATGTGTTTATTGGCTGTTGAGACTTGATAGATGTGTGTGTGTGTGTGTGTGTGTGTGTGTGTGTGTGTGTGGTTTGCATGAATTTTTTTGTACACACAAAAAAATTGTCAAATTGTGGTTAAAATAGTATCTCAGATAATCACCAGCAAAACAAAAACAAAAATGTTGTAGACAGAACAAAGCTTAGATCTTTTTTATTGAAGAAAACCATTGTTGGGATGGTGAGTCTACTCATAGCCATTGAAGCATCAAGCTGATAAATTAAGGAGAGGTATTCCTGCATACTAACCCACGCGTATACACATGCTTATAAATATTTTACATGTAACCACCTGTATATACATATGATACACATGACCTCTTACAGGTGCTTCCAACCGAAACCCCTTATCACATGGTTTATTCTAGAATTCTTCCTGCTTATTTGCCACCTCCGTCTCCCTTGATGAATGCTAAACTCCTACTAATACTACTTATTTATTTTATTTTTGAAAAAAGGCTATACACCTACTATTAGTGCGCTTCTGGTGTTGAAAAATCAGCTGCCAAGATGAGATTAGATGTATACAGTGTTTGTTGTGGAAGATCTGTGGGGAGAAAAAAAAGGAGGGGGAGCAGAGTAGGTTGGGAGTGTTTTCAGAACAAGATGCCAACTTTCTGGGTATGAAAAGAGGAAGGGAAGTGGGGGAAAGGTAGGGGAAAGGAAAGAAGGAGAGAAGGAAGGGAAGAGGGGGGTGGGAAAGCGGAACATCACTGTTGTAGCTCTGAGAAGGTCTCCTTTGGTTACAGCTGCAGGGAGAAGACATCTCTCAGTAAGCAGAGACTCTGTGGTCTCAGATACATAGTCTCCCAAACAGTGAACCAATATGGTTCTTAGTAGGAAAAACTCATCTCAGACATGTTTAAGTGTTTTCAGGTAAATGCTGTAATGTCTGGAGATTAATTTTGACATACTATAGCTAGAAAGTGGCGGAGGGTGTGGGGTGGGCATGCAGATGATGAGGAAAGGACAGATGCTTACTGTGGATGCTGAGTTCTGAGCACAGGGAAATTCATCATCTTGATTTCTCTATATTAGTGTGTGGTTGAAAGTTGACACGGTAAGTAGTTTTAAGTGCAACCAAGTCATTATTATTGATTATTGGCAAATCCACTGGGCACAGTATGCCACAATCTATATATATTATAACACATTAGACTAAGTAATCACAGCACTAACTACACTGAGAGTTAGAGGTGAAATACCATTGCTCCCCTGATTACAATACAAGGCTAGTAAAATAGTTATTATTATTATTACTAAAATATTATTTTATTTTTTAATTATGTGTCTGTGTATAGGTGCACATGAGTGCAGTACCTGCAGAGGCCATAGGGGGCATTGGATTCACTAGTTACAGGTACTTGTAAGCAGCCCTGACATGGATGCTGTGAACGGGTCAGGTCCTCTGCAAGAGCACCAAGTTCTCTGTACCCCTGAGCCATCTCTTTAGCCCCCCAAAATAGCTACTTTTAACCTTAATATATACATTATTCAGCTGCTTATTTGGACTTGCAACAATAACATTGTTGCTGTAAAAGCTAATGTAATCACATCATATTTTCCAATTATACTCTAAGTCCCATACATAATTACTTTTACTGAATATATACTATGTACCTAGTGTGTTATGAGGTGCCATATATCATAAGAAGATGTCAAATTTCAAAAAAATGAATGCGTTAATATGATCATGTAATGCTTCTAATTTATTGTTAGTGTGATAAAATGCATTAATTGATTTTTAATAGTTTTATTTGTGTATAATTGACATATAATTAACCATAAATATTTGAAATTCATAATTCATTAGATTTTAATGTATGTGTCCACCTGTGAAACAATCACCATAATCAAGATAATTACTGTTACTACCTTCTGCCAGAGCTCCCTCTTAGTTTCATGGAATCCCTCTTTCCTGCCTCCACAACCACAAACTATTTTGTGTCACAGTAGATTGGTTTGCACTTTTAAAGAGCAAAGATCAACAAGCAATAGTCGGTTGGTCATATTTATCCCAGCTGATTGTGTGATCAAAATGCTATTGGTACAGAGCCATACTGACTTTTTTATCTCAAAGTTTTATTTATAATCATTATACACACACACACACACACACACACACACACATGCACACACATGTGGGCTCTGTGTGTGTGTGTGTGTGTGTGTGTGTGTGTGTGTGTGTGTGTGTGTAGTTCAGAGGACAACTTTTGGGATTTGCAGTTTAAACTCAGGTCCTCAGGATTGAATGGCAAGCTCTTTTACACACTGAGCCACCTATCTGCCCCCCCCCTACTGACTTTACTGTTTTTTTGATGTACAGCAGCAAAGTATAGTTACAACGGACTCTGTTCGCTCACAGTTACTTACTAGCTTCCCCTTTAGAGAAAGGATACTCTTATTAAGGCATAGTTTCTTTCATTCCCTATGAGTGTGTTGACATGCATTCATGTTGTTGTATGTGTCTTAGATTGTGCTTTCAGGTGCTCAACAGTACTTAATTGTAGGAATGCATCAATATTTGATTGTCCATCTACCTGTCTACCTGTTGATGGTTATTAGGTTGTTTGAAGTTTTAGATCATCGTTATCATCATCATCATACACACACACACACACACACACACACACACACACACACACACACTACTGTAACATTTAAGTCCACAGTGGCAAATGTGAAACACAGAAACCTTATGGCCAACATATTATATCTGTGACCCTTTTAGAAAACTGGTTGGAGCATTTTACATTTCTACCAGCAATATGTGAGAACCCCAGTGTCCCAACATCTTTTATCATTTGATATGATGAATCTTAGTTATCCTAACAGAAATATTATAGTGTCTTGTGTGATTTCATTAAAATTAACTCAAGTGCCAATCAAGTTCCATATTTTCTATGTTTTATCTGTGAAGTGTTCGTCTTTTCCCTGTTAAAAATTTCCTATTGACTGACACTTTATTAAACATATATTTTGCTTGATGAGGTGTGAAGACTACATTTATCTGTGGGTATATGGACAGTGTTTACAGTTTGTTGTTAGGGATTGTGCTGGTTTAATGAATTAGTGGATGTAGATTCTTCTCTAACAATCATGACTTCATTAGCTATATTCATAAAGTTTCACCAGCATGACTGCCCAAATGTGAGTCAAACAAGAATTACACCAACAGACATGTTAAACTGGATGGAGAAAACCCACAAGGTCTCAACCCTACACAAACAACTAACAACAACAGAGGAATGCTGCGAGTGGGAGAGATGGCTTCCCCAGGGAAGAGCACACCAACTGCTTATATCCAGGGCCCCAAAAACATAATGCAGACAAGTTTCATTTAGGAACATACATGTACATACATATACTTAACGTGCATGCAAAATTACCATTTAAAAAAGAGACTCTGAATTTGAAGGAGAGTAAGGAGGGATACATGGGAGAGTTTGGAGGGAGAAAAGGGAAGGGAGAAATGTAAGAAAACCATGTCAAAAAAGCTTAGGAAGCAATAACACAATGTCAAAACAACAAAAAAATTCTGCAGAGTTTGTAAACATCTCTTCCTTGAATGTGGCTGATCATCCCACTTTACTAGTGTTGTCATCCATGAATATGTGTCATTTTTTATAAATTTCAATTTACCTTTAAAAGTGCTTTTTTTGAGGGCTAGAGAAATGGCTCAGTAGCTGAGAGCACTTGCTGCTCTTGCAGTGATCTGAATTGACTGCCATCACCCGCAACCAGAGGCTCACAACTACCTGTAACTCTAGTTTCAGAGCATCTGACTCTCTCTTCTGGACTTTCCCTATGCTCACACATGTGCATACCTCCCAATACATACACATAATTAAAATTAGAAATAAAATCTTTAAAAAACACATTTCTTTTTGTCCAGTTCTTAATGTGCCTCACATAGAGTATTTTTTGTTAATTTTAAGATCAGAAAGCTTTCTTCCATTTTTTCTCTGAGTAGTGTTAAAATTGAATGTTTGTATTTGCATAAACTATTTTTAGTTAATTTTGTACAGTGTGAGGCATATTTAGGTGTGTGTGTATTGTTTTGCACATAGATATGGAGTCGTGCTAGCTCCATTTGTTGAAAAGATCATATGGTAAACTTGAACTACTGTCCTTTTTAGAAAAGCATTTGTTAAAGGTATTATACCTGGGTCTGAACCACCTCCTTTTTCCCTTACTGATTTGTAGTGTCATGTGGTACCCATTGCTGAAGTGGTAATAATGGAAAAGCTTCCAGCTGCGATTGTTGGATTGCTTATTTTCCCCTCATAGCTGTCATTTCTTGCTCCATGTGTTTTGAATTTGTTAGATGCATATTAATTTTAATTGGTATTACCTTTTAGATAATCAAGACTTTGCTATTATGAAATGTGTCTCTTACCTCTCTAACATTTTCACCATAAAATCCACATTTCTCTGACATTGATCTTTTCTGCTACCTGACCTCTCTTCCTGTGGCCGCCCATTCCCCATCCTTCCACAGGCAGTGGCTAGAAAACATAGAGTTCTTTTCTTAAGGGAACCATGTACTTAGATTTTTAAAAGGCCCAATATGACAATTTTTACTTTCAGTTTAAAGTCTCTACCAATGAACATTTAATTAATTGCTAATAAGTTTTTATAGAATATTTTTCAAATAATGTCTGTGTGTGTGTGCATGCACACATGCGCACATGCACACATGAGTGCAGGTGATCTCAAAGTCCAGAAGAGGGAATTAGATCCCCTGGAGCTGGTGTTACAGGCAATTGTGAACCACCTGACGTGGGGCTAAGAACCAAACTTGGTTCCTTTGCAAGAGTATCAGTACAGGATTTTAACCACTGAGCCATCTCTCCAGCCCCCCAAATGGTTTTGGTTATAAAATTTATGCTCATGATTTTAGTATGTCATTTTTATAGGCCTCATATTTTTTGAATCAGTCTCTTTTTCCCTTACTGTCATTATGATTTACATCCTTTGTTGGGGTTTCAGCTGCATTTTGGCTTTATATGTATGTGTCTACCATATGTGTTCAGAGTCCCTAGAGGCTAGAAAAGGATTCCTGAAAGCTGGAGCTAGAGATGGTTGCATGCTCCCTGATGTTGGCATAAGGATTTGTAATTCAGGCCTCTGACAAGAAGCACACACTGCTGAGCAGTCTCTCCAGCTCCTTGTCCCCCTCCTTTGTGCTACTGATGATATATGCATCACGGTATGCATATAATTATGCTTATAATTATGACTTATTGTGTGTCTAAAGTCTTTAGGGCAGTAGAGAAAGGACATATATGATGTTTATCCTACTGACTGATACATTTTTTATGGTGCTGTTTATTTCTTTGTGTGGATTTGATTTCCTACATGCTGTTCACAAACACTCTGAGTCTTTTTACCTGAGTTTTCATTTATCTCATCTTTGCTTTGGGAGGTTGTCTTTTAAGTGTATGTAAGTACTGGGTGACAAAATCTGCTTCTCTGCCCCACTCTGCACTCTCAGAGAAGTCATCTGTTAATCTCTCCCTTTCCCTGTACTTCAGTACCTAATGGTGGAAGTATTTTTATTCTTGTGGTTTTCAAGCTTTGCTCTTTTCCATTTGACAGCTTAACTGTTTATGTCTTCCTTACACCTTCCCACCATTCCCTTACCCTCCTTTCTCTTTTTCTTTCTCCACTGTCCTCTTTTTATTTGATGGAATCTTCTTGAATAACCCAGACTGGCCTTAAAATGTGTAATCCTCCGGCCTCAGCCTCCTGAGTACTGGGGTTACAGGAATATGCCACAGGGCCAGGTAGTGATACTAGTTTCATCTTGATGTCCATAATCAGTTCCACAATCTGATGACTTAAAATAACAGAAATTTATTATTGCACAGAAGTGGGGACAAGACCCCCAAACCAACAGGGCACACTGTCTCAACAGGAGATTCCATCATAGTTCTGCTTGCTTCTGACAGTTCTTTGTGTTTCTTGACTCACACCCTTATCTCTGCCTCTGTCCCATGGCCTCTGACTCTGTGTCCAAATTTCTCTCACAAGAATGTTGGTTGTTAGATTAGTGTCCATGCCATTCAAAATGATCTTATCCAGATCTGAATAAATATTAAAATAATATAACTTCAAAGAAGTCTACAGTCCTGGGGCTTTGGCTCTCAACTTACTTTTGGGAACTCAATTCAACCACGTATGCAGGTGTATGTCTCTTTTGTGTTTGTGCTAGTTGGAAATTTGTTGAGCATTTTCTTTGGAGTTGTACAGTAATGTTTAAACCAAGTCCAGAATATTTCTGATCATTATTTCTTTAAACACCATTTTTCTTCTTTCTGTGTCAACATTCTACCTATTGCTCTCATTGTGTGGATGTTGGCATTATTTATCATGTCAAAGAAGTACCCACTGTTTTTTTTTTTTCTGAGACAGGGTTTCTATATATAACAGCCCTAGTTGTCCTGGAACTCACTATGTAGACCAGGCTGGCCTTGAACTCACAGAGATCCGCCTGCCTCTGTCTCCCAAGTACTGGGGTTAAAGGCATGCACCACCACTGCCTGGCAAAGAAGAACCCACTTTTGTTCATTCTTTTTTACTTTTGTTCATTCTTTTCATTTGATAATGCAATTCCATTCTATATCCTCAGCACATAATCTTTTGTCAGCTCAAACCTGCTATTGAAATATTTAAGTGATATAGCCCTCCCACTGGTGATAGTCTATAAATCAGAATTTCTATTTACATTTTAAACAAAGTAATTTTTATTTCTTTATTGATGTTTTTGTTTATTGCATTATAGTCAATGCACTTTCCTTTAATTCTTTATCACATTTATTTACCTATTTGTTTATTGTGGGTGGGGATGGAGGTGTTATAACACATTTGGAGGTCAGAGGATGATGTGGTGGACTTGGTTGATTTCTTCTACCATGTGGGTGCCAGCAATTGAAGTCAGGTTACCAATCTCAGTGGCAAGCATCTTATCTTATTGAGCCATCTCTTGGAATTCCTTCCCTTAATTCTTTAAGCATGATTCCCTTCATTTTTTTTTTTTATCTGTCCATAGTAGCCATTTTGTAACTATCATGTTTGTAGTGTAATGTAGTATCTGTGTCTCTTCCAGTCTTCTGGATTCCTACTTTCCCTTCTTACCACTCAGTCTATCACCATGGAATGGTTTTGCTGATTTTTGTTGGCTGTCATTTGTTTAGTGACTCTCATAGACTATTTTTCCTAAGGCCTTCACATCCTCATTCCATAGGTACTGCCATCTTGATGTCCTAGTGTTAGAGGTATGCTTATTGTCTCTATAACTCCTTCATTTTTTTCCCAGCTCACATTTTTTCATGAGCTGTTAGTTATAACTTTGTCTTTGGCAAGCTTATATTATATTACATGACCTCTGTTAAATATTCTGTAACATGTTTATAAATATTTTAGTTACACATTTAGTCTGCATTTCCTATGTGCCCATGAGTATGAAGGCTTCTGATTTGGAATGGTCAACCCAATAGACAGGACCTGTGCTCTCTTGAAATTCACATTTTATGTTTACAGGCACAAATGCATGCATAAGAAATAGATTTAGCCGTATGTGGAAATAGTCAGTGCTCTCATGTAAGCAGCATACCAAAGGAATGCAGTGCAATGCTCTTTAAAAGTGATGGGGGCTGCAGAGTGGTAGATGGGCAGAAGCTGATGACTCAGGTAAAGAACCCTGTATCTTTTCACTTTTATTACTATGATAGAATGCCTACAATGGGATAAGTTTTTAGAAAAGCTCACATTTATCAGGCTTCTCAGTTCTGGAGCTTAGAGAGCATGGTGCTGGCTTTCCCCAGATTTGATGGGGTTCAGCATCACATGGCAGGAGTGCATGTGGGAGCTAATCTCACATCTCTAGATAGGAAGCCGGAGGTCTGGGTAGGGTCAGGCTCCAGTTTCTGTAAAAACCCTCCTGTGAGTGATGCTAAGGGGTTGTAGGAGGACTACTTGAGTTTCTCCCAAGACTAGCACTATTAAATGACCCAAAGATCTCCTGCTAGGACCTTCTCTTAAAAGATGCACATCACTTCCCAATGTTACCGTACTGTGAACTCTCAAGTTTTAGTAACATGATTTTAGTTTTGCTTATGGAAGCATTTTCTACTTTTTAACCAACTGCTGCTGCTTTTAAAATATATGGATTTGTTGAAGTAAAAATTTAAATTTCAAGGTAAATATTTGGATTACTGGATTGAGGGAAAACCAAAACTAATAGCTTTAATAGTTAACTTGGTTGGCTCATATTTAATGTTTCATTCCAGAGATGGGAAGAAGGCACAAACATTGAACTTCAGTACTTCAGTTTCCCTTTGCCGCCTATGGTTGAAAAAGGTTTTTTTTTTTTTTTTTTTTTTGCTTTTTTACATATTATCACAAGTATAGAAGGGCAGTTGACCCTGGTGAAATGTTAGACTTCAATGTCCTTTTTCTTTGAAACAATGTTTTGTCATAGCCAAGCACCAGCCCTGGACTTCAACCTTGTCAGGCTGTGACAGGATATGATAGCTATAGGAAATTACAGGGCCCAATAGTGACCTTAACCTTAAAATAAACATAGTAGCAAGAAGAATAAGGCATCTTTCTTTCAGATATGAAAACACATAGAGAGACAGAATACAGAGCACATGTTAGTGTTTTAGGCTTGACATTAACAGGAACAGACGCAAGAAAGGCACCTGCCAGGAGAACATTCTAGAAGTTTATAGATTGTCTTTAAAGCCAGAGCAGTAGAGATAAGCTCATTTAGACACGAAGAGATTTTCTTGTGCATTAGACTTCACAAGAACCGTTGTAACTGCCACAAACACACAGCACTTCATAATTAGGTGTAGGTCTTTGTGGGATGGCAGCTTAGCTGATCTGCCTAGAGTGTGGCTCTATATTCTTTGTGGGATGAATACATACTGTCTTAATACCCACTGGAGCAGAGAGATGAAATGAGAGAAGCATTCGTCTTCTCTGAAAATGATGAAACCTGAAATACGGGAAGTGGAAAAGGATCTTCAGCAAAATAAATACATATTTAAAAACAAATGAAAACATTTATGTTCAGATAAAAGTGTGCCATCTCAGTTTGTTTTCCCTCCCCGTTCACATCTTGTTTTTGTCACACGCTATCTGCAGCACCATTTTCATTTGATTATAAAATGAAATACCCATCTCAGAGAATGCTAATGTATAAAGAAATGTGTGTCTTTATATACTCATGCATAAGTGTGCTATGTGCATAAAACACATGAAAGATGCATGGGTAATGGTCTGGAAAGGACCCTGCTTCCTGGCATCTACACTGTCACTAACAAATGCCTACTGTGTTTCTCAATTAAAGCACAGTTTGAGGGTTTGCAAACAAGTACTATTGCATTTCCAAATCTAAAATGATCAGCAATTCTATAATTCTATTATGAGATATGTACTTAACATAACACCTACAGACATGCATCATTTTTTTCCATTTTAAGCAGACTTACTTTTTTTTCTTATTTTACATATTGATTCCAGTTCCCTGTCCATCTCTCTCTCCCTCTCTCCTATACCTCCTCTACCTCCACATCCCATCTCCCCCCCCTCCCCACTTCCCCTGACTCCACAGAGAGGGTGATGAATTCCAGGAGGGATCAACAAAATCTGTCAAGTCATTTGGAGTAGCGTCTAGGCCCTCCCTCCTGCTTTTAGGTTAAGGGAATATCCCTCCATGGGGAATATGCTCCCAAAGTCCTTTTGTGCCAGGGATACATCATGGTTCCACTGTCCGAGGTCCCTTAGACTGCCCAGGCCTTCTAACTGAGACCCACGTAGGGGGTCTGAGTCAGTCCAATGCTGGTTTCCCAGCTGTCAGTCTTGTGGTCCATGACCTCCCCTTGTTCAGGTCAGCTGCCTCTGTGGGTTTCTGTATCCTGGTTTTGTCCCAATTTTCTTATCACTCCTCCCTCTCTGCATCTGGATTCCAGTTTGGCTCAGTGTTAAGCTGTAGGTGTTTGCTTCTGTTTCCATCAGCTACTAGATGAGGGCTCTATGATGGTAGATAAGTTAGTCATCAATCTCATTATCAGGGAAGGGCATTTATGGCAGCCTTTCCACTGTTGCTCAGATTGTTAGTTGGGGTCATCCTTGTAGGTCTCTGGACATTTCTCTAGAGTCAGATTTCTCTTCAATCCTATAATGGCTCGCTTTTTTATGGTAGACTTATTTAAATAGAAGTTAAAAGATGGGTGTTGGTGGCACACATCTTTAATCCCAGCACTCTGGAGGCAGAGGCAGGTGGATCTCTGTGAGTTTGAGGCCAGCCTGGTCTACAGAGCTAGTTCCAGGACAGGCTCCAAACCCTGTCTCAAAAACCCATTTAAAAAAAGAAAAGAAAAGAAAAAAAGAAATTTTAGAGTTGCTGTAAATCTGTGCATAAACTACAGAGTACTTGTACCACTACCATGACCCTTCTTACTACTACCATCTTATACTAGAGTGGTATAGGTGTGACTACTAAGGGGCTCATACTGCAATATCACTGTTTCCCCAGGACCACAGTGTATATTAGACTTCACTCATGGTGCTGTGTTCTATGGGTGTTAACATATAATGACACTGTCATGAAGAATAGTTTTACTGTCTTAACATAGTTTTACTGTCTTAACAGCCCTCTGTGCCTTGTCTGTTCATCACTACTTCCCCCACCATCTCTGGCAACCTATATCTTTTTTTTTTTAAAACTATTTGCCCACTTTTTCTTTCTTCTAGGATGCCTCCTTGCAGTTGGGAGCATATAGTCTATAGCTCCTCTAATTTTTTTTCTCATTCATGTGGTAATGTGCATTTAAGATTCTTCTGCATCTTCTTTTCATTGCGTTTAGTAGTTTGAATGAGAATGTCTCTCACAGGCTTAGGTATTTGAATAATTGGTGCCCAGTAGGTGGCATTGTTTGGATAGGAGGAGATGTATCATTAGGGGTGAGCTTAGGGAGCTAAAGTCTTGTCCCACACCCTGTTCTCTTTCTCTGTTTCATGCTTAAATTTGAGTTCTCAGCTTCCTGATCCTGCTGCCATGCCCATCATGATGGACTCTTAAACCTCTCTAGAACCATAAGCTCAAATAAAATCTGTAAGTTGCCTTTGTCATGGTGTTTTATCACAGCAACAGAAAAGAAACTGAGGCAGCACTGAATAATATTTCATTGTGGTTAGCAGGGTTTCTCCAGTTACTCATTGAAGGATATTTTGGAAAAGTTTTGGCAATTATTAGCAAAGCTGATATAGACACCCACATGCAGGTTTTTGAGTGGACATATTTCCAGTGCTTTGGGGTAAAAACTACAGACCACAACTGTTGATTCATATATTAAGAATATCCTTAACTGGAAAGAAATCACAAAACTATCTTCCAGTGTGGCCATGTGGTTCCATGTTTTCTTCAGCAATGACAATTTCTCTTGTCACACATCTTTAACAGAACTTGGGGTTTTTAATTTTCTGGGTTTTACCCATTTATTTAAATGGGTGGATATTAGGAAGTTATTTTAATTTCTCTAAAGATCAAAGACCCAAGATATGCTTATTTTGAAAATTACACACACACATACACATGTGTGTGGAATGACAGCTTAGCTTATCATTTGCTCTATGAGAGAGAGAGAAAGAGAGAGAGAGACAGAGACAGAGAGAGAGAGAGAGAGAGAGAGAGAGAGAGAGAGAGAGAGAGAGAGAGAGAGAGAGAGAGAGAGAGAGAGAGAGAGAGAGAGAGAGAGAGAGAGAATGTGTGATGTCATGAAGTCAGGGAACAACTTTTGAGAGTTGTGGTTTTTTTTTCCTTCTACCATGTGTATCCCAGGGATCAAAGTCAGATTATTAGGCCTCAGGCCTGGTAGCAAATACTTTTCCTTGCTGACCCATCTTGTCTACCCAAATGAAATTATTTTTTGTATACTTGTGTTTTACCCATAGAGTTTTGAATTGATAATTCTCCAGCCTCTGCCTCTGAAGTTATGGGATCACACACCTATGCCACACACTTAGCTTGTAAATTGTCTTTTGCTGAGTTATCTGTCCAGCTCTTTTATCTACTTTGTGTGCATATGCAGGGAAGTGTGTGTGTGTGTGTGTGTGTGTGTGTGTGTGTGTGTGTGTGTGTGTGTGTGTGTGTGTACAGGAGCATGTGTAGATGTGTGTGGAAGCCAGAGGTCAAGTTTCAATGTTCTTGTTTTTGTTTGAATGTATGTGTAGTCTATGTACAAACATGTTCATATGTGTGTGCATTTGGAGGCTTGAAGTTGATGCTGGGTGACTTCCTCATGTGTTCTCCACTTCATTTATTGAGACAGAGTCTCTTACTGAACCTAGAGCTTGCAACTCTTAGAGTCTAGAAAGATAGATTGCCCTGCTGGCCCAGACAGTCCTAGTTTGTGTTTACAGGTGGCAGCCATACCTTCCCTGATTCAACTTGGGTTCTGGGGATTCAAACTCTAGTCCCTAACTTGGGTGGCAAGTGCTTTACTCAGTGAGCCATCTCCTCAGCTCAGCATCTTGTTGTTTGAGACAGGGTCTTGCTTTGGGACCCAAGGCTTTCCAATTAGGTGAGGCTGGTTTCTCAGAGAGCCCAAAGATCCTCCTGCCTCTGCCTTCCCAGAGCTGTGATTACAAGGAAGCACTGCTATAGTGGACACCAAACTCATCCTAATGTTTGAGTGACAAGCTCTGTACTAATTGATCCATTGTCTTAGCTTCTTTTACTCATTTTAAAATTAGTTGTTTAATTGTATATATTAGACAATGATTGTTTATCAAACACATTATTATTATTAATTTTTACATTCCAACTGCAGTTTCTTCTCCCTCCTGTCCTCCCAGCTCTACCCCGTCCCCCCTGTATGTCCTCCTCATTCATTCTTCATCTCTATACAGAAAAGGGAAGGCCTCCCATGGATATCAACCAAACATGGCATATCAAATTGCAGTAATACTAGGAACTTCCCCTCATATTAAGTCTAGACAAGGCAACCAAGTATAAGGAATGGGGTCCCAAATGCCAGCAAAAGAGTCAGAAATAGCCACTGTTCCCACTGTTATGAGTCCCACAAAAATCCCAAGCTACCCAACTGTCACACATGAGCAGGCTCCCTGGTTGTGGGTTCAATCTCTGAGAGCCCCTATGATCCCAGGTTAGTTGATTCTGTGGGTTTTCTTGTGATGTCCTTGACATCCCTGGCTTCTCAACCTTTCCTTATCCTCTTATGGAGGATTCCTAAAGCTTAGCCTAATGTTTGGCTGTGGGCCTCTGCATCTGTTTCTATTAGTTGCTGGATGAAGCCTCTCTGATGATAACTGGTCTAGGCACCAATTTATAAGTGTCGAAGAATATCGTTGGGCATCATTACACTGATTTTTTTGCCATTCATATTTGGTTCTTTCTTAGGTCTCTGGGCTGTTCTGACTCTGGGTCTTGGCCCTCCAGGCAGTGTCAGAGATGGGCTCCCTGTCATGGTGTGGGTCTCAGGCTGGACCTATCATTCATTGGTTGACTACTCACACAATTTCTGTGCCACCTTTACCCCAATATATCTTGTAGGCAGGACAGACTGTAGGTTTGAAGTTATTGGGCTGGATTGATGTCATGTCTGGTTATAGGAGATGGCCAATTCAGTTTACATATCACCTATTGCTAAGACTCTTAGCTAGTGTCACCTTTGTAGATTTCTGGGAGTTTCCATTGCACAAGGTTTCTACCTTATCCCCAAATGCCAGCCTTTTCTGGTCATCTCTTCTGGTACTCCCCTCCTCGTTACTTAGCTTCTCTGGGTCTATGGATTGTATCATGGTTATCCTGTACTGTACAGTTAATATCCACATATCGTATTTATCTTAACAAACATATCTTTTACAATTACATTTCCTCATCTATGGCTTGTGTTAATATTTTACTAGCATTGACTTGAAGAATTGAAGATTTTAAATTTGGTGAATCCTAGGTTACTAGTTATTATTTTAACAGAGTATGCCTTTGATATTATAACTAAAAAGTCATTGCCATACTTGAGGTCACCTGATTTCTTAGTTATTTCTGGGAGTTTTATACTTCTGTAGTTTCACATTTGGGTCTATGATCATTTTCAGTTGATTTTTTTGTGATGCATTTAGATCCCACCACCCCCTCTTTCTGTTTTGCCCTGTTCTTTCCCTTCTCCCTTCTCTTCTCATCCCTCCCCTCCTTTATAGCCATGTCCAGTTGTTTTAGTTTTGTTTGTTGAGAATCAAACTACCTTTTGCCACTCTATCATACTTGTTTCTTTGACTGTATTTATTTGGGCCATTTCCTATCGTGTTTCATCAATGAATTTGTCTCTTCTTTTGCCCAAGGTCACATTGCTTTGATTACTATGGCCTTATAGCAACCTTTAAAGTCAGTATCAGTCCTCTACTTTATTATTCTTCAGTTTTACATTTATTATTCTGGGTCTTTTGCTTTTTAATACAAATTTAAGAATGGGCTTGCTACTGGGCAGTGGTGGCACATGCCTTTAATCCCAGAACTCAGGAGACAGAGGCAGGTGGATCTCTACGTCTGAGGCCAATCTGGTCTATAGAATGAATTCCAAGACAGCCAGGATTACATACAGAAACTCCTTCTTAAAAAACGAACAAACAAAAACCCCACAAACCTAAACCAAAACAAAAAATCCAAAAAATAAACAAACAAAAACCAAAAAAGAATGGACTTGTCAATATGCACAAAAACTTGGTAAAACTTGATGGAATTCTGATTTGGCACATGCGTGAACTTTTAATTGCTTGCATGTATATTCAAATAAGGATAAAGTGTTGTGGGTTATTTATGTATCTTTTAAGTCTCTTTTTTTTTTCTATACATCCTGCTCCCACATGCAGTTGTGTTATGGGTGGAGCCAGGCATTTATCCCATGCAGTTTTTCACTTGAATGATGCATCTATGAGTCAATGAGAAGGGGTAAAGAAAGGCTTTAAAGGAGATGGTGGATAGTAGAATGCATGAACTATTAAAAGGAAAGAGGGGACACTGGGGGTGGAATGATATAAGAAAGAATGGAGACAGGGAGGGTCAACTAAAACTAAGTGTGTATGAGAATGCCGCAACACACCTGTTACTTCATATGCTAATTAAAATTAAATTAAAAAGTGTTGAGAACAAGTGAATTTTATTACAGAGGTTGTAAGTTGATTTAATACTCTTAAACTATTCAATGCTATCAAAATATTGGCAGAATAGAAATGTTAAACTACCACATCAACACAGATAAATAAAACTCATTTAAGAATCCATACATTTTTTAAAATTTTCTTATTTTACTTATCAATCCCAGTTCCCTCTCTATCCCTCCTTCCCTCTATTCCATCCTCCCATGCCCCCCGACCACTCTCCCATCCCATTCCGCCCCCCAACTCCACATGTAGGGTGATGCCTTCCTGGAGGGGTCATCTAAATCTGTCAAGTTATTTGGAGTAGGGACTAGGCCTTCCCTCCTGCCTCTAGGCTAAGGGAGTATCCCTCCATGGGAAATGTGCTCCCAAAGTCCTTTTGTGCACCAGGGATAAATCCTGGTTCCACTGTCAGAGGTCCTTTAGACTGTCCAGGAGTTCTAACTGAGACCCATGTTCAGGGGATCTGAGTCAGTCAAATGCTGGATTCCCAACTATCAGTCTGGGGACCCATTAGCTCCTCCTTATTCAGGTCAGCTGTCTCTGTTGGTTTCTATAGCATGGTCTTGCCCTCCCTCTCTGCATCTGGATTCTAATTTGGCTCAGCGTTTAGCTGTGGGTGTTTGCTTCTGTTTCCATCAGCTACTAGATGAGGGCTCCACGATGGTTGATAAGTTAGTCAACAATCTCATTAGCAGGGATGAGCACTTATGTTAGCCTTTCCACTGTTGCTCAAAATGTTACTTGGGGTCAGTCTTGTAGGTATTCTGGATATTTCTCTAGAGTCAGTTTTCTCTTCAAACCTATAATGGCTCCCTCTTTCGTGCTCTCTCTCTCTCTCTCTCTCTCTCTCTTTCTCTCGCTCTCTTTTCTCTCATCTATTTCTCCCTTGACTCAATCTTCCTAGTCCCACGAATCCATACATTTTTATGCTTATGACACTTGGCTTACTATCTGTGGAAAAGAAGGCTTCTTTAATGGGATGCAGATATAGAATTGCAAGGACTTCTGGGTGTTCAGACACAAAGAGAATCAAGTAGAGGAGTCTGTTATGTTAACTCACCATGATAAAGAAAACATCAGTTCAACAGAGATGACACTGAAATAAACAATAAGGACAGGGAAGAGGGAAACTGCTCATTGTAAATATGAACTTGTGCATCAAAATTCAAAACATAGAAAACTAGGGCACACTTATATTTCACTATATTTAAAATGAGTATGAAATTACTTCATACGCTATTTTACCAAAGTACATAGAAGACAAGGAAATACTTTTGCCTACATCCATGCTTGTCTTTCAAACTATCAGAAAACAATATGCCTTTTCACTTTTAGCTCAAAATCATACACTGCTCTACACCCCCTGTCCATTTCAGATGATTTTGTAATTCATTTCACAGACAGAAGAACAAGATTTACCTTTTCTCTCTGACGACCCCATCAAATTTGATGTTTACCAAAGTGACCTGCCATAGACCGAGGTGGAAATGAGGGAAATTAGTGCAATGTGGTGTAGGGGTAAAAGAACAAAATAACATTTCTCTATCTTCAAGAACCATGCTTGCTTCTGGAATTAAACCCAGCAGGTAGAAAGATTCTAAACAGACCTCAAATTGTTGAACATCTGCTCACCCTAGCATAGTTTGAAACAGAGAGCGTATAACACTTTACAATACTGAAATTTATACAGCCATTTTTAGAATTATTACACAATTAAAATTTTTTGAAATGTGTCTTAAAATGACTCCAAAATATTTTTATTTTCAAGCCATACAATACTATAAAACTGACCTCCCTCGCCGTTCTTTTAGTATGCTAAAAATAGTTGGATATAATTTCCTAATTTAACTTTATGTCACTTCTTTAACTTTCTCAAAATGAAGTTTAAAGTTAAACTCAAGGATCAATTATATTTAAATGAAGTAGATATGTAGATCTCAACTATTAGCTGAAGCTATTTGGTGTTTTCTTATAGTCATAGGATACCAACATGTCTTATACACTACAGGTAAGAGGTGATCTGGTTCATTTTTAGGGAGTAAAAAATACCTGGGTATCCCTTATACTTCTAATAAAATAGGTAACAAAAGAGGAGTTTCCACTCTATCTTAGCTTTTCTCATTCTCTGACAAAATACCCGAGAGAAGCAGCTAGAGGGAGGAAAAGTGAACTTTGTCTTAAAGTGTCAGAGGATAAGTCTATCACGGCTCACAGGGAAATCCTGGAAGACTGTCTTAGTCTGGAAATGGGAGCTCATAGCTCTTGCTTTTCATATACCAGTAGATTAGGGAACTTAGATAGGACTGGAAGCAACTCTCAAGGTTGGCTACTTGTGCCCTACATCTATTCACCAGCTAAGTCCCATGTCTTAAAGGTTCTGGAATCTCCCCTAAATCCTACTCATGGATTAAGTATTCCAATCCGTAAGCCCATGGGGAGCATTTAACATTTAAACTTCAGTGTGTCTCTAGGGCTGGAATTGTAACAGCAAATGTAAATATTCACTCTTCATGGATGGACATGGCTCCTTCTGACTTTTGAGGTCTCAACACACACACACACACACACACACACACACACACACACACACACAGAGAGAGAGAGAGAGAGAGAGAGAGAGAGAGAGAGAGAGAGAGAGAGAGAGAGAGAGAGAGAAAGAAAGAGAGTAAATAACTTGCTTGAGAAGCTTGAAAGTACAGAGAGGAATAGATGGCCCAAGAATGTTTGTACTTCTCAGCTGATGTCATGGTCTCAGTTCATCTTCTATGCAGAACATAGGACATATGCCTGTTCGAAGCTAATCATCTTCCTGGTCAGGGAGCACATGTGTCCTTACATGAAATCCTGAAAGAGACAGAAGAGAGATATAAGTGGGTTGGTGGTTGACAGAGGTTGAGGGGGAGGATTTCTGTACAGAGATGTCAGAGGAGCTGTTTCTTTCTGTGAGATATATTTGTTTGTATCCTGTTGGTGATGGTATTTCCATGAACCTATACACACTGCATCCACAGAGAGACACAGCACTTGTTCCCAAAAAGTTCATTTACCATGCAGCAATTTAAAAATCAGGAAAAAAATAATCCTGGAAGAAACTCCTGAGTGCCATTATTTGTAGCAGGGCTCCATGGCTGACCCCCACATCTACTCCCACACAATCCCTTTAAGTGGAAAGTTTTCCAAGTACAGGCTTTTGATGCTGTTCTGTGTTTTAAACAGAATGATTTAAAGGCATGTTAAGGTAATTATCCATAGTTGATGTTGAAGGAGGAGAAAAAAAGCTAAAAAAGCTTTTAAACAACATTTAAAGCAATGAACAGCATTGGGAAAAGTGATTTTATTTTCTTAAGATGACCCACCCCCACCAAATGGTGCTTTTGTTGATGCCTCTATGAGATTGTGAGGAAAGCAATACTTTAAGAATTCTTTGCTCTAATGTAAAATTGATTGGAGATTCCCCTTCTTCCTCCCATTTTCTAATCCCAGAAATGGAAAGACACGTGTCCATCTCACTGTTTGGTGAGTTGCAGAACAATGAGAAGCCCCATCCTTGATTGCATAGCAATTTAGTGAAGGAAGCTTACAATTGCTTTGACTACTGTTTATTGTATTGGGTTCCTTCTATTCTCGTTACTTCATGCTTTACTGGAGAGTTATGAATCATTGGACAACAGGAAAAGAGAAGGAAGGCAAAGCAGAAGTGCGACTCTAAAATTTGTACAGGAGGGGGAAGCCAGAGTTTTATTAAATTCAAAAGGTTGTTTCTTTGAATAATTTATTCATAAAATTTAATTTGTGTAAGAATGTTTATGGCAAAACTGCATGCTGGCTGTAAAACCCGAAATAAAAGCAACAAACTGTGCTATCGTGGAACCAGTTTCTTCAGCAGTGGCTTCTCCTTTGTCTTGTTCTTTTTCTTTTCTTAACTTGACCTTTCATTTTCATGCAGCCAGAAGAAAATAATCTACTTTCTTAGAAGAAACTAGGTACTTTTGTGTTTTCTTTTATGTAAATGTACTTTGGTAATATGAATGCCTGAGTTCCCCTCCATGAAAACAATCAGCTCCCTTGCTAGATGTGATGCACAACAACAATTCTGGGTGAGTGTTCATTTGAAATGAATTTCTTCAGAACCAGAGACAGAGGGACAGTAAGTGTATTGTGAAGAACCATGGGTGGTCAGCCCTCCTTGACCTGTGTTTTTCACAGAGAATGTCAAGGTCTTTAACCTGGATTATTTAGTGCTATTCTTTCTGTTTGCAGTGCTGAAAACTGTCCCTGTCATTCTCTCTCTCTCTCTCTCTCTCTCTCTCTCTCTCTCTCTCTCTCTCTCTCTCTCTCTCTCTCTCTTTCTCTCTCCTCTCTCTCTCTCTCGTGTGTGTGTGTGTGTGTGTGTGTGTGTGTGCGTGCATGCGTGCATGCATGTATTCTGTGACAGGGTCTTATTGAGCACAGGGTGACCTCAAACCTGTTATGTAGCCAAGTATGACCTCCCAAATACTGGGATAATACATTTGGGCCACCACAGCAGGTTTAGGATTGAATCTTTTATGTAATGACTCAGTTCTAAACACCAATGAGAATATCCTCACCCTGTAATCCCTTCACTCAGTAGGGGTTCTTTCACTGGTTGTGTAAACTATTTTTGTGGACACATTGAACAACCCATGGGGGAACATTGCTTTCACATTTATTTAAATTTGTAACTACTGCAGATTCTTCCCAATGCTAAATGCTTTTGGAAATAAAAAGAAGTTATGACATATGGTGCTCCAGAAAATCATGTTCTTAGGTGTATATATCACTGGGTGATAATTTGTGACAGGAACACATAGCTGACATCTGTAAGACAAAGATTTGTCAGGTAAAAGTGAAACCCTACTGATGAGTGACAGAATCTCATGACCCCTCTCTTTGCCTATGGGATAAAGATAGAACAATGGGAACTAAAAAGTCCTAACTTCCAATCATGATGTCAGTATTTGATTAAATGTTAGAGTCTACAGGTCATAGATGTATTTGCATATCTGTATTTTTGTCAGGATTCACAATAGTCACGAACAAATGAAAGAATAAAGAAAATGAAATCTATATAGTTATTCAGCCTAAAGAAGAATGGAGTGATATCATTTTCAGGAAAATGGATGGCACTAGTGTGGTAGTTTGTATAAGGATTGTCCCCCACAGGTCCAGGTATTGGAACACTTTGAGCCTGTGAAGCTGTTGTGAAGGTTATAGAGTCTTTAGAAGGCAGGGTCTTTCTGGAAGAAGTATGTCATGGGGTTAATGGGTTCTGATGCTTATAGACTAAGCCTACTTGTTGTTTTTTTCTCTTTCTGCTTCCTGTGTATGGAATTAGATGTGATCTGTCTTCTTCTCAACTGCTAGGCTGGCCTCAGAGTCCTACTGCCATGCCTTCCCCACTGTGATGGATTCAGTTCCCCCTGGAACTATAAGCTAATGACCCTCTCCTCCTCTAACTTACCTTTGGTTGTGATATTTGATCACAGCAACAACAAAATAACTGGAGGTCATTATGGTAAGTGAACTCTGCTAGGCTTAGAAAGACAGGACGCCGTGTTCCTTTCATTTGCACAATATAGATAAAATGCATTAATGAAGGCAGAAGGGAGAGTGTGAGGTTTAAAGGAAGAGAATGGGACAGGAAAGAATAGTGGACAGAAGAAAGATATTATATTTTTTCTTATAGGCAGAACTGGAACTATAGATATACCATATATAATATACATATGATATGAAAGTAGAAGAGATACTATTTTAGAGGAAGAAGAAAAAGGAGCTAGTAATGGGGAAATAGGAAAAAAACCCACAATAATATATATCTGTGCACACGCCATAGTGAAGCCTGTCATTCTGTTTATCAAACATTAGTAGTAAATGTATAGCAAGTGAAAATGTTATTAACACTAAGACATTAAGACAAGGAAACATATTTAATGGGGTTGTCTAATAACCCAAATCTTTAATGTATATGAGAACAAAGGTGTGACAAGGCTTTGCTGTCTGGAAGTGTTGTGATTCTGGTGCATGTTGAGATGGCTTTTTTCACTAATCACCTCTCTACTGCTGTGATGCAATATTTAAACAAGGGTCTGGAGAGATGGCTCAACAGCTAAGAACACGTGATGTTCTTGCTGAGAACCTGGGCATAGTTATCAGCATCCACACCAGGCAGCTCACAACTGCCTGTAACACCACCTCTAGGAGAATTGACATCCTCTTCTGGACTCCAAGGTACTTGCACACAAAGTACACACACATTTAGGTACATACACATACACTAAATCTTTAAAAATTTAAATAATAGGCTAACACATTTTCATTAATTTTGCCTATTGATGTGAACTTATTTTTTCCCCTTCTCAAACACTTTGTCATTTCTTTAAACATAGGCATTCAAGAATGTAAAACATAGCCTCAATGAACACATTACTTTTAAAAAATGGAACATGTCATGCTGGATAATTTTTTCACCAAAATGTGAAAGTATATATGATATATGTATATATGTATATGTGTATATGCATATATTATATATGTGTATATGTATATATTATATATGTGTATATATATGTATATGTTAACCAAATCTTGACTCCTATTTTGATAAAACAAACACCAAATATTTCTCTCCTGATATTAAGATTAGGACTCAAGTTTCTTCATGTAAAATAAGTGCTAAGGAGAAAAGGAATTTGAAGCTAAATAGGATTTTCTTCCAAATTGGTGTTGAAAAATCAGTGTAGAATGATGAGAGATTGGAAATGTGTGTTACATTATAGTTGGGACAGGACAGTGTGCAGCAGGTCAGTCTGGAAATGAGCTTGTTATTCAAATACGGCTTTTCTTACACATGGTGTCATTTCGGCTGAATTAATTGATATGTTAGAGGAATAATTTTCTCCCAGTAGGATTAGATCATAATAATTTCCTAAATCAGTGATTAAAATGGAATAAAACCATTGTATACATTAAAAAAACACTCTACCATAGTTCTTGACTTATAAAAAATATGTAATAAAATTTAATAATTTTCTTGGATTTTGCTATTTAAAAACATGCTTCTCAAAATGTTGCCCCATAGCACCATTTATTTTTTAGTGAACTCATGTTGAATGCAACATGTTGTAATAGATGACATCAGGACTATTTTGGCCAAAGAGGACTTTGAAGATTAGTATTTGTGTTCCAAGACACTTATATTTATTCCCTGCTACCTCACTGAACACCCTTCTGATAATTCTCTGATCCCCCCCACATCCTCACTTCCAGAAGGTTAGTCACAGACAAGCCTGCATTCTTAGGATCCATCCCCCAAAAGTGCAAATTGAAAACATCAATCCCTAGTTTAGTAAGGCAGTCTTTTCAGATGCAATAACTAAAAATGTCATATACAATAATGTCCACTAAACTTATCACAGATAATAACATTGTTAATGAATCAGAAGAATAATCACTCATGAAGTTAGTATTACACTCATTGAAAAAATACATGAACACATACATATTTATAAATATTTTGATATAATGCTATAACATTTTAGGAATATTATTAATTTAGTCTTTGAAAATTTTCTATACATGTACAATGTATCTTGGCCATATCCAACAAAAATTCTGCACCCTGCTTATTACCATATCACCCAGTTCATCACTCATCCCACCATATTCATGTCCTCTTCTTTTAAAATTTTATAACCCACCAAGTCCAATTAGTGCGGCCTACATACATGCATGTGGGCCATGCACCTAAACATGGTCAACCTACCACCAGCCATATCTCTAAAGAAAAGGGATACCCCTTAACCCAGTAACCACCAGTGAAGGGCAGAATCTCTTGGTTACCTCTCCCACTCATGCTGGAATTTTGACTGGCATGACCTCAAATATGTAACATAGCTGCTGTAATTTCATGTGCGTAAAGCCTTGCCATATCTAGAAGTCTGCATCTCACAATATTCTTTCTTATTGTTTGGGTTTCACTTTCTTTTTCCTCCCTCTTACATGTTTGCCTTGATCCTTGGGGGGTGTTTGATGTCCTATTTTTGGTGGAGCATTCAGCAGTAGCTTATTCTTAGTGTCTGGATAAGTATTGTTTCTGCATTGACTACTGCCCTCTATAAAACGAAGCTCTTCTGACCAAGGCTGTGAGCAATACTAATCTATGGATATAACCATAAATATTTAGAATATGGTTTGATAACATGTCCATTTAGCAAAACATTAATATTAATCCCCAGCCCCCATGGCTTATGGCCTCCAGGGGTGTGAACTTTTGATCAGGTACCTGTCATGAATTTCTTCCTATGGAGCAGGATTCAAATCCGATCATAAAGCAATTGGTTACCCCCATAACCATCATGCTGCTATTGTAGCAGTGGACATATTTTGCTTGGTAAGTCAGTTTTGCAGTATGCTGGGTTCATGATGGTATGATTATTGATGGCTTTTCTTCCTTTCAGACTGTGCAGTACCCTCTGACACTATAAAATATAGCCAGTAGAGGAAAAGTTTCCAGTAGATAAACATTTTAAAGGTAATGTCCAACTAATTGTAATTTATGTAATTCAATTGATTGTTGCGAAGGAAAATACTAAGATGGAAATACTGAGAAACATACACCAAGTAAGAATTTCTAGTTTAAAGAACTGGCTTTTTGAATAAACATGCAGTTGGTCTCAAAACATTAAGCCAATTTTAGTATCCCTTGGGTCAACAAAAATGGTAATAGTGCTTCCTGAAATAAGAGAGATACCCTGTATAGTTTGGTTTTCATGTTCTGTTCAGTTTTCTCTCTATTATGAATAGGTCTTGCTTCTGATTCACAAGCCATTCATAATACCATACAAATTTAATATGCCCTGAAGATAATTTGCTCTAGGTTCACAGTCAGAAGGCTAAATATGATTTGGAAGGCTGTAAACTATTGCTTACCAATTTTAGTGTTATTCAATCAGGCCTAATTTATACTTTCAGCATAAGCTACAAACAGAATAGCCAGAATTTGCCTGGTGAATGTCCAAGGCAAAAAGAGACTTCTAGCAAATTCTCCAATGTGTGCCTAATTGATACTTCTATTGAAAAGAGACTGAAAATGTTTACTAGCATCCCCAAATGAAACAGAAGCACCTCTGATCGCTCTTCAAATGTTTGCAAAAATTCTATGCTGTGTTTTGGATTAATAATCTTAGCTTGGCCAGCTTTTCCTATTATCGGTATTATTTCTCAAGATGGGCGGGCCAATATCCTTTGAAATGGAAGGTTCACAGTAATTATGACTCAATATCTGATTTTTTCCCCATCACTTTATCTACTGCCTTGGAGTCAGCCTTGTACCTCAACATATTCCAAGGCTCCAAGTACATTTGATGAAGCTTGGCATACTTCATCTGGACTATGACTTAGACTATAAAGAGCATATGCTTACATTAACAAGTCCCTATGTATATGCTGATAATACATCACTACCAACTTCAATAATATACCATGCATTTTATCTATGTTAAGGGCATGATGATTTTCATAAACTTAAACGACTTTTCAGGTAACAATATTATCCATTATTTCATTCCCTTAAAAATCTTCCATATGCCCATGTGGAATAAATTCAATTCCTATTTCCATCCCCAAGCAAACAAAAAAATCTGTCCTTTCCTATATATTTCTTAGAAATGAAAACATAAACTGGGTATGGTGTGGTGCTACATGCCTTTTATCCCAGCACTGAGGAGGCAGAGGCAGGTGAACTTCTGAGTTTGAGGCCAGCCTGATCTCTTATAGTGAGTTCCACAACAGTCAGAGATCTGTAGAGAGACCCTGTTTCAAAACAAAACAAAACTAACAGCAATAACAACAAACCGAAGGGGAAAATTTTAATTTTTTTTTCTTTTAGCTTCTGGATGTTTTTAGCATAGTGTTTTTGAAATTAATTAATACTCTATATAGGAGTATTTCATTAATTTTTCTAGCTGAGTAATAGTTCATTGGTGGACATACCATATTTTATTCATCCATCAGGAGATGAACATTTTGGGTTTCTTTTAGTTTATGGCTTTTACAAATAATGCTGCCAGAAACATTAAATAAATATCTGTGTGAACACCTGTTTTGTATTACCTTAGCAGATTAGAAGTAGAGTTAGTGGGATATATAAAAAATTATCTTAAATTTTCAGGATATCATCAAACCATTTTTCCAAAGTGGCAATGCTATTTCAATTTCCACAAGAAATATGTGATTTTTTCCTAAAACTTATTATGGTCTTATTACAGCTATTCTGGTGAGTATGAAATGACATCACACTATGTCTTTACATACATTTCCCTGGTAATGGATAATAGTAATGATTATTTTTATGTTCTTAAATATTGGTCTATCTTTTAGGGTAAAATTGCTATTCTCTAACCTTTTGTTCATTTAAAATGGAGTTTTCTGATTTGTTTTTTGAATTTCTTATACTTAAATATTTGATTTATAAATAGTCTTCTTTTAGTCTTTAATTTTATTTTATACAAGCCTCATGTAGCTTAGCCTGGCCTCAAGCTTGCTGTATGACCAAGGATGATCTTGTGTTTTTTATGTTCCTGCCTTTACATCCTGAGGGCTGGGATTAGGAGTAAGCACCACCTGGCTTATACAGTTCCTGGGACTGAACCAGTGCTTCATGTTTCCTAGGCATGATTCCAACAACTAAGCTACCTCTTATTTCTTCTCGTGTGTGTGTGTGTGTGTGTGTGTGTGTGTGTGCATCTGTGTGTAGGTGAGTGTGTAAAAGTTCATATGTGAAGGCTTGCCATTGACATTAGGTGTCCTCATGTACTCTCCACTTTATTTATGGAGGCAGGGTCTTTCACTTTGTCTTAGTCAGTGTTCTATTGCTGTGAAGAAACACCATGACCACAGTGACTCTGTTGAAAGAAAGTATTTAATTTAATTGTGGGCTTTCTTATAGTTTCAGAGGTTTGGTCAGTTATCATCATGGCAGGGAACATGGCAGCAGGCAGGCAGATGCTGAAGCAGTTGCTGAGAGCTATATCCTGATCCAGAGATGGAGAGGTAGTGAGAAGGAGAGGGAGACGGAAAGGGAGGGGGAGGAAGAGGGGGAGGGGAGGGAAAGAGGGAGAGGGAGAGAGACAGAGACAGAGAGACAGAGAGAGAGACAGAGAGGCTGGACCTGGAATGGGCAAGGCCACATCTCCTATCCTTCTAATCCTTTCAAAGAATTCTACTCCCTGGTGACTAGCAATCAAATATATGAGCCTACTATGGGGTTCATTCTCATTTAAACCACCACACACTTGAATCCAGAACTTGTTAGTTTCAGCTAACCAGTGTGCAAGGATCCCCGCCTCTGGAGCCTGCTGTACCTGTTTGGATTCTACATGACTTCCAACCTCAGCTCTGGTCCTTACACTTGCCCAGTAAACTTTATCTCCCCAGCCTCATTATTAATTAATTAATTAATCTATTTATTTATTTAATGGTGCATTTTTCTCTCTTCTTTTTCTTTCTTTCTTTCTTTTTCTTTCTTCCTTTTTTTTTTTTTTTTTAAAAACTCACAAACATTAAAAAATTTGAAGTCCCAATTATAGCACAGCAGCCCTTTAGTAAGCTGATTTCAACAGTGATGTTGCTGGGGTCATGCTCTCTTTTGGTCTTAATTTCCATGACATATCCTCTCCCATTCCTTCACTTCCCGTGTGTGTGTGTGTGTGTGTGTGTGTGTGTGTGTGTGTGTGTGTATGTGTGTAGCATGTAAGTTTCCGCCAGCCCGCCCACCGCTGGTCTGGCGTCCTGGCCCCCAATAACACGCAGGAGACTCTGTATTTGATACAATCCTGTTGGCCAATTACCATTACTGTTTATGGGCTAGCTCTGCCTTAATTATTAAGGCATTATACTTTCTACTTATCTAAGTATTTCCATGTGGTCGTCTTATCGGGGAGCCGCGGCTGGCGTCCTGCTCCTTCCCCGGGCTACATCTCGACTCTACCTACTACTTCCTCTTCCTCCTCCTGGGCGCCTAGCCCCGCCTATCTTGTTTCCTATTGGCCACAGGGCTTTATTAACCAGTATGAGAAACATATATACAGAATAATATCTCCCATCATCTCCTCTTTTCTGTCTAAAGTAAAAGAAGGGGTTTAACCTTAACATAGCAAAATGTACGATACAACAGTTATTAAATAAGAATCACAGTAAACAATATTTAGTCCATTAACATTTTGTAAGACTTAAACAAAATATCATCTATCCTATCTTTGTGAGTCTAAAGTCCTATATGTAACTTATCTTTAATCCTAACTAAGGAAAACTATAATCATAACTACCTGTCTTCAATTCCTTCAAAGACCACAGAAGGATAATATATAAACTCTAGAAATGACAGAGACAACTCATTGCCTGGTCAGTCACCCGAAGTTCTTCTGTAATGTTCCATCTTCAGCCCATAGGCCATAGTGTGTCTCCAGACTCCTCAACAAAGCAGGAAACTTTAAACTGTCCATCTGTATTGACAATGTGTTAGTCATTTTTCTCTGTGTCCTGTAGAATGTCTGGCTGCCTTTTTCATGAAGCAGGAATCCTGTAGCAATGTCCATCTTGCATCAGCAGTCACCTTTTTGTGGGTCCTGCATGTCCAGTTTCTACAACATAAAGTCAAACAGTCCAGAAGAGCAGTACCTTGTCCAAATGGCCAGTCTTGCCATATTAGAAGCAAACTTCATAACACGTTTCTTCGATGTCCATCTTCTTTTCTGACATAGGTGGTGTTACCAGGAGCAGTTGTGCCTCACTGTCAAGAAAATCCCTAAATCATTTTAAATGCCATATTCTGTAGGTCTTTGAAAGGTTTGAAGAATGCCTATTCATCTCAAATACATCTCTGCATATCTTGAAATCCAAACTAACTTAACTCTAAGTTTTTACTATCATAGGTAACTCTCTATAATCTGTACTAAATTATACATTACATTTTCCAATGAGCTATATAAACACAATACCTAAACAAGAGGAGAAATATACATATTACAAAATTGACCTTAAATTGTATCAATAAAAGAAAATCCATTCCAAAGCAAAGTATTCATATCTATACCATAATTCCCTTTTTTACCTTTATAAGGATTGCTTGTGGTCATTAACCATTTATAACCAAGCCAATTTAAATGAAAACAAACATTTATAAACAATATTTGGGAATTTGGGCGTTGTTCTTTCCAAACTACTTCCTGCTGGTAGAGGGCGCTGTCATAGGGGTCCAAAGAAGACGCAGAAATCTTGGCAGTAGTCTGCAAGGCTTTGTCTCAACTGCTTTGAATGTTGGATCACCTGGGGAGCTGTTTCAGGGGGTCTGGCTTGATCAAACCATATAAGTCTGTAAAGAATCTGTAGCTTTTCATTTTCTGTGGAAACAAAAATAGAAATCCTTTTCCCCAGTAACTTTTCCTTATGCTTAAATGTTGGAGTCAAAGCATTTTTAAAATATATAAATTGAATTAATCCAGCAGCATTTCTTTTATCAGTAGTTATTTTCTCAGCAATCAAATAATTTAAAGACAACAGAAGTGTGTATAGTATCCAAAATCTCTCTGTGTTTTCCATCTTTACGTGGCTTTCTTATTACTCTATTTATTCTACTTCTATTTTTACATATTTTGAGACAAGGTTTCTCTGTGTAACTTTTATCTGTCCTGGAATTCACTCCATACCAGGTTTGCTTTGAAATCACAGAGATCTGCTTGCCTCTGTCTGCCGAGTACTAGGATTAATTCTACTTCCTTTTTTCTTTTTTAAACCATTGTATCCTGTTTCTTTTTCTCTCCCAAGCCAGCGTATTTTTAAAAACACAGTGTAAACCTTTATTGCAGCTCTCCTACACACCAATGAATTGTTAGCAGAGCTCTTTAAAAGCCAGGCAGCTTTTTGCCGCTTATGCTAATTTTGGAAACTTCCCTTAAAGGAGCCGCGCAAATCTCTGTCTACAGCAAAACAAATCCAATCAAGAAAATGTTGCTACCAATAAGTCTTGCTAGTCTCTGTTCCCTTGTTTCTAAAACATTTCTTAAGCTCTTATTAATTTTAAGTGAAAGTTCTTATAGCCACGTTGGAAACCTGCTGTAACATATGTGTGTGTGTGTGTGTGTGTGTGTGTGTGTGTGTGTGTGTGTGTGTGTGTGTGCGTGTGTGCGTGTGTGTGTGGTGTGTGTCCCTTCAGGTGACTTTTGTGATTATATGACTTTCTTCACTGGAATCCCTTATTTTGTTTCTTTGTGTAGAAACCTCATCTTAGTTACTGTTCTTATTGCTGTGACAAAAGTCCTGACATGAAGTGACTTATGGGAGGCCAGGCAGTCACATGACACTCAAGCCATGAAGCAGAGAGCAGAGAGTGTCCAGGAAGTGAGGCCAGGCTATGAAACCTCAGGACCCATCCCTAATAATTCACTTCCTCCAGCAAAGTCCACTCCTAGTGCTTCTAGAACCTTCTTAAGCAGCATCATCGACTGGGGACAAAGAGTTCAAATAAAACCTAGAGTGGTATATTGTCATTCAAATCAACAACCTCAATTTAAACTTTTTTCATTTTAACTAAAATTTAAAGTTAGTCTACAAAGTAATGGGCAATTCTTGCTTTTAAAACAGTATCTATGTATCTACTCTATAGGTTAGTATAGTAAATCCCCCTTCCCTTCAGTTATGTTCCTTTAGAGAGCCCTGGCTAAAGCAGATTGTGATGCCTATTAGTGTGACAGACTTGACCATGTGGTTATTTTGGAAGCATGTAGAAGACTTTTGGACTTTGGACCAGAAAAGCAGTTGAATGCTGTAAGTGAAGCTTAATGGCACATCCTAGTAGGATCTTGGAAGACAGTAGTGCTGAGCATTTTGTGAACTGTGGAAGGTCAGCTTCAGAGGTTTCAGAGGGGAACAATATTAGAAATTAGGCTGTAGACTACTCTTGTGATGTTTTGGCAATGAATGTAGCTGCTTTCTGCCCTTGTCCTAAGAATGTACCTGGGGCTAAATCAAAAAGTAAGGAACTAGATGTCTAAGGTACAGTAACAGCATGCACCTAGTTGGGTTTAAGACCCATTCGACATGAGGAAAATCACACCTAGTTCTGGAAACCTAGCCAGAACCCAGGGCTCTTGGAAGAGAACCTACAACTACCACTTTACTAAGCCAGCAAAACCCCCAGCTATACTGTAAATATTTTTCCTTATGCCTTCCAATAGTGTATTCCCCTACCTCTCATCAAGGAACTTCTCTTTGCAATAGAGACCATTTATATAAAGCCATAATGAATCAAAATTCAGTTATGGAGCACATTTTTGAGGATGGAAACATCTACAAAACAACTTCTGTACCTAAGCAAACATCAGGAAACATTGCAGAAGAGGGGTGAAAAGATTGTAAGAGCCAGAGGATCAGGGAGTTCTCTGTGAGACTGTGTCTCTCAGTGATGTCAGGAGCCACACCCATGGAGTCTCACCAATGTGACTGCCTAAATGTGAACTAAACAAGGACAACAATAGACATGCCAAAGTGGACCATGATAAGACCACCAGTCTTCAACCTTAAACAACTAAAGCTGACTATGGAATGCTTAAAGTGGAATAAATAGTTTTTTTTTTTTTTTTAAGGAAAACCATTTTAATTGCTTATTCAATACAAAATAGTCAACGCTATAAACACACATAGTAATACTATACAGATTGATCAGGCTACATTGAGGAGTGTGTGCGTGTGTGTGTGTGTGTGTGTGTGTGTGTGTGTGTGTGTTTGTACATAACAACAATGAAAAAAGAGGCTATGAATTTGAAAGAGCAAGGAGGGGTATATTGGGGGGTTTGGCGAGAAGAAAGGGAATGGGAAAATGTAATTATATTGTAATCTCAAAAATAAAGGAGTAATTGTAAAAGTAATAGATTCATTTCTTTGACAAAGGAGATTTCAAGACAGCCTAACATTGACTCTATCATGTGGTTATTAGTAGTCACTCTTACTCCGGTCTACAATGAAAAGGAGCAATGAGGCAGAAAGAAATATATAATGTGCAATTTGGAAAGGAAAAGGACACTGGTGAGCTTAGTGTTACATAAATGCTTGTATTGGAAATGAGGTTATAATTATTAAGAAGATTGGAGCCATTGAAGAGAGGCCAAATCTACTTTGGGATAATGGGAAGAATGTCCCCAAGCAAGATCCACCTTAGCTAATTATTGGACTTTTGAAAAGGAAAGGCCTATAAAATTAATATAAAGCTGCTGCAAATGTGTTTCAAGTGGCCAGGATTCATCCCAAGTGAGCAGCCTAACTTGGCTGTGTTTTCTACATGGTGCTGGCTTTGGAGTCATGAAAAATAATCAAGTAAAAGGGACTGTGGAATCTAATCCAATGGTTAAGGGCATTCACTGAGGCCAGGCAGCGGGTGACGGAGAAGTTTCTGCAGTAAGGTCCTGCAAGGACAAGAGGCCCTGAGAGGCCACTGTGTGATACTTTAAGATGGAACCTGTATTCATTGAAGATGTTAACAATATGACAGCCATGAGCATCTACCATGGGGAGCTCAAACGGGCAGTGAAACTAGCCTGAGAGAACTCAGATGTGTTTTCAGACAGCAAAGCTGAAAGGACAGTGAAACCCTTTGACATGGAGCTATAGGGTTTGGAGTTTTCCTTGAAGGGTTTTGGTCTTACTTTGCCCCAGCACCGCTCACTGTGACCCTACTCCTCTCCTTTGAGTAATAATTTGTATTCTTCGGCATTGCTTGTTGGAATTATGTAATTGTCTTTTGCTTTTATAGATGTTTACAGTTAATTTGAGTCTCAGAAGAGAGTTTGGACTTTTAAAGGGCATCAAGACTGGGAAAAACTATGGACACTGGAAAATTGGACAAATGGCATTTTGTCTTATCATATGGCCATAGGATTGTACAGACCAGGAAGTATAATGTGGTATTTGGATGAAATGTCTATCATAAGACTCGGGCATTTTAATACTTGGTCCCAGTTGCTGACTGTTTGAAGAGGGTTAGGAGGTACTTGATGGTGGAAATGGGTCACTGGGGGTAGACTCTGAGATGCCAAATGACTTGTGCCATTTTGAGTTAGCCCTTCTGCCACTTGCTTGTGGTTCAACATGTAAGTTCTTGGCTGTTCTCATCACTATGCCTTTGTTCAGCTATCACGGACTCTCACCCTCTGGAACTGTAAACCAATTAAGTGCTTTCTTTTATAAGTTGCCTTGGCCATGGTGTTTTATCACAGAAATAGTAAAGCAGCATTCCATCAACACTTGATATTTTAAAGTAATCTGATAGCCAGATGGCCATTTCTCTATGTTGAGGATCTGGGCCTGAAGTTGTGAGCTGATTTCTGCAACTGGACTTCACCCAGTGCAATCTCACTATAGCTTTTTAATTTTAATTTTCATTGCCATAAACTTGTCCCTTTGAAGAGCTCACAGAAGCCACATTGTTAATGTGTCACAGCATGTCTACTGTATTACATGCTATCAGTCTGTAGTTTCAGTTGACCTAAAACTCATTAGGTAGCTCAGGACAGCCTCAAACTCAAGGCAATTCCTCTCAAGGTCTGGGATTATAGCATGATGTACAGTATGCTAGCTGATAACCTTGGTGTAATGAAACTGTAACCTGAATACACATTTTTGTGGTTCCGTTGTCATGATTTATATTGTATTGTGATTCTTGGTTGTCAGATTGACTATATCTGGAATTAGTTAAAACCCAAATAGCTAGGCACACATGAGTGTTTTTTCTTAATTAAATCACTTGAAGTAGAATTAATTATATATATTATAATAAATATTTTTCATATATTTTAATTATATAATTATACAATTGTATATATCATACATATAAACATATATAATAAATATTACTTTATACATTGTAATTATAAATATATTTACATAATATAAAATATATTAAAACACATTAAAATACATCTAAATATATTTTGTACTTAATACATAAAATATATTGTATTATATATAAATATGTAATAAGTAATTTATCATTACTTCTAATCCAGATCTTTGAGGTGGAAACATCCATCATTAATCTGGGCAGCACTTTCAGCTGGCAGCCTATAAGAGAATCATCACCCTTTACAATAGCCATAAACAACATAAATTATCTTGGGGTAACACTTACCAAACAAGTGAAAGACCTATATAGCAAGAACTTTGTGTCTTTAAAGAAAGAAATTAAAGACGATACCAGAAAATGGAAAGATCTTCCATGCTCTTGGATAGGTAGGATAAACATAGTAAAAATGGCAATCTTGCCAAAAGCAATGTGCAGATTCAATGTAATTGCCATCAAAATCCCAGCACAATTCTTCACTGACCATGAAAGGATAATAATCAACTTTATATGGAAAAACAAAAGATAGCCAAAACAGGATAGCCAAAACCTTGTATAATAAAGGAACTTCAGGAGGCATCACCATCCCCAACTTCAAGCTCTGCTATAGAGCTATAGTCCTGAAAACAACCTGGTATTGGCACAAAAATAGACAGGCTGACCAATGGAATCAAATCAAAAATCCTGATATTAGCCCACACACCTACAAACACCTTATTTTTTGACAAAATAGCTAAAATTATACAATGGAAGGAGAAAAGCATCTTCAATAAATGGTGCTAGTACAACTGGATGATGGTATGTAGAAGACTGCAGATAGACTCATGTCTATCGCCATGCATAGAACTCAAGTCTAAACGGATCAAAGACCTCAACATAAATCCAGGCACACTGACCTATTAGAAGAGAAAGTGGGAAGTACCCTTGAACAAATTGGTGCAGGAGACTGCTTCCTGAACATAACACCAGTAGCATAGACACTGAGATGGATAATTAATAAATGGGACCTCCTGAAACTGAGAAGCTTCTGTAAGGCAGGGACACAGTCAACACGACCAAATGGCAACCCACAGACTTGGAAAGATCTTCACCAACCCCCACATCTGACAGAGGGCTGATCTCCAAAATATACAGAAAACACAAGAAACTACTCACCAAAACACCAAATAATTCTATTATAAAGTGGGGTACAGAACTGAATAGAGAATTCTTAATAGAGGAATCCAAAATGGATGAAAGACACTTAAAAAAGTGCCCATCATCCTTAGCCATCAGGGAAATGGAAATCAAAACAACTCTGAGATACCATCTTACTCCTGTCAGAATAACTAAAATTAGAAACACCAATGACAGCTTATGCTGGAGAGGATGTGGAGAAAGGGGAACACTCCTCCACTGCTGGTGGAAGTGAAACGTTGTACAGCCATTTTGGAGATCAGTATGGCAGTTCCTCAAGAAAATGGAAATCAGTCTACCACAGGACCTGGCAATTCCTCTCTTAGGCATATACCCAAATGATCCACATCCATGCAACAAAGACATTTGTTCAACTATGTTCATAGCAGCATAATTTGTAATATCAAGAATCTGGAAGCAATCTAGATGCCCCTCAACTGAAGAATGGATAAAGAAAATGTGGCACATTTCTTTACTACTCAGTGGAATACTACTCAGTGGAAAAACAAAAACAAAAACAACAACAAATTTGGGATCTTGAAAGTCACAGGCAAATGGATGGAACTTGAAGAAACCATCCTGAGGGAGGTAACCCAGTCACAAAAAGAGGAACATGGTATGTACTCACTCATATATGGATTTTAGACATAGAGCAAAGGATCACCAGCCTATAAGTCACACCACCAGAAAAACTAGGATACAAGGAGGACCCTAAAAGATTCATACAAGGTCCCTCACATAAGGGGAAAGGAACAAGATCTCCTGAGCATATTGGGAATGGGGGCCAGTGAGTAGAGAGAGAGTTAGGAAAAAGAGAAGGGGAGAAGAGAAGAACATGAACATGTGGGACTAAGAAGATTGAGTCGGGAGAAAAATAGATGAGAGGAGAGAGAGAGAGAGAGAGAGAGAGAGAGAGAGAGAGAGAGAGAGAGAGAGAGAGAGAGAGAGAGAGAGAGGATTAGGAACTCTGTTCTCTTGATCCTACATTTTGAATCTCCTCCTACCTTTCCCTGACTTCTCCTTATCTCCTATCCCACCTCTCTTGCTTTCCAACAATTGCTTTATTCATTAACCAATATGAGAAACATATTTACAGAATGACATCTCCCGTCAGAAGAACGTTTAAGGTGGCCTTTATACTGTTGCTCAGCTTGTTAGTTGGGGTCATCCTTGTTGGTGTCTGGATATTTCTCTAGAGTCAGTTTTCTCTTCATGCCTATAATGGCTCCTTCTATTATTCTCTCTCTCTCTCTCTCTCTCTCTCTCTCTCTCTCTCTCTCTCTCTCTCTCTCTCTCTCTCTCTCTCTCTCTCTCCTCTCATCTATTTTTCTCCCGACTCAATCTTCTTAGTCCCACATGTTCATGTTCAGCATGGGGTCAGGTGTGAAAATTTTGTGTTACAATTGATGTTGATTAGCTGAAAGTAAGAAATTTGGGGTGATTAAGAAGAGACCAGCATCACTGAGGTGAAATCTTCTCGGAGGTGTTTCTTCAGGGTCAGCATACAGAAGCTGTGTTCCAGAGGCCACCAATGTTTTTCCTTCTGCTGGCAGCTGAACTTGACACTTGGTAGTGTAAGAGTCACCCAGGTGGTACTGATTTTGAAGGTATGGAGGGCTCATGGAGAGCAAATGAGGCTTGGCACTGTGAAAATCCAAGGGAGACCATTGATAAAGGTAGCAGTTAAAGGCCCAGGATCATAGTGGCCACACAGAGAAGTTGAGGCTTGGCACCATGAAGAGAACCCAGGAGAAGCTATTGGTGAAGGCACAGCCCAGGTGCAGCACAAGATCCCAGCAATTTGGAGATGCTTGTAACACTGGAATTACCACCAAGAACAGCAGCAGCAGTGGAGTGGAACCTGGTAGAGCTTAGAAGCTAAGCCATGTGTGCTGCAGAGGGCAGAGCCGGAAAAGTGACCCAAGTCCTTTGGAGGAGCCCAGAAGGTCATGAGTGGAGCCCAGGTCACTGGACCCTGAGTCATTTTACACGGTTGGTTTCTTTTTCCTTTGATCTGATAGTGACTGAGCCCTGGTTCTTCCCTCTTGAAGTAGGAAAGTGTTTTTTGATCTTATAGGAGTTCACAGTTGAGAGATTGATTGAATTTGGAAAGAGATTTAAGGTTTTAAAAGAGACTTTTGGCCGGGTGGTGGTGGTACACACCTTTAATCCCAGCACTCGGGAGGCAGAGGCAGAGGCAGAGGCAGGCAGATCTCTGTGAATTTGAGGTCAGTGTGGTCTACAGAGCAAGTTGCAGGACAGCCTCCAAAGTTACAAAGAAACCCTGTCTTAATAAAAACAGAGAGAGAGAGAGAGAGAGAGAGAGAGAGAGAGAGAGAGAGAGAGAGAGAGAGAGAGAGAGAGAGAGAGAGAGAGAGACTTGGTTTTAAAAAAACCAAATTAAAGTGTTTGATTTTATTTTTAACTGTGACAGTTACAAGACTTGCAATATTTTATACTTAGATGTTCATATAAATGTGTGCCTTTGGGGATGGGTGAACAACAATAAAGGAAAGGTTGTAGCTTAACAGTGATGTGTTTATGTCTCAAGCTGATGAGGGGTCATTTCTTCTGGCTAGTTTTATGTCAACTTGACACAAGCTAGATTCAGAAGAAAGGAGGGAGCCTCAATTGAGTAAATACCTCCATACTATTGAGCAGTATGCAAGCCTGTAAGGAATTTTCTTGATTAGTGATTGATGGGACCCAGTCCATTATGGGTGCTGCCATCCATGGGGTTGGTGGCCCTGTGTTCTATAAGGAAGCAAACTGAGCAAGCCAGAAGGCACAAGCCAATAAGCAACACTGTTACATAGATTAGCTACATCAGCTCTTGCTTCCAGGTTCCTGCCCTGCTTGAGTTCCTGTCCTGACTTCCCCCAATGATGAACAGTGATGTGGAAAAGTAAGCCAAATAGACCCTTTACTCCCCAAACTGCTTTTGGCTATTCTGTTTTATCACAAGAGTAATTCTTACTAAGATATGCATGTACTTCAACAAATTATTGTAATTTATACTTATGTTTTGTGTCTGAATCTTCATACTAAAAACATATTATTTGATATTGTGATTACAGTATTAAAGTATTCTGAATTTGACTTATTTTACCAGTGAACTGCATACTTTTAGTTTATTTTGTGTTAAACATTAATGTCCTTTGCTTTCATCTTAAGGCAATACTGTAAGGCAAACCTGTTGGTGATTAACTCTTTCAGCTGTGGCCTCTGAAATCTTTGTTTTCTTTGTCACTGAGGCAGTTTTGCTAGTTATAATATTCCTGATTTGAGTATTTTCTGTTTTAGGATTTGAGTATATCACCCCATTCCTTTCCAGGCATTAAGGTTTCTGTTGTTAGTTATACTAAATAAAGCTTCACTGTATATTTATTTTCTTTTGATGGTTCCAAGATCTCTCTCTCTCTCTAATTCAAAATTTCACTTGTTTAATCACAGTTATGTTTTAGTGTAGTCTTTTTTTTTGGTTTGAATATATTTAGAGAATGTTGACTTTTCTATGTTGCCTGAACATTTATATCTTTCCCCAGCTTTGGAGTATTTTGTTACTTACTTTTTGAAATAATTGTGAACTTTTTCTCCTTGCTTACATTTGTGGACTTCAAAGTGATTTTATTTTTGAAATCCTGCAAATCCTGTAAGTAGTCACCATTCCTTTTCTTTGTGTCTCCTTCTGATTGTATAACCTCAAATAACCTGGTTTTGAATCCATAGATTATTTCTTTGTTTTTTTATAGATTATTTCTTATACTTCAACAATTCTACTGTTATTGGTTTCTGTTGCATTTTTTCATTTTACTCATTGCATTCTTTTTTTAGCCCCAGCCTCTGATTTTTAAAAATCATTTCATTATCTTTTTAATTTCCCATGTGATCATTTATTATTTTGTATATTTCACAGAATTGTTTACCTGAATTTTCTTGAAGTTTGCCAAACTTCCTTAAAACAGACATTTGAATTCTTTGTCAGGAAGTTTATATATATTCATTAATTTATTTTATTTCTTTGGTTTCCCTGGCTGTTCTGGATCCTATGGATGCCTATTAATTGCATAGTGGAAGAATTAAATAATTTTTCCTGTCTTTGTAGATTGAATTTGTCTGGTAAGACTCTGCAACAGTCAGCCCATCTGTGATGAGCTGTCTGCTATAGTCTACAACAGTCATTGAGAAGGTTTGGCAAGGGAGCCTGGATCCATCTGGGTAGATTGCTAATTGCTTTTTCTGATGTTGCCCAGAAGTCTGTATCCTTAAGAGATTCCAAAAGCTTGTTCTTAGGGGCTAGCCTGATAATGAAATAGGCCTGAAGTTTAGGGTAACTGGTACTGAAATTAGGGAAGGCCTAAGACCACTCATATGGTTAACCTAGGAATGGTGGAGTCCCAAAGTCCATGCAAGTAGATTTGAGGTAGCAGTGGGGTATGCACAGAGCTCAGGAGGTGTTTTTTTTTCTTCAGAATTGTAGTGCAGCTGGTGTAAAGTCCAGGTCTGCTAAGGCATGGCAGTGGGCAGAGTGTCCACTGAGGAGTCTCTGGAGTCTGGAAATTCTATATTTGGTTGGCTGGACAGTGGTGTGGACCATAGACTGAGTCTCATTCAATGGCCCAAATATTGGGATTTTGGAATCTGAATTAGCATAAGGTACCATTCTGGAGTCTGGGGTGTTGGGGCGTTTCAATAGCTATGGTAGATCCAACAAAGCCCATTCCCCCACTCTGCTTTTCTTTAAACTATTAGGCCTTGAACTGGGAAAGAGATTATATGACTAGTGCAAACTGTCTCTCCTACCAAATTCATATACCTCTTGTCTTGGTCACTGTTCTATTGATGGGAAAATACACCATGACCATGGCAATTCTTATGAAAAAAGCATTTAACCGGGCTTGTTTACAGTTTCAGAGATTTAGCCCATTATCATCATTTTGGGAGAACATGGCAGAATGTAGGAAGATATGGTGCTGGAGAAGTACCTAAAAGTTTTACATCCAGATCTTCAGGCAGCAGAAAGAGACTCTTGTTTGGAATCGGCTTTTTGAAACCTCAAAACCCACCCTACAGTGACACTCTTCCTCCAAGAAGGCCAACACTTCCTAATCTTTTCAAATAATGTCACTCCCTGGTATTCAAGTCTATGAGCCAATGGGGACCATTCTCATTCAAACCATCACACCTCTTCTGTACCACATTCAAGCACCACCATCTTTTACCTGGTTTCTTAGCATCTACAGAAGTACCTTAAATAGTTGTGCAAAAGGGGCTGAAGTTCACTAGAAAGTCCTGTTCTCTCATCTGGCCCTAACCATTTGTATGTCCCCTCTTCTTTTATGTGACTACTCAAACTTAAATGGACACAATCACTATTTAAAATTATACAATGTATGTCCCAAATTTTAGGTTTCACTATAGGTGTTTTTATGTATTATTTTTTTCAGGTCCACTTTTCATCAGCTAACTAATATACCAAATACAAACACATTAAGATGATTAAAAAATGTTCCCAAGGTAAATGAGAGTCAGTGTTGTTGCTGTCAGAGTGGAAGTGGGGTTTGACTGGCTTTCTTTCAAATTCAGGTGCATGATAAATTATGCTGATTGAATTTCCATGAGGATACCTGAGCTCAGAAAGATGGCCTCACAGGAACCATAAAATGCCATACTTGAGTGGTTTTGGAGAGAAAGAAAATACAATTATTTGAAAAGTGATATGTTCAGAGGCTGGGGATATATTTGGTTTTAAAGACCTTAACCCACTTTAATTCTTCATCAAGGAAAATCAATCATAGGATGAGAACATGAATTAGATCTCCCTAAATGTCATAACATTTATATATTGGATTTTATTTTTTACTTCATTAAGAAACCAAATAGGACTGTAATTAAAGAAAACGATAGCATATGGTAGAGAGTCTGTTTATGGTTTCTCCAACTTTATACATCATTAGAAATTCCATGCTGTGAAGGACAAGGCAAAAAGAACTATGTGCATATCTGATCAGAAAGTTACTCCACATTTAAATCACAGAGAAATATACTCTTATTTAATTTGAAATATGTTACACAATTCTGTTTGGAATTGAGTGTCCTATGAATTTCCCATGAAATTTGAAAAAGGATGAAAATGAATGAGGAAGCAAGGTCTTGAAAAGTCCCTGAACAATATTATTTAATTTTATAGACTTCCTGGGAGTATGGTATCTTGAAATTATATTTTTTATCACTTCTGTAACAGCCAATTAATCTCACTGTTCAAGGAAATAATTCAGTAGAAATTCTTTGAATTGTTTTTGTGTGCCAGGTATGAGAAAAGTTCTTAGCAATCATAAATGAGACTTGATGGGTTCTTATTGAGTGGCTCAGGGCACCAGATTTAAAAAAAAAATAAGATTTGGGACAACTTGTCACAAATGCTATGTGTTCAGAGAATCGTGGCTGGAGAACAGACCAGGAGTGGTTTTAAAAGTCCCTCTGGGTCACTCATTGGAGTTCAGAGCTTGGGTTTTCTTTTTTTCTACCATCTTGGTTATTGGGGTTACAGTAAATTTTGGATAGGTTTTGTGAAGGAGATGCCTTTAAATCTTTAAATCTCAACCTTTCTTCTAGTCCTTCACTTATGGCTGAATCAGAACCAAACAATTGGTATTTTTTTTTTTTTTATTTTTAAAGTGGCATTCAGGGTCTCCTGCCAGGGCATTGTATAGCATTGTATGTGGTGAGTGTTGGGTGTGTGATTTGACAAGTGGTGCAATGAAGATGGTAGGTATATGGTAGTTGTTCATGTTTGGTGTGGTTAGAGTGATATATGGTAAACAGACCATGACTTTGAGCTATATGGCAAGCCTTGTACAATATGGTGTATTGGATGATGAGTTTTTGTAGATTATGATGTACTGTATTTTGGCACAGTGTGAAGATCCACATTCCTGAAGACCTGCAAATATTGGCAGAAATAAAAGTTCCCACAAATGACAAGGAATTACAGGTTACACTAATATTGTTTTCTGTGTGACATTGGCTAAATGTCAGCATTTTCTTTCTGTACTTAATAAAACAGCATCTGCATATTGGAAGCTTAGACTTGGGGCTGAGGGCTGGACATTCCTAGAGTGAATAAACAGAGCAAACATCTCAAGTATATTGCTGATTTGAAAGCCTTTTGAGATTTAAAGTGCATACATCTGAGTATATAGGAAGATGTCAATTACCATGTTGTGGTGGTAGGGTAATATTGGACTTATCTAAATGTTCCATTAAGAGGGGAGGTCATTAAATAAATGGTTATCGACATCACTGGCAATTTGGAAATAGCAGATCTATTTGTATTGATTTTAAAATAAAGCCAGCAGTAGATAGCATTAAGTGAAAAAGTTAGTTGCCAGCCATTTTTGTTCATTATTCTGGCACGTTCTTTACAAGCATAATTAACATTGTGTGTGTATGTTACAGACAACAGTGATGCTACCTGGCTGCTGGGATTTGGGGCCAGTGTTCTCCTTTTGAATTTTTTGTTTGATATATTTTGTTAAGAAATCTATCTTAGACACAGTAGTTATTTTTGGAAAACATAGACTGACGTGCTTCATAAGAATTTCTGTTGAATTAAAAAGCAAATATTTCTATGTAAAGTTGCCCCTGGAGCTTTTGGTTCTGTTTTTGAAGTCAGTTAATTATCCTTGTGACTATTCTGGGCTTGTCCATGTGCCGGTGTCACTCATCTTTTGGCTCTCTCTTCTTCTCTCACATGGAATTCATTTTTAAACAACAACTATGGGGCTTGGGATACACCCCTTAAGCTTGATGAATTATGTTTCATTGTTCTGTGTCTTTATAAGAGAGAAATTCAACTTTGAGTATAGTTTCTTGGCTGAAATTAGACAATTCAGATATATTTTACGAATGATCAAGAGAGAAGAGGTAAGAGGGGGAAGAGGGAGAAGGAGAGGGAGAAAGAAAATCAGTTTTGTGTAATTTTGCTGCACATCCCTTGTGCATTGAGGAAATATATCTGATTAGGCAGATAAGACCGTGTCTCATTTTACTCCTTCTTGTATCAGCACATTCCCCTATTACTTCATTAAAAACCAAATTATACCATGATTGCATCAAATGAACATGTTTACATCATTATGTGTGAAGATACTGTGAATTTCAGACCCAATCAGCCCTTTCTCTTTCATTCCATTCCCTCTGTGGTAGTCTGTCTCCTTTTATAAGACCTAATCACAGTCTAAAGCACATTGCTACAATATAATGTATTTATCTGGCTTAAAAGAGAAATCCTAGCAAGGCCATATGTTACTGGCCTTAAGCAAACACAATGTATATGCTGACACAGTTTTAACAATTAGGGGAAAGAGCTTGAGAAAACAATGCAACCCAGCCCTTGTAAACCTTGGCACTAAGTAGGAAGTAAAACCCTGGCTGAAGCAGCAGGCAGAGAACACTCTCCCTGGCCTCCTCTCTTCTTATAATGACATGTTCTCAGTGTGGCTGCCTGCAGATGATGACTGCTATGGTTCTGCAGGCTGGATACAAATGACCCTCAGCTTCACTTTGAGATTCTCAGGCTCTGACCAAATGTCTAGGCAAAAGGGAAAAAATGATATGATATTTGAGGTTATTGCCTAGGTATCAAAAGCACCAATACATCTTTCCTTGAAAAGTATCAGGGTTCTGATGCCTGCATTGACCAGACTGGCCTTTTCACAATCTGAGAAAACTCATGTAAGATGCGGGGGCGGGGGGGGAGTAAGGCATTTAATCTCTGGATTCCAGTATGTGTTTGTTTTCTTCTGCTCTTGTTTTTGTTACAGTTTCAATTGGTAGATTTATTTTGAGGCTGCAATCGAATTTTTTTTGACAAGTGACCAGCTGTCATGAGCCTCAAAAGGAGGAGGACTGCCTGTATATTGAGGATCTTTTTTAATATTTTTGTTCAATGTACTCCATGTCTCTATTTATCTCTATAAAGTAGTCCGAGATGCAAAACATTTGATACATTTTTTGTGTGAGGATGGGGTTTGTACTAAGTTTCCATGCTTTGTTAAATGAAAACAAAGAGTACTGTTGCCTCTCCCCATCCTTTCACCTCCCCATCTGAAACTAGTAGTAGCATCATACTTTGAAAACCATTCCTTTTTCTAATGGTACTTAAATTGAGATAATGGTACATATTATTGAAACCCATTCATATCATCTAGTTGAATGGAAATTGGTGTTGCCTTTAATTCTATTATGCCATCTCCAATAATATTTTACAATATCATTTCTTTTCTGAGACCACTAAGATTTATTTGTCAAACTCTTCCAGGTATGGGATGTGTCTTCTTGTTCTGAATCTTCTACACACAGAATGACATGAAGTATTAGGAAATGACTTTATGGACATTGGTGTGAAACATTGACTAAATAGGAATAATACTACCAACATAGGAACAGAATTAATAATGAGGTGATAACAGATAATGTTTAGGTCTAAGCCATATATTTTTTTAGTGTCTTGTAAACTTATTCCCAATCATGATGCATTTGGTGTCTCAGCAGCAGGATGTTAAATTTAATAATTCTTTGATTTGTATTCTTTTTAAGAAATGTGAATTAAGTATTTTAAAGATTGATTTATTATTTATTTATTTTATGTTCTATGCATTTGCTTGTGGGAGTTTCTGTTTATCAAATGCATGAAAGAATCCACAGAGTCTAGAAGAGGGTATCAGATTCGCTGGAATTTAGGTACAGATGTTTGTAAGCTACCATGTAGGTACTGGAAACCCCATCTAGGTCCTCTGCAAGGCCAATGAGTTCTCTTAATTGCTAAACCATCTCTACAATCCTAAACTTTTACATAATTTAAGGAGAATAGTATTATGCTTTGATATATCCTATGAAGGAATTATCAATCAAGCTGCTTAACATGTCCATCACTCCATACATAAGTTACTCTTATTAACTGTGGCAAAAATATTTAATATTTGCTATGTACTACATACTTGGAATACCCAGCTAACTATAATCAGCAGGCTATATATTTGTCACAACGACTTACTTGTCCTATGTTTCTGGAACTTGATACCCTTTGATCAACAGTCACACACCTGTGACAGTGAGTTGTAGTGATCTATTTAATACAATCTCATATCAACTGGGTAGAGATTCTTAATGTAGGATTTTATAGATTGTGTTGACTTAAGAGCATGTTTATGAAGATGGTCTTGATTGCTCATTGAGGTAGAAAGCCCATCCTAGATGTCTGTAGTCCCATTTCTTGGGCTGGATTGTATAAGAATATAGCAATCCTTCTGAACTGAAGCAAGCAAACTGTCAGTGTGCACTTATTGTTTCTCTCTGCTCTTGGCTGTGGATGTGTGGTGTGACTAGCTACATGGCCTCCTTGAAATGATGGACTGTAACCTGGAATTGTGGGAAAAACATTTCTTTCTCTTTCTGTTGCTTTTGGCAGGATGTTTGTCCCAAAAGCAGAGAAGGAATTCCATTCTGGCAACTACAGGTCTACTTTCTGCCTCTGTGATGTTTATTTTGTTTTGTTCTGGGGTTAGATCCTGTATCCTCACACATGATTGACAAATGCTATACCAGCGACTTATATCCATACTCTTTTATTCACTTAAAAATTAACTAATATTTTTATTGATGTTCATAAAGTTTAAAGCGAACAATATATTACTAATTAAATTTTGGGTTGATACCAGACCTAAAGACCAGATGCTGTGCAATCTCTCCTGTTCTAAGGAGGGTGGATAGGTTCTAAGAGAAGCTGTGAACATGGTTATGGTGGTGTACACCTGCAGTCATGGGACTCAGGAGGCTGTGGCTTGAAGGCCACAGTTTAAAGCTGCCTGGGGTACATAGGGAGACTGTGCAGGAACCAAACAAAACCACACAAGGAACCCTCTGATACACAGTGGATGGTTGTGCTATTTGTTATGCCCAAGAACTGTTTTCTCTATATTTAGACCAAACAAGTATTTACTTTTTAAAAAGATAGTTGTTTTAAAGATATCAAGAATTTCACATGTCCCTATTTATCTTAGGAATGCGAGAAATTAATCTTCTAGATTTGTTTAATTATTATTTAATGTGTATGGGAGAAAGTCAGGTTCCCTGGAAATACAGATAGTTGAGCACTGTGATTACTGTTTTTTTTTTATTTTAAATTTTGAGATATGACCTCACTAAGTTTTTCAGGCAGGCCTAGAACTTGTCATCTTCTTGCTTCAGCCTCCTCTGTAGCTGGGATCATGGGCCTGCTTCATTAAGTCCAGCTTTGTATTTTATACATTTACTTAAGTATTTCATGTTCTTAGAGGTTGTATACAGCACTGCAATGAATATGGGAGCACAGCAACATCACTGGCACACTGAATTCATTTCCTTTAGGTGCCTATGGAGAAGTCTTGGGGCATAGGGTAATTTTATTATTATTCTTGTAAGGAACATTCATGCTCTCTTCTATAATGTCTTTACCAATTTATGGTCTCAGCAGTAATGAAAGATGGCAATAGTAGTTTGTGTTTCTGTGCTTGGCTTATTTCTTTTAGCCCAATATCATGTAGAGTTATCCATATTGTTACAGATGAGAAATAATATTTCTCTGTCTTTATCTACCCACCCACTCCTCCACCTATCCATCCACCCACCTATCCACCCACCTGTCCACCCATCTACTCTACATTTTGTCTGCCTTTGATGGATACTGTTTTAATCTACTTTCTGCTGCAGTCTAAAAAAAAAGTACTCAGGGAGGTTATTTGTAAAGAATAGCAGTTTATTAAGCCTATGATTATAGGGGCTGGAAGCACAGGTACATAGTATATCAGCTCAGCATTGGAGGGCTTTCTCACTATGTCATGACATCATGTAGTGAGATACCTGGTTACCTCCCAAAGACACCCTCTTCTGGGTGCCATGAACATATGATTTGGAGACCCCATCTTCAACACCCCAGTTATGGGAGACAAATGTTCAAATCATAGCAATCCATATTCAATCCATAGATGGATTCTGTAGCATGGCTATTAAGAATTTTGCTGTAAAAGTGGTAGGAGTGTGACACCTTTTTCACATGCTTGTTACAAGCATGTTTTTCCCCCACTGCTGGTCTGGTCCCCCTCTTTGTTCCTCCCTGCTGGCCGCCCGGTCCCGCCACCATGTGAGCCCCAAATAACACTCAGAGACTCCGTATTTGATACAATCCTGTTGGCCAGTTACTATTATTATTTATGGGATAGCTCTGTCTTAATGATTAACCAATTTCTACTTATCTAAGTATTTCCACGTGGTCATCTTATCTGAGCACGGCGGTCCAACATCTTGCTTCCTCTAGGCTCTACATGCTGACTCCTCCTCACTCCTTCCTCTTTCCTCCTTGTCTCCTAGCCCCATCTGTCTTGCTTTCCCATTGGCCAAACAGTGCTTTATTCATTAACCAGTATGAGAAACATATTTACAGAATAACATCTCCCATCACATGCTGATTTTGTTTCCTTTGGGTATAGACACAGAAGCTGTATTGCTCTATTTTTAATTTTTTGAAGCCCTTTCATAGTGTTCCTATAAAAGCTGTGCTAATTTATACACCCACAGCTGTGTACAAGAGTGCCCATTCTCACTCTTGCCAATACTTGTAATATTTTATCATTTCAGCAACAGACATCATTCTATTTGCTCAATACAATATTTATTGTTTGTTGTTTTTAAGCATTATGCTCAGCCAATGGAAAGAGTAAGAAGGACAACATAGCTTTCTTCAAAAGGTCGACACCCTTGGGGAAGCCACTGGGGAGCCTAGGGGCTTGAGTGCAGCCTGGCCATGCAATAATGAACCGTGTTTCTTGTCTTAGAGGAGCACTGAGGAGTGTGACTCAGATTTGGGCTGTGTTAAAAGCTTCTCAGAAGAGGTTGAAAGTAATCAGAGGCTCAGGGGTTAAGAGCACTTGCTGCTCTCACAGAGGACTGAAGCTCTCTTTCCAGGTCCCATGGCATATGCTTCACAATCTCTTGTAACTCCAGCTCCAGTGATCCAACACTCTCTTCTGGCTTCCTTAGTCCTCTGCCATGTACACACACACACACACACACACACACACACACACACACACACACACAGCATACATGTACATGCATAAATAAAAAGTTTTTTTAAAATCTGAATTTTAAAGGCTCAATAGAAAGCATCATCAGAAAGGAGGTTGGAGGCCAACAGAATCAGTCTTGGATTACGAGTGAGTAGAAAGGAAGAGGTATCTAGTTGGGTCCCCAATAGTAAAGGGGAGTGGGAAGAGGGAAAGGGGTGATGATGGGCAAAGGAGCCTGGAGTTCTAAGCACTGAGTCATTAATCATGTGACACCTTGTATAAGTATAGAAACTTTACTTCTTTACATAATGGATTACTTTTTAAAATTAGCATTTCAGTATAATTATTCTTGATAATTTTCAACTGAGGAAAAGCAGTATTTTAAAAAGCTTTTTTCCCCCCTTCTGGTTGTTGTTTGACTTTTGAGTCAGAACTTCACCATGAAGCAATGACTCTGGCAACTTAAATTGGAAATTGGCTGGTAGAGGTGGGAGAATCATCATATATTGAAAACTAGCCAAATGGAGAAACCCACAGAAACAGCTGGCCTGAACAAGAGGGAGCTCTTGGACCCCAGACTGATAGCTGGGAAACCAACATAGGACTGACCCAGACCCCCTAAATGTGGGTGCTAGTTTGGAGGCCTGGGAAGTCTATGGGGCCTCTGGTAGGCTATCAGTATTTATCCATAGTACACTAATGTACTTTGGGAGCCCATTGGGCTAGACACATGGGGAGGGTGTAGGCCCTGTTTCAGATGATATGACAAACTTTGAAGATCCCCCATGGAAGGCCTCACCATCCCTGGGGAGCAGAAAGGGGTTGGTAGGTGGCAGGGGAGGGGGGGAAGGAACTGGGGTTGACATGTAAAGTAAGCTTGTTTCTAATTTAAATTTTTTAAAAAGGGGGGGAAAACTCAGCCAATTTCATTGCTGAGATTACAAACATGTGTCATCATGACTGGTTAAAAAGACAGTGTTTTCGATACCAGTTATTTCAGTTTCTCCCATTGGAAAAGAAAAGTCCCCCCCCCACCCCAAACTTGTACACCTGCTTAAGATAAGCATTTGGCTGCGATTTCTGCTGTCCATGGTGCTGATGTTTGGCTTCCCATCCCCAGCAAGTCTCCAGTTTCAGATTCCCAGACACTGCTCCTACAGCTTCTGTCTAGGCTGGTTGGTGTCCCTGTCAGTGCCTGTTACCCTCAATCAAGCCATTCTCAGATTTCTTTTGTTAATCTAGTATGGGCTCCACCCACTTCTACCCAACAGTCTCATATTCTCCATATCAAGTTGCAGGTGTTCAATAATTTCCATGCTCCATTAATATTCACCCACTACAAAATCCTCAGGAGAAGTTCTGGTCAATGTCCCAGTTCTTGAATACCCTGCATTCCAGCAAGATTTCCTTAGAACATCTCTTGGCCTATCTTGATGGACAAGAGGCTTCTCACTTGGTTCTTCCTCTCCATCTCAAAGGTTGATGGAAAATCTTCCTCTCTGTTCATGTAGCTATAGAATGTGCCCCTGGTGGTATGGGAAGGATGACTCATGGAATCACATCTGACTGTAATTCATCAACTTTTAGTGTCCCAGTTTTTATTTCTGCCTAAAGCCATATACAGCAAAGTGTCCAACATTCTTAAGTGAGTGCCAAATGGAAAAACTGAAGTATTTTTAATAACTATATATCTCATTTTTGTGTAGTAATTAGATCAAGAAAGAGACTAAGGAATTGTTCATAAACATCATAGAAATCCTCAAGAGTAAACTCCAATCACATTTCACACCAAAATTGACAGATATGTAAAAACAGTCAATAATATCCAGTTCTCAGTAACCAATGTAGTTGATCTTTCTGGTGGTATATTCTAAAAGATTTAAGGATGTGTCATCTTATTGGGACAAGTTTGAAAACTCTAGTAAGCTCTCAAGAGTGGTGTTATAACAAGGCAAGAGAGAGAAGTTTGAGAAGGAGTTATTGACTTAATCTTGGCAGCCTGAGCTTAATCAAAAAGTATTGTAATCAAATGAGTGGTGATGAACCAAAATACTGGTGGAGACTTTGCGAGTGCATGAGAATTAAAATAACTGACATTAGAATTAAGGAATCTGGGGATAAATTTTGTTATTATTATTTTGATCTCTCCCCCCCCTCTCTCTCTCTCTCTCTCTCTCTCTCTCTCTGTGTGTGTGTGTGTGTGTGTGTGTGTGTGTGTGTGTGTGTGTAGGTCAGAAGATGTTGGACTCCCTGAGACTGTAGTTATAAGTAGTTAGTTGTGAGCCACTTAAGATGCTGTGAGCCACTTAAGGTGCTGGGAACCCAAAGTTGGGTCCTCTGTAAGAGCAGCCAGTGCTCTTAACCACTGAGCCCCAGTATGTACAGCCATCCTATGAACCAGGCCAGGAACAAATAAACTAGACAAGGTTAGAGGGCTGAATAATCTAATTGATTTAAACTTTTCCAAATAAAGATCTTCCACACACAGCCTTGGAGATCAGAAAAAGGACTGATAATAGACAGCTGTATCCTCAAAGTGCAAATAACTGTTGCTAAGGTCTAAACAGAGGGAGAACCATGCAGAAATGAGGTGAAGATAAGAAATGAGAAAACAGAGACAAAAGGAGGGGAAGCCACCAACAATGACAATAGCACTGCTTCACAACATTAGAGATGGGGGTGATGGTGGAGGAGAAGCAAAAGTAGTTGAAACTGGATGGTATGGATTTCTTTCATAGTAGAGTAATGAGAATCACACATGAGTTAAAAATTCGGCTTATAGCCAGAAAGATGGCTCATCAAGTAAAGACACTTGCTGCCAAACCTGATCATCTGGGTTTAATCCCTTGGGCCCACATAGTGAGAGGAGAAAACCAATTCCCCCAGGTTATCTTCTGAACTCCACAGTGCCACCTTGGCATGCATGTATACTTCCCTGACCCCTGACACCAAACAAATAAATGTAAAAAGGATTTAAAAGTTCAGCTTGTAGTAACACAGGTTGAATTGCATTAGAGGCAGGATGTGATATTGAAGGTATTTGGTGGTGAATGGATACACAGGCAGCTGGCAGAAGTGTTGTGATGTACTCATAATCAAAAGACTTCTGTTTTTGTGTCAAGGACCAAGTCAAGCTCCTCACTTGCTGTCAGATTGTAGCTCTATACTGCATGCACATTCACAGTCCTCCAAGCATTGCAGGTCTTCCCACATCACAGAAGCTCAGCTCATGCATGAAAGAGGAGTGGCTTTATGACCAGCATGCTCATTGAGGCAGCTAGGCAGCTTCCTCAGACAAGTCCCTGGAGATGCAAAGCTTATGTCTCTCACAGGGCTTACAAATTTAGTTAAAAATAAATCTCTTTTGCTCTTAGGGAAAGGTTCAAAGATTTTTTTAAGAGTTTGACAATGTACTGCTGAAGATGTATTTAGGTAAGAACACGCCAGCTCTCTGAAATGCAGTATAAATATTCATTTTTTCTCTAGTCATGCAAGAGATAGGATGTATTGAATGGGGCTGGATAGATGGCTCAGTGGTTAGGAGCACTTACTGCTCTTCAAGTGGGCCCCAGTTTGGTTCCTGGCACACACATCTGGTGGCTCAAACTGTCTGTAATTTTAGCTTCAGGGACCTGACACAACATGGTATCTGGAGGCACCTGTGCTTATTTGAGAGCATGCATGCACATGTGTGCGCACTCGTGCATGCACACATAAGCACAAACACACACACACACACACACACACACACACACACACACACACACACACACACACAATCTAAAAAAATCTTCAAAAAAGATAGAAGTGGGTAAAATCAGAGTAGAATGTCTTACTTTGGGTCCTTGTTTTGGTTATGTTATATTAACTTCCATCCTCAGTCCTTCATGGTAAAATCATGTTGTCTTTTTTTAAATTACCTTTTCCATAAACACACACACACACACACACACACACACACACACACAACACACACACACACACACACACACACACACACACACACACACACACACACAGTAAATAAGATCTAAAAAATCAGCTCACAGAGGAAATAATCAGAAATGTATCTTCTTACTCTCCTTGGCCTTGATTTAATAACCCTCCAGATACATTTAGGATTATTGCATATCACAGACAAATAATATTGTCTGCCAATTATTACATTAAAAAGAAATCATGTATTAACTTGGAACTGAAGTAATTTCTTTCCTTGAAGGAGTAGAATTGAGTTGTAGGTGATTTTGATGTTATTGAGAAGGCCTTAATCACACTCTCTATTTAAACTGTTTATCCAAATCTTTTCATGAGAATGCCTAGGGGATGGCCTTCATCCCCCATTACTACACAATTGGGGGAATATTAGATCTTAATAACAAGGCATGTGGGTACATTTTTCTACTAGGGTTTTTTTAAAATCTGGAATTTAATTTAAGGATCTAATCTAATTTCCTCTTAAATTGTTTATTTCCTTGTGCAATACTGAAGTGTGGGCTATCTCATTGATGAAAACTTCCCAGTTCTTCAATATCGTGTGAACATGCAGTCCTCCATTCAGGGGAAAAATTGGTTTGTGGATGTAGCTGAGCTGGTAGAATGCTTGCTTGGTATTCATGGAGCCAGCCCAGAATTGGTTCACCAGTACTGCATAAACTGGGAGCTGTGACACATGCCTGTTGTTCGCTTATGGAGGTGGTGGCAAGAGGGTCAGAAATTCTATGTCATCTTGGGCTACAGAGAGACCTTAAGGCTGGTTTAGTTACATAAGACCCTATCTAAGAAAATGGTGGGCAGCTGGTTCCCTGGTTTGCCTTCTAGTGCAGTGCAAAACACCATGACTAAAAGCAAACTGGAAGGAGTTTATTTCATCTTACAGCTTACAGTTCACCATAAAGGAAAGCCAGGGCAGGAACTGAAATAGAGACCATGGAGGAATGCTGTTTAATAGCTTGCTCCACATGCATTACTCACCCTGCCTTCTTATACAATCCAGGACCACTGGCCCAGAGGCAACACCACCCACAGTGGGCTGGGCTCACACACATCCATCGTCAATCAAGAAAGTGCCCACAGATGTGCCAACACACCAGTCTGATTGAGGCAATCCCTTACCTGAGATTCTCTCTTCCTAGATTGTTCTAGTCTGTGTCATGTTGACAAAAACAGACAAACAGACACAAACAAACATCCAACCAGCACAGCTAGGGCAATAGCTCATTTAGCAAAATGATTGCTGTATAAACTGGAGGGTCTGAGTGTGACCCCCACCCTCAGAACCTTCATAAAGAAGCTGGGTGTAGTGGCATGTTTATAATCCCAGTATCAGGGAAGTAGAAGTGGGCAGAAATCAGGGTTCATTGGCCACTCAGCTTACCTGGAAAGGTCTAGGCCAACGAGAGACCCTGTATCAAAAATAGCCAGAAGTGTGGCTCCTGAGGACCAACACTTGTGATTGACTTCTGCTGTCTATACACAAGCATACATGGGAAGTGGGTCTCAGTTAACAGAGGGGTTCTTTTAGTACATTGCTCTTACTGAAGTACAGTGCTTGCCTGGCTAACAGAAGGGAATATGTCCCTCATACAGAACTTTGGAAAACTTGGGAGACAATCATCAGTGGGCCTTATGAGTTCATACTGTCAGTTAGCTATTGCTTAAATGGTCTGCATCCCTCCCATTATTTAGCTCTCCAAGGAGTCACTGAGTTGATCCTGATATTATCCAGTAAGGCTGAGAGATGGCAAACAATTTCAAAAAGTCACACAAAGAACGGGATTTAGACTCCCCCCACCCTCCACCCATCTAACTTCAGTGCTATGGTTGAATTCACAAAACATGGTCCTTAAATATTTTATCACCCAATAACTGCTAATAGCAAGGACCCTGTTGGCAATCAACAAGCTGGCTGTTACCAGCTTTTGTACATCTTTCTCACAAACTTATTGAGAAGGACTCAGTCAATGTGAAGTTTAACAATAATGATCCTTGTGCTTTCTTATGTACTGTAAGTATTGTTTCTTTGTTCAAATTCACATCCTTAATAAAGATGCTGATGCTGAATGAGACAGGGCTGGATAGAGTTGCACTGTGGCTTGTGCACATCACTGGTGGGGAACTCAGTCCAAAACATAAGTTAATGGATGGTAGGCAAAGGAAGATGCAGGCTAGAGTCAAGAGTCCCCATCCTTTATTTCATCAGTTCAAAATGGAATGTTTGGTACTGACCTTGGGGCTCAATGGGACTGAGTTGTAATGCCACAGAGGACCTGGGTTTGATGCCCAGCCCTGCCTAGAATGGGGTGTTGGAGGCAAATAGGCCAGGCAAATAGGCCTATCACCCTGGCAACTCCAGAAGCAGAAGCTGGTGAATTAACACTGCAAGCTCATTCTCAGTCAACCCAAGCTAGTTTACATTAGATCATACCCTAAAATAGCGGAGGAAAAGTTAGATCAAAGTGGAAGGTTTTGTCCAATGTCTGCTGAAATTCAAAACATTTAGGCTGCAGGTGGGAGCTTTTGTCAAATTACATGTTTGCTTATTTGTTTAGTGGGTACATGTATGCATGTAGACACAGATGTGGAGGTCAGAGGACAACTTGTGTGAGTCAGTTTTGCTTTGTACCACAAGATCCTGGGAACTGAATTCAAGTCATCTGCTTGATGGCAGGTACCCTTACTTGCTGATCCATTCACTCACGCATTCCTCCAAGAATGATCTCCATTTTCTTTTCTTTTTCAATATTCCATGTGTATACATGTTTTGGCATGTGTGTGGGTGCTTGTTTATACATGTTCACGTGTGTACATGGTTCATGTTGAGGCTAAGCAGCCACTTTTCCACCTTGTTCACAGAGGCAGAGTATCTCAGTTAAACCTAGAGCTTGCTGATATTGTCCATTTCACTCTCCAGCTTGTCCTAGAGATCTTCTGACTCCATCTTTTGAAGCTGGAATCACAAGTGGGCCATCTTGCATGTTGCCCCCATCCCCACATTTATGTGGCTTTCTGCAGATCTGAATTCCCATTATCGCCCCAAGACAAGCACCTTAACTACTGAGCTATCTCCCCAGTCCCAAGAGTGAATTATTAAAGGGACTGGGGAAGTGCTTTCTTGAGCCCACAACAATTTCTCATATTCATCCCTCTTATCCAGGAGAGAACACTCAGTGTAGAAAGCATGGGGGTATCCTAGAGTATGGATTTTCCAGAAGGTTGCTTTTTCCTAGCAGTATTCCTCCCCATTACTTTCTTCTGGAATCTTCCTGATATAAATGAGTTTTCACCACTCAGAAAAACTATTAGTTATGGATAAAGGGCAGATTACCAGGCTTTCAAAAAGCACATGCGCTTTAATTTTGTTGTGAGCAGGAAAAAGCTTGTAGTATTTTTTGTTGGAGGGCATTCAGTAGGTAAAACAAGTTGGCATATGTAGTGTCCTCCTAAAATATCATTCACAGTAAATTACAGAAGCTGGGCCAAACAGACAAAATACAATACAGTACAAAACAAAACAACAAAACACAACCCAAGAAAAGCAGGATTCCTGAGGGAGTGTGCAGAAAATGTGGGTAGAGAAAGGTGCACCAGACAGCTCCAGATGAGTGGAAGCTAGAGGGCACCAGAGAGCAGCCACGTCCCATCTCCGAAGGCAGGGTCAGAATGCTGACCCAGCGAACTGGAGACTAGCAATTCTTCTGGCTCCTGGAATTCCCATCAGCATCATTCGCGGTAAATGGTTGTCAGCTTTTCACTTAATTACTTAGTACATTTGTTTAGACATTTGCCTAGAGAGCCATCAAGTTACTCTTAAAAAAAATTCTTTGTTTAGAGCTCTGGTTGAATTTTCTGATTAAATTATTTGATGTAAGCAAAAATACCTGAACCCTGAAAGCCCCATGGACGCTGTTGCTGATCCAGGATAGGACACCCATCTGCATATGGCTGTGGAGAGGGAAGGAAATGATGACAGAGGACAGAATCTGTGCTCAGAAAAGAAATCATTAGTGGTGGTGAGATTAGTTTGACAGTTTTTCACTTGCGCATATTTTTCCCTCTTTTAAAAATCTCTCTCCCTCTCTCCCCCTCCCTCATTTCGGGTGGGGGGTGCATTGCATGCCACAATGGAGGTCAGAGGGAAACCTGGGGTGTTGGTGTTCCCTTCTCACCTGGCTTGAAGCAGTGTCTTTTTTTTTTTTTTTTTCAATCACTGTTGCATCCACCAGCAATGGCCTTCTCCCATCTCTTTGTAGATGTGCTGAGATTGCAGATGCGCCTGGCTTTCCGTGTATTCTGGGAATCATATGAACTCATGTTTGTACAGCAACTGTTTTATCCCAGAGTCATCACCCCAGCCCCATAAACTTTATTCCTTTAGCAATAACATTTTGCATTCAGGCACACACGTTTTCTTTGGGTTTTAAAACAATAAATATAACGCAAAGATAGAATATTAAAACATATTTCACTGATGTGAAATTTTACCAGTATTTTGAAAAGATTTCCCAAATTCTATTTAGAACATTTTTCTTCAAATGACACATTTTGTATCCAGCACAAAGCTTCAATGCCCATTTGAAAAAGAGATAGTGGGCTCTTACTGAAAATACACTAAAATAATTTATTTGTTAATAATGATACTTTTGACTTAATAATTTCCTCCTCTTCATTTTCTGAGAGACACTTTAAGATGTCATAGCCTTTTCTACAAATTGGATTAGCTTTCTTTACTAATGTAATATATGGTGGCTACTAAATTAGCATACTATAAGATTTGTTTCATTTTAATACTGGTTCAGAATTACAGCACTCCTTTTGGAAACATGAAATTACCTACAAATACTTAATTTATCATAAGTTATAACACAGAAGTTATTTGCAGTGTTTAATTGCTCAATATTTTTCTTTATGCCAGTTTTGAACTTGTGCAAAATAGATACAGCCAGATGAAAAAGTCTGTAATAAACTCTAAAAATACTTTTTTTTCCTGTAAAAATCATTATGACCTGTTTGTAATTCTTTATTTTACAACTCCATGAAGGAATTTTGTTGGTTTGTTCAGGGCCCAATATTCTAAGTTATCTCCTTTAAGAGTCTCACTCTGTAGCCCAGCATCTGAGTCAATGTTCTGTTGCTATGAAGAGACCACCCCCCTCTCCCATGACCACGGCAACTCTTATAAATAAAAGCACTTAATTGGGGCTGGCTTACAGTTTCAGAGGTTTAGTCAATTATCATCAGGGCAGGGATTATGGGGACACACAGGGTTCTGGAGTGGTAGCTGAGAGCTGCATCTTGATCCTCAGTTGGGCATAGCGGGAAGAGAGAGAAAGATTGAGCCAGCCATGTGCTTTTTTTTTTGAAACCTTAAAGCCTATCCAAAGTGACATAACTCCAACAAGGCCACACCTCCTAATCTTTAAATCCTTCTCAAAACGTACCACTCCTTGCGCACTAAGCATTTAGAAATATGAGCCTATGGGGACCAGTCCTATTCAAACCACCACACTCAGGCTAACCTCAAACCCTCAGTGGTCCTCTCTCCACCTCTCAGGCTGAGCCACTCAACCCAGGCATTTAAAAATTTATAACATGGAACTTAATGAAACAAATCTTGTAGGTTATAATCAGGTTAAAAATATCAGTTCAGGGAAAGCTGTAACAGGGAGAAGAAGGTAAACTTGTGTAGCATCCATTTCTGAGCATTTCAGCTGTCAAAGGACGAGAGAGAGGGACAGTATTACCGAAACGGCCTTAGTGGCATGCATATGTGCTTCGGCGATTGCTGCCATTGTGCTGTTTATTTTAAACACTAATTGGAGCTGTCTTCTTTAGAGAAGTCAGTGACCAGTTTCTATATGTTTGGGACTATCTGGAGTTTGTAGTTAGTCCACTTGACTTTAGTAAGCCAGGTGTGTCACCTTGGAGAAGCAGGTGGACATCTCTGAATCTATTCTTTACCCAGGAGTGTGATGGTAATAACTTTCACCTTTTACATTTCTCATCATTAGATGCTGGTGCAGAGTGCAGTGCAAGGTCTGCATTGTATGTATCACAAGCTCAGCAAATCTCAGCTGAGCAACCACAATGGTTCCCACCATCGATTTGTGCTCTAATGGTGTGCTGCAGGCTTGGACCAACAGGGGAAACTGAGCTATTGTCAGAGAATCAACACATGTTTTCCTTATTTTATGTAACTGTTTCTTGTAGACAGCTCAGGATGATTAACATCATGGTAATGCTGACCACTGAGTTCCATCCTTGCTTCAGTCAGACTACTCTCAGGTCAGAGATGTTAGTTAATTGATACACATGACAGAAGCAATGTGTTATACAGAAAATGATATTTTCCATCAAGGAAAAATAAAGTCCATGTATACACAACTATAAATTTATATGAAAATAGCTTCAATCACACCACCACCACCACCACCACAACCACCACTTGCTCCTAAACATGTGACTTGGGGACATGTGGCTCCTAATACCAATTTTTACTTCAGAAGTAAGCCTCTGAATTTGAATTGCCATTTTGGAAGTGTTTTAATGAATGAACATTTCAAAACAGTGAAATCTGGGGAATAAACCCCTCTGATTCTGCCATGATGTAACTGCCATGCCCACCAGGTTGTCAACACCTCTAACGAATATGAAAACTTTTCAACTGCACATCTCAGCAACCAACTGGTAGGCTTTGGTGTGGGAAGTTCTGTGTTCCCAGGGCTGTTGACAGCTGCCTTGTGCCACAGCCTCTGGATGCAAGGTTGGTCTGACAGCTAGAATCTAGTTTCTCAGGAAGGTGCAGTAGGTTCATTGTGAGAAGATAGTTGGAACTCTCTGGAACTATGCTGGACTTTATGTCTAAGAAATTTAGGTTCCAGATAACCTGAAACTTGCATTCTAAATTTCTAGATTTACTTTTTTTAATTATAGAAGAGTAAGGAGATAGTGTAGTCATTAACATGCTTGCCCAGCTTGCATGAGGAGCTTGGTCCCTAGGGGCAGCATGTAGAGCATGCCTGTAATCCTAGTCTGAGTTTTAGGGAAGTGGAAGACAGAGATAGATTCCTAAAGTTTGCTGGAGAAGGGAAGAGAGAAGTACTGCCTTTAAAAAATGTAAAAAATGGTGCCTAAATAATGGTAGTTGAGGTTGTTCTCCGGCCTCTGCATGTACACATAAATCTGTCTACATGCACATGAACATGCCTGAACATACACAGAAATGTGCACTTTATTTCTTCCTTCAGATTTGTATATTGGCACCTGAAACTAACCATTTGTGCACAGGGGACCACATTAGTTTTAACCATCTACTCATACATTGCATTTGTATTTTAACTTATTCTCAAGGCACGCTGTATTTTTTTTTTAAATCAGAATGAACAGAGTATAAAATGAAGGTGATTTCACTAGACCCAAGATAAATGATAAATGGGTGTTTATTGGGGAACACTTACACAAATAATAATAAAGGACCACTGGGATGTTTCTCTGCCCTTCTAATCTTACTGGTAATTTGTTCAATACAGAATGAAAAAGAGAAAGAAAGAAAGAAAGAAAGAAAGAAAGAAAGAAAGAAAAAAGGAAAGAAAGAAAAGAAAGGAAAAAATAACTCTCCTCCCAAAAGAAACAAAGTAGTTCACAAAACCCAGCAGAACAAGAAGATGTTCAAAAAGGAGAGGAATGTTTGATTCATAGAAGCAGCTTGTCCATGTATGTCTTAAATACACTATAAAGCCTTTCAAAGTGAGGAGCGTGGGCTACAGAGTGTCCAGAAATGATGGGCTTCCCTCAGAATGATTAGACATCATTTCTGTGACAGGCATTGTTGTGGACATCTAGCTCTCTGACTCTCTGCAGGAAGCAGCCCTGTAGAAGAGAATCAAGTCTCTACCAGGCTGATACACTGCACAACTCTAGGGGTTCACTAAACTATTGAAATGGCATGGTGTAAAGGAACACCTAAATTGAGAAATATGACCAAAGTAGTGTGAAATAAAATCAATAAAATCAATCAGGAGATCACAAAGCATATATCCTGGGCTATGAAGCAGAACATTTCCCATTCTTTGTAGAGAAATTTGTCAGTAAGTGGCCTGGGTTAGGAATAAAATGGACAAGACCCAGCAATTCACACATGTTGTAAAAGGAAGACCAGGAACTCCTTGGTATTTGATCGTTTTATGCTGCATCCTGGAGATAACAGACAGGAAGCAAAGAAAGAAACACACATTGGTTGAGTGGTTTGGAGAGGAGGTTTTGTGTCAGACATCTTCCATGGCCATGGCTACTCACTGAGTTGCAGCTATTCATTGTCATAGTCAAGGTAAATTAAGTTGAGAGATTCCAAGTAACCTGTCAGTGTCAGAAGCAGAATCATAGCCAGGGCTCTTTAATTCATGATCTTGTGTTCATCTCACAGTACCTCCTTAGAAATAAATACTACCCTCTGTGTCAACAGTGAGCAGCCAAGATAACACAGGTCTGAAAAAGTAGTCTGTGAAGTTAACTGCCTTGGGATATGACATATGCCCTTTTCTGTAACGAATAATTCACAGAAAATCTCCCCTGTTCCTGATGTCACTTTGATTCTCCTCATCGCTTTGTTGGCTCTCCTATTACATGATTATGTCCTTTCTGGTTTGTCCTGGACCCTCTCACTTACATTCTCTTCGTCAGATGCAGCACAGAAATTCTCTCAACAAGACTCTGCATAATTAGTGTGCTGACTTCAGGAATGTTCTCTACTCCTCAGTAAAACACATCCCCTGACTCCCACAGTATGTTAAACACATGTGTGTCAGTGTCTGTATTTTCCAGTTCTTTCAGTGCTTGTTATGATTAGCATTTTTGTGGTTGTTATTTCCAAATCTCTATAGAACACTTAGAATATCATTATTTTATATATTTTAGTTCTATATTTTGTCAACTGAAAATAGATATGCATACCAAATTGTTTACATAAAACTAAGTTTAATAATAGTACTAGGTTTTCCTCTAGGACCTATGACCTAGCTAGTCATGGGCTTTTGATCTAGTTAATGGTATTCATTCTTGTGGAATGAGTCTTAAATCCAAGCAGAAAATGGTTGGTTACTCCCATAACATTCATGCCACTATCACACTAGTGGACATATCTTGCCAGACTAGTCGTTATTGTAGTTTGGTAGATTCACAAATGTAAATGCTGTTGATTATTTTTCTCCCTTGGTGCATAACACATTCCAGAATTATGAAATCTAGCCAGTAGGAATGAAATTTTTAAGTTGGTACCAGAGTCATATATTCCTACTCTACTAATTGGACATAGTAATAAACTGCCCCTCAAGTTTTTTTATAATTATACTCATAGATTAGTTCACCCATTAACCCTCAACAAAAAAGCTTGTTTTTACATTAGGTGTTGTTTAATACAGAGACTAGCAACTGGTCAACATTCAAAGAACAAAAGACTTTGGAGCACTCAGATCTAATAGAATATCTTGCATCCCCTCCTTCAAGGCTCAAGGGTCATCCTGAAAGAGGGGAGAGAAAGATAAGATCCAAAGGCACTAGATGTCAGTGAAACAATATCAGCCAAGCTTGACAAAGCCATTGCACATGTGAACAACTCACAGAGGTCGTGACTACATGCTCAAGATCTGGTCAAGATCAAATTAGCCACAATCCCATCATGGCAGGGGAGTATGTGTTTATGAAGCACCACCTCTAGTTCAGGAGCTATAGGAAATTGGTGACTGTTAGTGGATCAAGTTTGTTTTCTTTGGGAACATATCCTGGAGAGGCTATGCATACATGTTCCAGTAGATGTTTCAACACTATGTCCATGCAGGTAGCTCAAAGCAGGCACAGTGACTGTTTTTTTTAAAGGAGTACATGAAGTTGAGAGAAAAAAAGTGTGGGAGGGATAGGAGAATAACTGGAGAGAAGAGTAAGGAGGGAGGGGGTGTTGATCAAAGTGCATTACATGCATGCATCCAAGCTGAACACATTGCCAAGATGCCATAGTACATCACTGGGAAGGTATTGCAAATTAAAGCTATAAAAAGTAAAAAATAATTAAAAGAACAAGAATTCTGAGTCCAGATTTTTTTCATATGTGTTCTTCAATTCTAATTGCAGTTAATATGTTTGGTATTAGAAACAGTTAAATACTACATCATGGACAGGTGAGCTTTGGCTCTACAGGGCAATAATCACCTTGTGTGCACAGGGTACTGGTTCAGTCCCCAGCACCACAAAATGAAAACAAGCAAAATAAAACGAGAAGCACCGGGAGTAAAGCCCATCTAAGAAAAATAGTCAGGGAAAGTAGCAGCCCTGTTCTAGAAGCCTGGGAAAGGTTTTGTTCAAGGTGAGTGGCTTTTTCCTGCTTTTGGTTTTTAGCTAACTATGAAAAAATAGGAAAATTATTGATGTGAAAAAAATTACACAGCATGGGCAAGGCTTAGAGAAAGCATGAGGAACAGTATACTGATGGGAGATGTTATTCTGTATATATGTTTCTCATACTGGTTAATAAAGCCCTGTGGCCAATAGGAAACAAGATAGGCAGGGCTAGGAGACCAGGAGGAGGAAAGAGGAAGTAGTAGGGGAGTCTAGATATAGCCTAGGGAGGAAGGAAGACGCCTGCCACCGCTCCCTGATAAGACGACCATGTGGAAATACTTAGATAAGTAGAAATGGGTTAATAATTAAGACAGAGCTAGCCCATAAACAATAATGGTAATTGGCCAACAGGATTATATCAAATACAGAGTCTCTGAGTGTTATTTGGGGCTGATGCGGCTGAGGACACAGACTGGTGGGTTGGCGGACTGGCGGAAACATACACGCTACAGTATACAGACTTATCAGCAGCAGAACTACCTCCTCTGTTGTTGGGGAGACACAGGGCAGCAACCCCATGGTAGGGAGGGAAGGCCCTGGAAGCTGGGGCCCACCCAAAGAGGCTCAGCAGAGGACATCAGCTTCTATCTCCACCCCTTGCCAGTGTCACAGTTGGGATATATATTTTTTTGTTTATGGATTTATTTTAAGTTCAATTAAGTGGGCGTGGGTAGGTGGGTACGTGTAGCTGAGCATGGAGGTCAGAAGTGTCAGATCCCCTGGAACTGGAGTCACAGGCTATTTTGAGCCATTTGAGCTTTATAGGTCCTGGACACTGAATTCAATGCCTTTACAAAGATAGTAAGTGCTCTTAAATGCTGGGCCATCTCTCAAGCCCCGCCCCTCTTTCTATAACAATCTTTTCACATACTTTTTTCTTTTTCTAACTTAAAGATTGTTTCCATACAATTTTTGATCATACAGTTTGATTGTATTGTTACACTTGGTCATATTGTTACCCTCCATCAACTCCCAGAACTAACACCCATATTCAAGGGGTCTGAATTGGTCTTATGCTGGTTCCCCAGCTATCAGACTAGGGTGCATGAGCTCCCCCTTGTTCAGGTCATCTGTTCCTCCAGCCTGGTCTTGACCCTTTTGCTCATCACTCCTCCCTGTCTGCAACTGGATTCCAGGAGTTCAGCTCAGTATTTAGCTGTGAGTGTCTGCTTCTGCTTCCATCAGCTACTAGTTGATGGCTCTAGAATGGAATATGAGGAATTCATAAATCACATTATTGGGGAAGGACATTTAAGGTAGCCTCTCCATTATTGCTTAGATTGTTAGTTGTGTTCAGCCTTGTAGATCTCTGGGCATCTACCTAGTGACAGATTTCTCTTTAAAACTATAATAGCTCCCTCTATTATGGTATCTCTTTTCTTGCTCTACTCTATTCTTTCCCTGACTCAATCTCCCTGCTCCCTCATGCCCTCCTCTACCGTCCTCTTCTCCCCTTTTCTTTATCCTAACTCCCTCTCTGCTCCCCCCCCATGCTCCCAATTTGCTTGGGAGATCTTGTCCCTTTTCCCTTCTCCAGAGGATCATGTATGTCTCGCTTAGGGTCCTCCTTGTTTTCTAGTTTTTCTGGCGGTGTGGACTGTGGGCTGGTAAACCTTTGCTCTATGTCTAAAAGCCGTATATGAGTGAGTACATACTGTGTTTGTTTTTTTTATTTTGTGACTGGGTTACCTCACTTAAGATGGTTTCTTCAAGTTTCATCCATTTGCCTGTGAATTTCAAGATTCCATTGTTTTTTTTTCCACTGAGTAGTATTCCACTGTGTAAATGTGCCACATCTTCTTTAGCCATTCTTCAGTTGAGGGCCATTTAGGTTGTTTCCAGGTTTTTTCTATCACAAATAATGCTGCTATGAACATAGTTGAGCACATGCCTTTGTTGCATGGATGTGGATCATTTGGGTATATGTCTAAGAGGGGGATTGCCGGGTCCTGTGGTTAGCTGATTGCCATTTTCCTGAGGAACTGCCATAATGATCCCCAAAATGGCTGTATAAGTTTTCACTTCCACCAGCAGTGGAGGAATGTTCCCCTTTCTCCACATCATGCCCAGCATAAGCTGCCACTGATGTTTCTAATTTTAGCCATTCTGATAGTACTAAGATGGTATCTCAGAGTTTGGTTTTCATTTCCCTGATGGCTAAGGATGTTGAGCACTTTCTTAAGTGTCTTTCAGCCATTTTTGATGCCTCTATTGAGAATTATCTGTTCAGTTCTGTCCCGCATTTTTTAATATTGTTATTTGGTGTTTTGGTGACTAGTTTCTTGTGTTTTCTGTATATTTTGGAGATCAGACCTCTGTCAGATGGGTTGGTGAAGATCTTTTCACAGTCTGCAGGCTGCTGTTTGATCTTGTCAACTGTGTCCTTTGCCTAACAGAAGCTTCTCAGTTTGAGGAGGTCCTATTTATTAATTATCTGTGCTACAGGTGTTATGTTCAGTATCTTTACCATTTTGTTCAAGGGTCAGTATTTCATGAGGGATATAAGTTCTCTTTCTTAGTTGTGTCTTTCTGTGCCTTTGGTACCAAGGTAATTGTGGCCTTGTAAAAAGAGTTTGGTAATGAACCTTCTGTTTCTAATGTGTGAAACAATTTGAGGAGTATTGATATTAGCTCTTCTTTGAATTTCTGGTAGAATTCTGCATCAATGCCATCTGGCCCTGGGTTTTTTTGTTGGGAAGCTTTTGATGACTTCTTCTCTTTCATTGGGGGTTATAGGTTTATTTATGTTGCTTTTCTGTTCTTGATTTAATTTTGGTAAGTGATAGATATCCAGAAATTTGTCTATTTCCTTTGAATTTTCGAATTTTGTGTAGTACAGGTTTTCAAAGCATGACCCAAAAATTGTCTGGATTTCCTCAGTGTCCATTGTTATGTCCCCCTTTGCATTTCTGATTTTGTTGATTTGCATGTTCTCTCTCTGGTTTTTGCTTAGTTTGGATAAAGCTTTGTCTATCTTGTTAATTTTCTCAAAAATCCAACCATTTGTTGCATTGATATTTTGAATTGTTTTCCTAGTTTCTACTTTATAGATTTCAACCCTCAAATTGCTTATTTCCTAGCTTCTACTCCAGGGTATGTTTGCTTCTTTTTTGTCTTAGGGCTTTCAGTTGTGCTGTTAATTCTCTAATGTGACTATTCTCCGTTTTCTTTATATGGCCACTTAGTGCAATCAACTTTCCTCGTAGCACAGTTTTCAAAGTTCTGATATATTGTGTCTTCATTCTCATTGAATTCTAGGAAACCTTTAATTATTTTATTTCTTCTTTGACCCAGGAATGGTGCAATTATGCTTTGTTCATTTTCCATAGGTTTGTAGGGTTTCTGCAATTTGTGTTGTTGTTGAATTCCAACTTGGAAGCATGGTGGTCTGATAAGATACAGGGTGCTATTCCAATTTTTTTATATCTGTTGAGGTTTGTTATGCTTCCTAGTAAGTAGTCAATTTTAGAGAAGGTTCCGTGTGGAGTAGAGAAGAAGGTATATTCTTTTGTGTTTAGATGGAATGTTCTCTAGATGTCTGTTAAACCCAATTGGGACATATCTTCTCTTAGTTCTTTTGTTTCTTTGTTAAGTTTCTGTCTGGTGGTCCTGCCTATTGGTGAGAGTGGGGTGTTGAAGTCTCCCACTATGAGTGTGTGAGGTTTTATGTGAGCTTTGAGTTTTAGTAGTGTTTCTTTTATGAATGTGGGTATTTTTGTATTTAGGGTATAGATGTTCAGAATTGAGACTTTGTACTGATGGGTTTCTCCTGTGATGAATATGAAATGTCCTTCTTCATCTCTTTTAATAGATTTTGCTTTGATGTCTAACTTGTTAGATATTAGGATAGCTACATTTGATTGTTTCTTGGGTCCATTTGATTGGAAGATCTTTCCCAACCCTTAACCCTGAGATAATGGCTGTCTTTGAGGTTAAGGTGTGTTTCTTGTATGCAACAGAAGGATGGATTCTGTCTTAGTATTCATTCTGTTATCTGTTCTGTTATAGGCAAGTTAAAACCATTATTGTTAAGAAAAAGTAAGGACCATTATTAATTCTTGTTTGTTTTAGATTTGTTGTTGGCAGTGTTACTGTAAGTTTATTTATCCTGCTTTTTCATTTGGGTTCTGGTGATGTGGAATTATCTATTGACTTTGTCTTTGTGAGTGTAGTTAATATCCTTTGGTTGGAGTTTTCCTTTCAGAACATTCTTCTGTAGGGCTGGATTTGCAGATACGTATTGTGAAAATCTGGCTCTGTCATTGAATATTTTGTTTTCCCTGTCCATAGTGATTGATAGTTTTGCCTGGGCTGGCATCAGTGGACTCTTAGTATTTGTTGAACATCTATCCAGGACTTTCTGGCCTTGAGAGTTTCCATGGAGAAGTCAGGTGTGATTTTGAAAGGTCTGCCTTTATATGTTACCTGGCCTTTTTCCTTCAGTGCCCTTAATATTATTTCTTTATTCTGTATGTTAGGTGTTTTGATTATTATGTGGTGAGGGGACTCTTTTTATGTGTGTGTGTTTGGTATGCTTCTTGTATTTTCATAGGCATGTTCTTCTTCAGAGTGGGAAAATTTCTTCAATGATTTTGTTGAATGTTTTGTACACCTTTGAGCTGGGCTTCTTTACCTTCTATACCTATTATTCTTAGGTTTGGCCTTTTCATGGTGTCTCACATTTCCTGGATGTTTAGTGTTAAGGATTTGTTGGATTTAAGATTTTCTTTGGTTGATGAATTTATTTCCTCTACTTTATTTTCAGAGCCCGAGATTCTCTTTTCCATCTCTTATATTCTGTTGGTTATGCTTGCATCTGTAGTTACTGATCATTTACCCAGTTTTTCTATTTCTAGCATTACCTCAGTTTGTGTTTTCTTTATTGTCTCTATTTCAATTTTTAGGTCTTGAACTGTTTGAATTGTTTCCTTCATCTGTTTGATGGTTTTTTTTTTTTTTTTTCTTGGCTTTCCTTACTTTCTTTAAGAGATTTGTTCTTTTCTTGCATTTTTTGCTTGGTCTTGGTCTTTTCTTCTATTTCTTCCATTTTTTCCCATTTCTTTAAGGGATTTTCTCATATTACCTTGAGGGTCTGTATCACTTTTTATGAAGTTATTTTTCAGTCACTCTCGTCTGCTTCATCTGCTTTGGTGTGTTCAGGTCTTGTTGGCATAGAGTCCCTAGATTCTGATGATGTCATAGTGGTCTTTTTATTGTTGGGTGTTTTTTAATTACTGTCTTCCCATCACTTCTTCCAGTGTATGCAGGTGAAGTCTCTCTCTCTTTCTCTACCCTGCTCTCCTGGTGGGTGTAGGTGGGTCAGGAGTTCGATGCCTGCAACTCTGGATGATCCAGAGGGCAGGTGATGGGTCCCAAAGATTAGCTGAGTGTGAGTGTGGCCTCAAGTGGCTAATGTGCTCAGAGCAGACCCAGGAAGTTTCATGGAGGTGGAAGGGTTGTTGGACCTGAACTCTGGCCCAATGCTCACCCGAAGCAGCTGGACCAGCAGGACAAAGGCTGATGGGAAGTCAGGCTCTGGGTGGTATATGGAGCAGAGTACCAGGACTGTACTATCAATGGCCAATATATAGGGGTGAACGAGATGCAGAGCTAACCCACAAGGTTCCCAGGGAAGAATTGGGGGGGGTCTGAACTGTTCCCAGATTCTCCTCTGGCAGAGGGCAGTCCTTGGGGTTCAAGATCAGGCGAGTACAGCCGCATGGTAGAGTTGGGATCCTTTACCTACTTCTATACCTATTAATTTCAGGTTTGGCCTTTTCATGGTGTCCCATATTTCCTGGATATTTTGTGTCTGAGATTTGTTGGATTTAAGATTTTCTTTGATTGATCTATCTATTTCTCCTAGTGTATCTTCAATGCCTGAGATTCGCTCTTTCATCTCTTGTATTCTGTTGGTTTTGTTTGCATCTGTAGTACTTGATCATTTACCCAGCTTTTCTATTTCTAGAATTCCTTCAGACTGTGCTCTTCCTTCCTTCCTTCCTTCCTTCCTTCCTTCCTTCCTTCCTTCCTTCCTTTCTCTCTCTTTCTTTCCTTTTTTGTCTCTACTTCATCTTGTGCTGTTTTAATTGTTTCTTGCAATTTTTAGTCTTTTCCTCCATCTCTTGATTTTTTTTGTTTTTTCTTCTATTTCTTTAAGGGGTTTTCTCATTTCCTCTTTAAGGGTCTCTATCATCATCATCATCATCACAAAGTTGTTTTTAGGGTTGTTCTCTTCTGATTCATCTATGTTTGGATGTTCAGGTCTTGCTGCTGTGGAGTTCCTAGACTCTGGTGGCATCATATTGACCTTTTTGTTGTTGACTGTGTTCTTATACTGTCATCCACCCATCTCTTCTTCCAGTGCATACCAGTCGGGTCTCTCCCTCTCCTGATGGGTACAGGACCAAGGTTCTCTTCTGATGGGTGCATGTAAGTCCAATACTCTGATGGATCTCGTCTCCCTGTGGGTGGTGGAGGGATTAGGGCCCAGACAAACTCTGGATGGGCTGGTCTACTGGGACTCGTTATTCTGTGTGCAGTCTCCAGTCCTCAGGAGGCTCCATGCAGGGCATCAGAAGGGGGGGCTCCTCCACTGGCTGGAGGCAGGACCAGGACCCTGGCAGACTCTGGGCAGACTTCCCTGTGCTTGTACAGGTCCCAGACTTCATGAGGCTCAGAGCAGGGCACTGGAAGGTGGGCCAGAAACAGACCCACTCTTACCCCCTCCCATGGGTGGGACTAAGAAGCAGTGGACTCTGGATGGGCCAATCCACCAAGGAGGGCTCCCCCACATGCAGTCCCCAGTCTTCAGGAGGGTCCAAGCAGGGCCCATTTCTCTTTTTCATGATGAAATATTGACAGGCCCAAGCAATCTTATACAGGCCTTGATCAAGTAACCACAGCTACAGTGAGTTGTGTATTCGGTGGTCTTGTCATGTCCTGAAGACACCCTTCCATAGTCCTCTCCCACAACCTCTGAGTATTACACTTTTTTCTAACCCTTCCTCTGAGATGTTCCTTGAACCTTGGGTGTGAGTGTGTGTGTGTGTGTGTGTGTGTGTGTGTGTGTGTGTGTGTGTGTGTGTGTTTATTTGTAGAAGAATTATATGTGGAATTTAGCAACTTCCCAAATATTAAGCCCCTTTCAATCAGGACACATTTCTGAGTTGCTGACTTGTAGTCTGTGGCATTAGCGTTACCATTGCCATATGTATAAGACAGCAGGGGGAAATAAAAGACTGAGGATGGGTGGTCAATTAACAGCAATAACTGAAACCTTATTGTTGCATGAAACCAAACATAATAAATGTCTCTTTTTCTATCATTTGGGAGTGATGAACCAAACTTCCATTCCTTAAACAAGCAAGTAGATCCTTGAGTCCTTAGTAGACTCATCATGGAGTTCACCGTGTTTTTAATTGAGTGAGAATATTAGACAGTGGGGTACTAAAATATACCCCAATCACATTCTTGGGTTCAAAACGTCATTTCATTTGTGTATTGACACCACCCCCTTGCCACTATGTAGCAGCAATTCAATTTACCCATGGGTAAATCAGTCTTCTTGTTCCTTTCCCAGCCTGATAATAGGGCTCATAAAGATCCCCAAATAGCCAGGAATCTACTTTGTAACTCAACTCTACCAATCCTGGACTGTTTTCTCTGGTGGAGGACACCATCCCTTTGAGCAAATTGGAGTTTCAAGCCTTTCAGCCAATGTTACCAAGGAAACAACAACAATAATGAAACAAACTGTTTCTTAGTTTAAAGATGAACGGGACACGTCTATCTTTTGCTGTTTGAGCCCATGGATTGGTGCACAAAATATTGGTCTCTGTCTCAAAACACACACCATATTAAGCTGGACAGCATATAACCTATAAGACTTTGCATACATATCAAGATTGGATCTAGTGAGTGATACAGCAGCGAGTTAAAAAGACATTGCCTAGGCCACTGTGCTGAGAATGAAATGATGACAGGCCATCCTACAAGTCCAGGCACAATGGCAAATACAACTCTTCATCACCCCAAACCTGACCCTGAACCTGGCCTGGTGCCTGTCCACATTAAACACAAGGCTATAATTGGGTGTTCCTGCAAAGCTGCCACCCAGGCACTCTACATTTGTAGCTTTGGATTGTATTTTACCTGTATACATAGAAAGATACTGTAAGCTTATTCCAATAGGTTTATAATTATTAAACCAGAACATTATTAAGAAGGATAACACAAATAAGCTGCCATCATCAGTAGCCTATATTTTATAACTGTGAAATGTATTCAGTAATACAAGATGCTCCATCAGGGGTGGAAAAGTGACTCAGTGGTTAAGAGGACATACTGCTTTTGTAGAGGACTGGAATTTAGTTCCTGGAACCTACATCAGGCAGCTCATAACCATCTGTGACTCCTGATCCAGGGCATCTGATGTCCTCTTCTGGCCTCCATAGGTACCATCACTCACATATGCACAAATACACACACACACGCACACACACACACACACATGCACACGTACAGGCACACTCATACATACACACAATCAGACAAAAAACAAAAATTCTTAAAACAACCTGATTATACTATCAGATTCTTTAGTGGGAACTATTTTGTCAGAAATACATAATATGTGTGCACAGGTACACTTTTTAAGTCATGTGGATTATTCAAGTTGATACAAAAATTGACATTGTGAATTTACAAAACAAATAGAGTCTTTCAGATAACACAAAACAAAAACATTGGTTACAATTTGAGCAAACCTGGCCATTTTCAAGCTATGAGCTCAGTTGGTTCCCTGAAACCCATCTCTAAATCTTATATACAGAATTGCATTTTTAATTTTACAGAATTTAATTTCTTGCTTTAATTACTCTGCCTTGCTCAGGTTATGAAAGTAACCTGATGAGTTATTTTTATTTATAGGGCTTCCATTCAATGTGCTTATAATTATATTTCAGTGCATTAGAAATTTGCAATCATCTAATTCCATGCCTTTAAGGGTTTTTTTCTTTTAAATTAGGCTTTTGCTAAAGGTTAAAGGACTGCTTTTAGAGCTAAAATACTATTTGTTAAGATGGTCGATAAGGAAATTTGCACCTGCATATTACAAAATCATTACAAATGGATGGAGTTGTAATTTTTATTTGGCAAAGCCATTCAGTTTGAGAATCATTAAACATGTATTGAGTACCATCTGCATGCCACTGTTTTTCATATGACACCTTTAGTTAGGGCTTACAAATGTACAAATCTGATGCCATTAATAATAGAGAAGAAATCTACTCTTATTTAGCAGCTACCTTGCTGAGTCCTGACTGTAGCAGGTTGCATAAAGACACATTTCAGAATCTCAGACTTGGCAGTACCACTCCAATGCCTCCCCTGGGTATATCCTTGAGACAGCTGTCTTGACCTTATTTCAATGTCTCCAAACGCCTTGCTCTCTTTGGCTCCTGGTCTTCTCCCAGGCTGCTCATTTTGTCCATATTGATCTCCATCTCTACCCTTACATTGCCATCTTTCCAAATAATTTTCCAGGCCCTAAATATCATCTCATACATTTAATGATGCCCTACAAGAATTTTTAAAGCACACTGCCTGGTCTCATTTTACTAGGAAGAGTAATTTTACTGTATATCTCTTCTTTAACACCCCTTCAAGTTCTCTCACACTAGTCCGCTGTTAGCACAGCTGCCTACTTTCTGCACCTGCTTTCTTCACAAGGCATTTAGCTCAGAGAAAGCTGGGCAATGACTGTTTTATCTCCCCCCGCCCTTTAAATTCCGTCGCCTGTCACCAAGACTTCCCTGTAATAGATGCTCAAAAACATTTGGGTAAATGAAACATTTAACAAATCAAACTCATTAAAAATGAGAAAGTAGTGTAATGAGGTTATAATAGAAGCAAGATATTGGAGTGGGGCAGAGTTCCCCACATTGTTCATGAACAACCCAGCATGCCAGGGTATTAGATCTGCAGGGTAGAGACTGTCTGAGCTCATGAATGGGTTGTGGTCTGATGCAATTTGAGTCTGGTATGGCCAGTGAATTCTTCAGAGGAAAATATTTTAGCATTTTATCTTTCTGAGCATGTGTAGGACACACCCCTTCAAAGAAGATGCATCACATAAGTTTACTGTTTAAGGAATGTCCAACTACGCATTAGCAGGCTGTACCCTCAGCTCCTAGCACAGCATGCCAGGGGCTCCTGAAGACACTCAGTTTGCTTTCTGAAGTTGGTCTGTCTGCCTGGAAGTTGGGCCAGTTAGTGAATATAGAGTATATTTTTTTGACTAATGAAAAAAGAATTACAGAGAGCCCTAAGGTCAGAAGTGACCCATGTGATGATGGAAACGTAGCTAGGAAAGATATATGTGAATGAAGTAATTGCCAATTTGGCAACTATAATTTCCCACTTGGTTTAAATGAGATTTTCCGTGCTCGCTTAATCAGCATGTGAACCAGAGCCCCTGCGGGGCCCCTGCCAGGCCAGAGCTGCGCTGTCTGACTACACACAGTTCTCTGCATCCTCAAATATTCCTTTCACTCCCACTGTCCTGAGAGGCCTTATGGCAAGTGCCAGCCTCTCCAATTCAGCTGTTTTGGTCAGTACTATAAGGACAACAAACCTTAGCCTATAGATGGTCACATTGATTCATTTATAACAGACTTTGCAAAAGGTCTGTGAAGACCAGGAGTAAAGGGGGAAATAGCTAATGACTTTCTAGAATAATAGTCAAATTAAGTTAGATTTTGAAGACTTAATGTGGGACCCCATCAGGTAGTGCTGAGCTAAGCATGGGCTGCAGGTGGTAAGCTCATCACAGATGTCATCTTTTTCAGCAAAGAACTCAGGCCATGAATCCCTCCACTATCTATTGTTTGCATTTCCTTATGAAAATCCACCCTCGATGCTTTCAGGAGGCAGAGTACCAACGATGCCATTTGGGGCATGAAGCTAATTTAGTGGGTAAAGAAACAAAAATATTAACATCAATTCTGTCGCTTACAGCAAAGCAAATTAGCAGGTGGAGAGAGGCAAACACTGCATTCACAAGCCTGGCTTCCCAAGGTGCAGCAGAAAACACATTCATCATTGAAAGCAGGCATGGCTCCTGGACATGTTGGTAGTTATTTTTAAAAGTGTGGCAACAACTCTTCCTTTAATCTGAATCAGAGCTGAAGCTGGGCCATAATTTTCCTCTGATATGGGTCATCTTTAACTCCCAGTTCAAAACTACAGCATTGCCTAGAAATGGACTGATACCAAACCAAACGATTATTCATATGTTTTCTGACAGCAAAGAAGTTCATTTATGCTCATGAACAACAAATGAAGGAGAGTGACAGTTAATTTGATCACCTTAACCAATTTATATGAACACAGTGCAAAGATAGATTTATGTTGTCAAGTTAGTAAAAGTAAAGTTTTGCACACCCACGATTTCTCCACCCAGGAAGTATATTAGACTTCTTTTCTCTGATGGGAAATGGAGATAAAGAAATGTAACACAGGACTCAATGTAACTGTGGGGATTAATGAGCAGAAACAGGCTTCAAAGCAACTTCTCATATCAGAATCCCAAAATGATATACATCTGCAGTAAGTAGAGCAGTGTGATGCTGGGTAGACATGGAGCTGTCAAACAATTTCCATTCTCTTTACAGAAACTCAGAAGTGATGCAAATGATACAACATAAAGGAATAGACATTCAAAAAATCATTGAGATAATTAGCTGTCAAAACCATTGAAACGAATTGAAATGGGGACTGGGTCTGAAGAGTCCCCAAGCACACAGAACCAGTTGCCCCATAAGTGACCTTAACCTTGCTTGATTTATGTCATGCAATAACTTATCAAGCTATTTCTCACAGCTGTCCATTTTCTTATTTTTGAGATATAGTGATTTGTTAAGAACAGGATATCTTGTTCCTCATGGTCCTGGGTCTAGGAAGTCCAAGATGGAGGCTCGGACCTCTGCTGATGGGTGAGGGCTTCTTTCTGTGCTCCTAAGTGGCTGGAGATGGAGAGATAAAGGGGATCAGGAGTGGTGTCTTTTCTGCATGAGAACAGAGGGAAGTGAGCCCACTCCTATAAGCCCTTCTTGTAAGAAAGACCTCCACTGAGTCCACCTCCCAGCACTGTTTCCAGCATGTGAGTTCAGACAATGGCATAATGACTAGCAGAAGGAAAACAGAACTCAAGTACAGCCAATCAGAAGGAGTCTGTGTGTGTGGGGGGTGGGTGGGTGGGTGGGTGTGTAGTTCCCAACAGGGACATTTGCACTGAAGAATTGTAACCCTTTGTATTCCTGTCTCCACCCTCTGCAACCCCCCCCCACTTTTGTGATGTGGGAACTTGAGTCCCTTGTGATGGAGCACTGCTTGGTTCATGAGCTACTGCTGGATCAATGAGCTGTTTAGCGTTTTGTAATTCAGTTTCATCTTTTAAACAAAACACACTCAGACTGGGAGGGGTGGCTTAGTGATTAAGAGCATTCACTGCTCTTTCAGAAAAATGGAGTTTGGTTCCAAGACTCACTCCCACCTGTAACTCCAACTCTAGAAGTCTAATGCCCTTTTCTAGCCTCCTCAAACACTTGCAGGCATGTGCCCATAGTCACATTTAAAGTACACACACACACACACACACACACACACACACACACGTAAATAAATAAACCAAAAAATATTTAAATAAAAAATATACTCTCTTAGAATTTTTATACACCAACATATTAAAGGAAAATTTAAACTGTTTTAAAAACCTGTGCTTAAGTCACAGATGTTATAAAATAGTCTATAAATATGTTAAACAACTGATTAGATGGAGAATATTTAAAACTTTTAAGGAATAATTTATTGTATACTTGCATTGTGGGAAAGTGAGATCAAATGGAAACCAAAGAAAAACATTTATAGCTAAGACAATGATATTTAAAATGTTGCATGCCAATATAAACTCTTGAAAAAGAGCATTGGAAACAGAGAGAAAGATATGGGATAATTTTTTTTTAAAGAAATAAAATTTTGGCACTTAATAAAGTTGAGAGAAAATAAATTCATTGGTACTAACAAAAATTAACTAGAAGACACAGCTGTAGGGACTGAGGATGTAGCTCAATTGGTAGATGCTTACTTGACATTCACAAAGTCCTGGGTTTAATCCTCAGCACCATATAAAACCAAACATTGTAGTACAAGACTATAATTTCAGCACTTGAGAAGTAGAGGCAGGACAACCAGGAGTTCAAGATCATCCTCAGCTATATGTTGTTCAATGCCAGTCTGAGCTACAGGAGATCTAGTCTCAAAATAGCAGTAACAAAAACAAAACAAAGCAAAATAAAACTAAGCCAATCAAACCATGGTCAGGGGCATCCATGAGCACCCTGTATCTCTCTGCTGATCATTAGTCAGGGGCATACATGAATGGCCTGTATCTCTGCTGATCAATGATCAGGGTTATCCATGAGCACCCCATATCTATCTACTGATAAAGAACAGTAGGAAACAGAGGAGACTTAATGTCCACATCTCACTCTTGCCATCACTGTGGCTTTTTTGTACCCTTCTGTGCATGGCCATGCCTCCTGGCAGCTGTTACTGTCTGTCTAACAACTTCTCCTGTTTTCAGACACCCCTTGGCTATTTGCCCTATGATCTGGAGTTTCCTTATGTCATTAGCTTAAAGCATTACACAGTGACCTTACCTATTGCTGTGCTTAGCGCCTCCCCATACCCTGAGCAGAGCTCATTAGCAACACTATTGAGTACATTGGTTTCCAGTCAGATCTTATCAAGCTAAACAAAAGAATTTTAAAGATTGTAAGAGTTTGCCTTGAGATCCTGATATTACCCTATAGAAATGGTAATATTGGCTATCCCTGAAACAGAAGTGAATAGCATCATTTTTATGTAAGATTTTCACTAACACCACAAAATAACCAGAAACCTATTCCAAGTTACTGGACTTTGTAATGCTGATAGAGAGAAGAGCACTGTTCAACTGGGAATTTTCTGCTAACACTTTAATACTATGATAACTAAAAACTTAAACATTAAGTCAACCGATGTCAGTCAAAAATCTTCCCTGAAAGAATCATGGCAAAAGAGAAGGAATTGAGAGGATGTTTTAATGTGGGTTTCTCTGATGATTAGAATTTAAGTTGTAATTATTTTCCATTGTTACTACTGATTCAAGCTGAAACACAGTTATCATTTGGAAATCTCAGTATTTTTGTTATGAGGGAGATAGAGAAGTTGAGAGCATGTGTGCTTTAGAGGGTGAAGGTCAGGGATGATAGACACAAATGTTTTATGTTTCCCCAGATAAGGTATACCTGCTGTTCTGACTTCCTTTCCACTGCTGTGATAAAACACTTTGATAAAAAACAATTCAAAAAATAAACCCTTAAGGGGAGGGAAAGGTTTATTTAGCTTATACTTCCAGGTGATGGTCCATCATTGAGTGATGTAAGGACAGGAACTTAAGGCAGGAATCTGGAGGCAGGAACCATAACCAGGTGATGCTACTTGCTGACTTCATCCTAGGCTTGTTTAGCTTGCTTTCTTACATAGCTCAGGACCACCTATCTAGTGAATGTAGTGGGTTGGGCCTTCCTACATCAATTCACAATCAAGACAACCCTCTCCCCTGGATATGCTTATAGGCTATTCTGATCAATGCAGTTATTTGTTAGAGATGCCCTTCTCAGGTGACACTAGGTTGTGACAAGTTGACAGTCAAAGTTAACTATGACACTGCATATTCCCTTAAAATGAAATATCCATATTTGGCAATCATTATTGAAGCTATCACACTGAAGGCAATAGGCTAATTAATCCATCTAGGATTTGTAATTTAGCAAGAGTTGTATTCTTTATTGCCCAGGGTAACCTTAATCAAATTTAAGATATTTAAAGATGTTTGCATAGGTTTATTCTTTTAATTCATTCACTCATTGGTACAACCCATAGATAATTGTTAAATTCTCATTAGGAATCATATATAATAAAGCAAATATTAAGTATTAAAGCTGTCTTTAAGTTGAACAAAGTATTTCTGAATATGTAACTATAGTAATGTCTTAGTCAATTTTGCATTGCTGTAACAAATTACCTGAAGAAGACTATTTCTGCAAAGAAAAGAGTTTTGTTTAGTTCAAAGTTTTAGAGGTCAAGGCTATGACACTGAAGTTTCAGCTCTGGTAGTGGCCCTGTTGGCTCTGTCAAATCATGGTGGTATATGTGTGAAAAGAAGGAGTCACACCGTGAGACAGAAGCCATAAAGGCTAAGATCTCATGATCCCTGCTGAGGGCACACCCCCAATTGACCCCAAAGCCTCCCACTTAAAAAATACTTTATTTTAAAGAAATTGAATTGTGTGCATTATGTCTGTATATGTATGTAGGTGAGTATAAGTATGGGTGTGCAGGTACCCAAGGAGACCAGAAGAGGGTGTCAGAACCCCTAGAGTTAGAGTTATAGGTGGTTGTCAACTTTCTGCTACAGGTGCAAGGAATAGAACTTGGGTGTTATATAAGTACAGCATGTGCTCTTAACTGCTGAACCATTTCTTCAAGACTCTGGACACAGACTCTATAAGGTCAGTTCCATTTGACACTACCAAACTGGGGACCAAGCCTCTGACATGGGACCTTTTTGGAACAAATCACCTCCAACATATAGCAAATATGAAAAGTCGAGTCACTTAATTCTAGTGGGCAAATTAATAATTCCTTTTATCCACAGAATAAAAACCAAGCAAAATTTACAAAAACTTTTACAAGTGTTTTTCATAGGCTAGTTAAAGTAACATTAAATAAAATGGAATATTAAGAATCTATTTACATAATCTATGTTTAAGTGGTAATTAATATGGATATCTCATTCTTCATAAAATTATGTTAAATAATCATTTTGTTCTCAGAGAATATACCACCTGCTGCTACCACCCTTAAATGATCATTTATAACACTAAAAGACAGACATTTGCCTGTGGTGAGAAACCTAATCTGCTAATTACTACCATTAATTTGGATAGTAGCTTTGCCTTTATAAATATGAAATATTAGCAAATGTGACAATAGTGCATTTGAAGTCTAAAAGATAAAAGACTTTATGTTTTGTTTCAATAAGCCTACGCATCACAAAATCTATTTATACGTACTTATTAGAAAATATACATTTTAGCAGAGTCTTTTTTTTTGCTATATATGTTTGTGCATATGTATTTTTCCTCCCATAGGCAATATTCTTTGTGGATACTTTCAAGATTTAAAAATGGTTATACTTAACTTACCAATAGAGTTTTAAGTTTAAAATTAAGCATTCTTTTAAATGTTAATTTAAAGGTGTGTGTGTGTGTGTGTGTGTGTGTGTGTGTGTGTGTGTGTGTGTATACAAACATCACTTTGTATACCTGCAGAGGCCTGAAGAGGGTGCCAGATCCCTGGAGCTGGAGTTACAAGTGTTTGTGAGCCACTTGATGTGAGTTCTAGGAAATGAACTTGGGTCCTTTGCAAGAGCAGTATGTACTCTTAACTACTGTACCACCTCAACAGCCCCACCTTTAATCTTTTCACATCATGTGTAATAGACTTCACATCAGGGAGTACTGGTCAACATTTGCGTCTATGTTTACATATTCTGGTTGATTAAGTTGTTAAAGACCTTCATAATGTACCTCCATCCCTTAGCTTCACCTGGTGAAGCATTCTAAACCATCCTCCATGTTTATAAATAAGCTAGACTTTTAAGAATAGCTGGGAGCTGGCGAGGTGGCTTAGTAGGTAAAGGCACTTGCCTCCAAAGCTTGATGACCTGAGTTCAATCTCTCAAACCCAAATGGTGTAAAGAGAGAACCAGTTCCTACCAGTTGCCTTCTTCAGGTGTGCCAGGGCCTACACCAACCCCACACATGTGAAATTGTACACAAAATGAAAACTAAAATAAAAAAGAAAGTGGAAATATGGCTGTGGAACTTTCTTCTTAACCTTGTGATTTTGGTAAAAGACCACATTGCTTTGAAATATCTCAACTACTGAGAGGCTGCCTTAATAGTCCACCAGCTATCTCCCCCTGAGAGACAGTGCACTGGTGGCAATTAACTTCTTCAACTGTGAAGGTCACCAGTTTGCAGACATTGATGGGTTCACCTAGCCAAGGGGCAGAAACTTACTCCTAAACCTTTCAAAATTAATGTTAATTAGTAGAAACTAAGGGGGAGGGTGATCCCTGGGACACTGACAACGTTAAGATTGTGTAAATATTGGTGACCCTGTCTCCCTCCCCAGCTGTGTGAATACTCTGTGTTAGATACATCTGAAGCTTCTCTGTGGTTTTTGTACCATGGAGAGTTATGGTGGGAAAGTGTATCCCAAAACTGTAGGGCGAGACTCTAATTTGTCAGTATTTATTCATGGAAAAATAATGGAAATTGTATTATTTCATAATTCTAAAAGGAGAATATACTAGCCTGCTTATATTAATACTTACAAAGAACCTATAATAATTCTGAAGCCATTGAGATGGTTTAGTCTGTACAGGCACCTATGACCAAAGTTTGATGACCTGAGTTCAATCCCTGGGACCCACATGGTAGCATCAACTCTTGTAAATTGTCCTCCGAATTTACAATATAGAGTCTTTCCCTATAAGTATGTATATATAATTAAATGTATAATATATAATACATAATAATATATATAATTAAAAATTATACATACATTAAAATATAATTTTAAGAAAATGTATGGGTTTTGGAGACATGGTCTCATATAGTCCAGAGTGGGATCCAACTCATTTTTGCAGCTAAACATGGCCTTATTCTCCTGCCTCTACTCACTTAATTGATAATAAACATCTATTGAATCAAAAGTCAAATTTTAGCTTAATAGGTTCCATTTTAGTTCCTTTGCTTTTTTAATGATATTGTACGTATACTATGTTGATTATGGCTGTGGAGACAGGGCTCCTGCGCTGCAGCACAGGCTGGACAGGAACTCAATATGTAGCCCAGACTGACTGGCCTTGAACTTCTGCCAGATCTACTTCAATCTCCCAAATACTGGAATTACAGAGGTGAGCCACCTTACTTGGTCCATTCTTAAATATCCTTAAAGATTGCCATATGCTCCTTTGTTTCCAAAAAATTTCCATAAGAAAAGAAGACAAAGGAAATCCCCAGGGAGATTTTCTATGTATTCACAAAGCCTGCTATAGTCAGAAAAAGAAAACATGATACCAGCTACCCTCCAACCAAAGCAGATGTGTGAATGCAACCCCAACTTACTCAGACATTTACTTCCCCATCTTTATAAGACCACAGAGACAAGTGCAAGCAGCCAGCTACGGCCTCTAAGACTAAGGTAGACTTCATTACTGGACAAGTGTTAGATTCAAATTCACAAATGAGATAAAATTTAGAAATTGAATTAGGCTGTCTTTCTTTTTCAACAAGTCTTAAAATTCAGACTTTAAAATTTTTATTTTTAATCAAAGATGGGCAATACTTTTTAAACATCTATTTATATTTAATTATTACATCATATACAATTACTTTCAATTACTCTTCAAAGAAAGCATATTTGTGTTCAGTCTTAGGATCAGAAATTCCAGTTTCAGTTATTTCCTGGTGGGGGCCAATGTATCAATAAGTTTTAAAGTCTAGACACATAGATAGCTCTGAGAACCAAGACTTGAAGTTGGCCACTTTTGTCTTTGTATGTTGACATGATTTGCTATACTCAGTTGAGTGTCATCACCTGTCTGGTCATCACAGTTGCTCCATCTCAAATAGTCTTGCCCTGAGTTTAGTACAATGAATACCAAACCTGTTATCTAAGTCTCAGCCTCATGTTGTCTGTTTAAATAGGCAGAGGTGGAATTTGCATTAAGCTGAATGCATTCTGGTGTTGCCTAGAACTCATTGGTGATAGAATCAACAAGGACAAGCAAGTTTCAGAAAGCTCCCTGTGACTGTGGGAGAATCTATGTCACTTGCAACATCCCTCATGTCTTTAGGTGCTTGGGTTACCTAAAGCACAGAGAGTCTGTGCTTTTTGCTGACTGACTGAATGAACAAGAATCCTCCAAAAATATGTGTGAGGTTCACATTCTCCTTGCCCAATGAAGTCTAGCCTCAAGGTCTTCTGGTCTTAGTCCCCTAAATAATATTACACCTGAGATGTTGCCTGCCCTCCTGCTTATTAGCAGAGATCCTTTTGCTCCAGACAGGAAGGCAGAGGATCCCAGAGCTTGTCTACACAATGAAGAATTTCAAGAACTATGTCAGTGGGAAGGCAGAGAACACTTGTCAAGCTTGGATGTAGCCATACTTTTTATCTTCTAAATTATCTTCTCAGGATGCTAAATTATTTTAATTTAAATGCTAAAACTATTCTAGAACCTTCCATGATTACCCCTGTTGTTTTGCAAGTTATAAAGTCTGGTTGTTCTTTTGAATATTAAGATTATGCTACAATTATATATGCTAGGTGCTTGGGGGAATCAAGTTCTATCAATAAATTCTTAAACTCTTGTCAAGGTAAAGTAGGCATTATCAGAATATATATAAATATAATTATATGTAAATATATTCTATACACATACATGTATATATGTAACATATATACATAATATTTATAATACATATTAGGCAATTCCAAGCAATATATTCACGCCCCTTTAATAAATGTGTATATATACATATATACTTTTATTTATTGTTATTGTGTGTGTGTGTGTGTGTGTTGTGTGTTGTGTGTGTGTGTATGTATGTGTATGCATGTGTGAACACCCATGTAGAGGGCACAGGATAACCTTATAGAGTTGGTTTTATCCCTTCCTCTGCCTGAATTCTGGGGCATGGACTCAGTTTACCAAGCTTTTGTGGCAAATGCATCACTTGCTAAGCCACCTTGCCCAGCTCTTGAATGTCTCCTTAATAGTAAGCTCATAAAATGCCTTCATTCAAAGGCAGTGCAATTGGAGCTAAAATAGACCAAGTAATGAAATAAAAATGATTTATCACCATCGGTTATCACTAACACAACAACATGTTTTAAATGTGTTTATTATTCCTTTGTTATCAGTGAAAATTGAATGCTAAGGAATCATTGCTTGTGAGATTGAGAATCAACATTTTGATACTGTGTATGAATTTTAAGGAGTGTGAGAGGAAATACCAAGAGCTGAGTGTTGAAAGAATTAAGCAAATGCAAACTAAATAAAACAATAACAAAATCACTTTAGTAATCAAACGGCTTCATTTCCTGTGGTCCAAATGTACCTGTTAGTATAATCTTTTTCTTCCCATCAATCTAGATTGTAAGAACTTTGTTAAGCAACTCAGGTGTCACGACTCAGAATTTGCTTCTATTGTTTTCCCTCACCACTGTTCTATGTACAGAGTCCTTGAACACAGTAGACAGACTGTATACCACTGGGTGAATTGTGAGCTTGTTCACAGAAAATATGCATTGTATTCCTCCTTACCAGGTGCTTGGTGCCCAGGTAATACATAAAATTGTGTTCTTAGCACAGTCAAGTTTAACATCCATCCAGAGAACCATTAAAGGACTGGAGAGATGTCTCAGTGGCTGAGAGCATGTACCAATCCTATAGAAGACCTGAGTTCAGCTCCCAGTTTACAACAACCCAAAACTTCAGCTCCAGGGAATCCAATGCCTTCTGTCCTCCACAAGCTATCACACTCTCACATACAATGCCCCCTACACAGACCCAAATGTATACACAATTAAAAAAATAAACAAAAACAAAACACAAAACAAAACGAAAAAAAAAAAACAAATCTTAAAAAAATCATTGCTCATAACATTTGGAAATTAACATTTGAAAAATAAACAAAAGATCCACAGGCATTTCATAAACCCTTCCCATCGGGAGAGTGTGAGGATGGTGATAGTTCCCAACACATCTTCAGGCTGATGTAAGCCAAATGGAGTATTCAACCTCATCCCTTGATCCCTTATCACTAGGCACACGCATGTGCACACGGGCACGCACACACACACACACACACACACACACACACGTGTGTGTGTGTGTGCATGTATTCTCTTTCTGGCTTAGACAAGGGTCACCATGTAAGAAATGCTCATAGCCTCTCTTTCCTCTGTGACCTACGGTGCAGCATTCATCACATTTGTGATAAATTTTGTCCTGCAGAAAGATCTTTTTGCATGGAAGACCTCATCCTCCCTGGGGAGTGGATGCGAGTGGGATAGGGGGGCCGGTGCGGGACATGGAGGATAGGAGGGAGAGGGAACTGGAATCAATATGTAAAGTAAGATTTTTTTCTAATATAAATAAATAAATAAATAAATAAATAAATAAATAAAAGAGCTTCTTGCAACTGCTGGCATTTTGTCTTCTCGGTGAAAAACAAAACAAAACTGGATCTTCTTTTGTGTTTATTCTCCCAAAGAAAGTAAAGGGTGAATAAGTAGAAATATGAATAGCTCTCTGAATATTACCTTCTTGTACTGCAAGTTAGATATTAGAGACATACTTTGCAAGGATGAGTTTTCCATTTCCTGGCCAAGTAAGACAGATAGCGTTCCCGGTTAAATCTAAAAGGTCACATTCTCCAGAGAAAAATAAATGTGCACCCAATATTTGAAGACACCTTTGTTGGGGGAAGCTGGGTTGAAGCCACGGGAAGTCTTGTTTGATAGATGTAGGTAAGGTACTAACATTTAGCACACACTGCCTGGGCCCACGCAGTGGTTCCTGTGCATGGTGAGGCAGTCTTTATGAGCAGTCAGTCATATAAGGCAGATGTTTGTTCTATGCACAAACGACGGTCACAACTTCACTTATCTAGAAAAGTTTGTTAGAATCAATGACTCTAGTCTCTTCTCCCATCATGCTATAAACACACACATTTATTAGTAACTTTGCTTCATCAAGCGTCTTATAAAAAACATCTCTCTTGCCAAAGGGAACTCACTTTGAGACCAAAACTCTCCAAGAAACAGAAGTTTCTCCTTCTGCCCTGTTTTGTAGAGATTTCTCCTTCTTTTTTGCCTTCCATTAATACTCTATATTATGGTACACACATTAGTGTGGATCAGAATTTCTAAGTTAATATACATTTTAAAGCCATTAGAAAAAGCACAGACTGTGCGGTTGCTCTTTTTATGAGAATGGAGATTGAAGGCAGCTGTTTTCAAGAGCGCTAATGTACTTCAAACAATGATGTAATAGCTAACGTACATAACCTTTTAAAACCTGGTAATACAGAAGGCATTCGAATTTACTGTGGAAATACATCTCAGTTTTATTTTCTGCCAAAAAAGGAGGAAAATACAGGGAGGCGTGGGGGAGCTTTGTTTCTTTTCCTTCCATTTGGTAGCTAAAGGTTAGGGCTCATAAATAAATCTACATACTACCCAGGATACCAGAGCAAGTGGGGAGGCAAAAAGAGTCAAGTTACATCTGAGGCATGGTGAGTTTGTGAAGGCGTTGAATGGAGGAGAGTTCATTAGATCCTTCTACTCTAAGAGTAATGTTGTTGGAGACATGTGATTTGTCTTCCCAGCCAGATCTGGGAGTGGGTACCATTCAGTCGGTTACAGAGAGAAATAATGGATTTTTTTTGGGGGTGTGTGTGTATGTTCACTGTTACATCCATTTCAATTTAAAGGTGTATTTGCTTTATAAACAACATGCAAGAGTAGCAGAGCATGGAAACCGATAGTATTTAACTTATATTTAGAATAATACTTTCTTTTCCTGTGTATTTTAAATGCTTTAGACTGAACAATAATAGTAATGTTCTGTCCTGATGTGGCTAGAAATGCCTGATTGAGCATATATTTCAGATTAAAATGAAATGGAAATTAAGTTCAATTAGAAATTTCAACAGTTAGGAAAGGCAGAAGTAAAAAATTCTATTATTTCTTATCACCTACAATTTCACAGAGGTGAACCCTATAGAATTCTGCAAATAACTGAATATGATTTAAAAAATTATTTGGGAGGATGGGGATCCTGAGACAATTTCAGCCTTTAGACCTTAATTGATTCATGGGATAATTTGAATTAAAGCACCACATACAGAATAAAAAAAAAAAAATCAAAGGTTAGCTGTGAATCATGAAGTACAAATTAAGGATCTCACAGAACAACTGAGCTATGTATTCTCAGTTTGTTAAATGTGGAGTTTTGAATGTTAGGAGTCTAGTTTAGTGCAAGGTATTATTGTCTGAGTACCTTCAAACAAGAGATGGAGGTAATTGGAGACTAGTAACTCTTAGGGTAAACTCTACTTCCCATTACTTCCCATTGTTTTGATGTTTACCCAATCATGACATTTCCTTGTTTTTTTGTTTTTTTTGTTTTGTTTTGTTTTTGGCTTTTTGTTTGTGTTGTGTTTTTTGTTTTTGATATGAGCAGCAGTAGTTCCCCTTCCCTGTGGTTTTGATTTTCATATTTTGGGTACCTAAAGCAAATCATAGTCTGGAAATATTAAGCAAAAAAAAATCAGAAATAAATGTTTGTAAGCTTAGAATAACCTTTATTATTTCACATTACTATAATGGCCATATTTAATTGTTAGGTAATTATTGCTATCTTATACCTAATATATGAGTTAAACCTTATCATTGGTGAGTCTGAAAAGGGAAAAAAAGAACAGGTAACAGTAGTATTTTCTATGGTTTCATGCATATCCTGGAGGTCTTGGAATGCATGTCTTATAATAAGGGAAACGACTGTATCTCTCATTATCTTGGCTTTAGAAATCAGTGAGTTAATCACATGTGACATTTAGTTCTCAGTTTATACTAGTTATTTCAAGTGAGCAATTTAAAAAATGCTTAAAGATAAACTCACACAATTATATAGTGACCATATATAAATATTTATTATATTAATGAGAGAAAAAGCACAGTGTTGACTCCAAAAAGACCTCAAGAGATGGTGTCTCTCTAAACACAGAAGCAAAGAATAGTGGCATGGGGTTGTAAAACAGCAGTGCAAAAGCTGGCACGTGCTCTACAGGGCTACACAAACCCAAGTTTGGGGCTTGTAAGTGTACAAGCTAGAAATACCGGGTGGCTCTGTCAGACAGAAGCATACAGGTTGACAAGCCGCACGGAGACTGGACATGGATCAAGAGCATGCACAATGTGCACTTCCCTCCAGAATTTACAGTTGTTTTTTGAAGACCCATTAGTGGGTCAATATGATAATAAAGTGGCACAAAGCCATCATGTTTCCTTATTTCCAGGCTTTAAATCATAGTCCCTGTGTTTACTATGCAGTGAGCAAAGTAAACTCTAGAAATGCTTCAAAAGGAAAATTTAAATCCCAAGTGAAATGCTTACAAATGGTGGCTATGCCTAAGCATGTGTATTAACTCCTTTGTCTGTGGTAGGAAACCCCCTACACTGATAGATGACTGCCAGCTACTTGTGTTGTCTGGACTGGGAGACAGCTGAGCTTTTGGAAGTATGCAAGTTATCAATGTTTATTCAACTATGCGACTTAAACAGGAAAACCTAGATCTTGGAGGGAGCCCTGTTCTTGGGGCTATTTAAATTTACTTTGCTTGCAAATAACCATAATGAAGAGATTGGATGAAAACATAGATCCCTGGTTGTTTTGTTTGTGTGGTTTTTTTCATCATAACTCATAATTTTCATTTTCAACTTTGATTTCCTCATTTTGAAAATTTTGTTTATTGGGTCATATTTATACCAATTTGATTTATACCTGAGAATTGAAATCTTCTCAGGGCCTCTACCTTCCCCATCTATTTATGAGTATTTAGAGTATCAGGTACTTTTCTTGTAATCTTGATGAAATGTCTGACAAAAAGCAACTGAATGACAGAAGGGATTAGTTTGCTTCTTAGTTCAGAGGAGTATGGTTTTTGCAGGCAGAAAGAAGCAGAGAGATAATGCCAATGCTCACATGATCCTTACAGGGTTCTGTTTGTACCCTCAGCCCAGGACACAGTGCTGCCTGCATTCAGTTCCCTCTTCCCTCCTCATTTAGTTGTTTAGGAAAGGCCCTCACAGACATGCTCAAAGGTGTGCACTCTTGATCATTCTAAATCCAGCCATGTTGATAATAAAAACCAACCATCACAAAGTCCTCCCTGGTCAACCTGACACCTGAGTGTATCACTTTTAAGCCACAGATTCCATTCCCAATCCTCAAACACCCAATCTTCTCATGATACAAAATGTATTTATTCCATCAATAAGAGTCCCCCAACTCTGGGGAGCTTCAGCATGTTCAAAAGTCTAAAGTATTTTCTGGATGTCAAAGAAAATGATTAATGGTGAGCACCCACAAAATAAATTTTAAATTCAGCTTACATATTTCCAATATATATTGGCACAGAATAAATACCCCTATTCTAAAAGGGAGGTGTAGCAAGAAAAGACTAGAGCCAAAGAACAAAAAGAGATGAACTCTGAACTCTGTAACTCCTTCTCTGGCACCTGAGACTTAGTGAGCATCATCTGAGATTCACAGCCATGAGTAGCTATGCCCCTCAGTTCTGCTATCTGCAACAGACAGTGTCTGTCTTGTGTTGACCCTACTCCACCAGCTTTTCTTGGAAGATGTTCTACAGTCTTGGCTTCTCTCCAGTATCCTGGGGGACTCTTAGAACCTGCTTGCAGGAAATCTAACCTCAGTACCCATTGTTTGGCTTAAGTGGTTTGGGGGACCTTGGTGCAAGCTTCTGTGACCCCACAGCACCTGAGGTTTTCATGCATGCAAAATCAGCATGGGGAAGACACCACCATGCCCTGCTGTCAGCTCAGAATGTAGTATGGCTCTTGTTTACCATAGCTGGAGTGTGTTTTGTGCTCCTGGGTACATGAACATCCAGTTAATTGATTGTATTGTATGTGTATGAGTGTCTTGTCTACCTGTATATATGTACACCTTGTGCATGTTTTGTGCCCTCAGAGGTCAGAAGATGATTGTGGATACACTGAAACTGGAATTATTATGGTGGGGAAGGCAGTGTTCTAGGGAGCTAACCAGGAAGCAGAAAACAAATAATGGTGGCACTAATCTGACCTATTCCATCCTTCTTTTTATCCATCCAAAGACCCCAGCCTGTGATGGTGCTGCCTGTATTGAGGGTGGCTCTCTTCTCTTTATTTAGTCCTCCTTGTCCATTCCCTCACAGATACATGCAGCAGTGTCTTTAAAGTGATTCTAAATACAGTCATGTTAACAGTGAAGATTAACACTTGTCAACCAAATATGTTATTTTTAAGTTTAGCTATTGATTATATGTTATTGTTCTACTTCTTTAATGTAATAAAAACTTTAGGTTGATAGTGACATTTCTTTAACTCCATCAGATCCCATATTCTTTTTTCCCAAGGCTTCCTGTAGGTATCATGTCTTATCTCCACCTAGAGACAGAGCTGTTGATGAAGGTTGTGTTAATGTTATTCTTAGTGTCAGATTTGAAATGTTTGGGAGAAATCAAACATTTGAAGGAAGGTACATGCTCTTCCTGCCTCTTTTTAAATTATGCACATGTTCTATTGAACTAAGATATTATGCACATTACAAAAACAACACACTTGAAATAATAGATGTGAACTGAAAATCAATCAACCCTACTTGATTTTCTTGTTCCCTGTTCACCCCTGACCAGAGTGGACCGATTTCCCTTAGGAGATCATAACTAAACTGCCATCAGTGTTATCTTTCTAAAACAGATATTGACAAGGCCATTTTCCTTCTTGATTAAAATTTTTTTCATTATTGAGGGTTGAGTATAGTGCATACTAGGTAAACTGTGTTCCAGTGAGCGATATGCTTCCTGATATCTCTAAGTACACCCTTAGAACCAAGTCTTCAGATGAAATAGTGTTGCTTGCAAAGTATTTTTCCTTGCCTTTCTCTATCATTCATCATTAATAAATACTAATTAAACATCTTCCCCAAGGTGATACTTGTCTTTTTATGGCCCTTCCCCATCCTGTTCTGACTGGCTCCTCTCTTCACTAATCCTATAGCAATTATAACCTTTTCCTAACAATGAGATAGTTGACATTACAATAGAAATATAGACTGTGTTCAAATCTTCTTTGTTTTTATTGATGGTACTTTATAGAGGTGGATTCTTAGTAATGGCAAATTGAATAAATACTTTCTTTGTCTAAAAAAGACAGGTCTGTGTTAATTCCCATTTGAGCATAAATTAAGATTAAATCCCAGAAATTGCCTTTTATGGTGTTTTTGAAGATCCAGATTGGTTTGCTGTATTCTTCTGTCATGGGATGGTGACTTGCAGAGATTTATCATGTTGCCAGCAGGTGGGTTTCTACAAATGGGTCAAGGTATTATGGAGGGAAAAGTTCACCCAAGTTAACAGTTATTTTCTGCAGGAAATATAATTGAAACACGGTCTCATACTGAAGCCAAATTCTATCTTGCTATTGCTGCAGTTGAAAATGTTGTATTTTGAGTCATTGAGTGATTCTTAAAGAGCTTTCTTATATCCCTACTTACATAAAACCAGCAACCACAGTCTCTCTGCTTTCCTAGTGGTTTAAACTTTAGCTTAGACTTTCTAATACACTATCAGGTTTGCACATCTAGATAAATATTTAATGTTAATGGAAAATAGAAAATTATTTCGAACATAAGTATGAGAGAAATTTCTACAAAATAGGGAGAGGTAAAATTTAAGTTTCTAGAAGTATCTTATTTCTCATAATTTCTACTGCCAATGAAACCTGCTTTCAGACACTACCAGATTCATGTTTCTCATGAGAGGTGCCAAACTAAAGTAGGTGCCTACATTGGAGAAACACCTGTTCAAGCTTAGACGAGGATTTGGAATCACTGTTTCTGTAGCTGAACTGTTAACTTAGTTCACATGTGAGACATTTTTTTTTTACTGTAAAGTTGGTGAAGATTAGACACAGTCAACCCTCAGGCAGTTCCATAAATATACTAAAACTTAATGACTCTTGTGTCAAAATTGTCCTGCTAACAGTTCCCTGAAATATCAGGCATGTACCCCCTCCTTCACATCACCCGTGGCTCTTTTTTAAACTGGCTTCTGAAACAGAGGGCACCATAAGACACCAACTAAGGCACAGTGCTAGAAGCTAACTGGAAATGATAAAATAATTAATACTTTGGCAAATTTGGGAAGTAAGAAAAAAAAAATCCACCTGAGATGAAAATTTGACCAAACTAAGAGCAAGACATGATGTCATTATCCAAGAGAGGATGATCACTGAGATCCTCCATTCTATACTAGACTGCCTCATCAAAAAGATAATGAGGGACTGGGGAGATGGCTCAGTTGGTAAAGTGCCTGGTGTACAAGCAGGGGACCTGAATTTGATTCCTTGCACTCATGTAAAAGCTGAGAATAGTGGCATTTATCTGCAACCCAGAGCTGGGGAGATGGAAATAAGCTCCCTGGAACTTGCTGGCCAGATACTCTAACCACCAAATCAGCAAGCTCAGGTTTCAGAGAGGGACTTTGTATCAGAAAAGGAGGTGGAGAGTGACCGAAGGCACACAACATTGATCTCTGACCTCCAAATGCATAGACACATGAGCTTTCCCCTGCACCCATCAGCAGGACCACACACACAGAGTAGTATCCATTTCACTGGTGTTTATGCCTTTCAGGAATTACTAAGGGGCCTTAGTACACATATGAATTGCCTGACTTAAATTGGGTTGTATTGTACTATGTGGATCAAAATGGAAATACACTGTGGTTATTGAACACATGATGGAAAGTGCACTGAATGCCTTCTTAGATCATCATCCTCATGCAGATATGAATGAACACCACTATGTCAATGTTCCCATGAAGACTAAGAACTGACTGACTACCTCCTTGTTACCCATTCCCTGGTACCTAGAACTGATTTTATGGACTTCACAGTGCATTTGTTTTGAGCCTGACAAATTTATAGTGTGCCTTGGGATATAAATTTAATTGACTATCGTTTCTGGCTTTGTCATTAGAAAGGTCACTGGAGAAATATACATGGGGAGATTCTGAAGTATGAAAATTGTCAGCTAATTTGAGCTTTTCATTTAACTGAGATTTTATTTTCAGGTCCAATTTCAGTGTGCTATGCCAAAGGCCATTGTAAAACTTGATGGAGAAATAATTTTCTTTCAAAAAAATGATATAACATTTAATTGTAATTCTAATTGTATTCAACTTAATGGCAATACTAAGGTCTATTTTGAATGGAGGCTGAGTCCTTTTTGCTTTACTTCTTGGTGGCAGTGGAACCAGGAAGCTACCAAAGTTGAATGACATTTGCAATTATGTACTGACCACTTATTATGCATTGGATGCTAAATACATTACCCTGGCTCCTGATGCAAAGAATGGCTAAATATATGCACTTTAACGCCTGCATTTCACATCATAGAAAAGAAACACATATAATTGGGAATGTGATTTCCCCATAGACTCCCTATTTATATATTAAGTGATTTCTATTTGCTCTGAGGGTGACATTTTCTTTCATAATTATTTCCTAAAATTTGTGCCGGAGTGTTGTCTATATTTATTCTTCCTCTTTTCTGACATAATTGCTTTACTGACATTCTTCAGTAATTTGTCTTTAGTGGATAACTAAATAGTCATAGAAGTAAATATTAATTTGGTATCTCTAAAGAAAAATCAACACATCAGCCAAAGCTTACATTCATTTGTTCTCATGTCTGCAATTTAAATTTCTTAATAAATATTGAGTGCTTTCATATGCATACTCTACTGATGTAAAGAAGACTTGGAATAAGATATGTAATACACACATTTTTGTAGAAGATGCCAGAGAAAGTTTAGACATTCTGGGCTTTAATTAACTATCTAGTAAGAAAGACAGAAGATAAAAAGTGGGTAGATTTTATTTTATTTTTTTTTTGTGTGTGTGTGTGTATGTGTGTGTGCATGTTAAAATAACATGGACATGGTATATTAGAGCAGGATTTACACATAGACTCACAGAGAAGGTAGAGAAGATGTCTGTGGGTGTGGACGAATGAATAGAGCTGACATATGTCAGAGGCTCAGGGGAAGGGAGTATGGGATGTGGGACATTAGGCAAGTTAGACCAAGGAATAGAGTGGCAGCAGAGCCATGAAACTAAGAAGACAATTTGTGTGGGAAGAAGGAATGGTGTCACTCAAATGGAAAAGGATGTTTGGATCTGGTTTTGCAAGATATTAGTTCCCAAGTCTCACTAAGATAGAGAAGCAATGCTTAGTAAAGAATGGCAGAGTGACAGTGCTGTATGTAATACCATATTTATTTCTCATTGTTACTGAGCCAATTAAACCTTATTGTCCTTCCTTCTGTGGTACTCATCAATGGCTGCCTGATAAAGTTTCAGAAATAACGTATTTTCTTAAACAGATTACAGCTGACCTGTTGTAGAGACAGGGAGCTGTCATTCTGCTCAGTTATACTTTAAAACCAGTCTAGTCATTGCTTGAAGAAACTGTTGTTTGTCTCATCCAGAGATGTGATGAATCAGGGCTGGGTCACAGTACACCTAATTCTCCTTTCTCTTCTAGAATATTTGTATCTCTTAACAATTACTTTAAAATCTCAGTTTTTACAAAATGAGTCACTTTACATGGCTTGTATTTGAAAATGAGACTGAATCACACTCTGATGCATTCTCTTTTCTTTTTCCTTATTTTTAAAAGAGTTAAATAAAATGTTTACTTTTAAAAATGCAGCAAAGTGAGTATTGACTGGCTTTGTATTTCTTTTGGCAGTTTCAACCACCTGAGTATGTATTGAAGAGACTGTATTAGGAGAAAAATATTCACAATGTATAAACACACACACCTCACACATAGCCTTGCATATCAGACTTCATCTGCTGGTGGGCAGCCTAATTCTCTGATGTATTTAAGTCCATCTGGTGCTTTCCCCATTCCCCTGATGTGCTTACTGGCTGCTGTAATCTAAGTGTCAGAAACACACTTCCTTGCATTGAATTATCCATGTTTGTCATTCTGATTATTAGTCTATTTGGTAAATGAGCTTCCATTTCCATGCACCAGCAGTTTGTGTCTACTTTTAAATCCCTTTAGGGATATTTGGAGATATATTTCTAGAAACTGGCTATGGATTATGATCCAAATTGTCTCTTATTCCTACTGAAGACACACATCATTGTTTCACATTTCTAAGACCAAGTTGTTACACACCAAGACTGTCATTTATAAACCAAGCAGAGGAGTAAAACTAGACAGTAGAGAAAGATTCTTTAAACACTCATGAGAATAGTTTATATCACTCACAAATACACACACACACACACACACACACACACACACACACACACACACACACAAAACAAAACAAAACAAAAAAAAAAAACTTTAAAGACACAGTCCAGAGTTACCTGAGAGATTCTCCGATGGTGAGTCAATCATATGGGCCTGTCTTAATCGTTTTCTTGATTGTTAGTTGAGTTGGGAGAGCCTGACCCACTATGGGCAATCACTCCCTAAATAGATGGCCCTGAGTTCTATGTGAAAGCTAGCTGAGCATGAGCCAGTGAAGAAGCAAGCAAAGCAACATTGCTTCAGGCTCTCCCCATGAGTTCTGTGCTAACAGCCCTCCTAGATGGACTGAGATCTGATCATGTAAGCCAAAGAACCCATTTCTCACCAAGTTGCTATTGATCATGGTGTTTTACCACATCAACAACAATGAAAGTAGAATGAGAGATAAGAACACAGCACATGACCCTCTCCTTTTAAAGTTACAAATGCAATGCTCTTGATGACTTCAAGTTACAGACTAACATGGGAGCAGGAAGGTTCTGAGTAGTTCCTTAGGACATGCTAGTGAACAAAAAGTCAGCAGATTAGAGTTGTAGAAGACAACCCTCAGAAGCAGAGCATGCGTTTCCCCTTCCACATCATTTACTACTGTCCTAACAACACACAACAGCTCCACCCTCACCAATTTTTAGCATATAACATAATATGGCTGTGAGCTTGCAGCAAGGACAAAACACTTGTTTTCATCACGTGTGACTAAAACTCGACATCCGCTGATTCCCATTCCCCCCTCTTATTGCTCCTTGAGATGGCATTCCACCATTTGCATCTGTGGATGTAGCCACTTCTGATTTGTGTGTCAGTGGAATCAATGAAGTCACACAGCATTTGTCCTTCTTTGACCGGCTTGTTTCAGTCAGCATAATGGATCAGTTGGCTATAGTAAATGAAAGGATTAGCTTTTTCATGGCAGAGTGATAAACACACACTCTCATACAGGCACACATACTTTCTCCAGCTGTCTCTTGCCCCCTCCAAACCATCATCCTCATTGTCTTTATCTACTTTTTTATTTACCAGTGGATATGTGGGGACTCTCCCCCTCTTGACTATACCAAATAGTACACAGCGAACATCAAATACCTCTCTAATGTCCTTTGCATATGTTTACACGCATACACAGATATGGAGAGGTTGGATTTTATAATTTTTATAGTTATTTTTCTGGCTTCATTTTCTTCAACAGTCATCTAAATAGCTCTAAGGTAATGCTCCATGCTTTGATTTCCATTTCCTTGATGTTTAGGGGTTCTGATTTCTTTTCAAACAGCTGATGGCTATTTGTATGTTTTCTTTGAAGAAATGTCTGTTTAAATCAACTGTTTATTTTACATCATTTGTTTTGCTATTGCAATGTAATCATTTTTATGTACTTTGGATATCAGACATATAATTAGCAAGTATTTTTTTTCATATTCTGTAGGTTACCTTTTTACTCTAGTATTTCCTTTGTGAAAAAGTTCTTTAGTTTAATGTAATTCCACCCCATCCCTACTTTTGTTGGCTCGATGTTTGATGTCAGATTTAAGAAAGAAATCATTGCTGAGACCAGTGTTATGAAGCTTTCTTCAGCACTGTTTTGTCTTCTAACAGTTTCATAGTTTTAAGTTTAATGCTTTCTATCAAGTTGATTTTCTTCTGTGCATTATAAAATAAAGGTCCAATTTATTCTCTTGTGTGTGAATTTCAAGTTTTCCCAGCACCATTTATTCAGAGTTTTTTCTTTTCCCATTGTGTGCTTTTGACACTTGGCCGGATTAGTCTGACTACGTATGCATGGGCTTATTTCTGAGTTTTCTATTCTGCTTCATTGATTGATAGATGCATCTGCCATTAAACCAGTTGTTTAGATCATCATAGATCTGTAATATATTTTGAAATAGGAAAGTGTGATGCCATCAGCTTTGTTTTATCTTTTCAAATTTGTTTTGATTATTTGAGGTCCTTTGTGGTTCTGTATTAATTTTAGTTTGTTTTTCAATTTCTGTAGGCATTTTAAGAGAGAGTGTATTAAACCTGTAAAAATTGTTTGAAATTGTAAGAATGCTTCAATAGCACTAAATATTCTAATCCTTGGGCATAGGATGCATTTCCTCTCACTTGTATCTTATTTGTTTCATTATTGTGGTTTGTAGTATTTAAGTCCCTCACCTCCTGGTTAAGTTTACTCTTAAAGACTTTATTTCATTTGATGCTATTGCAAAAATAATTTTTCCCTTTTGTTTCTTTTTAAAATTTTCATTGTTAATATATAGATATTAAACCAATTTTTGTATTTCTATATAATTTTTGACTTTAAAAAATGTTTCGATGCATTCAATCAAGAGTGAAAATTAGACATTTCAGAGATCAGGTGGAGATGTAAAGGGGGATGAGTTATGGCACAAAGTCCGTGGAGATATGGGAGCCTAATAGGTAATATAAGCTATAGTGTTGTGGATAATCAGATTCAGGGCTTCAACAATGAGTTCATCCATCTTCCTTGGGCACCTGCTATCTGCTATGTGACAGGTACAGCGATGTGTATTGGAAACATGATGGTGAAAAGTCCAAGGACTGGAGGGAAGTAAGGCCAAGTGTCTGAAACTCCCAGAAGGTTGAGAGAATTGTAGGGGAGCTAAAATACCCTGTGTTAGGTCAAGTCAATAGAAGATTTTGAAAAGAAGCTGGTCAACACTGCCATGTCATGGAGAGATATTAGGTAAATTAAAGGAGATTGGCCCTCCGGGTTAGTGATAAGGCAGGCATTGCTGACACTGACAAGGCAGCTTCAGTGGATTTATTTAGGGTCACAAGCCATATTGGTGGGTGTAGCAGGTAAATAAAGGAAGTGGAAAAAAATGGAGAATTGAACTAGCATCAGATCCAGACCTGCAAGCTTTAGAAAGACACCAAGGCCCGCTATCATTCTAAACCTTTTATTTTTCAAAGTGGCACAGAATTCACATATACTCTGGAGTATAGCAGAGCTCCTATAGAACATCTAGTGGTAGAATTCTGCATAAACAATTATGACTCTGATATCTCCATGCCTTTGCTAATGCAAACTCCTTGGTGCTTCGTTATCGTTTTCCAGCAGTGATCCCCATTTCAGGAACGTGAACTTTAAATGAGAGAAGAGACCTTTAAAAGATGCATTGAGAGCTGGACGGTAGTGATGCCTTTAATCCTAGCACTCGGGAAGCAGAGGCAAGTGGAGACCAGCCTGGTCTACAAGAGCTAGTTCCAGGACAGCCTCCAAACAACAGAGCAACCCCATCTCAAAAATCCAAAATAAATAAATAAAAATTAGAAAAAAAAAAAGATGCACTGAGATTGAGTTGGGAAGGAAGCCAGGGCTCAGGAGACTGGGGAGGAATAAAGTAAAACAGTGAACTTGAGTTTTCATTTGTGTTATCCTCAAAATTATTCAAATATTAAAAAAAAATACAACCCATACAAGGAAAGGCTTTGGAGAGTTTGGTTTGTCAGTTTTCCAGCACTGTGATGAAAAATCAGAGGGAATCAATTACGTAAAGAGGAAAGGCTCTATTTGACTCACAGTTTAGAGTTTAGTTTGAGGACCCCTCTTCACTGCATTTGAGCCCACATAGAGGAAAGATATCACAGTGGTAAATATGGAAGAAGGGGAAGTTCTCAGTGTTCACCAAGCAAAGAAACACAGGAAGAAGCTAGCCTTTCAGCATCTCCTTCAAGAGATGTCTCCACTGATCCAAGTTCCTTCTGTTAGGTCTCATCTCCCAAAGATCCCATCTGCTTCCCATAATGCTACTAGCTGGCATCTAAACTCTGAACATCTGGGTCTTTGAGAGAAAATTCTGATCCAAAGCAGAGAAGCACAAGATGCAACAAAATTTGTGAACTAGAATTTCTTGATAAGTTGGACAAAATAAGGTTGAGATAACAAATAAGGCATTTGTATCAGGAATGAGAGAATACCCTCTCCATAGGAAATGCAGCAAGACCCTCAAGGTATCTACTAAGAAAATAGCATGTTCAAGGTAAATTGATGAAATATGAGAGCATAGGACATCCAGAGGCATTGATGGAATGTCTCTTAGCTCAGATAGGTGTAGCTTGTGTACTCGAAAAGCAAAAATACACATAACAGAAACTTATTTTTACCTTGAGTAATTTTGAATAAACTCATTGGACTAGACTTTATGTTCACTTAGAAAATTTAAAATAATACCTAGCATGTTTTTGGAATGCTTTTCATGAATCAGACACACTGCCAGCTACTTTACAATTATTGTCTCACCACGAGCCCATGGATTAGCTACTGTTAATTTTTTCCAGGGTCAGGTAGCCAAAATACCAACCAGAATTCAATTGTAAATCTCCTGAGCTTAGCCACAGGGTGTACACCAGGACTAAGCATATGGGAACTGTTCCCATATTAGTTTTCTATGAATATCATAGGATGAAGTCTTTCTGGGTTGAATCACAAACACAAAGGGCTAGTGGGGATTTTAAAAAGGCTTGGATAGGCCTCATTAAAACCCTGTAACTAAGCCTTAGTATTAGCTGACAACAAGCTTTATAAGCTACACATACATATCAGTTTAAAAGGTGAGTTTTGTGGTTAATAATTATACAAAACAATAATGTGATATTATAAAAACATCTACCAAAACTATTGATTAAGGGAGTTTAAAATGGGGCTAGGCAAATCCTCAGAAACACAGAAATGGTGTCATAAGTCAATGACGTCATGCAGGCACGATCCTGTGAGCTCAGAGGTTATATCTGTAGAAATTAATCCCCAGCTTGCTCTCTTGTCTGCCTCTCTGTTGACCTCTTCTTTCTTCTCTGGTCACTCAAAGGCTATTATTCTGAAGTTGCATTCCAGTGCCCCTCCACTCTGCCCTCCATGGTTTTGGAATCTATTTTCTTGTCTGACAGAAACAACTGGAATTCAGGAGGTTTTTCAATTCTACCTTTAACTGGAAGGTCTATTATATATCTTGTCTATCTATCTATCTATCTTCTATCTATCTATCATCTATCTATCTATCTATCTATCTATCTATCTATCTATAATCTATCTATCTATCTATCTATCTATATCTATCTATCTATCTATCATCAATCTATCTATCTATCTATTGTCTATCTATCTATTATCTATTTATCATCTATCAATCTAACATCTATCTACCTATCTATCCAAATTCTGGAAAGAAGGGCCCACCTGTTTTCATTTTTCATTTGAGAAAACTAAATCTGGCTGGGACTTCCTTTCCCCCCTCAAATCCAACTCATAATAACTAGGGTTGATGCTGCCCAAGTTCCTGTTTACAAAGGTCAAAATCATAACAATCTAAGAGATAATGTTTTCTGGATATTTAATCGTCCCAGGACAGCTTTGATAGTACAGTATTAATGGCTTCGTTAGTCTCATTTATTCTGATTGCAATTCTTTGGTTTGACAAGAAAAGATGCTGAGCTGTGAAGAGTGATAGAAACAATGTGCCAGGGTAAGAAGGGCACAGATGGCTGTTGAAAATTATAAAATCAATGTGCCAGGGGTTATGAAAAATCACACCCACAATATACCTACTCTACCTACTCTCTAGCAGGGAGATTTATGATGAGGGTATGGATGCATGACATTCTTGGTTATTTTTTTATTATCATATTACTGTCAGATGTTCTTGGTATATGACTTATCACCATGAAATGCCTAGAGGTCACAGTGTTCTGGAATACATATAGGGAAAAATTACTAGCACAAACTTCAGTGAAAATTTCTAGTATAATAGCCAATTTCCTTGAAGATATAAGGACTCACATTTTTATTTGACTTTCCTGCTGTGTTTTCTGTTTTGACTTTTGTCCTAAACACTGACACAAGGAATTATCACCACCTATGTCAGAGGCTAGAAGGGAAAATGAATGACATGCACTGTCTCTTCACTACATATCACACATGTATCAGTCTTGTATGATGTCTGTTTCTCTTGATTGTTTGTTTGGTTTTGGTGTCTAGAGACAGAGTCAGCTCTGGTTAACTTCAACTGTTAACTTGATGTAGCCTTGACTCTTCTGCAAGGAAAATCCTAACTGAGGAGTTATGTCAATAAGACTGGCCCATGGGCATGTCCACTGTGGTGGCACCATTTTCTGAGCATGTGATCCTGAAGAATAAGCCAGCTATCAGGCAGTGTCCTCCAAGGTTCCTGCGGTCCTTTGGCTGTGGTCTGAATTCCTTGGTTGAGGGAATGTTGTGAAAAAAGCAAGCAGGCTTGCTTTTAGGTTCTTACTTGACTTCCTGCCCTGACTTCTCTCAGTGATGCACTGTAATCTGTAAGCTGAGAAGAACCTTTCCTCCCTTAAATTGCTTTTGGTCAAAGTGATTATTCACGGCAACAGAAAGGAAAATTGAACAGGATCTCACTCAATATCCTTGAGTGCCTGGTACTTGTATGTATTCTAAACTGACTTCAAACTTTTGGCAATCCTTATTACCCGGCCTCCTCAAGACTGAGACTGTAGGCTTGAGCCACCATGGCCTATTGTTTCTTGCACAGATATTAAACATATTTCTAGCAAACCACTGAAAAATGATCATATAACATAAAATGTCAAATCAAAATAAGTCATGAGCTACTTTTACATATTACCTTATTACTTGAGCCTTTTCTACTTCTTTTAACAAAATCAAGCTAATTCTATTCTTTTCCTTTATAATGAGGAATCTAGTTAAGAGGTCACACAGCTCTGTGAAGGTCATGAGAAATACTTCTTTCTGTGCAATGTGATGCAAAGATTATATACACTACTTGACTCTCACATGAAACAGCTATAAATAACCATTTTGACTCATATGCTTCAATTTCAGTATTCATAATTAATTTATTATGGCAATTTAAGGTAAGAGAGTCCTGATTAATATCTCACTATGATAAAAAGGCAAGTATATCAGTTCTTTATATATAAGCCACATAAAAGCTCGTTAACTCTGTGAGATTCAATGGTCTTCATAAAAATTGCATAATAATCATTTTTAGAAGGCTGATTATTTTGATAATTGTTGTTATCTTGTGCTAGGCCCAGAGTCCTCAGATAAAGCACACAAAGCTCAAGTCATCGTAAGAAAATGGCTAAATCTGACTTGAGACTCAAAGGCAAAAGAAGACATGTAATAGGGTTGAGAGATGGCTCAGTTACTGAGGGTACATATTATTGATGCAGAGGACTGGAGCTCATATCTCAACACACACTTAGAGTAGCTCACAAGAATATGTGCCTTCAGCCCAGGATATCTGATACCGTCTCCTGGCCTCCATGGGTACCCACACTCACCTGCATATATCCACACACAGACACAGATAGACACATCAGCATAATTATAAAAATGTCCTTTAAAAAAGACATGTAACATTGGCATAAAATGTTTGCAAGTCATATATATGTAATTAGTATCAGTAACATATAAAGAGCCAATAACTTAGTAATCTAATGTAAACATTGGGGGCAGGGACCAGAGATGACATTAAAGGTATAGGATTTCTTTGGGGGATGGTGAACTGTTCTGAATATAAACTGCTGATGGTTGCAGAACTCTGTAATGAAAATGACTGACTAAAGGAAGAACTAGGTTCCATATTAAAAAAAAAGTTTCAATAAACTATTAAAATGGGGAATATTTGAATAGACATTTCATAAAAAGATGTACATATGGTTATTAATGACAAGATGTTCAACATCATTAGTCATTAGGAAACTTCCAAATTAAAACCATGATGAAGTAAAATTTCACACCTACTGTAATGGCTATAATAAAAAAGATAATGTAATACGCATGGGCAGACATCTGCAAAGAAACCGTCAAACATTGCTGGTGGAAATGTAAATTGATAGTGCCACTTTATAGACTAGTATAAGAATTTTTTTATTTTTAAATTAATTTTTAATTTATATGTATGTGTGTATCTGTGTGTGATTATGCACACACGGCTGGAGGCAGCCATAGAAGCCAGAAGAGGCCATCACATCTTCTACCCCATTGGTTCCCTTATACACCTCGGTTCTACCTACCCAAGGGTGGCTCCATCCACAGTGGGCTAGGCCTCCTACAATCAGGAACCAAGAAAATTAACCACTGACATGCCTGTAAACCAGGTGGGTGGATGTAAATGCTCAATTGAAGATACCTCTTCCCAGGCATGTCAGATTGACTATAAAGAATAGCCATCACAATGGGTGAAGTTTAATAGCATGAAAATGTTACAGCACTAAAATTAAAACACAAAAGCTAAGCAAAGAGAATAAATACACCAGAATTATCTAGAATATTTACTGGGAAAATTATTAGCTCTATAATTTTATAAGTATTTAAAAGGATAAAATGGGATTGTTCAATGAAGAAGATTCCAGTGTAATATAATCTCTCTCCACACATACACTAGTGTATATATGATTAATAGCCTAATGCTAATATGATATTATTGCTTTTACATTTCTACAGTAGTACTGCTGGTTAAATAATGGGAAAATGCCCTTAGAATAATTACAAAGCATGGTACATTCTAAAATTAGAGGCGAAATTAGAAGTTCTTGTATCATCGTGTAGACCACTTACTGTCTTTGCCATATGACTTTACTGAAGGATCACTGTTGGTAAAATGATCAATTAAATAATCTCCCAGGGCTCCCTTCAGGGCTTGGAATTAAATAATTTCTGTAATTAAGAAAAAAAAAGTCTGTTTGTGACAGTGTTTCAGATCACCCATTTTCCTTTTATTTCTCATTGCTAATGGTCAGAAGAGTGGAAAACTTGAAAGGATTCAGAGTCAAGAATCATTTTCTTGAATTGTATTTACTTAATGAATTAATTCCTGTTCAGAAGAGCTAAGATATTGAAACATGTAAGAGAAACATAACCAACGCAATGAGCATAACAAAGTGATGTCAGGACAACAGTGACAATGTGGCATGCTGGACTGTATCACAAATATACTTTATCCTAGGAGGCACTTCAATGCATGATCAATAGGGTGTCTTGAACTGCCATCCTGCAGTGAGAATTGTTTTGTTTCCTTTTCAACTTGACACAAGCTAGGATCATCTAGGAAGAGGAAACCTTAAATGAGAAAATGCCTCCTCCATTAGATTGGCCTGTAGGCAAGTTTGTGGAGGCATTTCCTTGATGTGAGAGTTATCCAGCACACTGTGGGCACTGCCAATCCCTATGCAGGTGGTCCTTGGTGCTTTAAGAAAGTAATATGAGTGAACTCTGAGGGGCAAGGCAATACATGGTATTCTTGCATGGTTTCTGCTTCAGTTCCTGTCTCCAAGTTCCTTACTGCATGTCTGCTCGTGATAGATTGTAAGTGTCCAGTGAGGTAAGCCCTCTTCTTTCCATGTTACTTTAGGTCATGATCTTTTTCCTAGCAACAGAAAACAAAGCAAGGCATCCATATACTTGCATGCTGAGTACATGTGTGCCAATGACTTTCTGACATCACCTGAAAATGGTGGTATATTTTATCTTTGCTGTGAAAGGACACATCACCAAACCTGGGTAGAGCATCGGTTTTACAAAGTTGGCCAGGTTTCCATGAGATGAAAAGGACACTTCCTGAGCTGAAACTAAGTGTATGCACTTAACTGTCTTCAGTAGATAGGCTGTTTACTGCAGGCGAGACTAGCCGATTCAGCTAAATTGTGAGAGGACCTCAACAGGGCCCATCAGTCACTATGTTTTAATTGCTGAAGGTAACAGCCACCTGAGGCAGGAATAAATTATGCCCAATTGTTAAGGACAATTATGTGCCTTATCAGCTGGTCAGCAACAAGAGACTGGAATATATGGACCATTAATCTGTATGCGAGCAGCTGTTCCTGAGTCTCTTCCACAGAGAAAGTGAGAGTCCTCTTGGCCTGCCTTGTCAATCACCAGCAAATTAAAAACAACTTAACTGGCATCTTCTGTGTTACAGGTCATTTTCTTTTAAAACGGGAATGTGAGTCCAGAGAATAGATGTTTATTAATTTTGAAATGAATCAGAGTTTCAGAGAAAGTTTTGTTCCCCACATTTTCTTGTATTCGGGAATGGACATATTTTAGGAAGAAAGATACTCAAAGACAGCAGGTTCCTGGAGTTATCGCAAGCCTCCTTTCTTTATTTTACAATATTTACTCACTCTGGTATTTTAGCTTTCACCCTACGAGACAGAGAAACAAGTTAAAAAATGTAACTAAATAAATATATTTTCAAAGAGTGAGGAGCAGTAGGGAAATAGAGGGGAGAGAAAAACAACGAAGCCAAGGAGTTAGGTGATGGATTTTTTGTCTCTAAAGCCGTGCTTGTTTTCTATTTCAGGTTTTCAAATCACAATTTAGAAAGTCTACCACACACTTGCATGATTCTTACACATTCAAAGACAAGGGTAGGAATGATTCACATCGGATGAGGGCAAAACACCAATCGGGCAAAACACGATTCACATCAGATGAGGGCAAAACAAGAGTCCTATAGCAGCCACGGGAAGGAGGGGGTCCTCAGAGAGCCTATGAGCTATGCCTCGTCTGTGAATGCAGAGGACATCAGATTGTCCCTCTCCCCGTTTTTTGTAGTAACAGTCAGGGGAGGGTCTTAGTACCAAAATGTTGTTAGGTAAAATAATTGGTTCTGGGGAACTTGGAAAGCAGATCACGCTTCTAACGTGTTCCAGAGGAAGGGGTTGGCTAAATGAACATGGCAAGGACTTTAGCTGAGAGGTACTGGGGCAGTTTGAGCTCAAGAGAAGATTGACAAGCAAAGATTGAGCAACATGTGGATAGGAGTTGAAGCTAGAGACTGGGCAACAGGTATGTTGTGTCCTTTGGAGAGAGAGGGATTCAGGGAGAATGTTTTAAATGTCTGTGAGGAGGATCCAAGTGGAGGCTTGGCATGGAGCATGTAGGGTGTGAGGGCAATTGGCAAGGCCCTCTGTAGTTATGGACTCAGTTTCACTTCCTGTTCCAACCAGAAGGATGATGCATCAGTCTGCTTTGTAGCCCATTTATGACTGTAGGACCAGTAACGACAGTGGCATGTAGCTTGCGACAATCGACACGTTTCTCTAGGCACCAATCTTGAAATATTTGGTACAGGCATGTACAAACTCCTTTTCTGCTATCTCTGAGGCTCATATGCTTTGGAGCTGACATAGATGAGACTGGAACTTTGAGAAACTGAGTGTGTGGCATGGAGTGGGGTGGGATGGGCATGGCCAGCCAGCCTAAGGTTCCCATTCTAATACAGCTAATTAAAATAAGAGGAAATGAAAGAATGACAAAACACTGATCCCTCATTAGTTTATTCCTACTTTTTTCCTGAGAAAGGCCCTTAGGGTGGAGACCAGGCTTTGAATTTTAAAGTTTTCCTTAGGATTATAGGCACATGCCACCAATCCTGGCTGCTCTTTTAATATTAGGAAAGTAAAAGGATGTTGTCATCATTTGATTCATGAAATCATTTGCCCTTTTCCTTTAAGTAGAGATTTAACTAGCCTTTTCCATTTATACCTGGCAGTGTTTAGATCCTATGCTGTTGTGTTTGGGTGTGTCATGTATGTGCAGGTGCCCATGCAATGAGGGCAGAAGAGAGCTCTGGGTGTTCTCATTTCTCTTTGTCTTATTTCTTCCAGGCAGAGTCTCTCCCACAATCAGGAGACTTCGTGTATTTTCAAAAAATTGGTCTGATAGACATAAGCTCCAGAAAACACAGGGCTGGTGTTCCAGGTGTAGAAGACCATTACTGGTTTGTTATGTGGGTGCTTGGATTTGAACTTTGGCTCTTATGGTTGTACAATAAGTACTCTTAACTGTAGGTTATATGTTTTTTAATTATTAGGAAATTTAATTATGAGGAAAAAATATATATATATATTTTATATAATTTGTGGTAATGGCAATTATTAAATTCTATAAAACATTCTATTAATTAATGTATTTTCTAGATAACCATTCAGTTAATAAATAATTTCAGGTTTATTTGCATAGAAGTTAAGCAATGTATTGCCATGGCAATATGGTTAAACAAGGACTTGTCTTCACTTTTCAATCTGTATGAACTGGTAGATTGCTTAGATCTCATAGTTATTCAAAATTTTTGTTTCCATAGTTACTTTTTTTTTATAAATAAGGATGACATTAATACCTAGTATATGCTTATTATAAAACTATGTATATGAAGAACCTGGATTGCAGTATAAGATCTCTATGTGTGGTTAGTAATAAGTCTATTCCTTAATATATCTGGTGCCTTTCCTATTTACATTGTTTTACAATTTTCTTTTTCTCCAACTAACAATGTATCTGTTTAGGTATGTAGGTATGTATTTTAACTGTAGCACTTTCTCATTCCGAAACCCAAGGGAAGACACACATTTTTATGTGGAATCATGGATGGACTGGGTGTGGGGATTAAGAGAGGGTGGAAGTGCAGGGCAGTTGACTTGCCTGGAAGTTCTCTCTCCTGTTTTGTCTCTTTTTTGAGCTGAACTAAATTCAACTTTTAAAATTAAAATAGAAATTCTTAGAGCACATGCTAGAGTCATTGTGTGGAGTGATGTGATACTTAAACATTTTGGAGAAAGTGGCTTAGATTATTGACACTTTTAAAAACACCACCTTTCAAAAATATTTAATTTTATTTTTAAATTAGTTTATGGAATGACAAGTTTCCACATGGAGTTTTCATATGCATTTCATTTTGGTCCACTCTATCCTATTTTGCCTCACCTTCTTGCTTTTTTTTGCTCACACTTTTCTTTTTTTATGATGAGGAAATTGTTTATTTGGCTCATAGGTTACAGTCTATCATTGAGGGAAGTCAAGGCAGGAACTCAAGGTAGTAACAACGGGTTGGGAACTGACCATGGAGGAAGGGATCCACTGGTTTGTCAGCATGGCTTGCTCAGAATCTTTTCTTCTCTTTTCTCTTCCCCCTCCTCATTTTTTCTATATAACTCGGGACCACCTTCTCAGGAGTGTGTACAGCACACTTTAATAAAAGATGCCATTATCTTCCTGTCTTCTTCCTAAATTGTGAAAGCTCCTAGAGGTACAGAGGGATGTAGATGTTTAGCCCCTCAGAGGTGCCACCCTTTTGAGGTCATTGCATGGTCCACTCCTGTGAGCTAGAAGATATAGGAGTCTGGAACAGTCCTGCTTGTGGGGAAGGTTCAGCAAGTAACCTGAGACCTTCCTGTGGCAGTTGCTCCCACTTTTCTATTTTGTCTTCCTCCTCATCCCCTCTTACTCAGGCTCACTGGTCCCTTTCCCATTTCCTGACCTTTCTCTGTTTACTCTCACCTTCACACACACATCTAACAGAGGCTAAGATCTGTATGTGAAGGAGAGCGTACGATATTTGCCTTTCTGAGCCTGGATCACTTACTTAATATAATATACAAATACCACCTTTAAAACAGTGTAGTTTTTGTGGGGAACTTGTAGACACTGCTGGCTTGCCTTGAGGAGGATACAGGACACTGAGACATATTTTAGGAAGCCAGGATTTTCATAAATAATGGGAAAATAAACTCTCCACACTAGGAAAAGAACACTAAAAAGTAGATGGAGTATTTTCATTTCTTTCATTCATTAACTACATAATCTTAAGTTAGTTATTCAATATATCTCAGCTTCTTCATTAGTGAAGCAGAGAAAGTAACAAATTTAAAGTGATTTTAAAATCTCTATATTTAAATAATATGTTCAGTCCCTAGAGGAGCCAGGAGCTTGATACAAGCTTCTTTATTATTCTATCTCTTATAGAGTCAAGGTGCACACAATACAGGAACCCTTGCTGTGCTATATATTGTAGGCACGAGTGAAGAAATAATGTGACAGTAAGCTATTAATAGAATTTTGATTCCAACTGAAATAGAGGCCACAGTATAAACATCAGAAGGCAGCAAGCTAGGAAAATGATTACTATATGGTTATAGGCAGGATTTTAGTTTATGCTTTTTTTAAAAAAGATTCAAAATGTAGGATCATTTATAACACTACCAATGTCTGAAAATTAGAGGGAAAATATCTGTTGAAATATCTTTTCCATAAAAAAGCAATTTCTCTAATATAAGATAGAGTCCTTTTCTCTGAGCAACTTTCCTGTTAAGGGGAAAACATTCTTCCAGTTATGAGTGATGTGGATACAAACGGTTTTCCAAATGACAATTCCTTTTTAATGTATAGTTTCAGAAATTATTTTCTACCAAATGTATGCTTGTTTACATAATTATAAGTGATTTTCCTAAAGCAAAAAGAAAATAAGAAAACTTTATAGTTTTCAAATATCTTCTGTCCTAGAAAGACTGCACTTAAAAACCTTCGTGGTTTTTTCTTTTTATCTGGTGAAAAATTTTTAATTGTTCAACCTTTTTTCATCTTCAGATTTACTTAGGTTTAATTTTCAAAATGTTATGTATTAATGTATATAATGTGATTGAAGTGTGTGTGTGTGTGTGTGTGTGTGTGTGTGTGTGTGTGTTTGCATGGTGTGTGCTGTGCACTCATGTATGGAGGCCACATTAGGATGCCTAGAATCCTGTCCTGTCAATCTGCATCTCATTTACTTGAGACAGATTTTCTCCTTGAACCTAAAACTAGGCAGGCAGCCAGCAACACCCAGTGACCCCCCACCTCCACCAACTGACAACACTGATGATGGGTAATGTTATTCTGTATATATGTTTCTCATACTGGTTAATAAAGCACTGTGGCCAATAGAAAACTAGATAGGTGGGGCTAGGAGACTAGGAGGAGGAAAGAGGAAGTAGAAGGAGGAATCGAGATGTAGAGCATGGAGGAAGCAAGACGCCAGCCGCAGCTCCCAGTTAAGATGAGCCACGTGGAAATACTTAGATAAGTAGAAATGGGTTAATCATTAAGACAGAGCTAGCCCATAAACAATAATTGTAACTGGCCAACAGGATTGTATCAAATACAGAATCTCTGCGTGTTATTTAGGGCTCACGTGGCGGTGGGACCATGGCGGCAGGACCGGGAGGCCGGCGGGGAGGAACCTGCCATAACACACTGAGGTTATAGAAACACACATGTGTCTAGCTTCTTATGTGGGTGCTGGGGATTTGAACCTAGGTTTTCATACGCATGCAACAAATCCTTCCTCCTTTGGGCCATCTCCTTTGCTCCTAATATGATGCTTTGATCTATAGATGTCATAGGTCATATTATAGCTAGGATTTATTATGCAGTGCTGACTCATTCACTCATATGTCAGTCTTTTCACACTCTTAGTATTCTGTGGTGAGAACATTTAAGATCCTCTTACCTAAAAATTTTCAAGAGGACATGTGGACATCATGTCATCAGTGACCAGTGTACAGTATGCCTCCAGAGTTTATTCCTCTGGTTGGAATTGACCATTGTCCCTTTGACAGTCTTTGTTTTTAACCCATCATTTACCAGGTCTCCTGTGGAAACCCTTGGTAACCATGTCTTTGTGGGCTTCTGCAGCATTTGCTTTTGTGTGTTTGTGTCCTCAGCCTTATTCACGTTGCTGGGAAAGAGTCTTCCCTCTCTCCTAAGGTGTAATAATAGTATTTAAGTGTGTGTGTGTGTGTGTGTGTGTGTGTGTGTGTGTGTGTGTGTGTGTTGCTTCATTCACATGTGTATGGACCCTTAGATTGACCATGCATCTTGGCTACTATGAACAGTGCTGTAGTGAACCTGGGGAAGCCGATATCTTTCTGACATCTTGAGTTTATTTCCTTTGGGAAACCAGAGACAGGGACCGCTGGGCCACAAGGTGGTTCCAATTTAATTGCTTGAGAAATATTCATGCTGTTTTCAATAAGGATTATACCAATTTGCGTTTCTGCAACAGTGTGCAAGTATTTCTTCTTATCTTTGTCTTTGCCAACACTTATCTTTTATTGTTTTAAAAATAACTACCTCCCCCCCCTTTTGGGACTGGTGAGATGGCTCAGCAGGTAAAAACTGGTGAGTTTGATTCTCAGGACTCACATGGTGAAAAGAGCAAACCAACTCCTGCAAGTTGCCCTTGTCCTCCTCAGATGTGCAGTGAAATGCACATGTCTCCTCACACACAAATAAGTGTAATACAACCCCAAAGACTAACCCTCTGTCAGGTCCATGGTGATCCCTCACTGTGGTTTTAATTTCCCTTCTTCCAGTATAGTTAGAATTTAACATTTTATTTTCATAATCTGTCATTTATATGCCTTCTTTTGAGAAATGTCTATCCAGGCCTTTGCTCATTTTAAAATCAGGTTGTGATTTAAGGGGCTTGTATGCTGTTTGGTTTCTTCTGAGTTTGGATATTAACTCCTCATAGGATATATGTTTTGCCACTATTTTCTCTTACTCTATAGTTTATCTCCTTTAGATGAAGTAAGTTCTTTTAAGCAGAAAGATCTGTTTATAATGTTAGCCAGAAATATGTGCTTGGGTCAGCCAAGTCTGTGGCCCAGTTATGGTCTCCATTTACTCAGGCCACTCATTCCCCAAAGCCAAAGCCCTGGTCCTCATGCTAGGCAAACAGCAAACAGTGAGAAACAGAGTGGTGGGTGGCTTCTGGTTACCTGTCTGCTGGGTGATGGGAAAAGGCCATTTTTGAGCAGCATTGTGAGAAATCTTCTTAGCTCTTCATCTAATAAAAAAGGGAAGCACAGTGACCTACTACAGACAACACAATACCAAGAAAGTGTGATCTCCAGGCATACATGTCACGTCCATCCTTGTTACATGATGGGTCTGAAAATTCTTAAGTTTAAAAAAAATAACTGATATACCTATTCTAAGGAAAAGTCATAGAATGAAATTGTACATGACCACACTTTTATACCAAGAACCAAACAAATCACAGCTAAAAGATCTCAGACATTAGTGTCAATTCTCTCTCTAATAAGGAACAATCCATCCATCATTTTGCCCAGCTCTTCACTGAGTGAGATGGAAATAAATCTCATGACCCATAGATCAGAATATCAGAGTATATAGAACACATCTAAATTAGCACACATAGGACAAGCTCAGTGCTTAAATTAAAGTCAGTAGTTGAAAGGCTAGAGAGAGGGTTTAGTGGTTAAGAGCACTGTTTGCTCTTGCAGAGAACCTGGGTTGAGTTCCCAGCACTCACATGACAGTCCAAAATCCACTCTAAGTCCGGTTGCAGGGGATCTGATGCTTTCTTCAGGCCTTGATAGGCATCACGTGCATATGGCGCACATATATCCATGATGGGGGATGTTATTCTGTAAATATGTTTCTCATACTGGTTAATGAATAAAGCACTGTGGGCCAATGGGAAAGCAAGATAGGCAGGGCTAGGAGACAAGGAGGAAAGAGGAAGTAGGAAGGAGGAGTCAACATGGAGAGCCCGGAGAGGTAGAACACCAGCCGCTCTGGCAGGTAAGATGAGCCACGTGGAAATACTTAGAATAGTAGATATGGGTTAAACATTAAGACAGAGCTAGCTGATAAACAATGATAGTAACTGGCAAATAGCATTGTATCAAATACAGAGTCTCTGCGTGTTACTGGGGGCTGGTATGGCAGCGGGACCAGACCGGCGGCAGGAAAAACCGACTCGTAACATATCCATGCAGGCAAAATACTCATACTCATAAAATAAACACAATCTTTAAAAGGAAAATGGTCTAAAAACAATAAACTGAGGCCACACTTAGAGAACCTAGGAAACAGTGAAATTTTATCCAAATACAGAAGTACAGGAAAAACAAATAATGGGTAAACTCATCAAAAGCTATTTCTTAAAGTTGTTAGTTTTAACTCTGATGGCCAAATCAGTGATATAGACCCATCAGATTTTACATTGTGTATTTTATTCATGACATTGAAATAGGGTCCGCTAAATTCTATATATAAACTATAAAGCCTGTGAATACAAAAATACACAAAAGTTACATTGAGCTGTCTGAGTTTACATTCATTGTGTTACATGGATTTATGTATTTCATAAGGTATGTTTTTTGAGGAAATATATTATGGATTATATTTCTATACTATGACATGGTTGTAGAATTGAAGTATAATTATACGAGAAATTTGATAGGGGATGTCTTTCTGTATATGTTTCCCTTATTGGTTAATGAATAAAACACCGATTGGCTAGTGGCCAGGCAGGAAGGATAGGTGGCTACCAGACAAGGAGAATTCTGGGAAATGTAGTCTTCATGTGAGCCTGGGAAGAAAGGACTTGAGTCAGATGTTTTCTGGTAAGATAACACCATGTAGAAGTACTTAGATTAGTAGTTATGGGTTAATAACTGAGACAGAGCTAGTCAATAAGAAGCCTAAGCCACTGGCCAACAGTTTCAAAGTTAAAATAGCATCTGTGTGTTCATCTGGGGCAAAGTGGTTGCAGAACCAGGCAGGGAATCCCATAACAAAATGATGCTGGCAATGTGGGTTGTATGAAATTCCATATATAACCTGACAAAAACTTATAAAGGGTTTCTAAAGCAAAAGGACAAAGTCAAGCACAACTTCTTGGTAGCTCTGTTTGCCAGAGGCAAACAGATACTCACATTTCCTTTAAGGGAGGTTTCCTGACTCAGGAAAAGTGTAAAAAAGCAGCAGGCTCTTTTACCAAATAATCAAGTGGTGTTAACAAGCACATAAAACTTATGTGGCCAGTAAAAAGATAAAGATTTACAGTAAAGACAGATTTGGATGAAGTAAAACCTCAAAAGTGTGTTTAACATTTAAAAAAAAAGTCAAATTTTAAAAGTAGCAGGGCTGGAGAAATGACTAGGTGGCTCAGTCCTGATTTGAGCCTTCAGAACCCATACAATGGAAGAAGAGAAGTGGCTCCCACAAGTTTTCCTCTAACTGCCACATATGTGCTCCGCAGACATGCTAAGTCACTTTAAAAATTAAAGAAAACCACGCAAAGACTATTTTGCTACCGTGATGTTATGGGTCCCTTTCTGAAATGTCCCCACAGGCTTGTGCTTTAAAGACCTTTTCCATGCTGGTTGCACAATTTTGGGAAAAAGGCTGTAGGGCCTTTAGGAGGTAGACTCTAGCTGTAAGATGCAGAAACAGTCCTTTACCAACAGCACTGGTGTGGGAAATCTCACAAGGTTCTATAGTCTCTTAGTTACTGCTCTATTGTTGTGAGGAGACACCACACCACTGCAACTTAACAAAACAAATAATTTAGTTGGAAGCTTTTTTATAGTTTTAGAGGGTCAGTCCCTTATCATCATGGCTGGGAGTGTGTCAGCAGTCAGGCAGACATGGTGTAGGCCATAGCTGAGGGCTTACCTCTTATATACAAGATAGAATCAGAAGAGAAAGAGCAAGACTGGCCTGGAATAGGCTTGTGAAATCTCCAAGCCATCCCCCAAGTGACATACCTTCCTCATCAAGGCCACACATATTCTAATATTTCCCAAACAGTTCCTTGAAATTGGAGATCAAGCCTTCAAACATGTGAGCCAGTGAGGGCCATGCCCATTCACACCAACACACACACACCTAGATGAACAGCCACAGGCAGTTATGGCTATTGAGAGAAGGAGAATCAGTCTTCGTGGATGAGCCCTCTGATAGGTTAATCCCAAATGGTCAGACCTAAACACACATACCTGTGAGCAACACTAAATGGGCTCGTCAGGTTTATAGAACAGTAATAATTAAAATGCCACAGAGTTAAGAGGGAGTGTAGAGAAACATGGGGGGCATCAGAGGACAAGAATGATGAAAATGATGTAAATATAGTATTTATGTGTGAAATTATCTAAGAATAACATGTTTATAAAAATAAGATTTTAACCTGGTCCTTATTTCTGGTCTTGCTCTTCATTTCCTGGTCCGCTGTCATATGAGCAGCTGTTATCTATCATAGTCTCTTGCCAGCAAAATGCTCTTCCCACAGAAACAGGAAATGCAACCATAGGCTGACCCTCTGAAACAGGAAGCCTCCCTACCCACTGCCAAATCCTTTCTCCCTTAAGCTGTTTTTGTTGTGAGTTTTGGTCCCAGTGAGGAAAAGCTAACACAAATGACAATTTTAGAAATGTTTAAAACTATAGATATGATTGAACGATAAGTACATGAGTGAAAAATGTGGTAAGTATAAGGAGTCTGATCAATGACGGGCAGCAATCATATCCTTTAGACATTCGGGGATGAGATTAGAGAAAGCACAGTTAATGAATGAATTTGTTAACATTGCATTTGAATTTGTGTGATATGATCATGTGTGGTCAGGTATTTATAATTACATTTGTCACGTATTGTTTTATATGCATCAAATATATATTTTAAAATTTTGGGAAAATGAATATGGGTGAATAAACTCATGTTTTTTTTTTTTACTGAAACAAATTCAAAAGTAAAAGAAAAAAATCAGTCTGTATACTCTCTCAAACTGTTTCTAAATTCAGTATCAAATTAAAGCCCTTGATGTATTTAGTATTAAAGAGAAATGTTTTCTGTGCTGGGCTGAGAGCTGTATTGCTGGGTGAGTGGTTTTTAAGCTAGAAAAATTGTTACTGGAGAGATATAAATCCAATATCCTTGAAAATGTTACTTACCCATAAATATTTGAGGAATTTGGCCTAATGTAGGCTAGCACCATTGGTTGGCTATTTTGTGAAAAAAAAAAGGAACACACATGAATGCATTCCAGCAATAACTCTCACGCACAATTCTGGAGCATGATTTTCAGGGGAAGGGTATTCTTAGCAGGTGGAAAGCTGTTTGGGGCAATGTCCTAGGAGCCAAAGATGCTATTTCTGATAATAAAGATAAGAAATTGTAAATAGTAGGGGCTGCAGAAATGGCTCAGTCATTAAGAACACTTGCTTGCTTCTCTTGCAGAGGACCCAAGTTCAACGCCCAGTACCCATGTCCAGTGGCTTACAATTTCCCATAACTCCAGCTCTATGGCACTCAATGCCCTCTTCTGACCTCTGCGGGCACACACACACACACACACACACACACACACACACACACACACACACACACACACATACAGAGTTTAGGATCAATTGATGAGTACCATTGTGCGGTTTGAATACAACACAGTTTGTTTAACAATCTCTAACTGAGCCATTACATTTATTATTAGTTCACAGCTATTGCAAATGAAGTTGCTGCAAACAGTTGTCTATATGTTTATGTGTGGTCTCTCTTAAAATACAAATGCAAACTTTTATGGACTTTTGTCATGTTGACTTTATTATTAGTTTTCAATTACAACCTAAACCTGGAAGGAAAATACCATTAATTTAATTAAAGGCTTTCAATAAAACATAATGAGTCATCTTTTAAAGGTAAGTTTTAGAATTGTCCATGAAGTAAAATTGAACATTATTTTGTGATAAAAATTTCTTGGAATAAAGGAGATGTGATTCCAAGAACTGTATTTGCCTTTCGCAACATCCTGTAGCATTTTATGTTTTCTCTTAGTAGCTTCATAGTTCTACTCTTATTTATAGGTCTTCTTTAAATTTTTTCTTTAGATTTATTAATTCTTTTTATCTGAACAGGTATTTTACCTACATGTGTGTATGTGCAACACATTCATGAAGTGCACTTAGAAACCAGAAGATTGCATCAGAGTTTGTGGAACTTCCAGGTGGTTGTGATCCATGTGAAGGCAGGGGAACAGAACCTAGGTCCTCTGAAGAGCAGCTGATGCTCTCAACCTCTGAGTTATGTCTTCTTGCATCAGGTGAGACACAGGCCTCTAGTTCGTTCTCCATGTGAATTACCAGTCCTCTCAGTGTGGTTTATTGAGGAAGTCTCTTTTCTTGGCCCCTCTGTCAAACATCAGTTGCTTATTAAGAGACTGAGAACAATATGTTTGTGAGGAAGAAGGCTGACCAATCAGTACCCATGTTACAGGAACACAAGCAGAAGTTCTAGTGCCCCACATCGACATGGTGAATATTATTAGCATAATGTAGTATATATCTCAAAAACTGAAGGTTTCAAATGAACTCATTTTACAATGAGTTCCTTTAAAGGTATGAAAAATGTTCAAGGTGATTGATGTATTAATTACCACAGCTTGATCATCACTATACACACACACACACACACACACACACACACACACACACACACACACGTGCACTCATGCATATGTGCATGCCTGCAACAAAACATCTCAGAATACCTAGAAAATATCTCAAAATATTATGTATCTATAAAAAATAATATTAAAATGGAAACAGTGGTTAGAGAGCTGGCTCCACTAATAAACTGAGTTTAGTCTCAAGAACCTGCATAAAATAGTCGTGTTGGTAACATGCACTCAAAATCCCTGTGCTGGGGAGGTAGGGGTAGGAGGATATCTAGAGCTGGCTGATCTGCCATGTTAGTCTACTTGGTGAGTTTCAGGCTAGTGAAAGACCCTGTCTGAAAATAATAGAATAGAACAGAATAATAATAATAATAATAATAATAATAATAATAATCAATATAGATGACACTGAAGAGGAACAGCACCTTGATCTCTTGCCTACACACACATATACACACATACCCCACATATACCAACACACACACACACACATACTTACACACATGCATACTTGTACATATGTGCACACACACAGGTATACATAATGCATATATACACACATAGGCACGCACACATGTACACACATGCACATACATACACATTCATACATATATAGTCACATATATATGTGCACTCACATACTCACACATGCATACACACATGCACATGCATGAATATATACACACATATTCACACATACATATAGACATGTGTACACACACACATGCACCCACACACAAATGAATGTCTACACAAACACATACATGTACAAACACATGTGGAAGGAAACAAAAGTAGAAAAGTTGTGGGGTTCCCTGAATTAATTTAAAATAACATTTCCAGTCTGACAGTGAAGGTAGGTGCTGTCTCTGAACACTTGGCTCTGGGGCAATGAGGGAAGCCTTGCAACAGTGAGTCCTGGCACCTTCCCTCTTTTCTGCAGGAGGTAAATACAGAGTTCAAACAGGACTCAGTGTTAAACTAATGTCCCCCCACATTGGAGGCTGGAAACAAGCCTTTGAAACACTCAATGATGTCTTAAAACCAAATGCTTTAAATGCCAAGTGAATGTGACTTCAGAACCCTTTTAGAATTGCTTTAAGATGTTTTCAATGCCAGAGAACGATGAAAAACACATTCGTCTTTGTTGAGCTAAGCATCGAAACCTCACTGCTGCAAAAGCCATGGTGCTCTGTGCAGAGACTGATGGGGGAAGTGACACGCCTCCAACTGGAAGGATGGAGAGGCAGGAGCTTTGCAGTTGTTCTTTGTGTGGTTAATAAGGCAGCAGACTCTGAAAACGACTTAAAGGGTGTAGCTGGTTTTAGAAATGAAACAGATGCAGTGTATTTTTTAAAAAGGCGAAGACACACAATACCCACTTGCTTTTTAAGATGACTCCATCCCTGTGAACAAGTTGAAAGGCTTCTTACTTCAGAGAATTGTAAAGCTGAACACGTGACGGGAACTTAGGCACAGAGAGCACAGACCAGCCATGAGCCTTCAGTTTTGAAGAAAGAGGAAGCAATTCTTAGTCCCTGGCTCGGTCTCCATGTTTAGAGTGGAGGTCACACAATGCCCTTCAGAAGTGGGGACTGTCAGGCCTCTGCGTTAAGGCCATTTAAACCACAAAAAGTCCCAGCCATTTCTCTCGTTCTCTGCAAATTAAACACACTCCCCGTTGTGTTGTAATGGGTTTCAGTCCTTTGTAATTAAAGATCCAACTGTTCACCTCCGAAACCAAGGGCTTTTTAGCACATCGTTGCTTCATTTATCTCTGGGGAGAGACACTGATCCACCCGTTTGCTGTTGGAGTGACGCAGACCTCCGTGTCTGGATGGCAGTAACATGGCAATAAAAGCCAACACTACACATTGTGCAGGAGATCCATTACCTAAACTCTCTAATGAGCTTTGTTTCTCAAGAGTTTTTCAGTAAAGGGGAAAAAAAAAAAGATTTACAACAGGAAAGACCCCAAAGTAAGGTGATTGTATCTTTGGAGTGATTAAATAATTTCTTTCTTCTTCCTTAACTGGGCTTTAGCTACATCCCTACCCCCCTCTTTCCTACCCGAAATTCATCTCTTGCTGGCTTTCTTCTCTTTAACATATAACTAATTCCATGGTTTTGGCATGACTCTTATCACGTCCTTATTCTGAAGTTTTCAGATAGAGCCTGAGATGGAGAGAGCATGTGTATTCTTTCCCAATGGAAGTATGAGCCAGCCCAGAGGAAGAGAAATTTCAACAAATGAAACCAACAGGACACACCAGTCCACTTGTCCACACCCTGCAGGCTAAACATCCAAGTAGTCAGAGATGGGACTTACTGATTGAGCTCCACCCCAAACCCCCAGCACCATGAATTTGGTTTATTTAGCATGGGGTGACTAACAAGCAATTACACTGAGCACACTCAACAGCTTCAGAGTTTCTCTCATTTCCTGCATCTGTTCCTTTGGGCTGCTTCATGCTTCTGCTGGAAGACAGCACGGCTCACGTGGTGTCGTTAGGGGATCACTGAAGTTCCTTGAGAGGTGGCTGTCATTGTGGTCTCTGCAGTGGAAGACATTTGCAGCCTAAGAGATCTGAAGAGATGCTGGAGGTGTGTCTAGGGCTTACTGCTGGTGGTCCCTACCAGTTGCTGGTTTGTGTGGAGCCTGTAAACTCACCCTTGCAATTGGAGGTAATTTACAACAGACTGGAGATAATGGTCTTGATATTATATTTGTCTTGTCTTAGGAATCATTAGTTCAGCTCTCTCTGAGGAACCAGAAACTAGAGTGTGTATAGCTCCTTCTGTATTTCACAGAGATGAATGAAGCCTTGCAAAGAACACATGCTCATAAAAACTCTTTTTGTTGATTTTGAAACACTCTCACACTGCTGCTCAGTTGGCCTAGTACTGTAAATGGAATTCTTAACTGGTCTAAGTAATAAAAACCTGGGGTCAGATATACAGGAAAATGCTGAGATATTAGAGAGAGGGAGCAAGCCACTGCCATACCTTACCTCCTTTATGTCTTAGCAGACAAGAAGGTGAGTTCCCATTTCTCCCTGCTCATATCCTATTTCCACCCAGCTACCTCACTTCCTGTCTGTCTGTATAGACCTTCAGACCTCTATGGTTAACTAGTGGCAAACTCTATTTTCTGACATTCAGACAGGGTTTATTTGTACAAGCAAGATATCACCACATACTTGATCCAATTCTCCTGCATCAACCTCCCAAGTGTCAGGATTACAGGTATGAGCCACCATACCCTACATTTATCCATGAATCATGATTAGAAACATCATATGTTACAAATTCTTACAAATTTCTCCTTTAAAGTAGTAACTTTGATATGATTTTATGACACTAGTTAATCAAAATTGGATATCCTAGATTAATCATAATCTGATAACTTATGGTTATGGGGAAAATCTACTCCTTTAAAAAGTGCATATTTTATTTTTAATTATGTATGTATGTATGTATGTATGTGGCTATAAGCAAGTGGGAGGACAGATACTCTTTAAGTCCAGAAGAAGGACTTAGAGAAGGACTCTGGAATTGGAGTTATAGGAGCTGTGAGCCACTGGATACGGGTGATGAGAATCAGACTCAAGTCCCTTTGAAAAAGCAGCATGGACTCTTAACACCCGGCCCATCTTTATAGATGCAGAAAAATCTACACTTAACCATGGCCTTTTAAACTCAGGAATCACTAGATGTTTTATTTCCAGTTCAAAGATTCTAGACATGGAGAGATGCTCTGACACAGGAGCTTGCAGATGTGTCCTGCAGCTCAGATACCAGCCCCCTGTGCTTTTCTGTTCTGAGGTTTCCAAAAGAATTGTGATGAAGAACAGTTCACCAAGAACACCGAGCTGCTGTAAGTGAGCAGAAGGTTCTGTGTAGTCAACAAGTCGGTAACAATGACATCACCTAGGCTTATGTTTATTGGGCTTCAACTTCCTTTGGCTTTTGATTTCTAAAAGATGAAGGCAGATCATTTATAGACTGAATCTTAGGACGCAGCCATCTGTTTATTTTTTTTTGCATGTGTGCACGTGCATGGATATATGTACATTTGCATGTGTGTTTGTGTACAGGTATATGTGGAAGCCATCTTTTGATGTGGGGGGCTTCCACACTCACTCTCCATCTTGTACTTTGAGGCAGGGTCTCCCAATTGAATACAAAGTTTGATGATGTGGCTCTTTGCTTAGACTGCTTGTTTCAGAGAACCCTTGTCTGCCTTCAGAACATGGGAATTATAGGCAGGCTGCCACAACCATTCAGCATTTACATGGATTTTAGGAATTAGAACTCTGCTTGCTTGTGGGGAAAATACTTTATCCACTAAACACCTTCCACAAACTTATTGTTTTTTTAAGGTAAATTCTGGCTTGGTAGCCCAGGATAACTTTGAATATTCAGTGTGTCTGTCTCTGCCTTTCCAGTGCTAGAAATGCAGGCATCTGTCATGCATGGCTTTGCTGTGAAGTTCCCAAAATATAATAAAATCATTGTTACTAGAGAAATGTTCATTTGTATTCCAGATGAAGATACAGCCAAAAAATTAGCATTTTCTCTCATTGAAATTTTAACCATTGGTTTTTAGTAAAATCTGGCAATGCCTTTAGTTGAATTTTTGTATGTGCTTTTTATCTTTTGCAGAATATTTTTTGTTGCTTTAAGGATGTGCATAGATATTGAAATCATGTTTTAAGCAAAGTTGAAGATGGATATCTCTTTTATTTGTACAGTAAGAAAAGTAGAAAAAAAACCGTAAGAAATATGTTCTCTTTAATCTTCATTTAAAGATGTAATTGCCCATAAAATCTGCTGAATCTAGCCACGTAGTTGATAGGAAGATTGCTTTCTTCTTTTTTTTCTCTTAGGTTTCTGTTTCTAGAGCTAAACAGAGGGAATCAAACATGTTTTGATGGTGCATGAGCCCTGAGAAGGAGAGATGTAAGCACTGGTGTGTCCATTTCCGCACTGGTCTCAGCCTTCATTCACATTCTTAAGGAACTTTGAAGTACCTCCAATATAAGGGTTAGAGTACATTTTCCTATTCTTTGCTTCTTGTTTCTTCCATGCATCAGAAGGATTATTTGGAAGTTAATCTGCCTGTCTGAACTGGTAAGGCTTTGCAATAGGTCTTTTACATTTGCCTTGGTTATTGTTCATGTGATGAAACACCATGACCAAGACAAACTTAAAACAAAAAGAATTTAATTGGGGACTTGCTATTAGTTTCAGAGGGTTAGTTCATGTTTGTCATAGCAGGGATGTGGTGGCAGGCAGCAGTATCACTGGAGCAATAGCTAGTTTACATTTTGACTCCACAGGCAGCAGGCTGAGAGAGGGTATGGAGAGGGCTTTGAAACCCCAAAGCAAGCTACTAGTAACACGCCTTGTCCAACAAGGCCACACCTCACAATACTTCCTAAATAGTCCATAGCTGTCAGACAAACATTTAAATATATGAGCCAATGGGGGCCATTTTTATTCAAACCACATGCCTTCTTGCTTTCTTGTGCATTGGCCACTCGCCTAAAGAGAATGTGTCCTGGATAAGCCACCAGCTCCAAATTTTAGCATGTTCCTTTAGCTGAGTTGAAAGCATAGTTACCACTCATCCAATAACTGCAAAGTCCAGTTAAGTCTAAATTACTCTTCTCATCCCGTGTCAGTCTGCAGACATGTTTTTGAAGACAAATAACTCTTACTTTACACTATTGCATTCGAGTTGGATAGAGAGGTAATACTGCAAATGTGTGTGTGTGTGTGTGTGTGTGTGTGTGTGTGTGTGTGTGTGTGTAGGTATGCTACTCACACTCATCATGAACATCCTTTAAAATATGATCAGTGTTGTCAGCATGCTGAATAGTACTCTTGCAGCCAGTGTTTTACCAGTGCCTAGCATATGACTAGCAATGGGGATATATTACTGTGTTTCCTTTTCTGAAAGATTCTCTAGCACGTACATATAAAAGAACCCATTCAGATGGCACCATAATAAATTCAACTTCTTTCCTTTCCTGGAGGTGGGGATCTGGAGGTGCTATTCTTCATGGTAGCCTGTATAGGCTTAGCAGAACTTTTCAAGCTTATGTACAATAGTGGAAATACAACATTATTTACGGAATAGCTTTCCAGTCATTGTCTAGCCTCTTCCTGAAGCATTTACTGAACACCTGCTTTTTCTAGAGCTGAAAATACAGATGTAAAGGAAACAGCCACTTCTTATAGTATGTCATTGGAGGGGTCAAGCATGTGGACTTCACAGAAATAGAAGGACATAGTGTTGTTGGGGAGTCTGTTTGAGCAGAAGTGTTCAGATGTTGGAAAATATTTTTCTTTTGGCAGTCATGGGGATGAGGGCACCCAGAGTTTTATGTATGCCAAGTAAACTCTATTACTAATTTCTTTATCCCCAGTCTAGAGAACTTTCCCCCTTAGAAGAAGAGGTATGGTAAAATTTAGTTTGTTAATCTAAGATGATTTCCCTTTGTAAAAAATATAAAAGGAGGTACATGCCTTCTATGTAGAATTTAATAATGTTGAAAAATTTCAACAAGATTGTTTTTTAAAGGCACTATATGAAATCAGTTACAAATGGGAAAAAAGTATATTCCATTTACTTTTTTTTTCCCTTTTGTATTTACTTCACAAATATTCACCTGCCTTTTAAAAACCCAAACCAAGGTCTTTCTCATACAGAGTATCTTCTGTCACATACCGGGTGCATAAATCACTTAATAGCACATCAATTGCAATGTTGCCCCATGAAGGAAATGTTTTAGGTTTCCATATGTGAAAAACATGCCTCAAGAAACCATGGCTGGCATCTCAGGAAGGGGAGACAACCCCCTCTTTAATATTTACTACCCTGCCCTGCTTCTCAGAATGGGCGTGTTTCTGGTTCATGTTCTACTGCTCACTCTGAACTGAGACACAGGACTCACCAAACCTTTTTTTCCTTGACTCCATCTGAATGGCTTGATCATGAAATGAAGCTCCCTGTCTTCCCAGCTCTGCTTTCAGAGCTCCTCTCCTTCTGCAGGAGAGTGAGGAGAGGACAAAGGTTGGGCTACATGCCTCTGGAGTCAGGTTTTCTGGGTCAGACTGCCATTCTTGAGCTGTGGAACCACAGGCAAATTACTTAAAGCTGTGTTCCTGGGTTCCAGTAAAATGTGGATCCACAGAACTGTCTTGACCACATGTTATTCTGAGGCTTACATCACTTCACACAAGTAATGGTTTGAATACTTGGGTTACACCAGCCCCAGCTCATGTTGAAATTAATTCTAAAGAGTTATAAGACCTACAAGAGCTCAAGCCAATCAAAATCCAAGCATAGTGGAGGGGAATCGGGCCAGAACTCCCACCCATAGCTGAGGAGTCATTGGCATTTTATTGCTGTAGGGAGAGAGGAAGAGTCAGTTTTCTTAAGTGGAATGACCCCTGATACATCAACTAGACTCCAGGGAAGGTCCCACATATAGGAGTAATCAGCCAACACAAACTGGGTATCATGAGCCTAAAGGTGTGGGATGGGTGCAGAGAATATGAAGTTGGGTGTGTTAAGGAGGTCAGGGAGGATCTGGAATTAGAAGAAAGGGGATGAATATCATCAAAACACATTGTACACAATTCTCAAAGAATAAATAAAAATGTTTTTAAAGTGGTGGAGCCTTTGGAATGAAATTACTACCCTTTTAAAGGATCCTGAAGGGAGCAGGTTTACTTCTCCATTCTTCCACCTCTTGAGGATACATCAAGAAAGTGCCATTTTCCAGGCAGACAGCTAACCCTCACTGCATCTGATGTCACCCTGCCTTATATACCCCAGCATTCAGACCACTGAGAAACTAAGGAACTTTGTTATAGTGGGGAAAAAATGTGGAGACAAACACAGGACAGTCTGATTGCATGGAACTAGCATCCACAAGGGGAAGTAAAGATATCACCCCTCCCCCCAAAATGTTTCCTCCTCCTCTATTGACCTTGATTGGACCTGGCACCCGCCATTTTCTGCCCATGATTTCTTTGTTCATCCATTGGGAAAGCAACTCTGTCTCCATGGGTTTGGGTAACATTTAAAAACAATTTATTCAATTCTTAAACATTTTGATGTGTGAGTGTTGGGGGTGAGAGAGGGTGTGTTTTCATGTTAGTGTAGGTGTCCACGGAGGCCAAAGGCATTGGATCACACTGCAGTGGGAGTTATGGGTGCTTCGACTACTCAATGTAGACACAGGAACTGAATTCAGGTTCTCTACAAGAGCCACACATGCTCTTAAGTGCTGAGCCGTCTCTCTAGTACCATGGGTGAATATTTTCTAACTGCCTATCTCTGTCTACTCCTCCTGTGATACATTAACAGCAAACAGAACATATCTTTCTGTGAAGGATGATAGGCAACCACACAGAGGAAGATGGTCTAGGCCACCATCTGCATGCTCTCTTTATGGATGGCTTGTCACCGTGAACACTCAGAAGCCCAGGATGTGGGCTGCGTGCAAGTGGCCAGAGAATTTCTACCTTGCTTCAGCTGCAGAGATTCAGAAACAAAAGAGCCATTTCTCCCAAACAATTCTCTATACTTGAGGAGAGGGACTCTGGGGACCCTATGAAAAGAAAACAGAATGCCTGGATGCAAAATACTTCAGCCTGTTCTTTTCTCTAAACATCCCACTTTCAATGCTCTTTCTATTTCATTACACTGGGGAAGAAAACTCAATCATGTGCTATGGCAGCTCTTATGGTCACATTCTATTTGTGTTTCTTGTGCCTGCATTCAAGGGAGTTCTCTCTACACAACACTCAGAAGCAGTGTGGCCTGCTAGAGTCCTTTGTGGGCATATAGTAATACCCCCCAGGACTGAATCCTAAATATGAAACCATGAATATTTTTGTCCACGTTAGGCTGATATATAAAATATTTTCAGAGTCCAAACAGTGATGAGTCTGTGCTGAGCAGTCCTCCTTTTTCTTTCAATTACATGCTAATGATAGCATTAGTAAAAAATTCTGAGCATGAGAGATGAGTCCTATAGGGCTGTCAAAGGAGTATTTTGGTTTAATTCATTTTCTGAGTAAATACCGAGTCTCTGAGGGTATCAGCAGCATCAAAAGTCTCCTGAATACTATTCCTTTAGCAGGGTATAATAAAATTATATTTTTATAATCATTCTGTAGTCGGTGAAATAATTTATGTTAGCATCCCAAATGGAGCAACAATTAATAGGTTTTTGTTGTTGTTGGTTTGTGCTGACATGATTTACAGCAGAAAGTGAAAAAAACTGCCCTTGCTTAGCTCATCAGAGGTGTTTTACCTGGTCAGTGGCCAGAACCTTTATTGCATTTTGTTACAGATCATAAAATGGGCCTGAGTGTCCACAGCCCACTACATGCAGCAGACGAAATGCAGGGATGAATTAAAAACAGCATCTGACGAGTTCATCCTCTGAGATTTTCCTTGCAATGCAGATTCTCCACTCTTTAATTTATTTTACTTTTCTTATTTTACATATTGATCCCAATTCTCCCTCCCTCCCTTCCTCCCTCCGTCCCTCCGTCCCTCCCTCCTTTCCTCCCTTCGTCTTTTCTACCTTCCCATGCCCCCCCATCCTCCCATCCCATTCCCCCCTCCCCACTCCACATGTAGGGTGATGCTTTCCTGGAGGGGCCATCTAAATCTGTCAAGTCATTTGGAGTAGGGATCAGGCCCTCCCTCCTGCGTCTAGGTTAAGGGAGTATCCCTCCATGGGGAATGTGCTCCCAAAGTCCTTTTGTGCACCAGGGATACATCCTGGTTTCACTGTCCAAGGTCCCTTAGACTGCCCAGGCCTTCTAGCTGAGACCCATGTTCAGGGGGTCTGAGTCAGTCCCATGCTGGATTCCCAGCTATCAGTCTGAGGGTCCATTAGCTCCTCCTTGTTCAGGTCAGCTGTCTCTGTGTGTTGCTGTAGCCTAGTCTTGTCCTCCCTCTCTGCATTTGGATTCCAGGAGTTTGGCCCAGTATTTAGCTATGGGTGTCTGCTTCTGTTTCCATCAGCTACTAGATGAGGGCTCCATTATGGTGGATAAGTTAGTCATTGATTTCATTATCAGGGAAGGGCATTTATGGTAGCCTTTCCGCTGTTGCTCAAATTGTTAGTTGGGGTCAGTCTTGTAGGTCTCTAGACATTTCTCTAGAGTCAGCTTTCTCTTGAAACCTATAATGGCTCCCTCTTTTCTTTTATGGTCTCTCTCTCTCTCTCTCTCTCTCTCTCTCTCTCTCTCTCTCTCTCTCTCTCTCTCTCTCGTCTATTCCTCCCCTGATTCAATCTTCCTAGTCCCACATGCTTTTCTCTCCTTCCCTTCTTTCTCCTAGTCCTCTCTCCATTCTTAAACAGTATGGCCAAAGGTAGGAGCAGTTAAAGCAGACAGAAACTGACAAGCAGGACTGAGAATTCTACTTCCTGATAATTAGTACATGTATAAATGCACATGAGAAGCACACACACACTCACACACACACACACACACACACACACACACACACACACACACACACACGTGTGTGTGCACGCACACTCAAGAGACACATACACACAGAGATGCACAAATACACTGATATATACAGTTAAATGGATACACAGACATACCTACAGACACACCCAGACAAACACAGACATACACAGATGAACAGTAACACAGAGACATGCAGACACAGACATAGATACGTATGCAGACATACGCAACCATGCACACCCAAGCCCTGATTCTTCATCACTTCATTCCAATGACTTTTTGAATTAATTTAAATTCCTTCTGTTGAGAACTGCAAAGACAAATAAGTGTTCAAAGATACAAGAGTCATAGTGCTAAAGATCAAATTAGGTTATGATATCATTACTACAACAAGGGCTTAGGGGTGGCTTTTGCTGAAAACATCAACTGTTCAGATCTCCAGTTGCCTGCTGGACAGCTAGAGCAGGATAAAGCTTGGCACCACTGTGGTCAGTTTGTGTGTGTCTCCTTTAACTTAAAACATTTTTTTGGTCAAGTTCCTGCTCAGCATGTTATTTAGTTAAGGAGTATCTGTCTAAACACAGGTAATAGAAGTCTGATTATCTTGAGATTCTGACCTGCCTCACCTTGCTTCAAGGCCAAAGCAACCAGGGTAAGGGTAACTAAGGTATTCTCAATATCTGCAGTGATATTTCCCTGTCAGTTTTAAGCTATCCGGTTCTGGACTCCTTGGAGGTGCACCTCAGAAGTCTCTGGTCATTGCCCTAAACCTGTAGTCACCTTGGATTCCAGAAGCAGCTAGCTTCATAGGCAGGTCATGCCATGATCATACCACCCACCTAACTGGAATGATTATTCTGTGATAGGCACCAAGGTTGCCTCCCAAGAAGTAATCATATCAGAAATTGAGCTAAAGTGCCTCTCAAATGATGATGTTGTTGATGGTGTGTTTGTACTACAATGTCTGTGCAGAGGTCAGAGGATAACCTTCCATGTTGGTTGTACCACGTCTCTTTGTTGTTCTCTGTCTGTGAATGCCTGAGGATTCTCCTGGCCCTGCCTCCATCTGGAATTACAGACCTTTGTTACTTTGTTAGGGCTTCAAGGGGTCCTTGAGATTTGAACTCAGGACTTTATGCTTATGTGGCAAGCACTTTACCCCCTAGACTATTTTTCCAGCCCTCTCATAGAGTTTTTTTTTCTTTTTTATGATCCTAAAATTGTCAATATTGTATCTTTCTCAAATAAAACTTTCAAGTCACCATGAAAGCTTATCAGAGTCACTTACAGATACTTTTAATATACACACAATTAAGATCACTAAATAGATATTTATGTGTCAATAAATTGGAATGAAACACATTCCAAATTGCCTTACATATGCTGTACTTTGTGATGTTTCTGTTGCCTGCCCATGCTTGTCTCTCATTATTTCTCAGTGTTAGTGAATGGAGAGGCTCACTAATATTGCTTGAAAGGATGCAAAGAGCCCCAATGTGAATTCAGCCTAAGTTTCTTCTAAATGAGGTACCTTTTGTTATGCCCCATTGTGCTGTTCTTGCAAATTCACCTAACAGATTCATCTGTAAAGTCAATTGACAAAAACAGGCCCACAGCAGGTTGTTATGATATTGGCTGCTAGTGTGAGGCTCAAAAAACGGCCTCTGGTCCTTAATGACATTGATTTGTCACAGATCCAAGAAAGGAAAAAAAAATAGTACACCCAAGCAACGTCTAGCTAAACCTGACACTTCCCCAGCCTGAGAATTAAGCAATCCTTTAAGATAATATCTTTGCATAAATTAATACAGTAAGGTGATGTAGCTTCAGGACTTGGAAAGTGATTCGATCTTCAATTGCAAGGTCACATACAATGAAGCAAGGGAGAGTGTCCAGCTGAACAAAGAGGTAATGTTATATAGTGCCATAAGGAAAGGTAAAGCCTTCTTCCCACAGTCCTGGTCCTCTGTGCTCACTGGATGCACCTGCTTTGCTAGACTTACTATACAACAAAAATGACAATTCCCCGTTTTTTGCAAAGGCCAGCCTCTAGGCACTGCTTGGAGACAGATGAGCACCTGCCACCAAATCAGCCCATATTCCCAGGTGCCAGAGACTAGGCAGAGCAGAAAGCCCGAGGAAACCTGAAACAGATCCTGGGTTGGGCTTATAGGCAAAGGATAGGAAGCACAACATTTCAAACAAAAGTTTTCTTCTATTTCATTTTTTAATAACCTTTGTGGAACAATGGCAATCTGGGATTATTTTTGTCTCAATGCTCTGTTCTGGCTCTTGCAGTGTTTTTAAGATGATGTAGTTCAGCCCTGTTTCTTTGTACATGAACAGAAAGAGCCAGGGTGTTAGAGATGTGACTGCTCAGCTCTTTAGTCTCACTGGAATATCCCCTGAGCAAATAAAGAGCATGTTACGCATCCATCCCTGCCTCCTTGCTTTCATCCCATTGGCTCTTGATCTCTACTGGTCAAGTCACAGCATCTCACTATTGAAACACTGACTGTATATGCATGATCATGATGAGAAGAGCCACCTGTGATCCCTAAGATGTGTGACTAGGAAGAAGAGAGCTTGAGGCTCTTGGAAATGTCTCCAAGCTGCGTGGAGATGAGGGCCACCAGAGAGAAGTAAACTAGAGACTTAGAAGTGCAAGAAATCCAGCCACTCCCTAAAGTGCAGGGCCTTTCCTGGAATATGAGTCAGTGGGATTGCCTGTCAATCAGTTTCTTGTTGCTTCTGCAGTTAGTTAATATGGACTCAGGGGCTTGAGAGAGTGAAAACTTACTCAGGGTGTGGAGGTCAGAAACTAATGTTATATGGTTAAAATTGAGATGCCAGTAGGACTGTGTTCAGTCTGGAGAGCCTAAAGGAACAACTTATTCCCTTATCTTTTTTTTTTTTTTTTTTTTTTTACATTTGAGGTTGCTGACATCCCTACCCTCTGGTCTTTGTACCTTCACAGCATCTTCAAGTCTCTTGAATGACCCTAACTCTGACTTACCTACTTCTACGTTTTCTTTCCTGGGCAATTATTCAGCCTACCATATCTGAGTTAGCTGGTGTGAGTGGGGGTTTTGTAGTTTTAACCAAGGGGATCCTGATTAAGATGGGACTCTGTTCTCAAGTTTCCCTTAGAAGTCAAAAATTATATGCCCTCTTGCCTAGAGTGTACATTACGAGTTTTAAGACATGGAGTTATTCAGAAGAAATGTTATTAGAATGTAAATTATTTGATTTTAATTCTGCAAATATATAGAGCAGGCTGTATATTTGCTTTTGGGCTTGGCTTATTCATTTTATCATATGCAGATTAAATACTTATGATTTGCCCAATTCACAAGGTTGTTGTGAAATTCAAATGACATGAAACACTAAATTCACACTGCTTGCATATAGAAAGTACTTTATCACACGTGAGTGCCATCTTTTAAAATAATTTAATCACTAATAGTAAATGTAGTTTTTGAACATGGATCTGGCTGTAATTGCATTTACATATTCTTTTTGCCTAACTAATAGAAAAAGGTAGCAGGCTGGAAAGGTGGCACAGTAGTGGTCAAGGGCACTGATTGCTTTTGCTGCAGAAGACCCAGGTCCAATTCATGTACCAACCTGGAGGCTCAAGGTCTATCTTAACATCCATTCCAGGAGATACAATGCCCCCTTTATGGCAGGCAGCTACAGGCACCAGGCATGCACGTGGTACACACAAACACACACACACACACACACACACACACAGAAAAACTCATATACAAAGTAATAATAATAATAATAATAATAATAATAATAATAATAATAATAATAATAATAATAAGCCTCTAAAAAGTTTTTTGAAAGGGATAGCTTTGGGGAAACCTGAGAAGATGGCTTGGCAGTTAAGAGTGCATATTGCTCTTCTCAAAGACCTGGGTTCAGTTCTCTGCACTCGGGCTGGGCTGCTCTCAAATGCCAGTATATCCAGCTTTTGAGGATTCAGCACCCTCTTCTGGGCTCCTTAGGCTCTTGCACTACCAACCTATGGAAACATAAATTAAATATAAAAATACAATATATTAAAAATGAGAATGGATAAATCTTCCCCTCTCAAAATATACTTGGGGAAAAAAATTAATCAGATGAGAAAGAAATAAAAGTCAAGTTTGATGGAGAGAAATGGACACATCTTAATGCTTCAAATGGGGAAGATGGGCTGGGTGTTATGAAATCCACTTAGACATTTGGGGCATGAGGAGGCAATGTTTTCCTGCAGATGTGACGGGGTCAGAGATCCCCTTCATGAGATATAGCTGATCAGAGCATTGCTAGTGTTTGTTGAGTTTCCAGAGATGGAATACTGGAAATCGAGCAGGCACTTAGCATGGGAAAGGAAGGGGAGAAATATCCCAACGCAACATTTCAAAATTCCTGAAAAGATTTGGAAGGAAGAAAAACCATGGAAGCACATTTTCATAATCTACAAAATGTGAGTCTGGTGTCATCTGAGAGACACATCTGGGCAGGGTATTTACTGGAAGGATTAACTGAAGGGACAACAAAACCTCCTACCCCAAGTGGCCAGGATCTCCCAGCAGAAACCAAGATACAAAGGTCGGGAAGAAAGAAGTTACTGCCTGTCTACCTTCATTCATTACTGTCTACCTTCACTCTATTGCTCCACTCACTGCTGCTGAGTGTATCTACTCTATTGCTCCACTCACTGCTGCTGAGTGTATGTACTCTATTGCTCCACTCACTACTGCTGAGTGTATGTACTCTATTGCTCCACTCACTACTGCTGAGTGTATCTACTCTATTGCTCCACTCACTGCTGCTGAGTGTATGTACTCTATTGCTCCACTCACTGCTGCTGAGTGTATCTACTCTATTGCCTCACTCACTACTGCTGAGTGTATCTACTCTATTGCCTCACTCACTACTGCTGAGTGTATGTACTCTATTGCTCCACTCACTGCTGCTGAGTGTATCTACTCTATTGCCTCACTCACTACTGCTGAGTGTATCTACTCTATTGCTCCACTCACTACTGCTGAGTGTATCTACTCTATTGCCTCACTCACTACTGCTGAGTGTATCTACTTTATGCCTCACTCACTACTGCTGAGTGTATCTACTCTATTGCCTCACTCACTACTGCTGAGTGTATCTACTCTATTGCTCCACTCACTACTGCTGAGTGTATCTACTCTATTGCCTCACTCACTACTGCTGAGTGTATCTACTCTATTGCTCCACTCACTACTGCTGAGTGTATCTACTTTATGCCTCACTCACTGCTGCTGAGTGTATCTACTCTATTGCTCCACTCACTGCTGCTGAGTGTATCTACTCTATTGCTCCACTCACTACTGCTGAGTGTATCTACTCTATGCCTCACTCACTGCTGCTGAGTGTATCTACTTTATGCCTCACTCACTACTGCTGAGTGTATCTACTCTATTGCTCCACTCACTGCTGCTGAGTGTATCTACTCTATTGCTCCACTCACTACTGCTGAGTGTATCTACTCTATTGCTCCACTCACTGCTGATGAGTGTATCTACTCTATGCCTCACTCACTGCTGCTGAGTGTATCTACTCTATTGCTCCACTCACTACTGCTGAGTATATGTACTCTATTGCTTCACTCACTATTGCGGAGTGTGTCTATTGCACCACTCACTACTGCTGAGTGTATCTACTCTATTGCTCCATCGTGGCTGCCTCTGCCACTTCTGCCCTGCCACTGCAATCCTCTTCCCCTGACATCAGAACTCACTTTCTTTGAAATTTCATAGAGCATTGAAGACCTGTGGCTCTATAAGGATCCTACAGATCTTCAGCACCATATTGGGATTGCTGAGACACCTAGCTTTGTGGTCTGAGTAGCTACTGAGTTCTTAGTCTGCCCTACATGCAGACAGGCTATTGCTGGCTTACCCAGCCCTCATCATGTAAGCCAACCTCATAAGTCACCTTTGTAATGTATTTCCCTTCTAGTTCTGTTCCTCCAGACAACACTGAAGAATACAAGCTGAAACCTAGGGGAATGTGGGAAGATCACAGGTCAAAAATTACCACACAGAAATTTGCATCATGGAGCCTACCCCTGAGAAGAGGATTTACTTTCAACACAGAGGAAATTGATGTTTTGGTGTGTATATATTTGCTGTGACATAGCCACCTTTGTTATGGGTGCCACCAAGGGATGCATGGAGATGAAGATGATTTGGTGATAACTTATCAGAAAAGAATAAGTACTAGATCTAAGCAGCTCAACACACAAAAATCAAGAAAGAGTCGAAGCCAAAGGATGCACACCATAAAAATACTGGGGACAACAGGAGAATGGCTCAGTAGGTTAATGTGCTTGTTGTCAAGCTTAAATACCTGAATTTGATTCCCCTGGAACCTACATGATCTTTGCATGGTGAGGCACTCTCTCCAAACAAACAAACAGATAAATAAATCTTGGGGGACACCTTCAGAACAATGCATGTAAAATCCTTCTAACCAAATTCTTTCACCAAGAGATGACACATTCCAGGAAGAGATTATAAGGCAAAAAAAGTCCAGGGAAGAAGACAGTGTTGGTCATGTAGAAATGACATGGGTCAGTCTCTCCATAGTTACACTCACACACTGTGAGACTATGTCCTGAGAAATGCATCATTGGATAATTTTGTTATGATGCTAATGTCAGTTATACAAACTGTGATGGCTGTGACATAACTAGGTGATAAAATGGCACGGGACTAATGTCATGAATGTGGCTTTTCAGTGACTACTGTGTAGTTCATAGGTTTATATATCACATTAATATAATAGTATGCATGATATTAATGTGATAGTCACAGGTGTAACATATTGCAAAATTACACTTAAGCATAGACTCAAGCAAGTTCTTCTGCCTTGAATTAAGTAAGACATTTTTTTTTTTTTTGTACTGTGAATGAGTTGTCTGGATGAAAAGATATAAACATCCAGATCAAATTTTACAGTTTTTACTTTTTTTTTCATACTGAAATACAGATTTCATACTGAAATACAGATTTCTTTATTATTCAGATGAGATAAGACCAGGAAATCAGGTATGACTGACAGCTTGCTGTGTGTAGCTCCCCAAAGGCAGGGCCTGGTGAAGTTCCAGGAACTTCAGGAGGCAGAGGAATGTGAGTCTTTATTGTGTTCTCTGAAAATGAGACAGCATTAAGCTCTACTGGCTAGTGTGCTGGCTAGTTTTGTCAACATGAAACAAGCCAGAGTCATCTGAGAGGAGGGGACTATAATTGAGAAAATGCTTCCATGAGATTGGCCTGTAAGCAAGTTTGTCCTGTGTTTTCTGAATTACTGTTAGATGAGAGAGGTCCAGCCTATTGTGTTTGGGCCACCTCTAGGATGGTGGTCCAGGATTCTGTACAACAGGTTGAGAAAGCCATGAGGAGCAAGCCAGCAGGCAGCCCTCATACTCCTGCCTCCAGGTCCCTGCCCTATTTGAGTTCCTGCCTTGACTTTCTTCAATGACAAACTGTGAGATGAAGCATAAGTCAAATAAACCTTCTCCTCCCAAAGTTGCTTTGACATGGTGTTTCATCACACAAAGAAACCCATAGGAGACAGCAAGTTTGAGTACATTTTTGTTGTTGTTGTTTGTTTGTTTTGTTTTTTTCTAAAGATTTTACTTTTATTTTTAATAATGGGTGTCTGCACATGTGGGTGTGGTACCTACAGAGCCCAGTAGGTCCTCTGGAGCTGGCATTGTAGGTAGTTTTGACCAGCCTGAACAGGGGTGTTGGGGTCTGTGAATTCAGGGGACCCACTAAAGAGCAAAGCAGACTTTAATTGCTGAGCATTTCTCCTGCCCTCGTTTGAGTAATTTCAGTCCCAGCACTGAGGATGCTTCCTTCTTGGGTAGTACCCAGTCTTCTGCATGTGGTATCTGTGGTGTGAACTTTGGATTCTGGATTTTCACTTGAAAAGTGCATTCCCCAGTTGTTCACTATTTCTAGCAATTAGCAAACACTGGGATAAGTGGTCTTTGTCAGGGTAATCCAAGTCTCAGATGTGGAAGCATCCAGAAACACAGGAAAACAAACAAACTGATCAAAACAACCCCCCACCAGGACTAATACAATACTAGTCAAAAGGCTCTTAATAGATTAGGAAGTGGGACCCAAAAGAAATGGTTTATCATACTGTGCCAAAATTGTCATTTACAGAGCACACAATGTAGTGTTTAATTAAAGCCTAATAAAATTACATGACACGTCACATTGCTGCATTCCAGGGGAATATACTTCTGATAATTTCCTGTTGGAATGCTTGAAAGTTGTTTTTCCTCAAAATTAGATATTCTATGCACACATACCGAAATTTTTTACACTTTCAAGGCAGCTGGTAATGCCTGCTCTGAAAATTTGTATTTCATTCTATGTAAATGAGTACCTGAACAAAGAGTAAAACTAATAAATTTTAATAACAAAAATACTAGAAGAAATACATAGCGGGATATAACTTCATACACACACCCATGGAGACTCCAGGCTCATAAGTTTGCATGTAATTGGAACCCGGGATGTGTGAAAAATCTGGCTCCCAGCCTCCAGGATAAAAAGGAATTTAAGATTCCAGGCAAACAGGTGAAAGACAAAGGAAAGAATATTTATTGAGTCAGTGGGAGAACTTGGTGACAGACTCAGTCACTCTGTGACTGAGTTTACCCTGAGCTACAGACTTTTTTTCATTTGCTAAAATAAATACCCTCGATGTGGAGAATCTGGGAGGTGCTACACTGCAGAGGTAGAGAAGAAGTGAAAGCAAAACTAATTTATTTTGCAGAAATGTCTGGTCCTTTTGGAGCACTGTGTTGGCCATGGAACTATGGGATAGCCATTTGGGGAGCTAAATTATTTTATTTAGATACTTGGAGAGAGAGGGGGGAGGGGAGAGAGAGGGGAGAGGGGGGAGGAAAGGAGGAAGGGAGGAAGGGAGGGAGAAGGGAGGAATTGAAGAGAATGCTAATTAAAATCACAAATGATAGCATGTTGCTTATGAAGGCATACAATATACAATACAAAAAATATGAGTCAAAAATTCCTTTAGAAGAGAGAGGAAATGGGCCATCAATATAGGATGAGATTGAAAAGAGGACACTGTTGGCTCATTGGCTGTATAAAAGTCTCTTATTTATTTATTTTTTTTTAAAAAATACACGCTGAGTCTCTGTAAATAAAGACAAAATCTTGATGTGAGACATATTTACTAATAGCATGGAAATTTCTGACATAAAATCTATATATGCTTGACTCACTTGCAAGTACCATATACATTAGATTCTTTTAAGACTCCATTAAGTTTCCACTATTTCATATTTGTGGAGGTGAAAGATAGCTGTGTTTTTCAATGACTTTGCAAAACCTTTAAGGTAGTTAGCATTTCTTCCTTTTAGTTGCTGCATTTGTTGCAGAGTGAAAAGAAAGAGAGAATTCAAATGCCAGAAGTCTTTGACACCCAGTGCTTGTTTCTTCACACAGTCAATGCACTCCCTGTATTTACTTTGATGAGACCTCAATTCTACCTATTTACACCGAAACCCAATCAATAACTCATTTATGCATGAGCACCAGGAGCGGTTTTAAGAAGGAATTGAAATGACATAAATACATGCCATGCTGGGAATCAACATTTATTTCCATGTACACTTTAAGCCTGGGCCTTCGTGATCATTTATGTTGCCTAAGCAACTTTCAGACTATCTCATTTGCTCACCAGAAAAGTCAGGAAGACAAGGTAGGTATTGAAGTGCACTTACAAATGAAGAATTTGCAGCTTAAGCGAGGGAAGCTATGAAATAGCAAAGACAGGCAAGTACTAGAAAGTGCTAGATGATTAGGGAGGATCTGACACAAGGTTTGACACTAACTAGAGGGACAAATGTCACTGATGTGCTTGTGTGTTAGCATTTAATAGTACCTCGCTTACCTGCCAATTATCTATAAAATTTATAATAGTGCACTACATCCTGACCATTCCCCTGCCTCCAGCATTCTTGCCATCACATTGGGGAAAACCGATTGCATCATTCTGTTCTGGAGAAGGACCATATATACCGTGAGGGTGGAGTATGTATTCATTACATGTTCATCAGGCAACAATGATCACTCTTATTTTGTGCTAGATGTAATACACACAACATAGGCACTGTTGCTACATGCCTAGTTTTTATATCATGATGGGTTTATAGCAACTACCTATTCAGAACCCAGTTCTCCCTGATAGGCTGTAGCAGCCATTCATATTTTATAAGATAAAGCCTGGTCGCTCTGACATGGTATACAATTCTCCAGCATTGTTCCACAGCCTGACATATCCCTAAAGCTCCAGTCTCCATTATTTCCACTCATTGATTTTACATTTCAGACCCCAAAGCACTCATGTACACTTTGCATGAGCCTGGTTCACTCTGCACACGGATGAGGCTAGATCTCATCTTTTTGCCTTCTCCCATCTAGGATTCTTTAGAAACACTGTAAAACTGGTTAATTGCTGCATGTCTTTTATGATTCGGCTCAAATTCTCCATTTTTACTTTTGGAAGGCTTCTTCAATATTTTCTTATGCTCAACTCTAAGCTGTGTATTATTATGTCTGGCATGTTAGTTTAGACAAGTTTTCAGCCTGGGGCAATTTTACTCCAAAGGAGACAAAATGTCTAGACAAATTTTGGTTGTAACAGCAGGAGTGATGCTCTTGGCATCCTAGTGGGACAAGATCTGGAATGCTGCTTCAAACCTTGCAAGGCTTGAAAACTTGACCAACAAAGAAGTGCCTGGGAATGGAAAACTTTAAGCTGGTGAACCTTCCATGACCAGAAGTTGTTTTTCTTTTCTTTAAATTTATTTGTATTTATGTATTTATGTGTACCTGCTTGTCTGTATGTCTACCACATGTATGCAAAAACCTTTAGATGCCAGAGGAGGGCTTCAGGTCCCTTGGGACTAGATTTGCAGGTGGTTGTGAGCAACCATGTGGGTGATAGGAACCCTTTTGAAAGAGCAGCCAAGTCTTTTGGCAGAGCAAAAGTGCTCTTAACTGTCCAGCCACCTTTCCAGTCCCTGAATTTCTACTTTATTTGTATTTGTATCTTCAGAAACAAGTTCAAAGGTGGGGCATGTTTCATTGATATTTTCTGAATATAGGATGGGGTGAGTAAAGCATATCTGATTATGTAAGTTGCTGAAAATGTTTGTGAGGCGATAAAAATAGTTGCTTCACTCAGACCTTTAGCAGCATCTTTTGACTCAAAAGTCCAAGTTTTGACTAGAGAAGGGTTGTTAGAAAGAATGGGGATTAGTGTAATAAGAAGGCACAAGGGGGACCTTGGCTGGACAAGCACACAAAGCAGACAGAGGTTGCTTGGAAAGTTTTATTTGGGGAATGGAGTGGGAAAGGGAAAGGAGAGAAAGAGAGAGACAGAGAGATAGAGAAAGAGAGAGACAGGGAATCAGAGAGACAGTGACCTGCCTCCTCAGAGAAAAAGCAGAAAGAGAGAGAGGAAGTGGGCAGAGTTTGTCTCTTAAAGGAACTTTGCACCTGTGTACAGAGGCAGGATACTTCTTGCCATGCAAGAAGTGGGACCAGGCTTGTTTGGATTTCAACAATAAGGGTCAGAGAAATCACAGAGATTCAGGATTGAAGTGCTAATAACAGAAGAGGTGATCAGAAAATGCCAGAGCCTTGTATTTATGGCAGTCTTTCCACAGCTTAACACTTTGCATGAATGGATATTTGAATATTCTTATTATAGCCAATTAAGATTAATGTGTATACAGTTTCAATATGCAAGACTATTTTTCCTCTTATTAAGATTACAAATACAGGCTGAGGAGATGGCTCAGTTAGCAATGTATTTACTTTGTAGTCTGTGAGGAACTGAGTTTGAACCACAAATCCATGTCAAAAGGAAAGACTATGTATGGTGGTACACACTTGTAATTCCAGTGCAGAGGTGGCAGAGATAGGTGGTTCTTGGGTTTGCTGGTCACCCAGCTCAGCCTACTTGGCAAATTTCAGCTCAGAAAGAGACCCTGGCTCAAGAAAACAGGACAAATGGCACCTAATGAACCACATTCAAGGTCATCCTCTGACCTCCACATGTGTGTGTATGCATGTGCATGTGTCACTCCCTATACATACCTGTATGCAAACCACCATGCACACACACACACACACACACACACACACACACACACACACACACACAAGAGAGAGAGAGAGAGAGAGAGAGAGAGAGAGAGAGAGAGAGAGAGAGAGAGAGAGAGAAAGAAAAGAGAAAGAATGTGGATTTGCTGAACATTACTCTTACAGTATTTCATTCCATCATATAGCCTGAGGGCATTTTGATGATTTAAGGGGTACCATACCAGTTGTCCTGTTTACCTCAAGTGCAAAAACCTGCATAAGCAAAGCTTCCCCTTTACACAGTTAGTTATGGCAAGTGAAAGAATTCATGCAAGAGCCACTTTCAACTGTCAAGCCGAAATCAAATGGAAACAGTTTTGAAGTTTAAAATAGTTCTTTAAATTTTCATGCCTTTCTGAAGTGTATTATTTCAATCAATATCATCCAGGAAAGCGTTGAATTACTACCAAGAGTAGTTCTTGAAATATTGCTAAGATTTGTAGGAGAAGGAAAAATCCTAAAAGGCTAGAAATTTTATGCTGGAGGGAGCCTGTTTTGAGGCCATCAGCAATCAGAATTTTGGGACTCCGAAATTCTCTTAATTAAATGCTATTGACTTAGAATTAGTAATAGTCACATTCCTATAAAGGGTGGCTAAATGCATGAGAATGTGTTCTTTTTACTGACAGGGGATAAGGAAAACTCTCCATTTTCATGGATTCACTGTGAAATGCCCCCCACAGGTTCACGTGTTTGAACATTGGTTCTCCAGTTCTTAGCACTGTTTGAAGTTGTGAGGCTGTGATGGTTTGAATATTAATGGCCCCTATAGGCTCATATATTTGAATGTGCAGTCACTGGGGAGTTACACCATTTAGGATTAGGAGGTATGGCCTTGGAGTAGGTGTGGCCTTGTTGGAGGAAGTATGTCACTAGGGGTGGGCTTTGAGGTTTCAAATGCTCAAACCAGACAGACCCATGCCTTTCCTCTTCCTGCTACCTGAGAATCCAGAAGGTATCCTGCCATCATGAGGATGGACTAATCCTCTGAACTGTAAGTCAGACCCAATTAAATGTTTTCCTTTATAAGAGTTGCAATGGTCACGATGTCTCTTCACAGCAACAGAAGACTGACGGAGACTTAGGGCCTTTTGGAAGAGGTGCCTAGTTGGCAGGCTAAGGCCACAGAGGGTTGGTTTTGGAGTTTATAGCTCAGCCATGTTACCAGCCCCTTTCTGTTCTCTGAGATGTGAGCATACTGTACTACAAATTCCCATTACCAAGCTGCTTCACTCACCATAACTTCCCTGACACAATATTCCCCGGAATTATCTTTCCACAGAAACCTCTCCCTCCTTAAGTTGCCTGTGTGCAGGTATCTTCTGTCATAGTCATGGTAAAAGTTTAGGGAAAACCAACTGCTACAGGTGGGGATATCACCAGAAAGAGGCAGGGAAGACCTAGAATTGCACAATGTGCAGTTCACAAGGGACCTACAGACAAAGGCCTTGGCTGGCAGCAAGACAGATGGGCCCACTTCAAGGCAGGAGGAAAAAGTCTACACATTATTAGACAACAGTAGGCTGTGGCTAACAAGAATGTATGTGGCTTTTCTCAGAATCCACTTACATGCCCAGTACCAGTTAAGAAACAGTTTTGGCACTGGTGACCATACATTATTCTCAACTGATTATTTCAGTGACTTTATTTGTTCTCTTGAATTGGGGTGCATGCCAGTGTAACCTGATAGGTAAAAGTCTCCTACTTAGCGCCAACATGGAGTCATATTAAACTAGATCCCAAACACCCAATATTTCCCTGATGTCACAGTCTAAAGATTTATTTATTTTTTCTTTTAAGGCATATATGTCTGGGTCCAGGTGTGTGTGGAGGCCACAGGTGTCAGATGCCCCTGGAGCTGGAGTTACAGGCTGTTGTGAACTGTTCAGCAAGGGTTCTGGGAAGCAAACTCCTATTCTTTGTATCAACATTACGAGCTGTGAGCTGCCATCTTTCTAGCCGTACATCACATTCTAGCACTAAAGTCTCCCTCTGTCTGCTTTCTCATGTTCCCCTCAGATACCTTTTTCTTTCACATTTTAAGTCTTGTTTTAACCATGAAGACATGATTTTATGTGCAACTGGCCTCCCCACAATCTATTTCTGATGTTCCTCCTATAAAAGCACTTTAACTAAAACTGCTCATCAAAAAAATGCTTTCCACAGATGATATATACCTGAAGTATCTGTGCTATAAAGTCTCTGTGTTTATTATTGTTATTATTATTGTTATTATTATTATTATTTGTGTGTGTGTGTGTGTGAGCGCGCATGCATTTGCGTGCGCATGTGTGTACACATGTCTGTGTGCCCAAGGAACTCATTAGAGGATGCTGTATCCCCTAGAGCTGGAGTTAGAGGTGACTGTGAGCTTCCCAGCTTAGGTTCTAGGAAATGAATTTGGGTCCTGTTAAATCATCTGTTCAGCCCCTAGTGTTTGTACTTTTGAATAGTCTTATCACAATTTAAATGACCATTCACATTTTGTATTAAAATGTTATAAGCAAAATGTTTTCTAAACTCTCTCTTTTTTTGGTATGAAATAACTCTAAATTAGGGTTACTATTACTGTGCTAAACACCATGAACACCATGACCGAAGCAACTTGGGGAGCAAAGGGTTTGTTTGGCTTATGCGTCCCTATCACCATTAACCACTGAATGGAGTCAGGGCAGGAACTCAAACAGGGCAGAAACCTGGAGGCAGGAGCTGATGCCGAGGCCATGGAAGAGTGCTGTCACTGGCTTTTCCCCCATGGCTTGCTCAGTGTGCTTTCTTATAGAACGGAGCCCGCCAGACCAGGAATGGTCCCTCCCCATCAATCACTAGTTAAGGAAATTACAGGCTTGCTTCTGTGAAGCCCAATCTCATGGAGGCGTTTTCTTAACTGGGTTTTCCAACTCTCAGATTGCTTTAGCTTGTGTCAAGTTGATGGACTTCTTTTACTTTTGATACTTTGAGGACTAGTTATTGCTTCATTATAGCTATCTAGGAGCTTCTGCTCCACCATTTGGAATTATCTGCAGTAACAGTTAAGGTATAATGGCTTAGAACAATCTCCTAGATGCTTGTTGTAGGATGACAAACAGCTACACACTGATGCCAAGGTCTACCCCTGGGAGCTTATGCATGTTGCTAAATGCTCTTATATGAGAGAGGCAGAGAGGCATTTGAGATTTTTATTTTAAGAATTTCTATATAAAATGGATATTTTCCTTCACAGCAAGTGATGCAAATTGCTGTGGAATTCATCTTTATTTTGTGTGTGTGTGTGTATGTGTTATGCTTGTTTGTGCATGTGTGCCTATGCTCATGCACATACCAGGGTGCAGGTGTAGAGGTCAGAGGACCACTTGCAGGAGTTTGCTCTCTCCTTCTAGTTTCTGGATCTTGGAGATCCAGGTCAGGTTGTTAGGGTTTGCAGGAGGTATGTCCACTTGCTGAGTGATCTCACCTATTCTGGAATTCTAGTTTTAATAAACAAATATACATTTAAGTATATAATAATTATACATTAAAATATATTATCATACAATATTAATATATGAATATTATAACATTTATAAATAACAATTTCAAGAGTTTTATATAATGCATTCTGATCATATTCTCCCTGGCTCCTCACAACTCTTTTCAGATCCACCCCCTTTCCTACTCACCCACCTTTACATCCTTCCCCCATCAAGCCAACTTGTTGTTCAGGTATTCTTGGATGTGTGGCCTTCTATTGGTCCATGTTCAACTTATCAGGGCTTCACTCTTAGAGAAAACTGACTCTACCTTTCTTGGCAGCTAACACTTGACAATAACTCCTCAGCTAGAGGAGGACCTTTGTGCCCAGCTCCCCTCTTCATGCTGGGATTTGGTGTGTCATGGGCTTACACTGGTCTTGTGCTTGCTGTCACAGTGCAGATCATATGTGCAGCTGCCCTGCTGTGTCCAGAACACAGTTTCCTTGAAGCCATCCATCTATCGCTTCTGACTCTTGAACTATTTTTGTTCCCTCTGCTGCTATAATCCCTGAGGCTTCAGAGGAAGGAGTGTAGCATACATTCTACTAAGGACTGAACATTCTACAGTCTTCTTTTGCTGGAGCCTTGGCCACTGTGGATCTCTGTTGGTCATCGTCTACTGTAAACTGGAGCATCTCTGTTGAAGGTAGAGAGATTTGCAAGCTGTGAGTTTCCTGGGATTTCTGAGTCTTATATGGTGAAGATATCTATGAGACTCAGGGATGAAGGCTTCCTTTCCATTTCAGTGTCTCCTTAATCGTTGTTTTCTATTCTGCCTCAATTAAAGCTTTGATGACAAATGCAGTTGAAATCTTATTTTAAAATGAAAAAGTGGTCTTTTTGTGTGACATGAAGACTGTGATATATGTATTTTTTTCATCCCTGGGAAGGATTAAACACGCCCCACCATTAATGTCCCTATTTGTTTTTTGTTCTTACAAACAAAATTACAAACACTTTAGACGAGCTCTAAGTTGGGCCTTGAGCATGCACTCTAGGGGATCAGAATCAATAAGGATTCAAAGAACTCTATGACTTCAATGTTTGAAGCATTTAAAGGAGAAAACAACGTGAAATTAGGTAAACTAGCAACGCTCTGAACAGAGGGTGGTTACACAGCTCATTAAGACAGAGCATTAAGTCAATAACGCAGTGGCTCTGAACGTTCGTTTGAGTCTCTAGCTTTTCATAAGCTAATCTCTGCCTCATAATAAATTAACTATATTTTCTATGAAACAGTACAGTAAGCCAGCAAACAAACAGGCAATTAGGGATCAGTGCACCCTGTCACAAGATCCTAACTTCATACACTTCTCACTCTGCACAGAACCTTAGCACTTGACAGAGTAATGAAAAGACAAAACTGAGCGAATCAGCAATTCCTTCTCTAGTCCTGCAGAAGATCAATTTAGAAAATGTGTGTGTCTCTGAGTACATATATGTTGTGCGTACACATGTACATACATGTGGTGTGTGTGTGTGTGTGTGTGTGTGTGTGTGTGTGCGAGCGCTCACATGCGCACACGTGTGCACACACACAGAGGTCAGAGCTCTATATCATCTGTTGTCTGCATCCATCATGCTCTATTCTTCTAAGGTAGGGTGTCTCACTGAACCTAGAATTTGCTGGTTTGGCTGGACTGGCTTGCCAGCATGCCCCAGAGCTCCTCCTCTCTCTTCTTCAGCATGGGAAGAGCTCTGCACCCAGCTTCTTTACTTGGGAGTTAAGACTCTGACACAGGTGCCCATCCTGGCAGGGCAAGCACTTTCCTATCTGAATCATCTTCTCACTTGCCAAAGAAACATCTTAAGAAACTGTTGTACCTTTGTCACTGCTGGCTAGTGTTTGTCCTTCTGTCCAATCTTTTGAGTAGCTTCCATGATTTGATGGCTATTTTAATAATGGTTACTTATTAAGGATATAATAGATTGGTTAGTTGACACTCAATTATATCATACCTTTGCATTTAAACTTGATGGGAACAGGAAAACAAATTGGGAACAGGAAAGAATAAAGACCACAGACACAAAGAAAATATTCCACTGGGCATTAAGATATAGACATACTATTTATTTTAATAACTATTTACTTATAAGTGTATTGTGCTCTCAGAGGTGATATACAATAGAAGAAAAAATTTTCTTTTTTCATCTGTTTCTTCTCTTGTGTTCTAAACAAAGATCTAGTGAGAATTTCTAGAGATCAACCATCACTTTTTTTTCTCCCGAAGTTGGAAAATGTTCATCTCCTCACATAAGGTAAGGCCATCCATTATTCTTGTGACTCACAGAATTCTTGGATATGTGATACAACCAAAAGAAGCTCTAAGCTTAGGGCTGGAGAGACAGCTCAGTGATCTAAAGTATTTTCTATTGCAGAGACCTTGATTTCTAGCACCCATGTCAGGTGCCTGTGACTCCAGCTCCAGGGAGTCTTCTACCCTCTTCTGACATCCAGGAGTACTGTACTCACGTACACAGGTGCAGAAACACACAACTGAAAGTTAAAGAAAATCTTCAAAAGTATTTAAAATTTCTGAGCTCACTTAAGCTGAGAAGCTTGAAGATGCTGTGACACACGTAGAAACACCTAATGCATCTATAATCATCAATAACTCTCTCACTATGGACTTGAACATTCTGACTTTATGAACTTCAGAGTCTTCTTAAATTTGACTGTGTGGATGATAGGGAACACATAAAGTTTTCCAAAACCAAAAAGACTAATTGCACAGCTCTCTTTATGAATGCTGATTTTTCAAATACATATTTGTGAATGCTGGTTTATGCCAGTACTCTTTTTGTTTCTATTCCGGTGTCTTGAAAAGAAATAGATCAGTTTCTCATAATATCTGTGTATATTGTTGCTATCTTTCAGTGACTTTATTGTTTGGCTAGGCTAAATATCTTAATTTACATATTTTGTATTTCACCTAACAATGTTTGAAAATCTGTCGTTATACAAAACTCTGCTTGCTTTCTTGAATTCATAACTATGAAGAGCAACATATTTATGATTAACGGTAGGAAATATGCTTCCAAGATGTTTTTATTTGCATTTATAGATATAATTTGCTAAAGGATTTATGCGAACACTACTCATAAATGCTCCGATCAGATGTTTGGCTATAAAACATTTCTAAATGCCACTCTCCAGAGCTAATGATCTATCCATCTGAGATACTATTCTGATCCTGTAAATGGTATAAATTTTAGAGATACATGTTGTATGCTCATATTTGAGGAGGTGCCCAGTAACAGCAACTTTTATGGGTAATTGGGACAGTTAGAGAAGAGATAAAGGATGCTGGCCTATGGACCATGACTTCATAAGGAGCCCAGAGCTTAACCTTCAACACCCAGATCAGAAAGTTCACACACAGCAATAAAAGCAACACATTGTACATTCAGAGTAAAAGGGGGCATGGAAAGAAAGACACTTACAAGGTGACAGCCTATTACCTACAACTAGGACTTCCTCCAGAAGTTGAAAGTATTCTATAGAGATAAACATAAGCAATAGGTCTGAATTACCTCAATATATAGATGGAGCTGTACACTTCAGGGAACTGTTTATAAATTCTTCTTTCCTTACATAAATTTGGTTGCCCTAGATTAGCTCATAAAATTCCAACTCATGTTTTATCAACAGAATATCTAATTTTTTTCTTTTGGATTTTTAAAGGCACTTTAGATGGCTCCATATGCCCCTCTGTTTTTTCTTCTCTATTTATCTTCTATCTTGTGTTTATTATTTAGCTCTACTTTATTTTCTTCATTATTTTTAGAAAAAGAAAAATTATGCATGAATAAATCATGTCAGATCAAAAATTAGCCCAGATAAAGTTAACCAGTAAAAGAAGACTGAATTTATGCTGTTGAAATCAACTCTACCTTAACAGAGTCAGACAGGTTCTCTAAGGAGGTGGGTGGTAAGCAGGATGTTAAGGGCTGGAAGGGGAACAGTGGACGCTTACACATCAGTTTAATCCTGGGCATGTAAATGTTTTTCTCTGTAGTTAGACCATCTGTATTTGCTAATCAAAACTCGTCAAAATTAGGGTTCCATTCTCCCAGGGATATAGGGGGTAGGGACCACAAGCTCCTCAGATGTTTACACTTCAAAGAGATGGTTGTAGTTTCTGGGAAATGACATTTTATTGGTCACAAAACTGGCCAGAAGCTGAGAAAAATTGACATATATCCCAAATAAGGAGAGAGAGAATTTGCAACTATACCAATGGGAACATCAGGGTCTGTGTTTCAGAAGAAATCAAGTTTGGATAAGACAAGGAGAATGTCAAGGTCATCTTGATCCAGAATGTATTCATTTCAAATATTACTCATTATGTCTATAATGTACCAGGAGCACAATGATATTCACACACACACACACACACACACACACACACACACACACACACACACACACACACACCACAAAAATGAATAAGCATTTTACACCAACCTTTAATCTCTTCTGCACTTAATTCTATTTCCTACTTGAAAAATTCTATCACATTCATTGAGTCAAAATGAATTATTGTGTTTCCTATCGTAAGTAGTAAAGCAGCTAACACAGGGTACCTCCTCCCAGAGTCTCTCTCCATTGACTAAAAATGTGTAGGTCCTTATCTCCTAAACATATCCAGACACAGGCAGATGCCACCTCTCTGCCAGATGGACAGGTGCACACCTAGTCCTGTGAAATATCGGGAACAGTCATGTCTCCCTCTGCCTGTTGTGTGCAGTCTATGGCAGAAACAGCTCAGGGTGGAGACAGGCATGTTACTTTTTTTTTTTTTTTTTTTTTTTTTGGCATCCATCTTATTTTGCTTGCCATGACCTGAAACTTTGTTCAAAATGCTGACTCTGGTAACCATCACAGACATAGACTTGTGACAGGCCCAAACTTGAGAAGTTCTGTCCTTCTAAGACACTTGCCAAATCATGTAATTAAAAACAATGCTCACATATCATTGCACACATATAGCATGTTTAAAGTGAGGTTTTAGGTGCATTGTGTTATATGGGGAAAATTATTTAACCTGTTTTCTCTTTTATACTAAGGCTATTGGGAAACATTAAATAACATTAAGATTCAAACAGGTCAGCCAGACTCTAGGGAGTCAGACTTCTGAAGTTGCTGGTACCTAAGGTCTTTCTCTCCTTCATGTTGGTCCCTATTGTAAGGAGTCTCGCCTTCCATTTCTGCCTGCCTCTCTTGTTAAAATGCCAGACAAAATGCCAACTCCTCCCCGTAGCATGGGGTTACTTAGCTCTCATTTATCATTTACAATGGTTGTATCCGTATCATCCTCCCTCACACTCTAAAACACGTTCCTTTTGGTACCCGCCTCCAAGTCTGTTATTGAGCACACAGTAAAGCTCAACTGATATCTATTTAATGCTCTAAATTCTGGTTAAATATCTAGTGGGTGACACAGCATCTTCAATTCATCATCAAACAATTCCCCTTGTTTCACTCAGGTCATGGAGATGTAAATCTGCCCTTTAGCTGAGCAGCTCTTCTGAGTTTGAGCAATCTTGGCCTTACCCTGTCATTAGGCTCCCATCATAAGGCTACAGCAAGGTACCAGAAATACATTGAGTATTCTAGAGCATAAAGGAACAAAGATAGTGATGGGAACCCCAGTTTTTATTGATGTGCAAGTTTTGCTTCTTCTTCACAGAGAAACTTATACAGCACCATGTATTTTCCTTCTTTGTAAACATCATGTCCAAGGGCAGGATTCTGTCTGAGTAAACTGTCGATATGCAGCCTTGATGAACGAGTGAAAGCTGTCAGAAAGCTCACTGGAAAGCACTTCAACCCCAGGCTGACTTAAAGCAGGTACAATTTAGTGGAAACATCAATGACTAAATATCTCTGTGGTCAAGGTGAAGATGTATAAATTATTAAAATTCTCCAAGGTTGTAAAGGAATAGTAAAACTCAATTTCAAAGAGTTTTGGGTAAGTATGTCTGAAACAGTTGCCTCTTGAGGAGCACACAGGACAGCTGGCTTTGTTCCCTTGGTGAGCATCCTGAGAGTGATCGTCTCTGCCAGGGAGCAGAAAGCACCATCTTGGCTTTTCACGTGGACTGTTCTCATCATCTGGGTACATTGTACTTGCTGAAGCCAAGTAAGAATACACAAAGTATAAAAGTTATTTATTTATTTATTAATTTGTTTGTCAGCTTGATGCACAATCACCAGTCCAATCCACTCCTTGTTGGCTATGCTGCTCTGAGGCAATGGGTAATCTGCATTCTACACATCTTTTAGAATCATATGGATGGATCTCATTGTGCTGCTAGTGTGAGAAACCCTGTGCAGAAGGTTGAATCAGTACAAACTTACAGTTTCAAAGATAACATCAGGCCTGCAAGGGCCACCACAGTTTGATGAAGCTGAAGGTTGCAGTCCTAACAAAAAGAATCAATATATACTTGTTTTGAGTAACAATATGCAATAGACAAGTTTACTCAAGGAAAAAATGAATTATGTGGTTTCTATACTTAAAAATTTTAAGTACCTGATTGAGGCAGGATTTCTTAATCTTGACAGAGTTGGCATATTGGGCAAGATAATTCTCATTTTGGATGTAAGGTAATGACTTACTGACTATCATGCATATTGTAGAATTTTTTTTAAAAAATTTAATGACATTAATGTTTTATGTGTATGAGGGTTTTGCCTTCATGTATGTCTGTGTAGCATGTGCATGCCTGGTGCCTGTGGAGGCCAGAAGAGGATGTTGGATTCCCTGGAATTGTAGTGAGGGATGGTTATGATGGTTATGATGGTTATGAGGTATAATTATGGTGCTATGAATTGAATCTTGGTCTTTTGCAAGAGCAGCAAATGATCTTCACCATTGAGCCATCTCTACAGGGCTCCACCATCCACTTTAGGATTCTTAGCTGCATTCTTATTTGTTTTGCTTGTGAGACAAGGTTTTACTGTGTAGTCAAGGTCAGTCACTTTGAATCCATTACATAGGCCCATCCTGGTCTCAAACTTAAGATCCTCCCAGTCATGTCATAGTGGCACACACCTTTAATTCCAGCACTTGGGAGGCAGAAGCAGGTAGATTACTTTAAGTTCAAGGCCAGCCTGGTCTACAGAGTGAATTCCAGGACATCCAAGGTCACATAGAGAAACCCTGTCTGGAAAAAATAGAAAACAAAGAGGTTTCTCCTACTTTAGTCTTCTAAGAGTTGATTGAAAGAGTGAATAACCATGCCTGACTTATAACAACATTCCTAACCACCAACCTCTAGAGTCACCTATGCCTGTCTTGAGACTTGGTAACAAAAAGTATTATCTCCAGGCATTGGTTAATGTCTCTTAATGACAGTTTAAACTTGCCCCCAGTAGGGTTCATTGCCTGAAATGGCTAACCTTGCTTGTCAACTTGACACACCCAGAAGGAAGGACCTCAGCTGAAGGATCACCTACTTCTGATTGACCTGTAGACTTATATGTGGGCTATTTTCTTGACTGCTGATTGACATGAGAAGGCTCAGCCCACTGTTAGCTGTACTGTTACTAGGCACATGGATCTGTTGTATAAGGAAACCAGCTGAGCAAGACAAGGGGAGCAAAGAATTAGAGCCCCATTCATTCATGGTCTCTGCTTTAGTTTTTCTCTCAAGGTCCTCCCTGGCTTCCTGATGACAGACTGTAATCTATAAGCTTAAAGAAGCTTTTTCCTCTTCACGTTTGTTTTAATCAGATTTCATCACAGTAATAAAAAACAAACTATAACAGTGACATAAATTAATATTTTAAAAATTTGATATTTGTATGTGTGTTTTTTTCAAGGTATATAAAAATCATAACATAGCCAAATACTTTTCAAATACCTGAAATAAAACTGGGATGAAATCAGTATCTGTAAAACCAAGAAGGGCAATAATGGGTTTCTCAAATTATGTATTCATGCTCCAAGTATTTTTTGAATAGAATTGCTTCAAATATCATTATGTTAATTATAAAATCACTCATTATAATTAAACAAAACAGTATCCTAGAAATGTATGTTGAACAACTTGAACGAGCCAGATACTATTAGAAGAGTCTGGGCAGAAGTAGAAAGATAATTAAAAAAATGAATGTATGTCCTCATGAAGTTTCGGGGAGTCATAAAATAATTAAATAATCACTCAAAAAATATGAAATAACTAATTAAGATGAGCTCTGAACACAAGTTTCATGGTAGGGCTACTATCTCAAGGAAACAAGTTATATTAATATAAACACTACATAGAAACACACATCTCATGTTGGGGATGTTCATATTGTCCTTTAAATTAGTGTCTATACTAGTGATATTCAATAGGCAATTGAAATAGGTAGTAGGAATCAAGGGAGAGAGACAGAGATTCTCTTGATGTCTGCAAAAGTAACAACAGGGAAAAATTAGGGGTCAGGTGAAGATACCATTCCATTAACTGGAATAATAAAGATCCATAATATTATATAGAACCACGAAGAAGAGAATTCTAGGTTTGGAGAGATGGCTCAGAAGTCAAGAGAATTGCTATTCTTCCAGATGACCCAGGTTCAATAACCAGAACCTGCATGTTGACTCAAAAACATCTGTAACTCTTGTTCCAGGGGATCTGATACTCTCTTTTGGCCTTCTCAGTACCAGACATTCAGGTTATACACAGACATAATCCAGATAAAATACCCATACACATAAAAATAAATACATAAAATTTAAAAATACTCAAAAGAATAAAATGTACTATGAAGAGAACTATGGTTGAAATATATATTTATTTAAGTAACTATACATATATGCAATATGACAATTTCATTTTAGTTAGTGTACTTTTAGGCTCTAGGCATAAATTTTCCTGGCTTGCTAGATAAGGAGAAATAATTTATATATTGGTTTATGAATGTAGAGTATAAGGATGCAATTTTATTTGCAGTCAGTTGGCTGAGTGAGTGCTCAAATGTGCTGGAACAGATGTCAGGAGAAGGTTAAAGCTTTTCTTAGTAGATAATGAGTAATTCTTCAGTTGTGCTAGATGTCTAAACAGGTAGGTCCAGGCCAATGGTGGGGAAAGATTATGGTCCAAATAGCCAGGCAAAGAGAGAGTTTGTTAGCTTGTAACTGTGTACTCTGGAGTGATTACCCCATGGGTTACCATTTCAGGAGAGGACAATGTAGGAGTATCAAATCATGTTTTTGTTCTATTTGCCATTTCATTGGGCACTGTGTCATATGTTTATGCCTAGGTATGAAAAAGAAATTCAATATTTAGAGAAATTTGTATGCCTCCATTACATTCACCAAGATGTTCATTTTTTGATGTCTTGGTGTGCTTTCTCACAGTATTTGACTATTGTATTATGGAACAAAGGAGAAACACCTAAATGATTATCAACATAGATGGATGGAAAACAACTATAAATAAAAGGTTATGGGGAAAGCCTTATGAGATAAAACATGTGTCATGAAAGCATGGGGGAAGGCACAGACACTCTTACACATGGATTATCTGCTAATGAGATTGAGGACTAACACACCCAAAGAGAATCTTGTATGCATGCTTTCAGTGCTGACCATTTCAGATTAGATAATCAATTGGTGTGCTCTTATGTGGGGAAGACTATTTCTCCCATTCTCAGCATTCCTTAGTTGATGTAGTTATTCGTGTAGGGTTGGGGTTTCCTGGGACTCCCTCATTTATCTTAGCATGTCTACTGGTGTCAAAATTATTGAGCAGTTATGTCCATGAGATTTTATCAGTGTAGCTTCTGAAATTCCTAGGAGACACATTCTCACATCAAACTTCCTATTCCTCTGGCTCACACAATCTTTCTGCCACCTCTTCTTCAATGATCCCTCAACTCTGCCATAACTGATGGCAGAAGACATATTATTTTAAAGACATATTTGAAGAAAGAATGTCTTTATTATATTTTACTGGATATCCTCTCTATTGGCTGGATTGCTTATTTTTGAATATGTCATTCATATGTATGTATTTAGTCAAGTGATACCTAATTAATATATTAAGAAACCACAATGGCTGTATTTTTGACTACCCAGAAGAGAGATATTATGTACATGTATCAATGTCATTAGAGACTATACAGAAATCCAAGGGTTTATTACTAGAAAGAAGTTCTCATTGAACTTGTTTTTTTTTTTAGCCAAAATTTTGAGCCTCAATAAGCTCAAACCTTGACTGCAAGTTGACCATCAATTATCACTGTGTGTTTATAGTGAATGTTCTTGCTCAGCAATTTCAGAAGGTTAAAGCAAATGTATGCAATCTCTCTGTTATTTGCTAAAGGAAAAATTACCATCAAGGATTCATTTAGGTTAATGTTGGCTATGGGTTTGCTATAAATTGCCTCTATTATTTTGGGGTATGTCCCTTGTACCCCTAGTTTATCCAGGACTTTTTCATGAACAGGTATTGACATTTATACCAATGACAAATGGACTGAAAAATAAATTAAGGAAATATCTTTCACAATAACCTCAAAAATATTTTGAGGCAACTCTAACAATGCAACTGAAAGACCTGTATGACAAAGTAGTTTACATTTTTGAAGAAAGAATTTGAAGAAGTTACCAGGAGCTGATTTGGGAGGATTAATAAAATAAAAATGGCCATCCTACCAAAAGCAATCTACAGATTCAATGCAACACTCATCAAAATTCCAGCAGTTCTTTATAGAACCAAAGAGGACATGTGGAAACACACATCCACAAAAACCAAGGATAGCTAAAACAATCCTGAATAATAAAGTAACTGCTGGTAATATCTCCATTCTTGTTCTCTTCTCAAATTGTACTACAGAGCTATAGGAAATAAAATAGTATAATATTGCATAAAAGAGATATGAAGACACACATGTGTCTACATACCAATTGACATCTGATTTTTGATAAAGAATTCAGAAATACACACTAGAAAAAGAGACAACATCCTCAACAAATGGTGATGTTCAAAATGGATATCAGCTTATAGAATAATACAAATAGATATATACTTATCACCCTGCATGAAACTCAGTTCCAAATAAATGGATCAAAGACTCAATATGAAACCAGATACACTGAGTTTGATAGAAGAGAAAGTATGGACTAGTCTTGAACTCACTGGCACAGGAACTGACTTTCTAAATAGAATACCAATAACAAGACACTAAGAACAATAATTAATAAAATTTATAAGTTTCTCTATGGCAAAGAACACTATCATTTAAACAAAGTAGCAGACTACAAAATGGGAAAAGATATTTCCCTAATCACTCATAGAGGGCCATATCTAAAATATATAAAGAACAACAACAACAATAACAACAACAAAAAGAAACCTAAACAACTGGACAGCAAGAAAACAACCCAATTTTAAAAATGGGGCACAGATCTAAACAGAATTTTTAAAAGAAGAGACACAAATGGCTGAGGAGTGCTTAAATGAATGTTCAATATATTTAGTCATTGGAGAGATGCAAATCAAAACTACCTTGAGATTTCATCTTACAGCAGTCAGAATGGTATAAGTTGGATAAATAAACCAAGTGATAGCTCTTGCTGATGAGGGTTCAGAGTAATAGAAACACTTCTTCATTGCTGGTTTGGGGGTGAAAACTTGTACAGACACTATGGAAATCAGTGTGGTGGTTCCTCAGAAAGATAGGAATTTATTTACCTCAAGATTCAGCTATACTACCCTTTGGCATATACCCAAAGGAGGCTTCATCCTACCATACATACACTTGCTCAACCATATTCATAGCTGTTTTATTTAATGGGCTGAATGGATGAAAAAAATAGTGCATTTATACAATGGACTATTATCCAGTTCTTAAATGAAACTATGAGATTTTCAGGTAAATGGGTAGATCTAGAAGAAATCATACTGAAGTAACTCAGACCCAGAAAGAAAAATGTGGTGTATGTTCACTTTTACATGCATGTTTTTGATAAGTAAGCTACAATCCATAAAATCACAGAGGTTAGGCACAGAGTAAGGGACTAGTGTGGAGCGATCTCCCAAGGAAAGGAAAATAGAATAGATAGATATGGATGGACGAGAAGGATGGGCAGGACTATAAGAAGAGGGCAGTAATACAAGGAGGGATAGCCAAAATTAAGGACCATCTGAGAAGTTGTGTGAAAATGTAATACAGTAGAGGATTTCTAAAATATATACATGTATGAAGGCAACCTTAATGAATTTGTTAAATAATCAGGGAGACAGAACCCCAGCTTGACATTTCTTGTCACCAAATGAAACTTCTGGTGCCTGGAATTGGTTATATCTAATTAAGTTGTTTGCCAAAGGGGACCCATGGGAGCTCCCAAACAACCCAGGTTATTGCCAAGGCTATTTGTTGCTCTCCACAAACTGAATGCAAGGCCCTATGGCTTAATACAATGCCTATATAACTTATTGAACATAGAGAAGTTGAGCTGGTGTCTACTTAGGACCTTTACTCCTGTGGACTAGTGTTTATGGCACTAGGAAGTACCTTGCATATTACTGAAGGAGAAAGGTAAAAACCAACCCAATAACCCAATTGATCTACAATGATGGCCTGCTTGTAAGACATACTAGTGTAATAACAGCATAAAGCTTGTGGGAGTAACTAACCAACATATGATTGGATTTACAGCTCATTTCATGAGATGGAGCCCATCCCCCAAACAGCTTGGGTGGCTAAGAACCTGAGACTAGATAGATCATGGATCCAGGGGAAAATCAAATACTACTGTTTGTGGTAAAGAAACACAGTCACAAATTGACCGCTAATGATATTTTGCTACACTCATAGACCAGTACCTTGCTCAGCCATCATCAGAATAGCTTCCTCTTGAAGCAGATGGGAACAAATACAGATGCCTACAATACAGTCTAACAATGTGCCAAGAGTGAGAAACCTTAGACTATTCAGTTTGAAATGGGATATGCCCATCACATCCTCCCCTCAGGGATTAGGGAACACTGGGAAAAAGTGGCATAAAGATTATAAGAGCCAGAAGGGATGGAGGACACCAAGGAAATAAGACTTTCTAAACACAGCAGGACAAATGCACATATGAGTGCACAGAACCTGGCAGCATGCACAGGGTCTGAACAGGTCTGCACCAGATGTGGATCCAGTACTGACAGAAGTGGGCACAGACCCCATCCTAAGCCAGGAGCTAGTTCCAATTGAGAACCTCTTGCAAATGAAAAATTGGTTTTCTCTAATAAAAAAAGGAAGTGTGGAAAGAAACCACTCTTAAGGGCAGGCTCCATGCCCATCGGTAGATGGCCAATACAACTAACTCAATGGCATCTCTGGACGTTCTTTGTCTCATAAGATTTTAATGTTTTGTCAAGGCACTGTTTTTCTTTTCCTCCATCACTTGTTCCCTCCCTCCCTCTTTCCCTCCCTCCCTTGCTCCCTTGCTCTCTCCCTCCTTTCCTTCTTCCCTCTCTCCTTCCCTCCCTCCCTCGCTTGCTTTCTCCCTCTCTCCCTCTCTTCCTCCCTCCCTCCTTTCCCATTATTAACTTTACAGCACCTTTTTTGTATTCATTATGACTTCTGATTTTATGTTTTTGTGGGATTCCTGTGTGTGAGAATGTACATCTCTGTGTCTTTATTTTTTTTCTTTTGCTTTTTATTTGGTTCTTTTTCTCCATGTTTGTTTGTTTTTGTTTTCTTATTTTGTTGTTATTATTCTTTAGATTCATGCTTGTTTTATAACAAGAGACAGAAAGGGTGTGGATTCAGATGAGATGGGAAGTGGGAAGGATCTGGGAGTAGTTGGGGGAGGAGAAATCATAATCAGAATGTATTGTATGAAAACGTCTATTTTCAATAAAAGAAAAATAGAAAAAAATATAGTCCTTAAGGTATGAATATACTTTTCAAAATTGAAAATGGATTCTTCTTTCACGTAAAACTTCCTGACCACAGTTTCCCTCCCTCCACTCCTCCCCAGCACCTCCCCTCTCTCTCATTTCCACACCTTCTGTTTCCCTTCAGAAAATAGCAGGCCTCCAAGTGACAACAACAAACATGACAAAACAGGACGCAATAAGCCTAGGCAAAAACCATCATATAGAGGCTGGACAAGGCAACATGATAGGAGGAAGAGTCCCAAGGGTGGGCAAAGGACTCAGAGACACACCCATTCCCACTGTTTGGAGTCCCACACAAACACCAAGCTATCAGTCATACATATTTGCAGAGGACCTGATGCATACCTGTGCAGGCCACATACTTGCTGTTTCAGTCTCTGTGAGCCCATATGATCCCTGCCTAGTTGATTAGATGGACCATATTCTCCTGGTGTCCTCCATCCCTTCTGACTCGTACAATCTTCCTTTCCCTCCTTGGTAAGATTCTTTGAGACCTCCAATTTAGACTCTCTATCTACATAATTTCTGGTTGTGGGTCTCTGTGCCTGCTCCCATCTGATGCCAGATAAAGCCTGTTTGATGGCCACTGGACAAGACACCAATCTATAAGTATAAAAGAATATCATAAGGAATCACTTCCATTTATTTCTCTTTTTTCCCTCTTTTCTTATTATATTAATTTTATTTTTATTTTACATATCAATCCCAGTTCCTTCTCTCTCCTTTTTTCCCTCCCTACCTTCCTCCCTCCCATCCTCCTTCCTTCCCTCCCTCTTTCCCTCTCTCCCAACCTCTTATGCCCCCAACCACCCTCCCATCCCATCACTCCCCCGCTCCACATGTAGGATAATGCCCCCCTCCAGGAGGGGTCATCTAAATCTGTATTAATTTTGTTAGCCTGTGTCTTTTTATATGCGAGTTAAGACCATTAATGATGAGGGAAAGTAAGGACCATTTATTGTTAATGTTTGTTTGTTTTAGATTTGTTGCTTGTGGTGCTATTGTGAATATAATTGCCCTGCTTTACCCTTGGGTTCTGATGAAGTGGGAGTATCTATTGCCTATGTCTTTGTAAATGTAGTTAACTTCCTTGGGTTGGAGTTTTCCTTCCAGAACTTTCTGTAGGGCTGGATTTGTAGATACGTATTGTGAAAATCTGGCTTTGTCATTAAATATCTTGTTTTCTCTATCTATAGTGTTTGAGAGTTTTGTTGGGTATTGTAGCCTGGGCTGGTATCCATGGACTCTTAGTACTTCAGAACATCTATCTAGGACCTTCTGGACTTTAGAGTTTTCATGGAAAAGTCAGGTATAATTTTGATAGGTCTGCCTTTATATGTTATCTGTCCTTTTTCCTTCTCTGCTCTTAATATTCTTTCGTTATTCTGTATGTTAGGTGTTTTGATTATTATGTGTTGAGGGGTCTTTTTTCTTTGGTCCAGTCTATTTGATGTTCAGTATGCTTCTTGTACTTTCATGGGCATGTCCTTCTTCAGATTGGGAAAGTTTTCCTCAACGATTTTGTTGAATAAGTTTTCTACTCCTTTGAGCTGGTCTTCACCTTCCTCTGTGCCTATTATTCTTAGGTTTGGCCTTTTCACTGTGTCCCACATTTCCTGGATGTTTTGTGTTAAGGATTTGTTGGATTTAAGGTTTTATTTGGTCCATGAATCTATTTCCTCTACTTTATCTTCAGAACCTGAGATCCTATCTTCCATCTCTTATATTCTGTTGGTTGTGCTTGCATCTGTAGTTCCTGATCATGTACCCAGTTTTTTATTTTTTTATCTCTAGCATTACCTCAGTTTTTTGTTTCTTTAGTGTCTCTATTTAGGTTTTCAGGTCTTGAACTGTTTGAATTGTTTCCTTAATCTGTTTGATGGTTTTTTCTTGGCTTTCCTTACTTTCTTTAAGAGATTTGTTCATTTCTTCCAATTTTGTTTTTTTTTTCTTCCATTTCTTTATGGGATTTTCTCACATTGTCTTTGATGGCCTCTATCATTTTTATGAAGATATTTTTTAAGTCGTTCTCTTCTGCTTCATCTGCTTTGGTGTGTCATGTCTAGTTGGTGTAGAGTCCCTAGATTCTGGTGGTATTATGCTTGTCTTTCTATTGTTAGGTGTTTTCTTGTATTGCCGTCTTCCCATAGCTTCTTCCACTAGGTGCAGGTGGGGTTTCTCTCTCTCTCTCTCTATGGTACTGCCCCAGTGGGCTTACATGGGTAAGAATTTCCATGTCTGTAGCTCTGAGTGGTTCAACCTATCTAGGAGGTCTCTCCTCAGGCAGGAGCCTGATGATGGGGGTCAAATATCCAGTAGGCAGGGACTCAGGATGGTCCTGAGGACATACGCGGAACTCCAGCAGAGGACCAGTGGTAGGGGTCAGAGATCAGGCAGGCAGAAATTCAGGGTGGTCTATTGTGCTCAGAGCAGCACCAGGAAGTTCCCTGAAGGTGCTCTTATTACATTTTTATATATTTTATTTTGGCCACTTGTGTTTAGTTTCACCCTAGGTCCCTGGGCTATTCAGTTTCTAGTTCGTGGCCATGTAGGTGGTATAGGCCATGGGCTTCCTCTCGTGGCATGGGCCTCAAGTTAAATCAGACTTTGGTTGGCCACTCTCACAACTTCTGAGTTACCTTTGCCTTAGCACGTTTTACAGGCATCACAGATTGTAGGTTGAGGTTTTTTGACTGGGTTGGTGTTCAGGTTTCTCTTTCTGTAGCTGAAGAGGACCTTCTTGCACCAAAAAGACTAGAACATTAGGGTGAAGGCTCTGTGCAGGAACCAGCTTGACACCTCCACGTTCAATGATCTGTGTGGATGTTGTCCTCAGCAATGGGGGTCTGCTGTAAGTTTTCAGAGAGTGACCCTCTGTTCTATCCTATGTTGTTTAGGAATCTCCATGGTGCCCCCTTAGCTAAACCGAGTGCGACTGAGTCCCATGACGGGAAATCTTGCCTGGCTACAAAAGATGGTTAGTTCAAACTCCACATCCTGTATTACTTGAAGTCCTCATTATTCCTTCCTAGAATCACCTTCATGGATTTCAGGAAGTTTCCACTGTACTAGGTTTCTACACTGCTCCAAATGCCAAATTTCAGCTCTATTCCTTCCCTCTACACATAGCCCCCACCTGATTTCTCTTTCTCCAGTCCCACCTGACCAAAAGTCCACTCTCAAAATATGTTCTATTTCCCGTTTCTAGAGAGATCCACATGTTCCCCTAACCTAACTTCTCTCAGTCTGTGGATTGTAGCATGATTATCATTTACTTAACAGCTAATATCCACTTGTGAGAGAGTGCATACTATATTTGTTTTTCTGGGTCTGGATTATCTAACTCAGGATGATTTTTTTTTTTAGTTCCATCTTTTTCCTGAAGATTTCATGATGCCATTATTTTAGAAAAAAATGAATAATATTCAATTGTGTAAATATACCACATTATATTTATTCACTCTTACGTTGAGAAACAAATGAAATTTTTCCAGTTTCTAGTTATGATGAGTTATGAATAAAGCTGCTATGAACATAGTTGAGCAAGTGTCCTTGTGGTAGAATGGTTGATCCTTTGAGTTTATGCCCAGGAGTGGTATAGATGTGTCTTGAGATAGATTGATTCCCAATATCTGAGGAACCGCCATATTGATTTCCATAGTGGCTATATAAGCTTGCACTCCCACCAGTAGTGGAGGAGTGTTTTCCTTGCTCCATAGACTCTACAGCATGAGTTGTCACTTATGTTTTTGATGTTAGTCATTCTGATGGGTATAAGATGGAATCTCAAGGTGGTTTTGATTTGTATTTCCCTTATGGCTAAGGATGACAAATATTTCTTTGCTTCTAAGCCACCTAAGTTATATTTGTACCCCATTTTAAAATCAGATTATTTGGTTTATTTTTTTTGATATCTAGTTTCTTGAGTTCTTTATATAGTTTGGATATTAGTCCTCAGTCAGATATGGAGTTGGCAGAAATCTTTTTCAATCCTGTAGGCTGCAGCTTTGTCAAAATTGATGGTGTCCTTTGCCTTATAGAAGCTTTTCAGATTCATGAGGTCTTATTTACTAACTGTTGATCTTGGTGCCTGTGATATTGATGTTTTACTTACAGAAGTTGTCTCTTGTGCCAATGTGTTCAAGGATATTCTCCACATTCTCTTCTATCATGTTCAGTGTACCTGGTTTTATGTTGAAGATTTTGATCCATTTGGATCAGGGTAATAGACATGGATCTATTTGCATTCTTCTATATGCAGACACCCAGTTTGATTAGCACCATTTGCTGAAGTTTCTATATATTTCCAGTGTATATTCTTATATTATTTATAAAAATAAGTTGTTCATAGATGTATAGGTTTATGTCTGGGTATTCAATTTGATTCTAATGTGTCTGTTTTTGTGTCAGCATTAAGTGGTTTTTATTCTCTGTAGTACAACTTGAAACCAGGGATAGTGATACCTCCAGCAGTTATTTCATTATTCAGAACTGTTTTTGTTTTTCCATGTGAAGCTGAGAATTGTCCTTTCAAGGTCTATGAAGAATTGTGTTGGAATTTTGATGGGGGTTTCATTGAATCTGTAGATTGCTTTTGATAAGATAGCTATTTTTACTATGTTAATACTATATCTTTCCATCTTCTATCTTTTTCAAAGGCTTGAAGTTTTTAACATACAGGATGGTCACTTTCTTGCTTAGAGTTATCCCAAGATATCTTATATTGTTTGTGGCTACTGTGAGGGGTGTTGTTTCCATGATTTCTTTCTTGGTCCTTTTATCATTTGTATATAAGAGGGCTCCTGATTTTTTTGTTAATCTTGTATCCACCTACTTCACTAAAGTTATTTATCATCTGTAGTTCTATGTTAAAACTTTTGGGGTGACTTATTTACACTATCATGTCATCTTCAAATAGCAATAGTTTGACTTCTTTTCCAATTTGTAACCCCTTTATCTCCTTTTGTTGTTTTATTGTTCTAGCTAGAACATCAAGTACTATATTGAGTAGATATGTACAGCACACAGGTGGGTTTGTCTTGTTCTTGATTTTAGTGGAACTTCTTTGAGTTTCTCTTCATTCAATTTGATGTTGGCTGTTGGTTTGCTGTATATTGATTTTATTATATTTAGGTATGTTCCTTGTATCACTGATCTCTTTAAGACTTTTTTATGATGGTGCTTGAGATTTTGTCAAAGGCTTTTCCAGCATCTAATGAGATGATCATGTGGGTTCTTTTCTTTAAGTTTTATATGATGAATTACATTGACAAATTTTTGTATGCTGAAGCAACTTTGCATCTCTGGGATGAAGCCCACTTGATCACAGTGGATGATATTTTTGATGTGTTCTTGGATTTGATTTGCAAGTATTTTATTGAGTACTTTTGCATTAATGTTCATGAGGGAAATTGGTCTGTAATTCTTTTTCTTTGTTGGGTCTTTCTGTGGTTTAGGTATCAGGATGACTGTTGACTAATAAAAATAACTAGACAGTTTCTTTTGTTTCTATTTAGTGGACTAATTTGAGGAATACTGGAATGAGCTCTTCTTTGAAAGTCTGGTAGAATTCTGTACTGAAACCATCTGGCCCTGAGCTTTTCTTGGTTGGGAGACTTTTAATGATTGTGTCTATTTCCTTAAGGGTTATAGATCTGTTTAAATTGTTTATCTGATCTTGGTTTAATTTTGCTATGTGCTATATGTCAAGAAATTTGTCGTTTCTTTTTGATTTTCCAATTTTGTGGAGTACAGGGTTTTGAAATATTACCTAATAATTGTCTGGATTTCCTCAGTGTCTGTTGTTATGTCTCCCTTTCATTTATGATTTTGTTAATTTGGATATTCCCTCTGTGCCTTTGAGTTAGTTTGGATAAGGGTTTGTCCATTTTATTGATCTACTCAAAGAACCAATTCTTTTTGTTTCACTTATTTTTTTGCATTGCTCTCTTTGTTTCTATTCTATTGATTCCAACCCTCAGTTTGATTATTTCCTGCTATCTATTCCTCTTGTGTATGTTTGCTATTATTGTAATTGAGTTTTTGGTTGTTCTGTTAAGTTGATAGTATAAGATTTCTCCAAATTCTTTATGGAGACACTTTCATTCATAAAGGAAACTATGAACTTTCCTCTTAGCACCACTTTCATTGTGTTCCATAAGTTTGGGTATGTTATGAATTCATTTCCATTGAATTCTAAGGGGTCTTTAATATATTTCCTTATTTCTTCCTTGGTTTATTGGTAATTCAGAAGAGAATTGTTCTGTTTCCATGTTTTAAGGCTTTCTGTTGTTTCTATTGTTGTTGAAATTCCAGCTTTAATCCTTGGTGTCCTAATAGGATGCAGGAGTTATTTCAATTTTCCTGTATCTGTCGAGACTTTATTTGTGACAAAATATTGGTTAACTTTAGAGAAATTTCCAGGAGGTGCTGAGAAGAAATTGTATTCTTTTATGTTTGGTTGAAATAACCTGTAGGTATCTGTTAGGTCCATTTGAGTTATAACTTCTGTTATCTCCAGTGTTTCTCTGTTTAGTTTCTGTCTGGATGACCTCTGTGTTGGAGAAAGTGGGTATTGAAGTCACCCACTGTCACTGTGTAAGAGTCAATATGTGAATTAAGTTGTAGTAGTGTTCTTTTGCAAACCTGTACCCTTGTGTTTGGGGTGTAGATGTTAAGGATTGAAATGTCATCTTGGTGGATTTTTCCTTAGATGAGTATGTAGTATCTACATTTATCTCTTTTGATAAGTTTTGGTTTGAAGTCTTTTTTTTTTTTAAAAGATATTAAAATGGCTACAACAGTTTGGTTTTTGGTTCATTTGCTTGAAATATCTTTTCCAACCTTTCACCCTGTCTATCCTTGATGTTGAAGTGTGTTTCTGGATGTAGCAGAAGGATGGATCCTGTGTTCATATCCATTCTGTTAGTCCTAATTCTCAATTAGGGAATTGAGACCATTGATATTGAGAGGTATCAATGGCCAATGATTGTTTATTTCTGTTTATTATTTATTATTGGTGTTGATAGTGTTGGAGGTGGAGGTGGTGTGTGTGGGATGTGTGTGTGTGTGTGTGTGTGTGTGTGTGTGTGTTTGTGTGTGTGTATGTGTGTGTGTGTGTGTGTGTGTGTGTGTGTGTGTGTTTCCCTTTTGGTTTTGCTGGTGTGAGATTATTCATGTTCTATGTTTTTGTGGGTATAGTTAACCTCTTTTGGTTGTGATTTTCCTTCTAGTACTTTTTATAGAGCTGAATTTGTAGATAGGTATTGTTGAAATTTTACTTTATCATGGAATATATTATTTTTACATCTATGGTGATTTGAAATATTGCTGAGGATTCTTGTTTGGCACCTGTGGTCTTTTAGAATCTGCATTACATTTGTCAAGTCCCTTCTGGCTTTTAGAATCTCCATTGTGAAATCAGGTATAATTATAATAGGTCTGCCTTTATATTTTACTTTCTCTTTTTCACTTGAAGCTCTTAATATTCTTTTTTTGTTGTTGTTCTGTGTGCTTAGTGTTTTAATTTTATGTAGTGATGAGGCTTTCTTTTCTAGTTTAATCTATTTGGTGTTCTGTATGATTCTTGTATCTTTATAGGTATCTCCTTTTATAGGTTGGGAAAATTTTCTTCTGTGATTTTGTTGAATGGGTTTTCTGGGTCTTTGATCTGGGACTTATCTCCTTCTGCTAGACCTATTATTCTTAGGTTTGGTATTTTCATAGTGTTCCAGATATCCTGAATGTTTTATGTCATGATTTTATAGATTTAACATTTTTTTTGATGGATGAACCAGCTTCTTCTATTATATCTTCAGTGAAGTTTGCCTCTGTAGCTTATGTTCAAATGTTTGTTTGTTTTGTTTCCAGAATTCTCTCAGTTTTTGTTTTGTTTATTGTGTCTATTTCTTTTTTCTTGCCTTGAACAGTTTTGTTCATTTAATTCAACATTTTATTTTATTTTTTGCTTTCTTTAAAATATTTATTTTCTCTGTTTGTCTGTTTCCTGTATTTCTTTAAGACATTCATTTTTTTTTTTCTTTAAGGACCTCTATCTTCTCCATATAGTTGGTTTTAAGATCTTTTTCTTA